>CM065591.1:408808615-409408615 GCA_033119425.1 Bufotes viridis | reverse complement strand
ACATTCATCAGCCACATTCTAAGACAAAACCAGAAGTGGAACCTACAGAGAAGATTTGCGCCTCTTCTGTGTTTTGGACCCACTCCTGGCTTTGGCCTACAAGTACTGATGAATAATACTGACCAAATACTGACTGGTTAGTATGTTGGTCATATTTTATATCAGTATTTCTAAGCCAAACAAGGAGTGGAACATAAACATGGAAGAGATATGTCGCTTTCCTTTATTAGTTCCTGGTTATGGCTTTTAAATACTGATGGAAAATAAGGACCAACAACCTTTGGTATTCAGAAGTCACAGCACCACGCCCACCCCCCCCCCCTCCCCCCCCACACACACACACACCTTCCCTAGGGCAACTATGAACAATCCATTTTATTATGGTCAGCATTTAGTCAGTATTTTTCATCAGTATTTGTAAGCCAAAACCAGAAGTTGGTCCTAAACACAGAAGAAACACAAATCTTTCCTCTCTCCTTTTTCTCGGTAGGATCCGCTCCTTGTTTTAGCATACTGATGCAAATTACTGACCATGTGAAGGTGGTCTAAAGGATGGTATGTATTGATCTGATTTGACTGCCCTTGTTTGATTGCCCTTGTGAAGTCATAAAGATTTTTGTCCTGTAAAGCAAAATTCTTCATAATTTCCCTGTGAGAAGGGGGGGGGGGGGTTGTTCTTTTGAAAGATATTAGAGAGGTTAAACTTGAATGTGTTGCTTTGAAACATTTGTAAGTAATGCTGCAGTAACAAGCTCCGTCCACTACAAAAATGGACGTAACTGTGTAGTTCTAGTACAGGCATGTCCAAACTGCGGCCCTCCAGCTGTTGCAAAACTACAACTCCCAGCATGCCTGGATAGACTACAACTATTAGGGCATGCTGGGAGTTGTAGTTTTGTAACAGCTGGAGGGCGACAGTTTGGACATGCCTGTTCTAGTACCAGAGCTACTGCAGTAGGCCTCATGCACACGACCGTTGTTTGTTTCCGTGTCCATTGCTCCGTTTTTCGTGATTTTCTGCGGACCCATTGGTTTTCAATGGGTCCGTGGAAACCTTGGCAAATGCACCGTTTGTCCTCCGCGTCCGTCGTCCGTGATTCCAGTCCGTCAAAAAAATATAACCTGTCCTATTCTTGTCCGTGAAAAACGGTTCACGGACCCATTCAAGTCAATGGGTCCGTGAAAAATGCGGATGGCCATCCGTGTATCATCCGCGTTCCGTGTCCGTTTTTTTTGCGGATCCCTTGGCAGGCACTTGGGAAACATTGTCAGCCTGTCTTTTGGTAAAATCTTTTGAGTCATGTCTGCTAAAAAAAACGGAAGACACACGGAAACACAACGGAAGGCAAAAACGGACACGGATCACTGAACAACGGAACCCCTTTTTGCGGACAGCATAAAAAAACGGTCGTGTGCATGAGGCCGTACAGTGGATTGGTGGGGGTGCAATATGTGGGATGCTGCCGATCAGATATTGATGGCCTATCCTCTGTATAGACTATCAATATTAAAGTATTGTATAATCCCTTTAAAATATTATTTGAATGACAAACTTTAAAAATGAGTTGTGACCACTGAGTTCATACACATTAGTCTAAAGTTGATCAAAAAGGACAATTTCAACCAAAATTAACCTTCATCTGTTGAAATGTAACTATAAACAATCATTTTTTAGTCAATGACAGACCATTGTCATTTGGAAAAAAGTCGAACATGTTTAATATTTTCGAACCATAGTTCGACTAAAGATCTTTTGTTCAATGAAAGAATTTTCATGAACGAAAAAAATCTTTTTTTGAAAGAACATTCCTAGAAAGATCTTTCATCCATCACTAAGTTTCATTAAATGTGTATGGGCAGTCTGAAGAACCGTAACGACCAATATGGACTAAAATGTGTATGGCTGTGTCTGTGAGAGGAACATTCTCCAGATGATTGTTCAACTGCTGTTCAGCCATCAACCAACTTCTATCTAACTTCTATCTATCTAAACTTAAAGGGGTTTTCCAGGAACACCATATTGATGACCTATCCTCTGAATAGATCATCAATATCTGAGCAGTGAGGGTCCGAATCCTGGAACCCCTGCCAATCAGCTGTTTGAAGAGGCAGCAGTGCTCCAATGTGAGCTGTGGCCTCTTCACAGCATGCTAAGCACAGCATCATACATTGTATAATTGGTATTGCAGCTCAGGCCCTTTCATTTGAATGGCCATGTGACTGATAGACATAACTAGGGATGAGAGAATCAACTTCGGGTGAAACATCTGAAGTCGATTCGCATAAAACTTCGTTCGAATATTGTACGAAGCAGGAGCTCTGTACAGTATTAGAATATATTGGCTCCGATGAGCCGAAGTTATTGCTTCGCGAAGTCTCGCGATACTTCGCACAATAACTTAATAAATGAATTTGTACTGTATAAAAACATTTCCCGAACTCAGGTTCAGTTCTAAAGGGGTACCTTGGAACTGAACCCGAGTTCGGGAAATGGTCTTTTACAGTACAATTAATTTATGAAGCAATAACTTAGGCTCATTGGTGCCAATACATTCTAATACTATACGGAGCTCCTGCTACATACAGTATTCAAACAAAGTTTTATGCGAATTGACTTCAGATGTTTTATCCGGAGTCGATTCGTTCCTCCCTAGACATAACATCACTGGCCAAGGAAGAGGCCGCAGCACTCACTGGAGCGCTGCAGCCTTTTAAAAATGCTTATCGGCAGAGTTGCCGGAAGGTGGACTCCCACCAATTAATGAAAACCATATTGTACTGGAAACCATATCTAGCCGATTCTACGAACAGTCTAAGGATTGTTGCCCTTATGGTCTTGGAATTCGGAGTCATAGGTTGTGATAAGAAATGAATGAATTTGTGTTTCATTTATCAGCGACACATTCCAAATGATCAGCTGAGCAAGACGCCATGATGCTGGACTGGTGTCATGTCAACAGATGAAGGTAAAGAAATGTGCTAATATCAAGCAATAAAAAGACGGTCGATAGACCATGAAAGATGCAGCGTTAATTATATAACACCCAATATTCTCTAGCCGATAATCAGCGAGGCTCCCAGCGCTGCTCCGTCTGTACCTTTACAATTCCAGCTCTTCCAACAGTCAGTCATGCCTCCTTATTTTCCATCTCTCTCCCTGTCAGTCCATACTACTAATTTAAGTTCATTGTTCTCATTGCTCTCTCACCACTACCATTCATATGTGTTTCCCTAATCTATATGCCATATAGATATCATTATATCCACAGAGTATTACTGTGCATATGTGATACATATGTGAGCCTTATACTTCACATAGCTGGAATGGATCAATCACTATAAGCTCAGCGGCGTACATGACACATGTGAACCCAGTAAATAAAATCTCACTTGTTTGCATTTTATTCCTATGCCGTTACAGCAATGTGAACCCCGTCGAGGCTACTAAGCAAAGCTAATGATCTGTTTGCTGAGGGTGATGTTTCCGTCCACAATGCCTTTTTTTAGAATACTCTTTTATTTTAGCCTTTCCTAGGCATTGTTTACCCTGTCTTGTTTCATTTTCCTTTATTTCGCTCAAGATGGAAAAAGCATTTTTTTTTTTTAAAAAGCACAATGCGCGATATGGCTCAGTGCACATCCCGAAAAGAGATCTTTGTACCACTGATAGATTCCCCTTTCAGCCCCCACACACATCAACCCCAACCTTGCCTTCGAGGCAGTGAAGAAAAGCAAATGGTTACCTCATTCAGAAGAAATGTGGCACTGGAATCAGAAAAAGACATAGAAGGGGCATATGTAGCCCAAAGCTGCACTCTCAAAATCTCTTTTTACAGGAAAGGGAGACTTTCATCCTCTGTCGATCTGCCTCGCTGTGCACATAGCATTCCGTCTCTCTTTCCATCACCCAGACCCTCTCCTTCCCTCCCTCTCTTCCATTTACTCCTCCTTCCATTTCTCTTTCATTTCACGTCCACCTCTTGCTGCTACAATGTGGTTGAAATTATGGATCTATGGATGCCTAAGTGCCGAATAATTGTATTAATGTCTTGTGGCAACAAGCAGAAAAGCCTTTTGCTCTATAGTCAGATACATAAAATGGATTGGGCTGCTTTTTATTTCCCTGTACAAAAGCACAGCCCCTGGCACAGAATTATTTTTTTCCGTCTCTTGTGATGCCACTCACAGAGACTACTGGTTTCATTGCTGGAGGCACTACTGGATCATCCATTCAAAAGACAATGACTGAAATGCAGTTTATGTTTCATTGAACTTAATGTATCTCTACTTTATGAGAAGCTCGTATTTCACTCCACACTGAACCAGCTCTAGTAACAGCAATTATTACTATTCTTTACATAAAAATACAAAGATAAATTCCAAATAAATACACAAAAAAACTACAATTGATTATGAGAAAAGAATCATGCTTAGTGTAGTCAGGTGGGGAAGAGAACTGCAAAAATACACCTGAATTCCTGCAGATATTCATGGGGAAAGGATATGTGCGAAGGAGATACTAGTAAGGCCTCATGCACCGTATTTCGGTACACAAAAAAACTGATCTGCAAAATACAGATACCTTAAGTGTGGATTCTGTATCTTTCTCACTCCCATTAATAGAAAGGGCTATTCTCATCCCCAATACGGACAAGAATAGGACATGTTCTATATCTTATGTAACAGAGAAATATATCCGCAAAAAACATTGATGTGTTCATGGTCAATGAATGAGTCCAAAATGTGCAAAAAAAGCAGATAGCATAAAAAAAGTTAGATAAAAAAATGTGGTCGAGTGCATGAGGCCTAAGTCAGCAGAAGGCTGGAAAAGACGATTTGAAGGGTGTTTGAGGATCAAGTTACAGGTGCAGCAGCTGAGAAGTGATAGCTGGAAACATACCCTCCTGGTTATAGAAGAGGCTGAGGAGAGTATTGCTTCTTTTTTAATATCTGCCTTTTCATAAATATGGCACATCTTGGTCTGTATTCAAGTTCTACTAGAGGCAAGCAGTGTCAGACTGGGATTCCTTGGGCCCACCAGTGGTAATTATTCTTGATTATTCTACCCCTTCATCATCAATAAGGTCTAATAGGTTTTGAATCAAAGAACTAGACCCCCGTGGCAAGCTATTGGCTCCAAAGGCAGCCACTTTTTTTTACCTCCTGGATCTACTATGGTATTAGAGATTCAACCCACCAGAGGATCCTCTAGTACTCTGCTGGGCCAGTCAGAACCTGAGTAGGCATAGATTTAAACCTCAATATGCAGATTTTCTAGCTTTAAAGAGGTTGTTCACATTCGCGAAAGGGGGGATTCCTTTCTGCCAGACTCCGCCCATGTGGCCAGACCTGTGGAGGGAAGCATTCAGTACTTACCTGGTCCACGCTGCTGGGTTATGGCACCTTCAGTCCCTGATTGCAGCTTCCTTGCTCCATCCCCGAACGTCAACATCTGATTTGATATGAGTGATGTGCCTGCTGCAGCCTATGGCTTTCAGCAGCAGTGACATGTCTCCCATGCGTCCCCTGGACTCAGTGGTGGGCAGCAGGTAAGTATGCTTCCCTCCGCACATCCAGCCACATGGGGTGGGCAGAAAGGCTATCTGAAGACAAACAACCATTTTAATTTTCCTGCTCCATTCCCAGCCAACTTGGCAGAACTAGGAAGAACCTTGGTCCTATGTCTGTTGCAGCCAATCACAGTCCTCAGTGGTCACAGCGGCTTGATTGCTATGTCACAGCGTTGTCAGCTCCAAAGACGGATAATACATTTGACAGGCCAATGGAGGCCATGTCCATTTCAGCTAAACTCTTCTCAGGCGCTCACTTTTCTCACCAGCTTTACAAATTGGCAAGTGGCAAGAAAAATCACAAAAGATGGCGCAAATATGGCATGTGCTATAAATTACAACTTTTTTTATACCACAAAACTAGCTCAATAAAATTGCTTTCCTGGGCCACCTTCACACAGTCAGTATTTGGTCAGTATTTGTAAGTCAGAACCAGGAGTGGAACCTACAGAGATAAAGTATAATTTGATTTGTGTCTGTTTCATCTTTTGCATCCACTCATGGTTTTGGCTTATAAGTACTGATAAAAAATACTGACCAAATACTGATCATGTGAAAGTGGTCTAATACTGAGAATTTCATATAACAATTTAGGGAAAAAGTATTCATGAAAACAGAGAGTCTAATCAAAGGAAGAGCTATGAGAACTGTCCTGTGTCCTACACGTAACGGATTTGTTGCAGGTTTTCCATCCAGATTTGTGGACAGAAAGTCCCCAAATGCACATGCAGCATTTTCCATATAGAATTCGATCTGTGTTGCATATTTTTTGATCCATAACATCTTTAACTTCTGTTGCAAAATTGTTTCAGATGTTTAGTTAACTTTTCCCAGTTGACTTCTATCTTTATTTAGCATCACTGCAATTCAGATGAAAAATCCACAGCCAAGACTCTGCACCATTTTCCACATCCAATCCAAATGTAAATACTCACCAAAACCCATATGATTTGATGCAGATTTGAAAATGTTTTTTTTTTTTTTTTAAAGAACTGGGGATTTGAGGTGTAAAAAAACTGCAGTAAATCTGTTAGGTGTGGACGTACTTCTGGGGAAGAATGCTTATGCAGCGCGCTACTGGGTGCAACGTCGACTATGGGATCCCTTTAAGATGTTATGAGGGTTCAAAATTTGCTGTGGCATAAACTTTAATTAGGGAACAATCTTCCAACTTTATCTTGGTTATCAGCAGGTTTTGGCATTAATCTGACAGGCAAACACATTCGGCTCTGCTACATCTGTACCCTTTCAGTTCAGCTATGCTAGCTGGGTTTAAATAGGAACCTTTCTTTTTCTGCTGTCAGCTGCAACTTAGCTTTCTGTAGTTTGACTATGTCTTTATCTTGTTCTGTATCCTTTTCTTTATCCAGGGAATCTTTCCTCCTGGCTTATGAAGCTTTTGGTTGCTTTCCTTTGGGCCTAGCCGAGCAGACGATGCTCTGCTGGCTGATACACAGCCTTCCCCTGGCAGGGGCTGCTCTGAACTCTCAACCTCTCCCCAAGATTGAGGTAGGTTAGTCTGCCTTTAACTAACACCTCCCTCTCTAGAGAGGGCTGGAATAGATAGAAGGTTTCACTCCAGGGAAGCTAGCTCTGTCATTGTTTCCGCGATCTGCTGGTGAACCAGGCACATTACACTTTAACATTACATTACATGGAAAATAAATATACATTGTGTAGGACATGACAATGAGTACACAAGATGACACAGGATGCACTATTAAGGATAGTGGCGCTTAGGGTACACAAAATATATGTTCTCCGGGTACCTACAATTAATCAAAGTGCTGCAGGAAAATATTGACATACAAAGACTAACACATAAGACGGCTACCACTGGAACCTGCCTGAGTAGCGGTGTCTTGCAACGGTTCTCCCTCTCACAATGAACTAACCAAATAAATGTACTTCCTTAAAGTATGCACCATGCACTAAGCGCTCAAAACTCCAGTGACAACCTGGCCAAAGTCACCACTCTAGAGCGTGGAGGGTGTCATGTACTGTAATCCCTCCACATTCTTTGATACGCCTGTAGACAGAAGGGTGGCTTTATCCTGTATTCCCTTCTAAACACCAAGGCCTTATAATGCTTTACGCTTTGTCACCTTGACGACTAAACAGGTAGCTACACACAAATTTTCCTTAAGTCGGCATGTTAGGCCTTAGGACATACTTAACTTTGGCTCAACACAAGGCTCTCCAACATATACATAGGAGGATGAGGCTAGCTCTCCAATCGCTCCATACACATAATAGCAGTGGGTTACCCTTCACGATCTTAGACCTGCTTGTGACTTTTACCACTTGGTTTCTCTGGTGTAGCAATAGGCTATGTCACTCAGGAACCAATAGTATTTTGCCGTCCTCAGAGGCGGTCCATAATGAGCAGGGCGATGTTAGATCTGCTTGGAATGTACCAGACGTCCTCAGAGGCAGTCCATAAAAGATATGCAATGAAATGCTGACTATCTGGTGACCTGAATAAAGTGCAAACATCATGATCCATACAATAGTGCATATGATATCACATTGCGGCACCTGCAAAGGAATACACACAATGGGCAATACTCTTGTAACGTTACTCAACCTGAAACATATGTGCAAATCTTTAATGCAAATACATAATGCAAATATATAAGGCAAATTTTCAATGCAATAAAAAAGTGCAATAAGAAAGTCACATTAGAGTCCATATCTTCAATGAAAGTGCACCAAACTGGAACTTTAGATGCAACAAAAGTCCATTGTAATCCACTGGAATCCGTAATGTCATTCTTTGTAATCCACGGGAAATAATAAGAGTCATTTGTAATCCAAATGGGTATGAAGTAGCAGCACGGGTCATGAGAACCTTTGGCTCCCAAGCAACCTGAAAAGGGGGGAAAAAGAAAGGAAAATTGGCACAATCCATGCGCAACTGAGATATGAATGCTGATGATGGGGGGAGTCCTAACTTAGCATGACCATCCAGGTGAGGGCAGAACCATGGCAACCTAAAAATAATAGAACACATAAAATATGCCAACAGGCTCTCACCCTTCAGATGCTGTCCATGGAGTGGCTCCCAAAGTCAGTAGTCCTTTTAATTAAGAATCTTGAGATGGTCCAGCTCTTTAGAGGAGGGATTTCAAGTCCTCCTTGCTGCTGGAGCTGCTGAACTGGATAAGAGGTTTTTCCTCCCTCTGGAAATCCATCCGAGCATGGGTAGTTGAGCGCCACTGCCCTCCTGTGGTGGAATCAGGTACAGCCCGGGTAGTGACACTTTTCATCTCCGCGGCCATCTTCTGTTTGACTGGAGCGGCTGCTCCTGCCTTTTCAATGGGATACAGGAACCTCTGGCTGGAGAGATGTTGGTAGATAAACCTCCACTTGGGTTGGTCGGATCGATAGCTCCGGATGCTCCTGTTTAATGTACTGCAGCTGGGATTTCCAAGGCAGTTGGTAGGTCACAGTGGTTGGGCTGTACACCAAAGCTGTTTGGGCCACGCGTCCCGTCTGCCGATCAGATAGTCCCAGCATAAGAGGTTCTGGTATGGGTGCTGGCTTCTCCTTGTACCGTAATACTCTATCTTCTGGCCCCTGCAAATGACCAGTACGTCCCCGGGCAGCTGGGTTGTCCTGCCAGCGCTCCGACTTGGACGTTGGGTCCATTGGTTTGGGGAGTAGGCTCACTCCCGCGGCAAAGAGACCTTTAGGGGACTGCACTTGCTCTCTATTGTATAAACTATGGCGGGGCTGAGCCAGATACCGCCTTTACACTGATCGTCTATTGATAAACACTTCAGTCCCCGACCTGTCATCCTGGATAAACCCCCTACCTCTGTCAATGCTGAACCACAGCACAGTTCTGGTCCGCCTCTCCAGCACCGGGTCGTGGGGCAGTGGTCTGTCAAGAATCCAGAGGACCCAGTCCTCGATGGCTTTGCGATGCTCCCAAGCATCGGTGGCGTGGGCTGTCACTCTTCAGGGCACCATGGGGTTGAGGAAGTCGGTCTTCTCGCTCTTATTGGGTGGTTCGCTTCTTCTGGGCGACAGAGTAGAATCTCCAGCTGCCTCCGCCACGGCAGCCGGTCCTAGCGATCCCGGGGCAACTTGTGTGAGCCGGATCTCCTCCTCCTCCTTCTTTTAACTCAGAGACGTCATCTCTGGAGACCATCTCCCCTAAATTTGGTTTTGGGGTGGTCTTCGCTGGGCGCGGTTCTGTCACCATCTTGCAGCGCTTTTCCCTTGGCAGGATCACTGGAGAAGAAGGAGGAGCTTGAGGGGAGGAACTTTCTCTTGCCCTTTGCAGTCTGTAGCACTGCTCCCTGTAGACAAGGCCATCTTTTCCCGCTCTAGATAGGGGCGTCTGGTATTTGTTTTCATGCTCTGCTTGTGCAAGAAGAAACTGTGCCATAGCATGCAAAAATGGCGGATTAACCCCTCGGGCGACGGTGCGCAGCGTTTTGCGACGGTCGCTCCGCAGCAAACGCCTCAAAGTCATTTTTAAAGATATATTTGTAAATCCAATAGGCTAGAAAGTGTAGGCACACAGATTGATACTGTCCGAATCCTGTTTGTGATGCCAAAAATTGCAGAGCGCTACTGGGTGCAATGTCGACCATGGGATCCCTTTAGGATATTATGAGAGTTATAAGTTTGACATGATGCCAGTTGAATTTCAGCAACAAGGGACTAGGTCCTCCTATGTAGAAGGTGATGGTGGACCCCAGGTGTAGGTTTGCCAGTGGTGTAAGGGCTGCATATAGTGTCCCTTAGGTGCGGCTTTTGCACTTGTGACGGTGCTCCTACCTGGATATCCTGGAACCAGGTGCAACTAAAATGGATCGGTGATGAGGATGAAGGTGAAAAAACCGGAGTCCAGACTTTTATTAACGTTAAACACAGCTTTACTTGGCATAAACTTTCATCAGGGAACAATCTTCCAACTTTATTTTTGTTATCAGCAGATTTTGGCATTAATCTGGCAGGCAAACACATTCGCTCTGCTACAGCTGTACTCTTTCAGTTCTGCTATGCTAGCTGGGTTAAATAGGAACCTTTCCTTTTCTGCTGTAAGCTGCAACTTAGCTTTCTGTAGTCTGAATCTGTCTTTATCTTGTTCTGTATCTTTAGCGTTATCTTTATCTTTATGGTTCAATCTTTTTATTGTTTCACCAATATTGTATAACCATCAAAGAATTGTAACAGTTACAGAATATCGTAAGAGGCAACTGTAAACAACATTAGATATGACATAAATCAAACAAAGCATGTATGATTTCTACAGATATACAAGCAAAGGCGTTATCTTTATCTTTATCCAGGGAATCTTTCCTCCTTAAACTGCCTTTCATTAACTTACACCTCCCTCTTTAGAGAGGCTGGAATGGATAGAAGGTTCCACTCCAGGGAAACTAGCTCTGCTATTGTTGCCGCCATCTGCTGGTGAACCAGGCACATTACACTTTAACATTACATTACCGGGAAAATAAATATACATTGTGCAGGACATGGCAATGAGTACACAAGATGACGCAGGATGCACCATTAAGGATAGAGGGGCTCAAACATTGTGGTAATGCCACTCTGGGGCGTTACACTTATCTACACAAAAAGCCTATAGATGCAGTTTTTGCTCAAATCCTGATATTGTTTGGTGATGAATTTTGGCCACATATACATAGAAAGTAATTTTCAAACCAACTAACACCAGTTTTCTGGTGCTAAAGTTTGTACATTTTTGTTGTTTTGGCTCATAGCCACCATAGATTTTCTTTTCGGGTGCATATAAACTGCAAAAAGATGCACCATATTTATCAAGACAAGCATCTCTTAATAAATATGTACTCCAGCAGACTGTAGCTTAATACTGGTGTATAAAGCTCCAGTCTTTGTAAATTCTCCACTATTTGGCCAATGCTTGCAGGTGCCCCTCCTAATAAAGCCCAGGTGTTTCAGCCACATCTACTGCAAACAGGTGCATTACATCAAGCCACGGGGAGACTGGGAACTCAAATTGACCCTAGAAAAAAAACAACTAAAAGTGGCCCCATTTTGTAGGTGGGTCCAAATTGGCAGAAGATTGATCAACACAAGTAGGTGGGATCAGAAATACCATCCCAGTAGAACCATATACCACAGTGCAGCACAATCAGGGGCGGACTGACGTGGTCCGAGGGCCCGGCCGGAAAGGGGGCCCGGCAGCTGCCGCTGCCCAGTGTGTCCAAAGTAAAATTAAGTCTCAGAGACTCAGAGACTTAAAAAATGCCCAGATCATTAAATAAAATAACCCCCCCCGCCCTGCACCCCGCCATATTACTGTCCCCCCGGCGGTGCAGGGCGGGGGGGATTGCGGGAAGAGGTGCGGGAGGCATTTGCGATCCCCCGTCTGCCTCCTTTAAAAGATTTCCCTGGTGTCTAGTGGTTATAGCAGGGGGTCAGCACATTTCCGACCCCCTGCTATAAACTGCTGACATCTGTGCCGCAGATGTCAGCAGTTTAACCCCTTCCATACCGCGGTCCGTCTGGACCGCGGTATGGAAGGGGTTAACAGGGAGGGAGCTCCCTCCCTCTCCCATCGGGGGCTGCTGTGCCTTTTGCAGCCCCCCGACAGGATGGGTGGCAGAGGGAGGGAGCTCCCCTCCCTCCCCATCACCCACTGCTCTGTACTGGCAGCGAGTGATGGTCACCATGGAGACAGAACGCTTACTGAAGCGCCTTGCTCTCTCCATGGTGCTGAAAGCTTGAATAGACCTGCTATAGGCAGGACTATTCAGACTTTCTAAAGTAAAAAAAAAATACAGTAGGTACACTATCACTGTATAAAAATTAAAACAAAACAAAAAAACTACACATATTACATATCGCCGCGTGCGTAAAAACATACTCTATAAAAATATCACATGACCTGACCCATAAGAACAATCGCCCCAAAATATAAAAAAAAAATGGCTCTCAGACTATACAGACATTAAAACATGATTTTTTTTCTAAAATGCTGTTAAAGTAAAATACATAAAAAAAGTATACATATTAGGTATCACCACATCCGTAAAAACATTCTCTCTAAAAATATCCCATGATCTAACCCCTCAAGAAAATACCGTAAAAAAAATTAAATAAAAACAGTGTAAAAAAAAATATTGTCACCTCACATCACAAAAAGTGTAATAGCAAGCGATCAAAAATCTATATGAACCCCAAAATAGTGCCAATCAATCCGTCATCTCATCCCTCAAAAAAAGATACTCTACCTGGGACAGTCGGACCAAAAAAAATAAAAAAATGACTCTCAGACTAATTTTTTTTTTTTTTTTTTTTTTTTATTAGCCATTGTGAAAAACAAGTACATCCTTTTATATATATTTCAAATATACACATTTCATATTTTTACAGGATGCAATAAAATCTATAAATTTATCTCTAAGTTTTTATTATATTCCAAAACCCCCCGCCCCACCACCGCCCCACCACCCCGACCACCCCTACCACTTCGCTGTGTGTCGATTTGAAAGTAAAACTTTACACCTCAATTCTTGAGGTGTTCTCGTAATCTCTACGTTTGAGCTGGCTTCTAGAATAAAAAAGGCCATTCATTAGTCTGGCTGCTGGGAGCTTGGAGGTTTAATAATGCCAACTTTTCCATTCCCTATTTGTCCTCATTTTTTGTTTTTCGGTTTTAGCCCTAATTTCTTCGTATTTTTTGACTTTATCCACCAACTGCATCCATTCCCCCATGTTAGGAGATTGAGAGGAGCCCCATTTCCTTATGACTATTACCCTTGCTAGAAGTAATGCCTTCAACCATAATGTTTTGGCCCCAACTTCTTCGATATCAAGACGTGGGGTTTCACCCAATATAGCTGTTGCCAATCCCCATTTTGGTATAGCCCTAGTTCTACTATTCAGTACTTCTAGGACCATATTCCAAAAAACCTGAATCTGTGGGCATAGCCATATCACATGAGCGAAGTCTGCTCTGTTTTGTCCACATTTATTGCAACCGAACTCTTTACCCTTACTAAATCTAGTTCTATCTCTTGGGGTATAATAAATCCTATGTATTATTTTGTATTGAATTAACCTAAAATTATTAGACATCGAGGACAGTTTAATGTTTTTACAAATTTCTGACCAGTTTGGCCTACTCATTAAACCCACCTCCTCTTCCCAGTTTTTCATCCCTCTAGATTTAGATTTATGTTCCAAGCTGGCTATTAATTTTTATAGATAGAAGACACCTTTAAGGAGTGAGTCCCATTCAACCTACAAAAATCTATAAATTCATGTGAATTAACCTTCATTAACTGTCTATTACTAGTTTTCGTGAACGCGTGTTTTAATTGCAAATACCTGAACTGATCTAGTAAACCGTAATTTTGGCCTAGAATCTCCTCAATATTTCGAAGTGCCCCCTCTCGTGTAATTTGTGCTACCCAGATTATCCCTAATTTACGCCAGTAAACAATATTATCCATTTTATTAAACTCCTTTAAATTGACATTATTCCATAGAGGGGTGCATTGCAACGCTCCAGAAATCCCGATAAGTTCTTTAACTTTCCCCCAAACCTTGTGCAAAGCATATTGTGCCATATATCTTTTTTTAACAGTCCCTAACAGACCTGATTCTAGTGTTCCGAAAAAATCATTACATCTCCCCTGTATTCCCTGCATATAAAATCGGACTTCTTCCTCCCCCATGCCCAGCCACCATCCCAGTTGAGCTGCTAGGTAGTACCCCTGGACATAGGGGAGAGAGAAGCCCCCTTCCTCTATTGTGAACCACCACCATTTTTGTTTCAATCTAACTTTTTTCCTTCCCCATATTAATTCATTTAATAGACTCTCTAATCTCCTAAAAAACTTATCGTCTATCCAGAATATACAAGGGATTATTTTATATAGAATCTGAGGAAGTAAGGTCATTTTGAGCAAAGCTATTCTATTTACTTGTGATATTGGCATCTTTATCCAAACTTGTATTTTCGATTTAACTATTCCTAACAGGGGGGAAATATTATCTTTTACATAATCCTCGCTTAATGGACTAATTTTGACTCCTAGATATTGTATGGAGTCTTCAATTGATAGAATCTTAATCCGGAGATCCTTCACTCTTGGATTTTTTTTAAGTGGTAATAAGACTGTTTTCCCCCAGTTAATTTTGAACCCCGAATGGCTTCCATAGGTCTCTATAATTGACATAACCTGTGGCAGCGCCTCAGCTCCATCTCTGAGGAACAGTAGCACATCATCTGCATATGCACTTATCTTGTCCTTACTTCCTCTCCTGCCAAACCCCTGGATTTGGTTACATTCTCTTACTGCGCAGGCCAACGGCTCCAAATATATGGCGAACAACAGAGGGGAGAGGGGACAGCCCTGCCTCGTCCCTCGACCGAGCTGGATGGAGTCTGTTGTACACCCATTTACCAATATTTTAGCAGTTGGGGCATCGTATAGTAATTTAGACCAACCAATAAATTGGTCCCCGAAGTTCATTCTCTCCATAGTCTGCCACAAGACTCTCAGACTAATGATATTATTGTGTAAAACGTAAATAAATAAATAAAAAGTATACATATTAGGTATCGCCGCATCCGTAAGAACAAGCTCTATAAAAATAACACATGAACTAACCTCTCAGGTGAACACAACAACAAAAAATAATATAAAAACGGTGTCAAAAGCCATTTTTGTCACCTTACATCACAAAAAGTGTAATAGCAAGCGACCAAAATGTCATATGCACTCCAATACAGTGCCAATCAAACCGCCATGTCGTTCCGCAAAAAATGAGCCCCTACATAAGACTGTCGCCAAAAAAATAAAAAAATATGGCTTTGAGAATGGGGAGACATAAAAATAATTTTTTTCACAAATGCTTTATTATCAAAAACTGTAACAGAAATTCCCAAAAAGTAGTCATATTTGGTATTGTCACGTCCAGAACAACCTGTTCTATAGAAATAGCACACGATCTAACCTTTCAGATCAACAATGTAAATAACAAAAAATAAAACGGTCCCAAAACAGCAATTTTTATTTTTATTTTCCATTTTAATCCATTTTCCAGTAACAAAGCAAGGGTTAACAGCCAAACAAAACTCAATATTTATTACTTTGATTCTGTAGTTTGCAGAAACAGCCCATTTTGTTTGGCTGTTAACCCTTGCTTTGTTACTGGAAAAAATGGAATAAAATGGAAAATTTTGTCTCCATTTTCCATTAACTTTTGTGGAACACCTAAAGGGTTAACAACGTTTGTAAAATCAGTTTTGAATACCTTGAGGGATATGGGAGTGGCTGGAGGCGGGATATGGGAGTGACTGGAGGCGGGACATGGGTGGGGCCTGGAAGGGGGCCCTTGATTAATTTGCCCGGGGGCCCTGAGGGTTCTCAGTCTGCCCCTAAGCACAATGTATTGTCCAAAAAGCTGTCCCTCTGTGGTGACCATTCTCTGATTAAGATATGGAGCAGAAGGCTTAGGAGGTGAGATCTGGGCCACAGCAGTAGAAATCAGGAGGGCATGTGCGGTTGCTGGCTGGGTACATGGGTATCTGATTCTCACAGCGTTAATTACCACTGAGAGCTCATTATGTATCCGGCCAGTGGAAGAAAGGATGACTTGGTGGCCCCCTGGGCATCAGCCATGTAAGGTCTATGACCAGTCCACACCCTGCATTAAGCACATAGCAATGTGCTACCAAATATTGTTGGTAGTATGGGCTGTACTAAAAGGCTCAGTGACTTTAAACGTGACACTTGTCATAGGATTCCACCTTTAGAACATGAAAAATATATGATGATTTCAGTCTTGGCATGTCACTTCCCATTGATGGACCATAAAAAAATTGAGGTCATAAGTGACCTTGTTGTCACAGCACAGAATAAATGGGTGATGACATGGTGTAATGATCCACTCTGTGAAGTTACAGTACAGGAGTCATACACACAGTAATGGTCCACTCAGCGACAGGAGCCATGATGCCAGTAGTACAGTACATGACTGCTGAGGTCACTGATTAGCTAGAGCGTTCATGTGCTGGACACTTGTTAAAATTACTTGGGGGGGGGGGGGGTCACTAGAGCTTCTGTGCTGGATCAACCTGGTTAATCTGATTCCATTGCCCTACTTTCAGTGGTGGACTGGGAACTAAAAATGACCCAATGTTGTTGGCGTGCCTAAATTGACAGAAGGTGAGGCAACACAAATAGGCAAGGGTAGCAATATCATAGCGCCAAATACTGTTCTAGCAGAACCATATATCAAAGTACAGCACAATATATTGCCCCAAAAGCTGTCCCTCTATGGTGGCCATCAGTAGCTATCTCGTTCTGTCTCTAATTGCCTTATGGAGCAGGGAGAGGTGAGGTGCCGGCCACAACGGTTGAATTCAGAAGGGCTTGTGCAGTCACTGGCTCTGTACATGAGTACCTGATTCTCACAGCGTTAATTACCGCAGAGAGTTTATTATGTACATGGCCAGTGGCAGTGAGAGGGGCTTGGGCAACCCACTGGGCATCAGTCCACCCGAAAATTTCCCTGTGCCTCCTATGTCTCTTCAGTGAGAAACAGTACCTCTTCTGAGCTGAATCTAAGGCATTTCATCCAGCTAACAGTATCCTGCTCTGCACTGATGAGGGCCAAGAACCCACAAAAAACAATTGATTGCAGATAGGTGTGTCTCTGGTTTGGCTGGCATGAGCTACGTTGCATTACAATGAATTTAGTGCATTCCAATGGCAAAATATGTTCTTCCCATAGAGCCGACCAGGGGCAGTTATTCTGGAGTGAGAGAGGTTATTCTGTGTGGTGTAGGCCATTACCACAGCATTAGACTGGACTGGAAAAGATCAGCCTCTTTGGACTGGTACGCGCCCCCCCCCCCACCCCCCCACATCCATAGCCCCAGATTCATCTATCAATATTTGAACATGTGAGTCGCTCTTTCTTTTAATAATCTACTTGTCTAGTCATTTCCATATCACTCAGAATACATTGCTCCACTCCTGTCGGTCTGGCTATTTCTCAGCTAAGTAAACATGAAAAGGATTATAACGGCAATCCACAGCTGCTAACATGGTTCTGAATTATTCACTTTAGCCTTTCTGGTGCTGTTAACTATTGTATGCTGAGGATGTGCTAAATATATATAAGTCATAGCGGCCTATGTGGAAGCTAAGTAGCCCAGGTGCAAAACCTTCTACTAGGGCTACCACCCAAACTGCCAGTGCCCGTCAGGAATGAGCATTCATACAAGCATTCCTAACTAATAATCGGCTTAATAACCATCTCATATAAAGAGATCTTAAAGTAGTTTGCCCATCTCAGACACTGATGACTTATTACGATATGCCATCAATATGTCAGATTAGTACGAGTCCCACCTTTGGGATCCCCCTCCTATCGCCAGAATGGAGCACCTGAAGTGAAGGAGAGCACACCGTACATACACAACCACCTCTTCATTCACCACTATGGGACTGATGGAAACAGCCAAGCCAGTTCTTGGCTATTTTCGGAACTCCCATAAGCAGCTCCTTTCTCATTAACATATTATGCAATACCCAGTCTACGGGGTAAAGCGTGGGGGCCAATTAACCTGTTCTACAAGCAGTAAGGTCTATTGTCAAAAAGATGCATTTACCCTACTGTCTGAGTCCTACATGTATTTAAATGGTTCTCAATCTTCTGCATATATTCTGTACTTCCTTAGCAAGGTAGCTTTCTCGCAGTTTACACTCTCATGAATTGTGTTTTCCTGGAGAAGGCTTCTCTTTTGGTCCTACTTGGAAGAGTTCACCAAAGTAGGTCTTGCCTCTAGCTCTGCTCAACAACCCTCTAACCAGGGGATAGGGCCAGCCCATCTCCCAGAAACCTAGATATCTAATTAATAATTTTAAGTTGGTGAACCAGAGTAATAACTTTTTATCAGAAAATCAAAATATTAACTCTTTAGCAGTGATCTGCTGGGTCACTGCAGTTGCCCATAGCAAATAATCACAATAAAGCTTTCATTTATCAAAAGCTGTCCTGTGATTGATTGTTATGGGCAACAAAAACAGTTTGTCTTTTAGACCTGTACCTTTTACAGATCTCCTCCCCTAGAAGGGTTGCTCATAATGCTGTACATCCTGAATCTGAAAGAGTATGACACTTATTTTAGTTTTCTTTTTTATTGAAGATTTTAAACATTAAGAAGACTAGATAAGATCCATGCAGGAATCTATACAAATTAGTTGACAAACTTTTAGCAAAAGCCACAATGAGAAAAACACTGTGAAAATAAGTACTGTTTTCTCATGCATCTTATGGCCCCTTATACGTGCCGATGCATAGGTAATGATCGGAAATGAGCCATTCGTTCACAATCATTGAGGAGAGCATTTCTCTTCTGTATGGGGATAAGAAATCACTACTAGAGATGAGCGAACTTTAAAAAAAAGTCCGGTGTTCGGCGTTCGGGTTGTGGTAAGTTGCGCATCCCGTTATGGATTCCACTATAGCGGCATATGGAATCCATAAGGGGCGGCTGCCACCAACCCGAACTGTTGAACAGCCGAAGGACCTGGGGTGACGTCACCGTCATGTGATCAGTGCAGGGGACGTGGCTCAGCACGGGATCAAATCCAAGTGAATGGGAAACAGGCCGTGTATTTGCGGCTTAGACTACTTTCATGCTAGCGTTTCTATTTTCCGGTATTAAGATCGGTCACAGGATGTCAATAGCGGAGAAAAATGCTTCCGTTTTGTCCCCATTCATTGTCAATGGGGACAAAATGTAACTGAACAGAACGGAATGCTCCAAAAAGCATTCCGTTCTGTTTGGTTGCGTTCCCATACCGGAGAGCAAACCACAGCAAGCTGCGGTTTTCTTTCCGTCATGGGATGCGGAGCAAGATGGATCCGTCATGATCCACAATGCAAGTCAATAGGGACGGATCCGTTTTCTCTGACACAGTAGAAAACGCATCTGTCCCCCGTTGACTTTCAATGGAGTTCATGACGGATCTGTCTTGGCTATGTTAAAGATAATACAACCGGATTCATTCATAACGGAGGCAGATGGTTGTATTATCAGAAACAGAAGCGTTTTTGCTGAGCCCTGCCGGATCCAGTAAAAACGCTAGTGTGAAAGTAGCCTTACTCTCCATTCACTGCTGTGTGACTCCCAAAAATAGCCAAGTGAGCACACTCAGCTATTATCTAAAGGTCCATAGCATGGAAGAGCTAGCTGTGTGGTTTGCTGTACAATTTACTTCATGGCCAAGTTCTGTAGGTAGACGGTGGGACCCACGCCTTTCAGATATATATGGCATATCCTATCAATATGTTCTAAATCAGGCATGCTCAACCTGCGGCCCTCCAGCTGTTGCAAAACTACAACTCCCAGCATGCCTGGACAGCTTACAGCTATCAGCCTACTGCAGGGCATGTTGGGAGTTGTAGTTTTACAACAGCTGGAGGGCCGCAGGTTGAGCATCCCTGTTCTAAATGTTCCAGAAGGGAATATTCCTTAAAGGAAAAACATATAAAAATGACCTACATGAAAGGACACACATTCCAGACTAGACATGCTCCATCCTCTGGATCTTCCTCCGGTATCAAATGGATAATTTTGATATAAGGGATATGAAAAGCAAATTGTCTGACAAAAACTCACACAGCAAAAATGTTTACTGTCTACTATGACCAATAAATCATAGTCATATCTTCCATTTCTTTGCCAAATGCACTGCATTTGAGAGTGTATGGTGAACATGTTTCCCATTTGTAGGAAGGTTGGACTGTTTTTGTTCCTTAACAGTAAATGAGAAACTAGATTTCCAAGATTTAGAAATAGTTAACCTAGCTGCCAATATAACAGGGAAAAGGAACATTCAGTGTCTGGAGAAGTTGAATGTAGCATGCCAGAATGAGGTATCAAGGGGCATGCCTACCATGTGTGCATATAAAGCCTGTTCTATCCACAGTGCCAACAAGCCAGGAATATGAGGAATTAATCTTAGCCAGGGATGCCCAACCTGCGACCCTCCAGCTGTTGCAAAACTACAACTCCCAGCATCACTGGACAGCCTACAATTATCAACCTACACCAGGGCATGATGGTAGTTGTAGTTTAACAACAGCTGGAGGGCCGCAGGTTGAGCATCCCTTATCTTAGCTATGTGTGTGAGGTACTGTACCAATAGAATTTTTTTTTGAATGATGTTTCCCAAGGCAGGATACTAGTTATTTAAGTGAGGGGCAGAATGTTTATCTGCATTCCACCTAATTTTGTATATTGGTTTAAGAAAAAGTACATGGCTGGGTTAACAGTTTAAAAAAAGTTGCCTTTTGAAGGCCTAGATCCGGGGTACTCAAGTACTTTTTGTAAAGGTCCACATACCTGAGTCTGCTGTAGGATGAAGGTCTGAGCTGCAAAACAAAAATATATACAAGGAGAGACACCATTGCTTTTTTTTTTTTACAATAATTCACACCTCCAAGCCCACCTAATTTCCTTTCTGCCGACCAAACAGTAAGAATGTCCTTTTAGTGCCCCCTAACAATAATGATGCCCCTTTAATGCCCCTCAGACAGTATGATATCCCTTTAGTGCTCCACAGAGTATGATACTGCTAACTGCACCCTACCAGCAGGGTGATCTCTTGGTGCCCCCACACATTATGATGCTCCTTAGTGCCCCTGACATATTACGATGCCTCCTTAGTTCCTCCCCAAATAGTATGAATACCCCCTCACAGTAGTAATGCCCTATCTGTGCCCCTTCACAGTTGTAATGTCCTGTCTGTGCCCCTTTCACAGTAGTAATGCCCTGTCTGTGCCCCTTCACAGTTGTTATGCCCTCTTTGTGCCCCCTTCATAGTAATAATCCCCATTGCGCCCCCCACACAGTAATAATCCCCATTGCGCGCCCTACACAGTAATAATCCCCAATGTGCCCCCTTCATAGTAATAATTCTCATGTCCCCTCACAGTAGATATACCCAGATATGTGACCTCTCACAGTAGTAATGCCCAGATATGTGCCCCCCTCACAGTAGTAATGCCCAGATATGTGCCCGCTCACAGTAGTTATGCCCAGATATATGCCCCCTCACAGTAGTTATGCCAGATATGTGCCCCCTCACAGTAGTTATGCCCAGATATGTGCCCCCTCACAGTAGTTATGCCAGATATGTGCCCCCTCACAGTAGTTATGCCAGATATGTGCCCCCTCACATTGGTTATGGCCAGATATGTGCTCCCGTCACAGTAGTTATGTCAGATTATGTGCCCCCTCACAGTAGTTATGCCCAGTTATGTGCCCCTTCACAGTAATTATGTCCGATTATGTGCCCCCTCACAGTAGTTATGCCTTCATATGTACCCCCTCACAGTAGTAATGCCCTATCTGTGCCCCTTCACAGTTGTAATGTCCTGTCTGTGCCCCTTTCACAGTAGTAATGCCCTGTCTGTGCCCCTTCACAGTTGTTATGCCCTCTTTGTGCCCCCTTCATAGTAATAATCCCCATTGCGCCCCCCACACAGTAATAATCCCCATTGCGCCCCCTACACAGTAATAATCCCCAATGTGCCCCCTTCATAGTAATAATTCTCATTGTGCCCCTTCATAGTAATAATCCCCATTGTGCCCCTTTATAGTAATAATCCTTATTGTGCCCACTTCATAGTAATAATCCCCATTGTGCCTACTTCACAGTAATAATGCCTTTTAATAGTAGTAATCCCCATTGTACCCCCTTCAAAGTAATAATGCCCATTGTGCCCTTTTAATAGTAATAATTCCCATCGTGCCCCCTTAATAGTAGTAATGCCTATTGTGCCCACTTTATAGTAATAATGACCATTGTGCCCCCTCCATATTAGAAATGCCCATTGTGCCCCCTCCAGAGTAGAAATTTCCATTGTGCCCCCTCCAGAGGTAGAAATGCCCATTGTGCCCCCTCCATAGTAGAAATGCCCATTGTTCCTCCGATAGAGTAGAAAAGCCCATTGTGCCCCCTCCAGAGTAGAAATGCCTATTGTGCCCCCTTCACATTAGCAATGCCCATTTTGCCCCCTCCAGAGTAGAAATGCCCATTGTGCCCCCTCCAGTGTATAAATGCCCATTGTGCCCCTCTATAGTAGAAATGCCCATTGTGCCCCTCCAGAGTAGAAATGTCCATTGTTCCCCTTCATATTTGCAATGCCCATTGTGCCCCCTCCAGAGTAGAAATGCCCATTTTGCCCCTCCGTGTTAAAAAACAAATAACTACTCACCTTGTCCCATTGTTGAAGCTCACAGTCCTCTCTCCCCTGCAGACATAGATCGCTCTGCAGCACGGTGTGGGCGGAGGTTATGCAGATTTCCAGGCGACAGGCTCCACCCACACAGGCTACGATCTGTGTCTGCAGGCTGGAAGGTAGAGCAGGGAGAAGTCTTCCAGCTTCACCCTGAAAGAGGGGAGGAGCGGGGGGAGCTGAGCGGTGAGTGACAGGACATCAGCTCCCAGCACTCCAGCAATGAGCACTTCCATCTGTATTGATGGATGCTCTCATTGCTTCTGGACTCTGGCACGCCCTGAGAGCCGGCACCCGGACCCCCCCTTAGTGCGCCACTGCAGGGGTCTAGACAACTGGCAAGCACAGTCCGCCAGTTGAGTACCCCTGGCCAGTTGAGTACCCCTGCGCACTAGGCTCAGCCTGCTGCGCCCGTGCGAACTCCTGGCAGCGGCTTCATTGAGCGAAGCGCATTTCGCTCAACCCGGATATGCCCTGCAGGTGCGGGATCTCCTTAGTTCCTCCCCAAATAGTATGAATACCCCCTCACAGTAGTAATGCCCTATCTGTGCCCCTTCACAGTTGTAATGTCCTGTCTGTGCCCCTTTCACAGTAGTAATGCCCTGTCTGTGCCCCTTCACAGTTGTTATGCCCTCTTTGTGCCCCCTTCATAGTAATAATCCCCATTGCGCCCCCCACACAGTAATAATCCCCATTGCGCGCCCTACACAGTAATAATCCCCAATGTGCCCCCTTCATAGTAATAATTCTCATGTCCCCTCACAGTAGATATACCCAGATATGTGACCTCTCACAGTAGTAATGCCCAGATATGTGCCCCCCTTACAGTAGTAATGCCCAGATATGTGCCCGCTCACAGTAGTTATGCCCAGATATATGCCCCCTCACAGTAGTTATGCCAGATATGTGCCCCCTCACAGTAGTTATGCCCAGATATGTGCCCCCTCACAGTAGTTATGCCAGATATGTGCCCCCTCACAGTAGTTATGCCAGATATGTGCCCCCTCACATTGGTTATGGCCAGATATGTGCTCCCGTCACAGTAGTTATGTCAGATTATGTGCCCCCTCACAGTAGTTATGCCCAGTTATGTGCCCCTTCACAGTAATTATGTCCGATTATGTGCCCCCTCACAGTAGTTATGCCTTCATATGTACCCCCTCACAGTAGTAATGCCCTATCTGTGCCCCTTCACAGTTGTAATGTCCTGTCTGTGCCCCTTTCACAGTAGTAATGCCCTGTCTGTGCCCCTTCACAGTTGTTATGCCCTCTTTGTGCCCCCTTCATAGTAATAATCCCCATTGCGCCCCCACACAGTAATAATCCCCATTGCGCCCCTACACAGTAATAATCCCCAATGTGCCCCCTTCATAGTAATAATTCTCATTGTGCCCCTTCATAGTAATAATCCCCATTGTGCCCCTTTATAGTAATAATCCTTATTGTGCCCACTTCATAGTAATAATCCCCATTGTGCCTACTTCACAGTAATAATGCCTTTTAATAGTAGTAATCCCCATTGTACCCCCTTCAAAGTAATAATGCCCATTGTGCCCTTTTAATAGTAATAATTCCCATCGTGCCCCCTTAATAGTAGTAATGCCCATTGTGCCCACTTTATAGTAATAATGTCCATTGTGCCCCCTCCATATTAGAAATGCCCATTGTGCCCCCTCCAGAGTAGAAATTTCCATTGTGCCCCCTCCAGAGGTAGAAAATGCCCATTGTGCCCCCTCCATAGTAGAAATGCCCATTGTTCCTCCGATAGAGTAGAAAAGCCCATTGTGCCCCCTCCAGAGTAGAAATGCCTATTGTGCCCCCTTCACATTAGCAATGCCCATTTTGCCCCCTCCAGAGTAGAAATGCCCATTGTGCCCCCTCCAGTGTATAAATGCCCATTGTGCCCCCTCTATAGTAGAAATGCCCATTGTGCCCCCTCCAGAGTAGAAATGTCCATTGTTCCCCCTTCATATTTGCAATGCCCATTGTGCCCCCTCCAGAGTAGAAATGCCCATTTTGCCCCTCCGTGTTAAAAAACAAATAACTACTCACCTTGTCCCATTGTTGAAGCTCACAGTCCTCTCTCCCCTGCAGACATAGATCGCTCTGCAGCACGGTGTGGGCGGAGGTTATGCAGATTTCCAGGCGACAGGCTCCACCCACACAGGCTACGATCTGTGTCTGCAGGCTGGAAGGTAGAGCAGGGAGAAGTCTTCCAGCTTCACCCTGAAAGAGGGGAGGAGCGGGGGGAGCTGAGCGGTGAGTGACAGGACATCAGCTCCCAGCACTCCAGCAATGAGCACTTCCATCTGTATTGATGGATGCTCTCATTGCTTCTGGACTCTGGCACGCCCTGAGAGCCGGCACCCGGACCCCCCCTTAGTGCGCCACTGCAGGGGTCTAGACAACTGGCAAGCACAGTCCGCCAGTTGAGTACCCCTGGCCAGTTGAGTACCCCTGCGCACTAGGCTCAGCCTGCTGCGCCCGTGCGAACTCCTGGCAGCGGCTTCATTGAGCGAAGCGCATTTCGCTCAACCCGGATATGCCCTGCAGGTGCGGGATCTGGCAGAGGGACGGGGAGGATTGCGGAGGCGGTGCAGAGCTGTGGGAGGCGGTGCTGAAGACAGGGAAGGCAGGGCTGGGCACCGGATGGCGAGGGTGCGGCTGGGCACCCTGTATTAACAGACCTCCCCTTGGGCACCTTAAGTAAGTGATTGACAGGTTATAAAAAGCAGATTTTTGTGCAAATAGAGCCACGGGTAAGGTATAATAAGGCCATCTTAGGATTCTACTTATTAGTCTGGACATGAACATATGTTTAGGCTATAGGGGTAAAATCTGACATAGCATTAGTGTGTACTACACACTGATGCTATGTCAAAGAAGTTCTCCTTTTGATCCACAGTTCCTGTGACCGCTCGGCCCCCTAAGACTTGAAAAAGAAGTGTATGAACTCCGAAACGCGTAGTCATCCAATAAAAGAACATACATCTAACCATCCGCTTCAAGGTCAATTTTGTGCGCCATACGGTATCAAGACAGTGTACCTAACCAGTGCACTAAGTACACAATTGTTACTCATCATTAGTACCCTTGGGGTTTTCATGGCAACCACCTACGAGGACTGAGTGGATACCGGCAGCACCGACCACCCTTACTCTCACAAGTGTTGTGCTTTTAAATATACAACACGCAAAGGTGAATTGAACTACATCTCTAAATATAAACCGGTTGTGAATACATACTGTCCTATGAGCGCCTTCTCCTTATCTTTTGCCACTTTTGCTCTAAACTGATAAGGGGCATTGAGGGTCTTAGTTTGAAAGATTAAAAGAATTAAATATATTTAGTCTTGAGAAAAGATGTCTAAGCAGGCACATGATTAACCTCTACAAATATATAAATGGGACATCCAAAAAAATGTTGAAAAGCTGTTCCATGCAAGATCCCCTCAAAAGACATTGGGGCATTGCCTCTATCTCGAGAATAAAAAGTTCAGTCTCCAGAGGCGTCAAGCACTTTTTACTGTAAGAACTGTAAATCTGTGGAATAGTCTACCTTAGGACGTGGTCACAGCAGGAACAGTGGACAGTTTTTAAAAGAGCTTAGATAAATTCTCAAAAGTAAACATTAATGCATATGAAAATGTGTAGAAATCTGGGTCTCACTCTCCTTTTGTAAAATTCACATCCCCTCCTATCCGTTGGTTGAACTTGATGGACCTATGTCTTTTTTCAACCGTATTAATTATGTAACTATATGCTTGCATATGAAATCAGGGAATATAGAAGTATAGTAGAGGCCCATTGCCAATGGCACCTCTTTGGCAGCTCTAATGCCATACAAAATGCAGCTTAGAAACAGCAGCTTTGTGTTTAGCAGTAATGGTCACAAAACAAAATTTTATAATGTTAATTTTACTGGGTTTAGGGTCTAGCAGCAATTCATGAATATGAAACACCACAATTGTCACAGACTACTTTTATTAACACCAGTAAATATAGCTTATTATTTTAGATATTATTTTTGTGGATTTTTAAAGAGTCACTGTGTTTTCACAGAATTTCATTTCACTTAATAGAGAATGGTGTAACTAGCAAATTTCTACATCACTTCATTAAAAAAATATATCTGCATCCACCTGAAAAAAGCTGTAAAGTCATGGCTACTAGCAGTCTCACTTCCACCTAATTTGCAGTCCACTGCCTACTGTCAGCCATTTTCAGGAAAATCTGTCCTAGTGACACAGACACAGAAGATGGCTCACAGGAGGTGGGGGCGTGTCAGAGCTAACAGAGCTAACCTGAGCCTGATAAAAGAACTGCTTCTTTACAGCTTTTGAAGATTATAGAAGCCTCTTGTGTGCAGTGTAAGTAGTATAGTGCTTGCAGACTTTATAGAAGGGATATGCCCACTGCTTCTTAATGAAATGCGTCTAGCTGTATATATATGCATATGTATTGGCCCTCATGTGTGTATATAGATATATATATATATAGATAGATATGTGTGTATTGTGAGCCTGGTATATGGGCCTGTCCAGGTGATATGTGTATAAATGAAGATGTATGTATGCCCCTTTTGTCAGCATACATGTCCATGTATATATATAAAATAGGTGTCTGTGGGCTTATATTTGCCCATTTATGCCCCAGGTTTAATTATATATCTATATGGATGTGCCCCAAGCATCCATATGGATATATGTGGCCAAATATAAAGTCCCCTAATCACAGTCCCCCCCCCCCTCTCAGCCTCCCCCAGCAGGGCTGGAGATGGTTAACATAACAGAGATAGGGGAACAAAAAGTTCCCTTCCCTCTGTTTGTTGCATATCCCGATGCAATAATTACTGCACCTCGGATATGCGGAAGCTTCACAGGCGAGAGGATCAAAGTGATCCCTGCCTGGAAGTGCGCTGAAGATTCCAGGCAGCATGTGCGGGGATGCGCAGGCCGGTGCGATGACGTCATATCACTGCACCGGCCCACGCATCCCTGACTGTGGCGTGCATGTGCGCCGCAGCGTGGGCTGCTCGGGAGCGAGTGCCGCCGGATTTAAATAGTCCGGTGGCACTGCGCACATTGGTTGAGCCAGCAGTCCGAAGCAAGCGAGAGTCAACTCCTACAAGACGAACATCAGCGAGAATCATCCCCAGGACAACAAGCAGTATATTGCAAGAATCATCCCCTACATATGAGCATTTAACCCCCTGGAGGGCTTAGTATTATTAACCCTATACCACCAACGCTTTCCCCCTCATATTTGGAACCCTTACTGCCCTGCAATTAACTCTATCCCACCAACGATATCCCCTGCTGTATAACAATCTTACCCATCCTCTGCTGTATCATTAACCCTTCCACTGCTGCCCTGCCCTGTACCCCAGCAGCATGCCCCTCTTATTAACCCCTTCCCTGCCCAGCATAACCCCCTGTATCCCACTGGCATTTAACCCACATACCCTTGCATGTCCCTGTAACCCCTTGCTGGACTGCCCTGCCCAGCAGAACAATGCCCCTGCAGACTCCTTCATCCCCTGGTTCTGTGTTAACCCCTTCACTGCTGCCCTGCCTCCTGTACCCCAGCAACAATTGATTGTGTTTTAACCCTTTATTCCCTGTAGGGACAGAATATTGCCTGGCTGGGTGGGCTGCTATTAAAGTGTGTGCATATCTATATTTATAGTTAGATTTTGGGGAGGACTTGGGATTGTGATAGCGTAGTTAGGCGTTATATTGTGTTTATTGCTGTATTGTAGTGTTATATATTACTGTGGTGTGTGAGTCTATATGTATATATATTTATAACCATTGATGTATAAATATATATAGATATAGCATAAAAGACTGTATTTGTATTGTGTAATAAATATTTCTTTATTCATAACATACAGTGTATGGTCTTTAATTGTAGCAGTAAGCTGCATATAGTTCAGTGTAGAGTAAGTGCAATCAGGTAGCATTCTTATTTATGGTATAAACAGGGCGAGTCATCAATAGACGACTTACACCTATTTATGAATATTAATTATTAGTACTACCCAAAATATTAATAATTATTATTTCCCTTAACACTGTGCAGCTAAAGAGGGAAATAATATGGCTGAAAGAGACTTTAGGAAAGCCCAAACAGTTATGATTGTACAAAGAAGCACAGCCATTATGCAATAAAAAAAAAAAAAATCAGGACGGCTTAGGACCAAACTTATGTTTATGTTTGACAAGTTTTTTCTTGGTCTTGTTTGGGAGTTGCTTGCGGTTTTGTATGTATTTGTCTCTATTCTGTTGTGCCATTAGATTTTGTGCACTGAATAGTCCATTACCCGTCTCCCCTGGGCTGTTAAACTTGAATTTACTATCCACTTAACTATGTGTACCTATTTAATGACCTAATGATATTTTTACTGTCTGAATTAAATTTGTGCATATAGAATCCAAAATGAATATTTATATCAAAAGACATAGCCACAGATCTATTTTTATTTTACAAACTGCAGCTTTCAGCTTAGGAGGCAGGATTCCACTGTTCCCCAAAAATCAATCAGAATTAAAAATTCATATTCTCTTTAATGCATCCAATACCACGAGTAAAGAATATCCCTCGCATTGCCAGACTTGCTGGAGTTTGTACACAGAAACATTTATGACACCTAAAAGCTTTCTTGCCTGTGGAATCCCTGGATAATACACTCCATTTGCACCAGTTCCCAGCAAAGGTCAGTTCTGAGAATGATGTCATTGTGCCAGATTTAGGTTAGATTACACAGTGTTAGAAAACGCCACTGACATGGTCACAGCTGAACAGATTGTTCACTGCAAGAGCAGCCACAGCTTGTAGATCTGTAACCAATGTAATGCCACCGTCACTGGAGCTGAAAATCACATAATAACATGGATCCAATCAATATTAGAATACATTTTAAAAACATGGAGGAGCATTTATCATTCTTAGTTTGTCACTTTTCTGGAAAATTGTTGCATGTTTTAGTGCATGTCTTTTTTTGCAGAATTCTGCAAAATTTATTCCCCTGTTCCACACTTCGCCACTTTTCAAAGTGGTGTATTTTTAAGGACAAGTATAGTGTTTACTGTAGATTTCTTTTATAGCGAATTTACTTTGTGAGACTTTTGCAAAAATTGCATCTCCACATCAGGCAACCCCCTGTTGTACTGTCACTGACCATGGCCGAAACCACATCATACTTGCGCCAAATTAAATAAAACCAAGCGCAATTTACTAATTTTGTTGCAGCAACAAAAAAAACAACAGACTTAAAAGTGATACTAAAAACACTGTAAATCATAATTCCCCCTTGTCCCCAAATTGGTCCTGAGTTTAAACCAGAGGACCATACTTCCTTGAAGGACACTTCATTGCTGTGGCGCCTATTATGGCACCACAACCATCCACGTTAACCACAGATCTTGTCCATTCTGTGGTCCCCTCCTCTATATTTAAACTTAGGAAAAGACAAGTTTTTTCTTGATTGGGACTTGCTTGTAGTTTTGTATATATTTGTTTGTCTCTCTTCTATTGTTTTGCCATTCGACTGTGTGCACCAAACACTCCATTACCTGTCTCCCCTGGGCTGTTAAACTTGAATTTACTATACTGGACTGGTAAACTATCATACCTGTAGTAAGGCCTTCTTCCCAGCTAGGGGATCTGTTCTACAAGCTATACTTTCTCCACCTAGATTTAGCCAAAATGCTAGGAGGTTGGCTTCCAATAATAGACTTCTGCAGATAGAGAGTAATGTGGTGGCCCTCCTACTCCCCAAACAATATGTTAAGGAGTGGAAATAAAAGGGGAGAAATAAGACCACACTGATGGGAAGATGGTGCCATGTATGTCTCACTACAATGCACCTATAACAGTGACAGGCACAATGCCCTTATGTCACGTCGTGGTGTGGGAGGGGAACTCCACACTAAACACAAAGAGGAGGGAGAAGGTATCAGGCCTCGAAACTAGGGAGAGGAAAAGTTCACCACCTAATGAAATCCTCACCCTAGCCCTGGCTGCTAACCGAATGAACAGACCTCAAAGGTAGGACTGTTCATTCACAGGAACCTAATGCCTGTCTAACACTGTAAGGCCCTGGGGATAGTGAATGGGCCACAGACGACCTGTTCCTTCCCAGCTGAAGGAACAGGAGTCTACCTCAGGCCTAATACCAAAAGACCGGGAAAACAACACAATACAAATATATAGGAACGAGACACTTAACTTCGGACAGTCTTTCAGATCTTCTAATCCCCGTCACAGGAGGGACTGTGACACCTTACAGATTCAACCATTGTGACCCAAACATATAGCCAGCCTCAATGCTCTTGTATTATTATATGATTTGTTCCTTCTTCACACGGCTTATACATTTTTCTGCATCAAATGTATATATGGTAAGTATAAGTACAACACAGATTTAAATAATGGATGTTCATCTGATTTTAGATGTAAAAAGGCTGATATTAGCTATTTCGTCTATATAATGGGGACAGAATCAGAGAGAGGAATCAGGGCGAAATAACTGTGGGCACAGTTGCTATAAGTTTTACAAAGATACATCATTCATCATGCTCATAGTATCCTTCTTGTGCTAATTTTGATGAAAGCAAACATCTCACATCTGACATTTCCAGACCATATCCTGCCTGTTGTACCACTAACCTTTTCTGGGCTCAGGGTTCCCCACATTAATCCAAGTTTTTAAGCTCTAGAAATTGTAATTCATATGGCAAAGGTCGTCCTTGAGGTCTTATAAACTGTGATTTACATCCTTTCCATACTACACTAAATACTAGCACAGCACCAGGTAGCTCCAAGTGAAGGGTCTTCTCACCTAACGTCATGACATTGGATCTCCTCACTTCATTCACAGATTTTATCTAGAAGTGTCTTGTCCTCGCCACCATTCCTCACCCTCTGGGAAGAGTAATTGGGGATTTGTTTGACACAGGAACAAAAAGTTTTTGTCTTATTGAAATCTCATGTTTTTTCGAGGTGCATTAGGCTTCAAAAGAAACACTACAAGCTTCTGTCTTGGTGGTACAGGACACCTGAGCTGTTATATCGCTTGGGCTTCTCAGACACTCAGAAATGCTGGAGGAGTGGGCTAGAGGTGGGGTCCTTGTCTAACATCTGGTAGGGTTGCATTATCATCAACACTTATTGACGGTAGGTGGAATCCCTTATTAGAACTATTTGTGAGCCTACATTTACAATTTTTACAAGGTTTGCCGACTGTCAAGTTCCGCCCTTCTAGGAATAATCTCATCGCCCATCTCTTGGTGGGTGCTAAATATCTTATCCGTCTACTATGGCTACAGAAACAACCACACTCCATCCCTTTGTGGGTAGCAAAAATTAACCAAATCTGGCATCTGAAGGAGCTGACTAGTTGGCAAACACATGCACATGATGCCTTTGAACGTCTGTGAGGTCCTTGGTTAAAGTACACCTCTGGTGATGGGGGAAAAAAAGATTGGATGAGCCTTCCACCTAGACTGTTGTCAGTGCACACTTCCCTATTGATGGCAGATTTGGGGCCCTTGTAGAGTTGTACTTTACACCTCATTGTCGTCTCCTTATCCTTCCATTCCACAGCCCTCCCCCTAATTTCCTACTCCTTCCTTCCCCCATCTTCTTTGTTTATTGTTTTCCAGTTTCCTTTTACTTTTGATGCACCTATTGCAGATTGCATGTGGGTACATTGATGCATGTATATTTCAATACGATGTCTTTGAATGGATAATTGACCTACCCTCCTGGACTACTGTCAGAGTTTTTGTACGTACTGCATTGTGAGTAAAATGCTTGTCACTTCTGTTCTCTTATTCAATAAAAACAGAAATTGTTAAAAAAAAAGCTAAGGGTCTTCATCCTTCGGCACAGCTTACAGTAGTGTTGTGAATCCAGTAGCCAGATCCAACCTATCTGGTTCCAGTAAAGTTATACTAATGAATGTAAAGATGTGTGCTAAATCCCTTGCAATAATCGACAAAAATAAATGGTTCATAAGCAATTTTATTAAATCTTACTCCATAAAATCCATAGATGACATATAATAGACATAAAAAAACATCCAATGAGGGAACATATACAATATGGAGAGATGTACTGGAGAAAAACCCCAGTGGAGGAGGGACACAAACCAGTATGCATACAGTGCTATCAAATCAGTTAGTACTAATCCGGTACCGGGAAGTATAAATGAAATCCCGGTCCAGATATGCACGTGCTGAAGGATCTGTTTCAGACTATGACAGTATTTCCTCACAAAAAATGTCAGGTCTATATGTATACACAGATATAGTATCACATCAATAGAGACAAAAGTACCTAAGCAGACCCCTAATAATGGAAGATCCCAAAGCAAGAGCATGTAAATAGGTTAAAAAGTGTTGTAGCCCTCCGTCTCCAGACCCATCTCACCTACCCAACGCGTTTCGCCGCACTTAGCTTCGTCAGGGGGTGACCCCTGACGAAGCTAAGTGCGCGACAGCGTGGTGAGATGGGTCTGAGACGGAGGGCTACAACACTTTTAACCTATTTACATGCTCTTGCTTTGGGATCTTCCATTATTAGGGGTCTGCTTAGGTACTTTGTCTCTATTGATGTGATACTATATCTGTGTATACATATAGACCTGACATTTTTTGTGAGGAAATACTGTCATAGTCTGAAACAGATCCTTCAGCACGTGCATATCTGGACCGGGATTTCATTTATACTTCCCGGTACCGGATTAGTACTAACTGATTTGATAGCACTGTATGCATACTGGTTTGTGTCCCTCCTCCACTGGGGTTTTTCTCCAGTTCATCTCTCCATATTGTATATGTTCCCTCATTGGATGTTTTTTTATGTCTATTATATGTCATCTATGGATTTTATGGAGTAAGATTTAATAAAATTGCTTATGAACCATTTATTTTTGTCGATTATTGCAAGGGATTTAGCACACATTTTTGTAGGTTGTATTGTATAGTGTGTCCCAGTTAGGTCTCTGGTTTTTTTGATGTATAATGAATGTAAAGGTTTGACTGATTGATAGGCATTCCCTGATGCATTTTTACTCCATGTAAGTAAATCGCCATCCAGTATATTTTGCCATGCTATTATTACTGTACTTGATCCTCATTTCTTGGAAAACAGTGTGGTACTGTGGGTACTCTGCATTACTGTCGGAGATGAACAGAAATATCATTGGACAACAGACAAATAACAATCAATATGCCATTAGAAAGGTATCAGGTTACTTTGGATGTACTCCTAAGTAAAAAGATAAAAATATCCAAGGGGGGGATTTTGGAAAATAGAGTAAGGTTAATACTCAGCAAATAAATTCAGCCAAATGATCTTTTATATCTTACAGTAGATCACATTATACATGAACGTATCCACTTCTCTCTGATACAGTTTAGGACACAGTATATTATGTCCTCATTATAATGGCCCCATCACCATATTGCCAGTAAAACTTCTTTATGATTGGAAAATATATGTGGAGATTGCCATGTAAGTGTTTGAAATGCTACATTATATCAGTCATATCAATCGCTATATCACTCATTTTCACATCATGTTATATGCCTCCATGTGACGTATACATTAGAAAAAAAGGATACAAAAACACCACATTCTTGTATCCTGCAGAGTCCGGTAAAAAAGTATACTTTTTTTTAATAATGGAACTCTATCGTGCACGGATGCTACTGTATGGTATCAGTCTGAGGCATCTGTTTAACGTATACATTTTTTGTATACGTTAAACGGATGGGAAAAACGTGATGTGGACCCAGCCTTAAAGTTATCTCATGACTAAAGTGAAAAATTAAAATCAGACATCATATAGTACATGGCAATCTATTTCTAACAAAGCTAGAACCAGCCCTGTACCTCACATGGATGCAGAGATCTCCACATTCATTGATCCAATTGCCCTGGTAGATTTATTTTAGGTTGGCAGCTGAAGGGGTGTGTCCTTCTCTCCTCGTAACTGTCTCAGCTTCTAAACAGAAGATATAACTGGTGGCAGTTGAAGGTTGGAACCAAGGGTGTAACAATCGAGGTCGCAGAGAATGCGACCATGACCGGGCCTGGCAGGGGGAGGGGGCCTGCTGCACTCACATGTAATGGGAGCACTCTGACGGGGTCTGGCATGAAGTACAGTGACAATGCCGGGCCCCATCAGAGCGCTCTTCAAACATGTATAATATGCGCCCGGGAGCAAGGGTGGGGTGCAGAGGCAAGGGTGGGGTGCAGAGGCAAGGGGGCACATGCACTCACTCGGCAGTTCTTATCACTGCCAGGCTGTTGTCTCCAGAGTGAAGCAGGGAGCCCTCTCCGCTCCCTGTTCGCTTTTCTTCTGCGCTCCGGCCCTCCCCCTGCAGGGCACACAGCGCGATGTGCGTGTGGGAGCGCGTCATCAGGGAAGAAGGTAAGTATGTGTTTTTTGTTCTATAAAGCTGCAGACTGGAGGCAAAAGGGGGGCCACAACTAGAGTGAGGGGGCACAAAAGTGGGCATCTTTACTGAGGGGGCACCTAATCAGGAATAACTACTGTGAGGGGGCACATATGTGGGCATAACTACTATGAGGGGGCACATATGAAGGCATAACTACTGTGAGGGGGCACATAATCGGACATAATTACTGTGAAGGGGCACATAACTGGGCATAACTACTGTGAGGGGGCACATAATCTGACATAACTACTGTGACGGGAGCACATATCTGGCCATAACCAATGTGAGGGGGCACATATCTGGCATAACTACTGTGAGGGGGCACATATCTGGCATAACTTCTGTGAGGGAGCACATATCTGGGCATAACTACTGTGAGGGGGTACATATCTGGCATAACTACTGTGAGGGGGCACATATCTGGGCATAACTACTGTGAGGGGGCACATATCTGGCCATAACTACTGTGAGCGGGCACATATCTGGGCATTACTACTGTGAGGGGGGCACATATCTGGGCATTACTACTGTGAGGGGTCACATATCTGGGTATATCTACTGTGAGGGGACACATTTCTGGGCATAATTATTGTGAGGGGGCACATATATTGCATAACTACTGTGAGGAGGCACATATCTGGCCATAACTACTTTGAGGGGGCACATATCTGGGCATAACTACTGTGAAGGGGCACAAAAGTGGGCAAAACTACTGTGACAGGAACAAAGGTGGGTATAGCTGCTGTTAGGGGCCACAAGGAGGACATAACTTTTGTGAGTGGGCCACAAGGTGGGCTTAATTATTGTGAAGGGCCACAATGTCCTAGATTACCCTGTTATACATTGGCATGGCTCAGTCTTACAGGCCAGCGCAGCGCCCCCTGCTGGTGATTTCACAGGGGAAGTCACCATCCGTTCCTTATGTGATTATTCTTTTTTTTCTCTATCACCACAGGGACCTTGTTCTGGATCCAGTGGACATCACGCCAACGCTGAGCGACACCCTGGATGAGTTAGGACCAAATTTTATTAGTTAGGACTGGGTGAGTGTAGCCATGCATTGGGCTTAGTGTAAAAAAAAATTGCCGCCTCTATGTATAAATTGAGGGGGAGGGGGGGGGGCATCAAAAGTTTGAACTGGGGCCCATAACACTCTAGTTACGCCACTGGTTGGAACTGAGCATATGGGACCACTTTAGCGAGGTGGACAGAGAAATAAGGTAAAGTACAAACAGCAGGTGGCGCTATATGGATACATTTTATAGAATAGCTCGGTGGCTATACAAAATTTTTTAATTACATGCAATTACAAAAGTATTCAGATCTAGGTGCTGGTTTGAAAAACCCCTTTAAAGGATTTCTGTTATATACATATATTGAATCCAGTGTGGATTCAATATGGATTGAACTAATAATTCTGAATAAACCCTTTTAATGACAGATGTTAGCAGTATAGAAATTTTTGGGCTTTGCATCTGTTCACATTTATTTTCTTAGCACAATAAACTCCTAGAGGACAATGAATAGTGCTAGGCTATTTTGCAACTATGACATTTTCATACACAGTAAAACCTACATACGCTACTGGACAAAAAAAGTTTATGAAATAAGCATAATATGGAGCCATTAAAGGCTATGGACAACTTCATAGCATTTTTTTTATTATTGCATTTTACTTACTTTGGTCTAAAAATCATTCTTTCAGTTGGTACACTCTTATCCGCTTGATAAGAATTTAGCTATAATGAGTGTTTATGAGCTGTTAGGAAAGTACAGATAAGGGTTACACATTAAGCCATCAGAGCAGTTCTTTCATGGATTTAGTGTAAAACAGAAGCCCTATAGTCTACAAATGCACCTTAAGTGAAAGCTGTCGAAGAAATATGAAAAATTGCATAAAGACCTATTGAAAAAAATGATTTTTAGACCAAAATGAGTAAAATGCAATAATTAGGAAAACTCCCACCAAAGTTGTCCTTTGCTTTTAAAGACTTCCATGACTGCTGTTCAAATAATTGATATACGTAGACTGGAAATATACAAAGCAGTTCTGTATCTATAAGACAATACATCGCCTAAAAGAGAAGCATTAATTTATTAGCTATCATTATTAGCCAGTGAATAATTTGACAATATTCTTCAAGGCTCTAGGAGCCTGCATCACATTTGTTTTCAACAGAATACAGATTTCGTTTTACAGTAGCCTATGTTCTGTCAAGGGATTGCATACACAGGCGACAGATATGAAGGGCATACACAGGAAAAAGAGAATCCCCAGCAACCCTAAGGTCATTGTCAGATTCTCCTGGCTTGGAACGGGGTGGGACAACATTTTATGAGATCATATTACTGCTTTCCCTTGTATAATCCCATAATTTCCTAGATATTACCAACAATCTGCTTGAAATATAATAGTTTTCTGACTTCATTGATAAAATAATATAGATGGCTAAACAGTCTATAACACATATCATGTGGTCCACACATAGTTAAGAATATGACTAGATAAGGACATATCTATACAAAGGAAAAAGATAAGTGAATAGAAAAAACATTGCAATGGTGACGTGTAAGGTTAGTGAACAGGCTGGGAAGACAAGGAAAGTACAAGTTGCACAATAGCTTATTTCTATACTCATTTTATGGCACCTAGTGCATCCCATGATTTTAACATTGTAGACCTATGCCCAAATGTCTATGATTCCGTAATATAAAGAGGACTATAGGAATATTCAGGATACATATACTACATTACAGATGTACTTTAACCTGTTCTGTTCTCTGTGACATTGCAAAGAAACCAAGCTATAATCAGAGTTCAATCCTTCCTCTAATCCTTCAAACCCCTCCAAGCAAAGCGTTACCTCGTTTAACAGGAACACACTGGAATTGGAAAGCGACATGCAAGTAGGATGCTTCCTTTCAGGAGAAGAGCAGATCAGGAGCACTTGGCTGCCACTGCTCTGAGATCATAGCACACAGAGCTTCTGGAAGCTCAGCCCACAGCATTTTGGTCTTGCAGGACTTTAGAGTAGACCTGCCCACATGATTTGAGCATCATCATCACCACACTGCTTTATGATGTTTAATGGATGGCATAGTAAAAATCCCTGAGTACAAATGTCTCTGAACTGCACACATTTTCTTCTTTTTCTGATATTATGAAGCTTATTGTGAAAGGGATATACAGCAGAGAGCTAGAGGAATGTGGAGGTAACGGATAGCTTTTTATAGAGATTGGAAGTTGTAGAAGGTGAGGTAAAGTAGAGATTTCCTTAGAATAGACGCAGCGTGGGAGTGAAAGCAGTTGCTGAAGCAGAAGGAGAATATTAAATGCAAATAAAGAGGAATATCAGAAGTCATAAAGTTTACGTTTTTGGAATATGTCCCTGATAGGACAACCCCTGTTCATATGACCTATTAGTGAACATAGATGTTGTGGGGTATGGACATTGTTCCCCTGAAGGGGAACAAACTCCATCCCCACACCATGTCACCTGTGAGGGATGCATACTTAAGGTACCTGCTCCCTGCAACTCAGTTTCACCCCGGCTGTCTTCACTGCACTTTAGTCACCATATGTAAATTTACAGCAATGGATGGGGTCATGTGCACTGCTACAGCCAATGACTGGCCACAGCAGTGATGTGTCCCCAGGCAGCACATCACTGCTGGGTCACATGCCACTTGGGGAAACGTCACTGCTGAGGCCACTGATTGGCTATAGATGTCTGACTACATCTGTGCCACGGATTTGAGGAATTTTACAAATCAATTCAAGGAAAGTAGTATACTGCTCTACTTACAGAGGTCACCTTGCCATAATGGATGGATGTAGCACCCTGGAGCAGGGGTACTGTAAAGTCTGGAAATTTGTGAACATTTCTCCTGTTTCCCCTATGCAAAGTTATAAACTTCTTACTTTATTTAACTTGAAAGAGTTAACATACACTGTTTAATACTGTGTAACTGCATTTTCTATGTATGCTGTGATATATATCCTGTTCATTTGCACTGTATTTGAAAGGCTCTGTGGATAGGGTTAATAAATATTGAGAGACTTTTGGGACTTTGAATAAGAATCTGGTAATTTTCCACAGCTGCCATAGGGTTTAAAGAAGAGCATGTTTTGGAGGGAAAAAGCCAGACTTGTTTACCACCAAAACTAGACAGACTGACCTTTTGAATGTCTGGTTTTGGCTATATTGTTATGTCTAGAAACTTGTTGGATGTGTCATTGCCATTGAGTATCATTGAAGCTCTAATGTAAGTCTATGCCATACCGGAGTGGTTACTTTCTAATTGTTTGTGCTGAGTTTCTCCACTCCAGGCCTCCCACTAGAAGGTTCTAGTTGAGCTAGAAGGAGACTAGAGAAGCCAGCCCTATGCCTCACCTGTATTGTTTTGCACCTCAATTCCTCCAGTAAAGAAGCACACTGGTTAACTACTGACCCTGACTCTCTGCACTTATTTCCCATAGAGGTTCACCATGCCTTATCATTTCTTCCGGAGAGCAACAACATGTGATGACACCTCGACAGTGTCCAGGGGACTCAGCGTAGCGTTGGGGTCACCCCGAACCCGGCCACTGCATGAATACAAATGATTTTGAACAACATACTGTATATTTGCTAAGGATATTAAATAGTGATTATAGCATTAGTAAAATGTGTACTATATATATTCATTGTTTGCAGAGTGCTTTTCCATTGTGTGTTTGCTTGCGTACTTCAGTCACACTGATGCACACGTGTGCATTTACTTAATTTTATAGAATCTGCTGACTGTGTTTTTTTGTTTTAAGTCACCCATGAAGACTCTGCCATATATGGGGAGAAGGCAGAAAACCACCTAAGAGACTGTGGAGACTGTATGGTGCTGCCATCTCTGCAGATCAAGCTGCATGGAAGCCGAATGACAGAGAGGAACTGAGGCACAATGATCAGAACTGTGAGGACAGGCAGAGAGAAAGAGGATGCCTGTAAAACATGGATATATGTAAATCCCTGTAGAGTCCATGTGCATCATTTTTCTTTTCCGCTCCATTCACCTGAATGAATGAATGAGTCTCAGATAAACAATGAACAAAAAAATATCATCTGTGCAAAAAAAGTGCTTGTGTTACCTGCGTTCGTGGTGGTAGTGCAGACTAGTGTCACGATGCAGCCGACAGCGTCTGTTTTAACAGAGGAGAGACACAAGCATGTAGCTCAGTTGATGTCCAGCTTTAATATCACTTGTAATAATATACAGAAGAGAAAATAGGCAACCCTATAGGTTAACATAAGAACAATTATATTCCATCTATAGTTATAACACTAACCTGTTTTAACAGAGGAGAGACACAAGCATGTAGCTCAGTTGATGTCCAGCTTTAATATGAGTATCAGGCCCTAACTCTCCTCAACCAGTGTAATCATGTTAGAGCTCCCTCTAGTGACAGCCTTATGTTTTTGTGCTGTTGGGAGGTCTGAATTTAACCCTGTTACACACTCCCCCTGTTTTTTTTAAATAAGTGTCTCCTGACATTTATGCATGGAATCAATCATAGTTCAGATCATCGCAATCGGCATATGTTGCTGGCAAAAAGTATGAACATGAGGGTATATAGATGGGCCCCTCTATCTCTGGGGAATCACAGTGCTGTTCGATCATATCTGCATGAACATTCCACTTTTGAAAAGAGGGTTTTCCCAGGGTCTCATATGTGAATATCTTCTTTGGTTTTCTTGTTCTCTGGGAATAGTCTGATTGTCGTGGAGGACTGTCATGTCTCTGTTCTTCAAGGACATTTGGTATAACTGCATCCTTGTCACACCGGGAATCTACTTGTTGTGAGGATGGTGCTACAGACCCTTCTGTAAAGTCTATGGGCAAGTCCTGGACTTCCTCATCTAATGAGCGATGGCTTTCCAGTTGTTCTTCTGCAAGTTCTATAGGCAGGTCTTGAACATTTTCCTCAAGCATGCTGTGATGTTTCCGCTGTTGTTGTGAGGCATTGCGATCCCTAGGATGAAATTCTTCAGCCTCAGCTCGTAGTTGAGGAGTGATACCTTGCTCACTGTATTGAAACAGTTCAGGACAGTAATAATACCCTTCATCTGAGGAATCTGAGTCTGTGCTTTCTGCATTGCTGTTTACTTCAGGTCTAGCTACTGGTCTGGTGTGAATCCTCTTCCCTGAATTTTTTGGTTTGTTTTCCAGAGGCAAATCTCTGACAGGAAGCAACAAATTGCGATGAATCACTCTTGTTGGTTTATTGCCTTTCTCTGATTCAACTTTATAAATATGTTCTGGCCCTATCTGTTCAACTACCCTGTATACATCTTTTTCCCAGTAGGTGCGGAGTTTCCCTGGCCCTCCCCGCTCTGACAAATTTCTTACAAGAACACGGTCACCAGACTGAAGAGCGACTCCTTTGACATGCCTGTCATAGTACTTTTTCCCCTTTTGAGATGACTTTTGGCTGGTCTCAGATGCAATTCTATAAGCTTCCTTCATTTTCAAGGCCCATTTCTCAGCATAGTCTTGAGGTGAAGCTGCTCCGTTTTCATTATCCAGGTCAAATATCAGATCTATTGGTAGACGAGGTGTCCTACCATATAGCAGGTAGTGAGGGCGTAGCCAGTTGCATCATGCCTGGTACAGTTATATGCATGGACTATGTGTGGGAGATACTCTTTCCACTGAGTTTTCTTTTCTTCTTCTAACGTCCGGAGCATTTGCAAAAGTGTTCTGTTCAGTCTCTCAACTGGGTTGCCTTGTGGGTGGTACGGTGTAGTCCTGGAATGGGCTATTCCTGACAACTGTCTCAACCTTCTAAAGAGGTGGTTCTCAAATTCCTTGCCTTGATCGTGATGTAATTTTTCAGGATATCCAAATACAGGGATGAAATTGTCAAAAATCTTCTCTGCAGCTGTTTTTCCCGCTTTGTTGCGAGTAGCATATGCCTGGGCAAAACGGGTGAAATGGTCCATGACTACCAGTATGTATTCATAGCCACCTCTGCTCTTCTCCAGGTGAAGGAAATCTACTGAGACAAGTTCAAAGGAGCACTTGTTTTAATAGCACCCAGAGGTGCCCGGTCTGGTACTGTTGGATGCTTCTGTTTGAGGCAGCTACATCTTTTAGTGACATAATCTGTTATCTCTTTCTGCATGAAAGGCCAGTAAAATCTTTCTCTTGCAAGCTGCATCACTTTTTCTGCTCCACAGTGGCCCATGTCATTGTGTAAATGTTTCAACACTATTGGGGTTAGTTTCTCTGGAACCACTATTTTGTTCTGTCGTCGTAAAATGTCATCTTTCACACTCAGTTTGCCCCAATCATGTATGAGTTGTTTCCCTCTCCTTCCCAGGTCCGTTTTGTCTTCCTTTGAGGGTACGTCCTTCTTCAGTTTTAGATCCATCACCACTCGAATAGCTTTGTCTTCTGACTGAGCAGTTCTGAGCTTATCCTTTGTAATAATTTCCTGAGGATCAATAGCTCGAAATTTTTCTTCAACTTCTGGTTCTAGGGCTAGTGACATGGCCCAAAGATCTGCTTCATCAACCCTTGCATTGCTTCCTTTCCATATAGCAGAGATAGTCTGTGATGGAATCACCTTTGTAAATTCATCTTCATCTTCGGCCGTATTCAATGGCATCCTTGACAGAGTATCAGCATCTGCATTTTTCTTCCCTGGGCGATATTTAATATCAAAACAGAAATCAGCTAACTCCCCTACCCATCGGTGTCCCACGCTATTTAGTCTTGCTGAGCTGAGGACATAGGTCAGGGGGTTATTGTCGGTAAAAACAGTGAAAGTGGAAGCATAGTACAGATAGTCCCGGAACTTATCACAAATGGCCCACTTCAAGGCTAAGAATTCCAGTTTACCTGAGTGTAGGTGATAATTTTTCTCGGTGGGTGTTAGTGTCCGTGAACCAAACCCAATAATACGTAGTTTATTCTCCTGATGTTGGTACAGCACTGCACCCAACCCGTCCTGTGATGCGTCAGTATGCAAAATAAATGGCAGGTTAAAGTCCGGATAAGCAAGAATTGGGGGTCTGGTTAGCAACGCTATTATCTTGTCAACAGTTTCCTGATGCTTTGCTGTCCATTGAACTGAGGTTCCTGAGGGTAACTGTTGTGTTCTTCCTGCCTTTACATGCAGCCTCTCCTTCGCTAAATTGTTTCTACTTGCTTTCTTGGATTCTTTCTTTGTCTGAAGCAAGTCATATAGAGGTTTCGCAATTCGGGAGAAGTTTTGTATAAAACAGCGGTAATAACTCAAGAACCCCAGTAGTTTTCTCACATCTCCCACTGTCTTTGGTGTTTTCTCTCTGACTGCTTGAATTGCTTCTGTATCTTTTGGGTCCAGTCGAATCCCATTGCCTGACACAAGTCTTCCTAGGAACCTCACTTCTCTTTTGAAAAGTTCACACTTATTTGGTCTCAACTTAATCCCATATGCACGCATTCTCTGAAAAATCTTTCTTAGACTTTCAATATGTTCTGGAAAAGTCTTAGAATAACACAGAACGTCATCAAGATAGGGTGAACAACATTCATCTCTCAGACCTTCCAGGGTCTCTTCCATACACCTTTGGAATGCTGCTGGGGCATTCATCAAGCCAAAGGGATCCTCACCCATTCATGTAGCCCCCATGGTGTACTGAATGCTGTCATGTGCCTTGATTCTTTGGAGATAAACCCTTGATGGTAAGCACTTCCCTGATCCAAAATAGAGAACCATGAGAATCCACTCAGATTATCTAGGAGATCTTGAGATCGTGGTAGGGGATGCCTATCAGGTACAGTCTTCTTATTTAATTCTCTGAAGTCAATGCACAGTCTCAAGCTGCCATCTTTTTCCGTACACATACCACAGGTGAGGAGTAAGATGATTTTGACTTGCGTATCCACCCCCTCTTCATTAGCTTCTGTATATAATCTTTTACTTCCTGATATAAGGGTTTTGGTATGGAATTGTAGGACTTCTGAACTGGTATCTTGTCTGTTAAATTGATCTGCAGATTCAGATTAGGAATACACCCAATGTCTTCCTCCTCTTTTGCAAAAATGTCAGCCTCCTCCCACAACATCTGCCTAGCAAGTGTCTGCTGCTCTTCAGTGAGATGCTGTAGATCTACGGGCGGATTCCATTTCTCGCCTTGTAAGCTTTGGGCATTTGCTTGCATCATGGATATTGTATTCCTATTTTTTTCTGTGTCGCTTGTTTTGCAGATTTAATCTCATCCACAGGGATCTCTTCCATAATTGGGTAGATCATGCCTAACACAGTCCTTGGTTGAATGTATACAGTATGTTTAGTGGTGTTCTGAACGGGAATCTTTATCTGTTTTGTTCGTCCCCTGTGTATCTTCACAAGTGTAGGGAATGTTTCCAGACCCTCAAGACATTGACTGGGCAATAGTGGCTCAAACAGCACTGTTTCCTCGCCAGGCCAGGAACCAACATTACACAGAATCTCACATGATTTCCCTTTCATGACCCTAATGCTTTGACTACCTGTATATATGCTACGTACCAACTCATTATCTTTACTCATGGGTGACAATACCAGACCCACCAAAGCATTTGCTTTACATTTTCTTACATGTAATGCCTCACTTAATAGTATGGTGACACTACTTTGATCAGAGTTACCACTGTCAGCATTTTCTTTAATCAATTCTTCAATTGCATTAAACCCTATAATTGGGGTAAAGGGGCAATGTTGGCTAACTAACATGGGTACAACCATAGTTACCTTTTCTCTATTATTCTCAATTTTTAGTTCAAGCTCAACCCATCCATCATAAGGAATAACAGACCCATTTGCCGCTTTAATTGTTAAGCATTCATTTTCTCCTAACAATTTTCCAATAGGCTGTACTGTAGCGTGCTGCTGGTATTGTTTTATCCAGCTTGCAGCCACAATACTGATTTGGGACCCTGTGTCAACAAGTGCTTTTGTGGACACACCTCCCAAACTGCAAGTAAGCAAGCATTTATTCCCTATCAGTCTGGCTACTTTTCTCCTGTCCCCACTCTTTGGTTGGAGGGGCATTTCACTAAGTTTTGTGACTGTCTGGGACTTGTCTTGAGAACTGGTCACTGGTTGTCCCTCCCCTGTGACCATTCCTCGTTTCCCGAGAACCTTTTCTGTTTCATGCAGCCACGTGCACTGTGACCTTCCTGACCACATTTAAAACAATGCCAACATTTTTCTCTCCCCTCATGCACACATTGCTTACATTTAGGCACAGTCTTGGGTTTAACACTGTCATTCACTACCTTCACCGGCCCATGTTCATTCTTTTGTATTACCCCTGCCTGTAGCAGCAATTGTACATTCTTTGTGAGAGCAGCAACTTGTGTTGTCAACTCTACCAGAGAGGGTTGATTGTCACCAGCCTGGTGTATGGATTCTCTTACATCCTGTGTCTGGATGACATTGGTAGTAGTCAGCTTGGATCTGCCACTTAATCTGGCTTGCCTCTCTGCTTCTATTCTGGCTAGCTTGGTAACTATTTCTAGCAGCACATCATCACCTGTAGATAAGTCAGAAATATATGGCTTAATCTCTCTTCTAATGTCACTATATCTCTCACTTAACCCCTGATATAACGTGTGAAGAAACACTCCTTGTACCAAATTCTTGTCATAAGTAATTGCAGCACCAACTTGTTGAGAAGACCACAAAACTTTCTGTTTTAGTCCCATAATTCTATACACAAACTGCTGCGGAGTTTCTTTATCATGCTGTTTAGCGTTCATCAGTTCCTGAAACAAGTCCGTGCCGCTCCTGTCCTGAAGATGTGAGCGCAGAAACCTTTAAGCTCTGCCACAGAAAGATCCTCCTTGTTTACCAGCATCTCCTTAAAAGTTCCTGGTTTCACAGTTTTCAGCACAGTTCTGATGATTTCTGACTCTGAGTATCTTTCTTGTATTCCTTCATCAATCTGTCTACATACACTGCTATATGTAAGTTCAGAGTCCCAGTCTGAAATTTGCCCACCATAAATTTTAAACTCCTTTCTTGGCAGGTAAGCTGCTAAGTCCTTTAATGTAAACCCACTTTCTGCCATTTGCCCTGTCCTGTCCTTTGTGTGAATTGTGCTGTGCTCTCTGTTCACACTTTCATGTGGAGTGTCAGAGTGTCTTTCTTCTAGCAAGGACTCAGCCAGTTCTTTTATCTGAAGCAGATATGCCTTCCCACTGTCCTCCATGCTGCACACTGCTTCTCCCTGTAAATGTCCCAGGATGTACTCACAGATCTCCTGCTCACTTGAACCTGTAGCTTGGGGAACTTCTTTTCCAGCATCTCCCTGAATCTGTACAGCAAGTGAGTGCAACTGATCCTCAGACAATGTGTGCAGCAGCTTCTGGATCTGCCACTGCAGCTTCTTCACTGATGCTGCGTCAGCCATCTTAGATCCTGTGTAGCTTGCTTGAAGCCTTCCCTCTCTCCCTTCACTGTAATGGCAGCCTTCTCACTCTGTGACTGTCTTGCACGATAATTACATATCACGGACGAGCCCCCAAATGTTACCCGCGTTCGTGGTGGTAGTGCAGACTAGTGTCACGATGCAGCCGACAGCGTCTGTTTTAACAGAGGAGAGACACAAGCATGTAGCTCAGTTGATGTCCAGCTTTAATATCACTTGTAATAATATACAGAAGAGAAAATAGGCAACCCTATAGGTTAACATAAGAACAATTATATTACATCTATAGTTATAACACTAACCTGTTTTAACAGAGGAGAGACACAAGCATGTAGCTCAGTTGATGTCCAGCTTTAATATGAGTATCAGGCCCTAACTCTCCTCAACCAGTGTAATCATGTTAGAGCTCCCTCTAGTGACAGCCTTATGTTTTTGTGCTGTTGGGAGGTCTGAATTTAACCCTGTTACACTTGCAGTTTGCACCATTTACTTTAAAGAAACACTTCCATCAGAAAGAGGTATTTTTTTAAACTCAATAGTCATAGACAACAAATTTCTTTTTAGAATTTTTGGCTGTTCTTTTAAATTTTGGCAGTGCAGTACATTTGAAAATTCAATACAAAATACTGTCCTTTTATAGCAGTCAAACAAATATATATAAATAGTTTATCCATTGTTGGTTTACTGCTGGTGAGGGGAAGATGTTATCTGCAATGTAACCCTCAGGATAGTAGTAGGTAAATAATTGGGGTAACGATATGACAGCTATGTTGTTCTCTTAATTGGTCTAGATAAAGATGCCCATAGAAGAGCATTGCACTTATCTGTTAAATGTGTGATGCTCTAATTGAGTCTCTAACCCTGCTCCCTCTCATTGGCCGCAGTGATGGTCTGCATGAGAAAGTCATGCAAGGCTGTCTGCTGTGCTAAAAAAAAAAAGAAAAGAAAAGAAAAAAAGAAACAGGAAGTTAAAAAGCCAGGACCGGAAGTAGAATACATGGAGTGTACTTGAAAAATTATATCCAGAAAACCATGCACCCATTTTTTATTTAAAAAAAGGAAAATGATAATTACTTACTGGTAATGTTGTTTTTAGGAGTCCACGACAGCACCATGAGAGAGGGTCTGCCTTCCTCAGGGGCGGACTGAGAACGCTCAGGGCCCCCGGGCAAAATAAATCAAGGGCCCCCTTCCAGGCCCCACCCATGCCCTACCTCCAGCCACGCCCATGTTATACCTCCAGCCACACCTATATCCCGCCTCCACTACCTGGTCACACCGCCATCGTTATGCCTCTGATCCCATCACTACAGAAATACAGGGCACTTACCTATTATGTCCAGTGACGTCTTCTTTGATGTAGATGTTTTCTGTCCTCGTCTTCTCCTTTCAGACCTTCAGACCAGACCGTCATGTTGTCGCCATTTTCCATCTCTGCAGTTTAACAAAAAAAATCTTAGTTTACTACTTTTCCATCATCCTCCCATCTTCTGGACAAATCATCCTACTACCCCCAATACTGTGCCGCTGTGCTCCCCAATACTACACTGCAAAACAGATAATACCCCTGGTAATACTAGTACCACACAGAGCCCCCATATAAAATACCCATTCTTTGTGGCCTCAGTAGAAGCCCCCATAGTGCCCCATAATAATGTGCCAGTAACACGTGCCACTCCATGCCACCACATGTGCTAGTAATAAGTGCCTCTCTTGTGCTTCCCCCATGTGCCAGTAGCCCCCCTTATTATGTGCCAGTAGCCCCCCCCATATGTGCCAGTAGCCATCTCCCCTTATGTGCCAGTAGCCGTCTCCCCTCATGTGCCAGTAGCCGTCTCCCCTCATGTGCCATTAGGCCCCCCTCATGTGCCATTAGGCCCTCCTCATGTGCCATTAGGCCCCCTTTTTTTTTTTTTTTAAAGCAATGTTCGCTGCAGTAGCTTGTGCCAGATTGGAACTTGGTCGAGTGGGTCTTCACTAGTCACCAAGTCCATACACATCAATCAGCTTTGTTTTGAGTGTCAGTTACTCACTCAGCTGTCACTATTCAAATACTACCTTACTGTCTGTAGTCCTCACTTCACTTTCAGTTGAAGAGCTTGCAGCACTGCAGCAGAGGAGCAGCACACTCTACTCTGGGCCGAAACAGCAGGAAGGTGGATCAGGATGCGTGGCGCGGTGACTCGTGTGTGTTCTGTGGGGCGCAGTTGATAAGAAATCCGGCCTCAGCGAGGCCTATACAGACGTCGACGTCAGCAACGTCACGTGACTAATGACGTCACCGCGACGGCGCGCCTACGCGCCGCACTGAACACCATTGCCGGCACTTTTTCTCCTCCCGGCGTGACGTAAATGTAAAGTAGGCGTATCCAGCCGCCGGGCCCCATAGCCTGCCTCTGCCCGGTGATGGATCTGGATTGGTGAGATAACTCAGTCACAGGTCAGGTGATATGTGATAAGTAGGCAGCTTTAGAAGACTGATGCATGTACTTGCGCACGACCGGTCACCCGAAAATTCACCCGTGGGCCGTGACCGGTCGTGCGCAAGTACATGCATCAGTCTTCTAGAGCTCACGGGTGAATTTTCTCTGTACTGGGCAGCGGCGGCCGGCGGCAGTGGCGTTGCTAGGGCTGGTGTTACCTGGTGCGATAGAAAATGGTGTCACCCCCAGCACAACACTCCCTCCCATCGGCGGCGATCTCTCTGCTTAGCCCCGCCCCCACGTCAGCTGTCTGTTTACTATCTAAACCCCCATCCATGTTATCGCTTGGGTTCAAATTCTAGCACCCCCAACAGGCCCCCAACCCCTGGCGATCTGTCTTCTGTCTGCTTAGAACCCCCCCACACACACACACACACACATATTTGCATACATATTATATTCTGTATCCAGAATACAGCACCACATACCTTACATCCAGTAACTTCTCTGATGCAGACCACTTCTTTCCTCATCTTCTCCTTTCAGATCAGACCGGCATGATGATTTTTCACCCATCTCTCGTCTCTGTAGTTTGACAAAAGACATCTTAGGTTCCTACTTTTCCATCATCCTCCTACCTTATTAACAACTCACCTGCCACCTTCAGTAATAATAATAATGTGCACTAATTCAAAAGTGCTCCTGCTCTGTGTGCCGGTACAAAAAAACTCCCTCAGTGCCGCCAGTTGAGCTAATGTCCCCATAATGTGTGCAAGTATAAAATACCCCTATATAATGCCCCTAGTAAATGCCCACATAGTGCTCCTCTCCTCTTCCCCATAGTGCCCCCAGAATGTGGCAGTATAAGATTCCCCATAGTGTCCCCCAGAATGTGCCAGTATTAAATGCCCCTTCTTAGTGCCCTCATAATGTGCCTATATAATATACCCCCATAGTATTCTTCTCCCATCCAACACCATAGTGTCCCCATAATGTGCCAGCAATGCCCCCATAGTGTCCCCCATGTGCTAGATATGCCCCCATAGTGTCTCCCATGTGCCAGCCATGCCCCCATAGTGTCCCCATGTGCCATCCATGCCCCCATAGTGTCTCCCATGTGCCAGCAATGCCCCCATAGAGTCCCCCATGTGCCAGCAATGCCCCCATAATGTCCCCCATGTGCCAGCAATGCCCCCATAATGTCCCCCATGTGCCAGCAATGCCCCCATAGTGTCCCCCATGTGCCAGCAATGCCCCCATAGTGTCCCCCATGTGCCAGAAATTCCCCCATAGTGTCCCCCATGTGCCGGCAATGCCCCTATATTGTCCACCAAATGCCAGCAATGTCCCCATAGTGTTCCCCATGTGCCAGCCATTGCCCCAAAGTATCCCTTTATGCCAGCAATGACCCCCCAGCGCAGCCCAGCGCCTCACAGACAAACAAAACAAAACACATACTTACCTCCATGGCAGTGATGCGATGCAGGCCTGTCCCGAGCAGTACAGCTCAGGCGGAGCGATGACATAATCGCGCCGCCTGCACCGGCCTCTGATAGGCTGCTGGCCTTGTGCCGGCAGCCTATCAGAGGAACAGGGAAGAGAGATGCCTCTCCCTCCCCTGCTGCAGTGTTCATCTGTATCGCGATACAGATGAATGTAGAGAGATGAGTGCTTCCATAATGCAAGTGCTCATCTCTCATCTCCTGGTGGTGTCACCCAGTGGCGTAGCTAGAAATGACTGGGCCCCACAGCAAAAAATGTTATGCCCCCCCATAGCTAAATTTTTTTATGGGCCCCCCCTCCCGGATCTCCCACCCCCACCCCCACATACCTATTGGACCTCCCACCCCTTTCAGAGCTTCCACCCAAACACCCCTCCAGGACCTCCCATCCCAACATCCCCACACCCCTCCCTAGATCCCCCATCAGTGTCATCCACACATCCCCCATCAGTGTCCTCCATACATCCCCCATCAGTGTCCTCCACACATCCCCCATCAGTGTCCTCCACACATCCCCCTAAGTGTCATCCACACATCCCCCATTAGTGTCCTCCACACACCCCCATCAGTGTCCTGCACATCCCCCATCAGTGTCCTCCACACATACCCCCATCAGTGTCCTGCACACATACCTCATCAGTGTCATCCACACAACCCACCCCATCAGTGTCCTCCACACATACCCCCCATCAGTGTCCTCCACACATACCCCCATCAGTGTCCTCCACACATCCTCCCCATCAGTGGCAACCATACATCCCCCATCAGAGCTTCATATTAACCTGCTATACTACTATTATGCCTAAAAACCTCAGTAATAGTTTCCCATATATAATAAATTTATATATATATATATATATATATATATATATATATAAATATTTATATCAGAAGCATAAATATATATTATCATACTTCTGATGTACATGAATGCATAATTTAGCCTCTATTTCTAAAAGGTTCCCACCAGGACTAGAACTCACAACCATTCACATCAGAGGCAAAAACCCTAACCACTGAGCTATGAAGCTCAATGATAAATTATGTTGGAAAAACCTCTTAGTCTTATATACCTCTTATATAGCAGAAGTATAATTAAATAAAAAAATAAATGTGTAATTACTATATTTAAATGTAGTAATTACACATTTATTTTTACTGCATTTTGTGTCATACATTTCTCTTACAATTACTGAAAAAGAAATATGTAATTTATACTTCGGCTGTATAGTGTATCATGTATCACTCTGCTGTATAGGAATACCTAATACTTGATAGACTACTATGAGGTTTTTCTAATACAGTTTACCATTGAGCTCCATAGCTCAGTGGTTAGTGTTCTTGCCTCTGATATGAATGGTTGTGAGTTCGAATCCTGGTGGCAACTTTTCAGAAATAGAAGCTAAATTAGATTAAAATACATTGGGTGTCCCCAAGCATTGGGGATACCCCCTTCATGTTCATTGCACTGACTCCATATATGGACACAACCATATATGGAGTCAGAGCTCAAACCGGGATTCCCTCTACAGCGATCCACCCCTGGCCTTCCCAGGACAGGAAACCCACAGGAATAAAAAGGAGGAGCCTCTCGTCTTCCCCAGTGGTTTTCAGAGACAAGAAGTCCTCCGTACTGTATATCCTCTTTGTTTCCACCATCTGGTGGTCTTGATCGGAGGTGTCCGTAGTCTTCTCATTTAGCTGAATGTATATAGTTATTTTTTTATTTTTTGCACACCCATGAATAAACCAAACCAAAACCTTACGACCGAAGGATAGGTCGACAAAAGAGGAAAGATACAATCTATAGTGCTTATAGAAAGTCAAAGGAGAGGACCAAGTAGCAGCTCTGCAGATGTCCTGAATGGAAGCTTCCGCTCTCTCTGCCCATGAGGTTGCGACTGATCTAGTAGAATGGGCTGACCATCCCTGTGGAACATGATTCTGTGAGGAGACGTAAGCTGAACAAATCGCCTGCCTTATTCATCTGGCTAAAGATGCCTTGCTAGCCGCTTTACCTCTATTTGGACCTGAAAATTGAACAAATAATGAAGAAGACCTCCTCCATTCCCTAGTAGCTTTCAAATAGGCCAGTACACATCTCCTAACATCTAAATGAAAGAGTTCTACCTCTTTGGGATTTTGGGGTTTATCGCAAAAGGAGGGTAGAATTATTTCCTGGCTTCTGTGAAATCTAGAGACTACCTTAGGGAGAAAGACTGGGTCTGTGCGAAGGGAAATTCTATCTTCCTGGATAGACATGTAAGGTGGATTGATAGAAAGAGCCTGAATCTCACCAATTCGTCTAGCTGAGTTTATAGCTACCAAAAAAAAAACACATTTTAAAGATAACATCTTTATGGAAATTTCAGATATAGGCTCGAAGGGGGCTTTAACCAAAGCCTGTAGGACTAGGCCCAGATCCCACGGAGGAGTTCTATTGAAAGTGATCGGGGTATCTCTAGCTACTGCCTTAAAGGGAACCTGTCACCAGGATTTAGTGTATAGAGCTGGGGACATGGGCTGCTAGATGGTCGCTAGCACATCCGCATAGATAGTACCCAGTCCCCTTAGCTCTATGTGCCTTCATTGCATCAAAAAAAGGATTTTTGTGATATGTAAATTACCCTGATATGAGTCCTGTGTCCGGAGATGAGTCAAACTTCCTGAGCGCAGCACCGCCCCGCGTCCTCGGAATCTCCTCCTTACTGGCCGACGTCACATAGCTGGAGCGCCGAAATCTCGCGATGCGCGAGCTAGCGCATGCGTAGTTTGTTCCCTGTGCTGATGCCAGCACAGGATAGGAACATGATGCCGACACTGCGCATGCGCTAGCTCGCGCATCGCGAGATTTCGGCGCTCCAGCTATGTGACGTCGGCCAGTAAGGAGGAGATTCCGAGGACGCGGGGTGGTGCTGCGCTCAGGAAGTTTGACTCATCTCCGGACACAGGACTCATATCAGGGTAATTTACATATCACAAAAATCCTTTTTTTGACGCAATGAAGGCACATAGAGCTAAGGGGACTGGGTACTGCGGATGTGCTAGCGACCATCTAGCAGCCCATGTCCCCAGCTCTATACACTAAATCCTAGTGACAGGTTCCCTTTAAAGAATCTATCATTTAAGGGATGAGATGCCAAATCTGAATGGAAGAGGACATTAAGCGCAGATATCTGGACCTTCAAGGTGCTGATAGATAACCCTCTGTTTAATCCCTTCTGAAGGAATTCCAATACACTAGGCATGTTAAGTTGGCAAGAGGGAGAAGGAGAGATGCCTAAAAACCTGAAGAAGGCTGTCCAAACCCTGGCATATATGTTCATGGTTACCTTCTTCCTACTTTTTAACAAAGTGGAAACAACCGAATCGCTTAACCCCCTATTTATTAGGATGGCCCTCTCAAAAGCCAAGCCGTCAAGTGAAGACCTTCCATCGAGGGATGAGAAACCATTCCCTGGATTAGAAGGTCCGGAATCTCTGGAAGAACCCAAGGTTCCCTGATTGAGAGAGTCCTCAACCAAGTGAACCATGCTCGGCGTGGCCAAAAGGGGCTATCAGGATCACTAATGGTCCCTCCTCCCTTACTTTGTTCAGAACTTTGGGAATCAGTTGTATAGGGGGGGAGGCATAAAGCAGCCCCTTGTTCCAGGGTTGAAGAAAGGCATCCACAGCCGTGGGATTGTCTCCTGGACAGAGGGAAAAAACCTTTCTACCTTTCTGTTGACCCTTGTAGCAAACAGATCTATGTCCAGCCTGGCCCAGAGCTTTACTATCTTGGAACAAATCTCCTGATTTAGAGACCACTCTTTCTGGTCTAACTTGTTGCGGCTCAAATAGTCTGCCTTCCAATTGTCTATCCCCATGATATGGAGTGCTGAAAGAGACAGCACCTTCCCTTCTAGAAGGGAAAAAATCTGATCTGCAATCTCTGCTAGTTCTCTTGATCTGGTACCCCCAAAATGATTCAGGTAGGCTACTACCGAAACATTGTCGGACATGATCTTTAGTTGTCTGTCCTGAAGCCAAGGAGAAATCTCCTGTAATGCTCTGAGGACAGCTGTAAGCTCCTTTGCATTAGAAGAAATCGCACACTCTGATATGTCCCAGGAACCCTGAAAAATCCTGTCTAGCATATGGGCTCCCCACCCCAAAGGACTGGCGTCCATGGTTACTACTAGAGGATCTATCTTCTTCCATGGAACTCCCTAAATAAGATTCTTCTCTATCTGCCACCACTTTAGATTCTGAAGGGTGCGCCTGGGGATCCAGATCTTGTTCTCTAGGCCTTCCCTCCTTCCTGACCAGGAGTGAAGGATCCATTCCTGGAGATTCTGGAATGAGCTTGCGCCCATGATACTGCTGGAATGCAGGAGGTCAGAGTACCCAGGACTGACATTGCCCTCCTGACTGTTACTCGAGGTGACGATATAAAATCTTGTACCACTGACTTCACCTTTATTACCTTGTCTGGGGTCAGAAACGATCTTTGATAGGTCGAGTTCAGTATAATCCCCAGGAATCTCTGAGACTGTAAGGGGGTCATTCTTGATTTTTCCCTGTTCAGGATCCAACCCAGAGATTCTAGGATCCGAATCACCTGATTCGTGTGATCCAGACACTCCAGACTGGATGGGAAGACTATGAGAAAGTCGTCTAGGTAAGGAATGAATAAAATATCCTCTTCCCTTATGTGAGCTGCCATCTCTGCTACCAGTTTCGTAAATATACGGGGGCCATGGAAATCCCGAAAGGAAGAACTTGGAATTGAAAGTGTCTCACCTTTCCCTTTAGACGCAGAGCCACTCTCAGGAACTTCTGATGGCCTGTATAAATAGGTAGGTGGTAGTATGCGTCCTTTATATCCAATACAGTCATAAAACAATCCCTGTAAAGAAGATCCACAACCGATCTGACCATCTCCATCTTGAATTTTCTGTATTTCAGGAATCTGTTTAGGCCTCTCAGATTTATAATAGTTCTGTATTCCACGCTTGGCTTCTTTACTAGAAAGAGATTTGAGTAATAACCTAAACCTTCTTCTCCAGGAGGACATGGTATTAGAGCGCCCTTCTGTAATAGAGACTCTATTTCCTTTTCCAATGCCCCTGGAGTTTTTAGACCTAATTCGGAAACGAAGAATTTGTTCGGTGGAATTGAACTGAATTCTAGCCTGAATCCCTCCTCTAGAGAACTTAGGATCCAGCTGCTGTTGGAAATCTCTTTCCAGGCTGGGAGGAAGAACGCCAATCTTCCCCCCATCCTGGCGTCATTGTGTATTCTCTTTTTTGGAGGAAGAATCCTGCCCCTTGAACATGAGGCCCTAAGATTTTGATGCAGAGAATTTCCACCTGTTGTCGGTTCTACCTGAGTTCTTATTCCTCCCTGGGAATCTTTTATTTTTACGAAAGGAATAAGGCTTACGGGAGCTGGATGGAAACCCCTTCTTTGAATCACCTGCTTTTTACAAAATGTCATCCAGTGCTGATCCGAACAGGAACTTCCCTTCACAAGGAACGTTACACAACCTGTTCTGAGGCGTTATCACCCGCCCAATTCTTTAACCATAAGGCCCTATGTGCTGAATTTGATGTGGAGGCAGCCCTGGCCGATAATCTAACTGCATCCACCGATGCGTCCGCCAAAAAATCTGCCGCCTTAGAGATGACCGGAAGGTCTTCTAATAACCGTTCCCTATGGACTTTATCTTTGATCTGTGATTCAAACTGTTTGACCCACAGTATCAATGCTCTGGCTGTACAGGTAGCGGCAATATTAGTTTTAAAGGAGGCCCCTACTGCTTCCCATGTACGTTTAAGAAAACTATCTGCCTTCTTGTCCATAGGATCTTTTAGTTGTCCTAGATCATCAAACGGGAGGGAGGATCTTCGTGACACCTTCGCAATGGGAACATCAATCTTAGGGGCTCTATCCCAATATTGACAATCAGACTCCTCAAATGGATATTTCCTCTTCAGAGCTGATGGAATAAAATTTCTTCTATCCGGGTTTTTCCATTCATTAGAAATTAGGGAAGTGACATTTTTGTGGACAAAAAAACACCGCTTCTTTTTCCCCTCTAAAATAACATCCTGGAGGGAAAGCACTTCTTTGGGATCCTCAATATTCATGGTTGCTTTAATAGCTTTCAATAATTGGTCCGTATCCTGGACTGGAAAGAACGGTCTGCCACCCCTGTCCTCAGATGAGGTATCTGAATCAAGTTCCCCACTTTCTAATAGAATATCATCGTCTTCTGAACTCGATATATCTGAAAGGGATAACGGTGATTTGTCACGAGAGGCTTGGGATCCTTTTTTGTTCTTAAGCATATTTCCCATTTCCTTCCTGATCAATTTCTTCATACACTTCATCATAGAAGGAGACTCCTCCTGTATCTCAGATTCAATACAAGGACGGGATAGACGTTTGGCGTAATCAGGGGCCAGCCTCTTTTTACACAAGCCACATTCCTTATGTCTTGTTTTTGAGGACACCTTTTTAGGTTTATCATGAAAAACATTAGTCTGACATAAGGATATATACACACAAGGAACGGTGTTCATCGTACATACCCTCCATCCATACCAAAGGTGCAGGGGTAGACGTTTCCTTCTCTGGGTCACCAGTGGACTCCATTCCTTTCCTGCAGACTAGATTAGAATCCTCAGAAACAAGAATCCACTGCTCCTGCTGGGTCTCCTTTGAATTTCCCGCCTGCCCCCGAGATCTCTCGGGATTTCGGCCTAGAGCGCGACTTCCAGGAGGCTCCTACTAGAAGCCTGCGCTCCATCCCCTCTGGTTGCTCCGGCAATGCGCAGGAGGCCCAGCGATGGATGGGCGAAAATGCTGCAGCTGTTGCCCCTACTATCCTCCCTCCCTTTGTCGCTGTATGCAGGGGGCAGGATAACACCGGTAGGTGCCGCAGGTGCGCGGAACGGGGAACTCACCCGACGCGCACAACCCAGCTTTCTAATGTAATCCTGGGGAGAAACTACTCCCATCCGGGACGGTACCTGTAGGATCCACTTCCAAGGACAGGAAACCACTGGGGAAGACGAGAGGCTCCTCCTTTTTATTCCTGTGGGTTTCCTGTCCGGGGAAGGCGGACCCTCTTTCATGGTGCTGTCATGGACGTAGGGAAAAATAGAATATTCACATGTACAGTAGGATGTTAATATGTGCTAAAATTGTTGATGGAAGTGTCCCTTTAACAAGACCACGTGCTATGCAGGAGCAATCCAGATAGCATAAGAATGAAAAATACTATTACAGTTCAAAGTACAAGTTTAAAAAAACGTACTCAAAACTAATCAGCCGCTATACAATGCACAATACAGTACACAATCCAGATATGCTTTGTGCACTGCATAACAGTCAGAAATGCAAACTCTGACATGCACTAAAATGGTGTCTGGTCCGGCAGAAAATTACTCCTTAAAATGTAGAATTGGTTGCTGGCATTAACTAACAACAAACAATCCCTATAATTTATTATCAGTGTTTCATATCACTATTGAGGGTTTAGCCCACTCTTTGTAGGACTGCATTGTTAATCATACAGATTGCTAGATTTTTTAAGCAGGTACTTGTTTCAGGTCCTTGCGTAGGACCTCTAGGTTCAAGTCAGGACTGTGATTACACCAATCAAAAATTTTAATTTGGTTTTGCTCTTTAGCAATTCAGATATTTTTTTTTAGATCATTGTCTTGCTACATAACAACATCCACTTACGGACAGATGACTGGACACTCTTCTCAACAATTTTCTAGTAGAATGCAGAATTCATTATTTATGATAATGGAAAATTGGCTTGGTCCTTAGACAACTCCATCACAAAAAAAGTTTTTACACTATGATTATTCTTACTGAAAAAACCTCTTTGAAAAGTAATAGATTCCAGCGCTCAAAGCACTGCAGACAGCTTGGAGAGTACTGCGCTTGTGCCAGTGGCAGACTGGCCATAGACCCAATAGAAAAATTTCTGGGTGGGCTGATGTGCAGGGAGCCGCTCAAGCCCTTCTCATGGCTGCTGACCAGGTGCATAATGATCTGATGCTCTCAGCATTAATAATAACTCAAATTAATAATAACTTATGCACCTGGCTGGTGGCTGCAAGTGCCCTCCTGAACCATCACTGACCTCAGGAAGGTGATACAGTTGAATACTGTGGTGAGAGCGTCAGTATTTTGGGCAATACTGTGGAATTTAGGGATGAGCAAATCGAACTTTGGATCCAAGATCTGAAGTCGATTCGCTCAAAAATTCATTTTAATACTGTACGGAGATCGGTTGATGTACAGCGTTAAAATGGTCGGGCTCCGGCTAGGGAAATTCGTTATCACCGAAGTCTTGCAGGACTACAGAGAACAACTTTGGGATTTTATTTTTCAACTTGAGCATCATTTTAAAATTGTATTGATGTCTGTGGTGTGTTTGGTACACACCTGGATCTGGACTCTGGTAAACATCTGGGTCATGGCGTCAACAGATGGCCTAATTAGGTCCAGAAGGGTGATTAGATGAGCAAGCACTTATCTTCTCCCTCCTTTTCTGAAAGAAACCACCCCCCCTCCCCCCAATATGTAAAATGAGATTAGAGGGCAAGTATGCTGTCTCATTGATGGGGGATGTTATCCTCCCCTGGGGCCATATACAGTACATTCACACAGGGAGAGAGAAGGCTCTGTGTCTCTCTCCCCCTGTGTAGCCTGTCAGAACTCCAACACTGCCCATCGTACTCCACTCTGGCTGACATCTCAGCCAGCTGAAGGGGAGGGCTGCTTTCTGCTGGTATATCTCAGACTGTGTAACAGCTAGAGATTCATGCCAGGTATAGTTTTAAACCTGAAAAAAGAACAAGATCGCGATCCAGCCATCAGTTGCAAGGACATACAAAGTACACCCTTGGCTACTGAAATGCCATCCTTCAAGAACGTTTAAGATACTTAGCAGAGAAAGGAGTAAATAAATAAAATAATGTAATATACACCTAGCCCTGTTCCCCTGATGAGTGAAGCACATCATCCCTGAGGCTCAATGCATTGCGTCAATTTATCATACGTGCTGCACATTTGCTGTGTGCGCTCCTTCGTTTTCGGGCGCCATTCTGGAGATAGGTGTGGGTCCCATCTCTAGGACCCAAACCTATCTGACAATGGTGGCATATCCCTGCAATATGCCACCAAAGTGTGAGATGGACAACTCCTTTAACAAAGTTATCCCAGTACTACCAATATCAGCTAGGTAAAAAAAGTAAATGCCCTCATATTTAGTTATTTGATCAGTTGGAAAATGTAACTGACCATTAGATTTAACTGAGTGGATGTGTCACCAGGTTTATGCTGTTCTGCCAGAGGGCAGCATAAAGTATTCACAAAGACCATGATTCTAGTGCTGTGTCACTTTTTGCAAACACCCCCTTCCCGCCATTCCCATACCTCCTGTACACCTGCCAGATTAACAGCTTTCTCTCTTTGCACAGTTTAGGAAGAAAGCTGTCAGTCAGTGACATGACAGTGAGAGAAGCCTGCTACTCAGAAATAAAAGGACTCTATTGCTCTACCTGTGCTAATCTAATAAACTGAATACTACTGCAAGTAAAAAATAAAGTGACAGTGCTGGAGAGTCTCTGTCACTGCTTTTTGCAGCCTTACATATTGCAGCATAAACTTGGTGATCAACCGATTACATTAGTACCTTAGGGGGTATTTCCTTTTTGTTTATAGGTTATATTGCGAGTACTGTGATAACCTTGCTTCTTAAATCAACACAATATTCTTTCCCAAAGCCTGTATTAGACTGACCAATGGTTTGCCAGTTCATCGTTAATGAGAGTTCATAGGAACGCCTGTTAGCAATGATCTGGCAGTGTAATACTACCACTGATTACTCAATGAACAAGCATGTTTATTAATCATTGTTTGCTGGCAGCAGATCGTGCTGTCTAATCAGGATCTGCGGCCGGCGAACAACTGGTCAGTATGGGGACGAGCGATGGCATAATGATCGCTCCTCCCCATTCTGTGGAGGAGATCGCTGCATGTAATAGCAGTGTTCTTCTCCGCTGATGAGCAGGTGATTGCAGAGAAGGAGCACTTCCCTCCTGACAATCGTCTGCTAGATCATTTAATCTGATACAGCCCTAATTCTTATGAGTTTCTTACAGTACATTATCGAAATATCATAGGAGATATCTTGAAGACAGTAACTATCTTTCACAGTATTCAATGTAAACGCAATTCACCTTCTTAATTGATACCTTGTTTTTCAAGCTACTTATTAATATGTATACTTTATTTCCTGGACTATCAAAAATAACTTTTGTGGTTGTTTAGATACAAGCCATAGAATTGTCAACTGAATAATATACTGGTTTCCTCTCCCTTTTCTAAATGATTTATCGGTTTCGTGGCAGAAATGCCGACTAGGAAATTTATGTGATACATCATGTGAAGTGAGAAAGTCAAGGTCAACCCAAGGACTTTAATAGTCAGCAATCATCTTCACTATTTTTATTTAGCAGTTGTGTTATCAAAAATAGATATTTACAATCCCACACAGTAACAAGTCATAAAGAATATCAGTCTCTGAGTCAGAGCTCAGTTCCCCCGAATTCCCACTCAGAGACTTGTAACTGAAATTTTAATTTGCAAGTGATTCACACGATTTATTGAGTGCTTTACAATGTATTGCATACATGATCCAGCTAATTATCCATGAGTGTCACATATGAGAAATGTTTAACCGAACGTTTCGGCCAGGGTTGGCCTTCATCAGCGGTAGGTGTCTCGAGGTGACCGGGAATCGGCGTGCTGGATCACAGGGCGTGTGATCCAGCACGCCGATTCCCGGTCACCTCGAGATTACCTACCGCTGATGAAGGCTAGCCCTGGCCGAAACGTTCGGTTAAACATTTCTCATATGTGACACTCATGGATAATTAGCTGGATCATGTATGCAATACATTGTAAAGCACTCAATAAATCGTGTGAATCACTTGCAAATTGAAAGCTGTGTGCAGCAATTTCTTATTACTGGATTGTGACTGACAAGTCCTTGCGAGCACCAGCAACAAAGGTGTGCGGTACTTCACTCTAAAAATATTTGTAACTGAAATTTGTCAGTAACAAGGCAAATAGTGGCCCCTGCCATCCAACATTTGGTAAAATATGTATTCCCTTACGTCCTACCAGCAGCACAGATAGGTTTTACCACCCCCTGTGGACTGGCAGGACCGGCGGAATGTTTAACCAGTACAGGACCGCCTAACGCAGGGATGCGTCCAGCGGGCGGTCCTGTAGCTCTGAGATGACGCGTCGGCGCGTCATCTCGTGAGAGCCGAGATTTCCTGTGAACACGCGCGCGTGCGCGCGCGTTCACAGAGAAGCGCGGCACGGCAGTTAGGCTACAGCCTGCCAGCGATGATCCATCGCTGGCAGGCTGTAGATGCGAATAAAATCGTATCAAACAGCTATATCAGACGCTGTTTTGTGAACAGCGTCTGATATAGCTGCTACCTGGTCCTCTGGTGGTCCCATTTGCTCGGATCGACCACCAGAGGACCAGGTAACACTGTAAAGTTGCACCAAACACTACACTAACCCCCCCACCCCCCACCCCCCTCACCTATTAACCCCTTGATCACCCCATCTAGACCCCCTGATCACCCCCCTGTCATTGATCACACCCCTTGTAAGGCTCCATTCAAACGTCCATATGTGTTTTGTGGATCCGCAGATCCTCAAAACACGGACACCGGCAATGTGCTTTCCGCATTTTGCAGATCCGCACATTGCCAGAACTATATAGAAAATACTTTTTCTTGTCCGCAATTGCGGACAAGAATAGGACATGTTCTATATTTTTGCGGAACGGAAGTGCAGACCCGGAAGCGCGGATCCATAATTCCGGATCCAAGCGGGACAAAGTCTGTCCCCATAGAAATGAATGGGTCCGCAATTCCGTTCCGCAAACAGAATTTCGGACTTGTGAATGGGGCATAAGGGTCCCTTATCACCGCCAGTTAGTTAGCTACTTGTTAGGTAGCTAGCGCCCAGCCCACCGCACCGCAGTCACTGATTTTGGCAGAGATTTTTTCATCCACATTGACCGATGCGAATGAAAAAATCTGTGCCGTTCATTTTTTTTTTTTTTCAGCGCAGAGGCTGAATGGAAAAAAAAAATCTCATTACCCGTATGCTCAATATACGGAGAATCGCAGAAACTCCTAATGCTGGCCATATGTGTAATGATTGCGGAGACCCTCAAATGCCAGGACAGTACAAACACCTCACATGTGACCCCATTTTAGAAAGAAGACACCCCAAGGTATTCCGTGAGGGGTATGGTGAGTTCATGCAAAATTTTATTTTTGTCACAAGTTAGTGGAATATGAGACTGTAAAAAAAAAAAAAAAATCAATTTCCGCTAACTTGTGCCAAATTTTTTTTTCTGTGAACTCGCCATACCCCTCACAGAATACCTTGGGGTGTCTTCTTTCCACAATGGGGTCACTTGTGGGGTATTTATACTGCCCTGGCATTTTAGGGGTCCTAAAGCGTGAGAATCCAAATGCGTAAAAATGGCCTGTGAAATCCTAAAGGTACTCATTGGTTTTAGGGCCCTTTGCGCATCTTGGCTGCAAAAAAGTGTCACTCATGTGGTATCGCCGTACTCAGGAGAAGAAGGGCAATGTGTTTTGGGGTGTATTTTTACATATACCCATGCTGGAGTGTGAGAATATCGCTGTAAACGACAACTTTTTAAATTTTTTTATTCAAAGTTGTCAATTTACAGAGATATTTCTCTCACCCAGCATGGGTATATTTAAAAATACACCCCAAAACACATCGCCCTACTTCTGCTGAGTACGGTGATGCCACATGTGTGACACTTTTTTGCAGCCAAGATGCGCAAAGGGGCCCAAATTCCAACGAGTACCTTTTAGGAGGGCATTTTTACGCATTTTTCTTCTCACGCTTTAGGGCCCCTAAAATGCCAGGGCAGTATAAATACCCCACATGTGACCCCATTTTGGAAAGAAGACACCCCAAGGTATTCGCTGAGGGGCATAATGAGTCCATGAAAAATTAAACTTTTTGTCAAAAGTTAGCGGAAAGGGAAACTTTGTGAGAAAAAACTATAAAAAATCAATTTCCACTAACTTGTGCCAAAAAAAAAATCTTCTATGAACTCGCCATGCCCTCATGGAATACCTTGGGGTGTCTTCTTTCCAAAATGGGGTCACATGTGGGGTATTTCTACTGCCCTGGCATTTTAGGGGCCCTAAAGCGTGAGAAGAAAAATGCGTAAAAATGCCCTCCTAAAAGGTACTCATTGGAATTTGGGCCCTTTGCGCATCTTGGCTGCAAAAAGTGTCACACATGTGGTATCGCCGTACTCAGGAGAAGTAGGGCAATGTGTTTTAGGGTGTATTTTACATATACTCATACTGGGTGAGAGAAATATCTCTGTAAATTGACAACTTTGAATAAAAAAATGTAAAAAGTTTGTCGTTTACAGCAATATTTCTCACACGCAGCATGGGTATATGTAAAAATACACCCCAAAACACATTGCCCTAATTCTCCTGACTACGGCAATACCACATGAGTGACACTTTTTTGCAGCCTGGGTGCGCAAAGGGGCCCTAAAACCAATGAGTACCTTTAGGATTTCATAGGCCATTTTTATGCATTTGGATTCTCACACTTTAGGGGCCCCTAAAATGCCAGGTGAGTATAAATACCCCACATGTGACCCCATTTTGGAAAGAAGACACCCCAAGGTATTCCGTGAGGGGCATGGTGAGTCCACAGAATTTTTATTTTTTGGCACAAGTCAGCGGAAATTGATATTTTTTATTTTTATTTTGTTTTTTACAAAGTCTCATATTCCACTAACTTGTGACAAAAATAAATTTTACATGAACTCACCGTACCCCTTACAGAATACCTTGGGGTGTCTTCTTCCAAAATGGGGTCACATGTGGGTATTTATACTGTCCTGGCATTTTAGGGGCCCCTAAAGCGTGAGAAGAAGTCTGGAATCCAAATGCGTAAAAATGCCCTGTGAAATCCTAAAGGTACTCATTGGTTTTAGGGCCCTTTGCGCACCCAGGCTGCAAAAAGTGGCACACATGTGGTATCGCCGTACTCAGGAGAGTAGGGCAATGTGGGGTGTATTTTTATATATACCCATACTTTGTGTGAAAAATATCTCTGTAAGCGACAACTTTTAAAAATTTTTATACAAAGTTGACAATTTACAGAGATATTTCTCTCACCCAACATGGGTATATGTAAAAATACACCCCAAAACACATTGCCCTACTTCTCCTGAGTACGGCGATACTACATAAGTGACACTTTTTTGCAGCCTGGGTGCGCAAAGGGGCCCAAATTCCTACGAGTACCTTTAGGTTTTACATGGCGGCTCACAATTTAGCCCCGCCCAAAATGCCAGAACAGTAAACACACCCCACAAATGACCCTATTTCGGAAAGTAGACACCCCAAGGTATTCACTGAGGGGCATAGTGAGTCCGTCTGAGATTTTTTTTTTTTTGCCAGAAGTTATCAGAAATTGAAACTTTTTTTTTTTTTTTTCTCAGAAAGTGTAATTTTCCGCTAACTTGTGAAAAAAAATGAAATGATACATGAACTCACCATGCCCTTCCGCGAATACTTTGGGGTGTCTTCTTTCTAAAATGGTGTGATTTGGGGGGTATTTATACTATCCTGACATTCTAGCACCTGAAGAAACATGACAGGCGCTCAGAAAGTCAGAGCTGCTTTAAAATGCCAAAATTCACTTTTTTGCACCATAGTTTGTAAACGCTATAACTTTTACCCAAACCAATAAATATACACTTATTGGACTTTTTTTTATCAAAGACATGTAGAACAATAAATTTTGAGAAAAATTTATATAGAAATGTAGTTTTTTTTAAAACAGAAAGTGAAAAATGTCATTTTTTTGCAAAAATGTCGTTAAATTTGTATTAATGGCAAAAAAGTAAAAATGTCAGCAACAATGAAATACCACCAAATGAAAGCTCTATTAGTGAGAAGAAAAGGAGGTAAAATTCATTTGGGTGGTAAGTTGTATGACGGAGCAATAAACGGTGAAAGTAGTGTAGTGCAGAATTGTAAAAAGTGGCCTGGTCATTAAGGGTGTTTAAGCTAGGGGGGCTGAAGCGGTTAATGAGCCCAAGACTAATAACTCAATTTAACAATTAAGTATCTCCTTAAAAGGAGGAAGTCAACCCCCAGCTCACTGTGTTTTTTTCTGTCCTTCCGGACAGGTAGACTAGGAGGTTTGTTCCACCCTTTCTCATGGAAAGTGTGGGGAGCCTTCTTTTTGTTTGGGTAGCCCTTTCCTAGGTACCTTGTCAGTTTGGCCGGCAGCTTATCTGCTGCCGGCCCCTGCGCAGTTGCGCCTGGCTGGGGTATTTTGACGGCGTCCTAGGTCCAGGATTCTCGGTCCCTGGGCGCCGCCATCTTCCAGAGGTGACGCAGGGATTCTCCTTTTGCCTCACTTCCAGGTAATCCGGCCGTGATTTTTTAACGGGCACGATTTTTTTTTTCATAGATGAGATTTTTTATCACGGATGTGATTTTTTTCACGCTTTCATGCAAAAATTTTAAGTATTTTTTTCTTATGCTTCTTCCTGTGGAGGATTTACTGGGGTAAGCGTGGATTGACTATCCCTCCCCTTCCCCTATTTTAGGAAGCTGTGTGCTCCAGTTCGGTCTCTGGCTGCATATGCTTTTTCAGCTAGCTCCCAGAGTCCTAAAATTGGTGTTGTTCCACTTGTGGTGTTTTTTTCCTCCGGTCCTCAGCTGCCTCCGGTCTGTTTTTCTACCTTTCCTGCGTAGATAGGTGGTTTACAAATGTTTCACTTGTCCCTTTTTTCCCGCAGTGATGTCTTCTTTACGGGATTCGGAAGGCAGGAAAGTGGATTCCAGGAGGAAGCATCTATCCTGCTACCATTGCAGCAGTCAACGGTTATTGTAAGCTGATCATACCTGCACTCGTCAGATTGCAGAAGGTAAACAGCTTAAGGCTCGGCAAGTACCAGCTTGGGAGACTGGTTGGGAATCCCTGGTTCCGTTGACCGTTTTCAAAAGTTCAGGTAACTGTTAAGGGGGAATATTAATATTTATGCAGATATCACTAATTAATATTCATAAATAGGGGTGAGTTGTCTAGTGACGCCTTCGCCTATTTATACCAATGAAACATATAATGTTTATTACCTCACTCTATACGGAACTACCTGCGGCTATTGCTGTGGCTACTACTGTAACAAAAGACTACACACAGTACTTTAAATAGAAAGGTATTTATTAATACTCTACTCGTCACAGTCTACTAATGGCTTATAAATATATATAGCTACCCCCATTGATTTAGCTATATATATTTATAACAGCTAACAGCGAATATATAAAAATCACACTACAACAATACACCAATTAGATCCTATCTATGCTAACACAATCCCAAGTTCCACCCGCAAACTATCTTATACATACACACACACAGTAGCAAACCACCCTTCCTGGTTCTAAACTATCCCTAAAGGAGCAACAAAGGTTAACTGTGGCGCTGCAGGAGGTATGCAGGCCACAGACACAGGGCTATAGGGGTACGGCAGGGGTTAGAGGAATAAAAGGGAGCAGGGATGCTCCTGCAGGGCAGCAGGGGTAGGTGGTTCAAGGGTAAAGCGTTGGTGGGATAGTGGTAGGGGAGTAGGGGCAGGTAGGGGTTAATAGATAGCAGGGGTTCAGGGGTGTGAGGCAATCGCTGGTGGGGTAGTGGTAGGGTTTTTAGGCAAGTAGGGGTTAATCGTTGGTGGGGTAGTGGTAGGGTTTTAGGCAAGTAGGGGTTAATAGAATCATTGGTGGGGTAGTGGTAGGGTTTTAGGCAAATGGGGGTTAATATGGCAGGGAAATCGTTGGTGGTATAGGGGTTAATAGGGATTATATGATACTTAATATGCTCGTTGTCCAGGGGTTGCTCGTCTCTAGGGGGTGCTCGTCTCTAGGGGGGTCCTCAAGGTCCGGGAGGCAGGATCTTTCCACCTCAGTGTCGGGCTGCCGGATATTTATATCCAGCAGCCCGCACTCCCGGACCGGCCGTGCTGTGGCGCGCGCATGTGCGCCACCTGCAAGGACACGTGGGCCGGCACGGTGATATGACGTCACCGCGCCCGTCCACACGTCCCTGCAGGCGCACAGCAGGGCCGCGCCACTTGCTAACAGGCGGGACAAGCCTTTGATCTCCCGCCTGTAACACATTGCATTTTGGGCAGCGCGATAGTAATCGCGCTGCCGGAATGTGCATAATAGGAGGAGGGGAGGTTTCCCCCCTCTTCCTATCATGCATAATTATCTCCAGCAGCGCTGGAGGTAATTACTACAAAGGACTCCGATTCTATTGAATCGGAGTTCTTTGAAGCATACAGGATGACCTGACTCTTGTCCGGTCACCCTGATGCAATTAACCAGATGGTATCTGTGTGAATGCTTGGGGCACATTCCCACTGATACCTCTGGTTTCAGGTGAATCAGGGGGCAGATATGTATATAATATACATGCATATGGATGCTTGGGGCACATCCATATACATGTATCCATTAAATAGATATTTGGGGGAGTATACACACGTATGGATGCTTGGGGCACATCCACACGCGTATACATATATACATATATATCCATACGCACTTTCTGGGAGCATACATCTGTATGGATGCCTGGGGCCCATCCATACACATGCATGCCTCCCCTATACACATATATGTAGTATACCCAGGCCAGCGGCCCACATATCTCAGGGGGCGCTTCCCTCAACAGTAACTAATGATTTCCATCAAAAAAGGTCAATGGATTGAAGCTCACTCTGTCACTGGTTATTGTAAGCTGATCATACCTGCACTTGTGAGATCGCAGAAGGTAAACAGCTGGGCAGGGCAAATACCAGCTTGGGAGACCTCTGTCCCAGTAAAGAGACCTTCTTGGTCTCCTTAGTCTCTTCCTCCTCGGATGAGCTGACATCGTGTTTTTCCCCCCCTGAAAAGACACAGAAATTGCTCAAGTCCATCAGGTCGGAGGACCATGATGTTGACCGTGGGGAGCCTTCGGATCCCGCTAGTCGGGCACCTCTCAAGCGGATGAGACCCTCCTCTCTGTCATGTTTACAGAGTGGAAAAAACCTGGAGGGTCCGGTTTTAACAAAAAAGTTTAAATCCATGTTCCTGATGGCTTAACCCTTGGTGGATTCATGGGGATCCATTCCCAAGGTGGACATGGCTATTGACAAGTTGTCCAAGCGCACTCTGGTTCCTGCAGACGATGGGTCTAGCCTGCAGGACCCCCTTGCAGAGTGCACACTAAGACGGGGTCATACGGCAACTGCGGCTTCCACTGCCATAGCGGCTTCTGAAGTCTCTACGTTCCTCCGGTATTGCCTGAATCAAATTCAAGTTGACGTGAACCAGAGGATTTTTCCAGGACGACATACTGGCTGACTTCAAGACCATCAACCTGGCTATGGACTTCTTGTGCGATACCGCACAGCTCCAGTTGAAGCTAGTAAGGGAGGATCCCCACTAGCAAAGCGCCCTGGGAACGAGGCCAAACACAGATCCTTGCTCCTGAAGCTAAGCAGCAGGTCTGTGGCTGATGGGAGACCAAGTGTGCCTTTGGTGCCCTGTGACAATACTATCAAATGACATCAGGGACCTATATTTAGCATGGCCCATATGCCTTTTTTGCTTAAGCCTTGGGTCGCTGACAATTCCTCAAAATACAGCTTATGTGGCCTTCCATTTGAGCCCAACCGTTTGTTCGGTTCGGAGCTGGATAAGATCATGGAGGGCCTTTCAGACAAGAAGGTGAAAAGCCTTCCCCAGCAGTCTTTTTGAGGGCAGGGCAGACAAGACCGCGGTGGTAGGTCTGGCCAGCAAACAAGCTCTCAAAGTGACTAGAGAGCGCAGCGAAAGGATTTGAGGCGCTCTCGTGGAGGAGCCAAAGATGGAAAATCCACCTCCTGACTACGAGCCTCTTCGAGGCTCTTGGTTAATTCCCGTTACTCCTGCCATTCTGCCAGTAAGCTTCCCCACTCCTATGCTTCATGTACCCATTGGGGGTCTTCTCTCCCACTTCTGAGAAGAGTGGATCCGAGAGATCTCGGATCCCTGGGTCCTGAACATCATTTCCGAGGGTTATTTAGTCAACCTCACCTCAATTCCTCTGGACAGGTTTGTCAAGATTAACCTTCTACAAGCTGCCAGGCAGGCGATCCTGGAGGCCTACATTCAGGACTACATTTGCAAGGGGGCTCTGGAGGAGGTTCCGGCAGGTGAACGGGGCCTAGGGATCTATTCACCAGTTTTTCTGGTTCTCAAGGCTTCAGGAGATCTCCGGATGATTATCGATCTGAGATATTTCAATCAGTTTATAAGGAAGGTGAAGTTTCGTATAGAAACCATCAGGTCCGTAGTTCACGTCCTCAATTCTGGAGACGTGATGGCAACCTTGGACCTCAAGGATGCATATCTGCACATCCCGATCCATCCTGCTTCCAGGAAGTATCTCAGGATCATGGTCCAGGTGTCCGATGTCGTCAGGCATCTTCTGTTCGTTGCCCTTCCCTTTGGCATTTCTTCTGCCCCTCACACTTTTACCAAGGTGGTGGTTTCTGTGGTGGCAGCTTTGAGGCTTCAAGGACTGACCATCATTCCTTATCTGGACGACTGGCTTTGAAAGCCTCTGCTCTAGCGGTCCTAACCCAACTTCTTCAGGTAACGAAATCCTTTCTGTTCCACCTAGGTTGGATCATCAGCTGGCAGAAGTCGAACGTGAGCCCGTCGACTTCAGTAAGATATCTAGGCTTCATAATCGACTCCACTGGGATGTCGCTCCAGTTGACTCCAGAAAGAATATCCCGGGTTCAGAACACGGCAAGTTCCTTTCCGTTCCCCGGCGAGTTCCAATCCGGACTCATGAAGATGTCGGGGCTCATGTCAGCGTCTGCGGAAGCAGTCCCTTGGGCTCTATGGCACCTCCGCCCTCTACAGTCGGAGGTCCTCTCCAAATGGAATGGTAGCCCTGCTGGGCTAAACTCCCTGTGCTCCCTGTCCTGGCAAACTCGTTATTCCCTCAGATGGTGGTGCCATCTTTTAGATGGAAAGTCTATGACCCAGCCAACCTGGGTCATATTGACTACGGATGTGTCCCAAGTAGGCTAGGACGCTCACCTAGACGACACTCCAGTTTACAGGACCTGGCTTCCTCAGGAGTGGCTTCTTTCATCCAATGTCCACGAGATTCGAGCTATCTGGTGTCCAGTCAGACAATATGACTGCGGTACTTTACATCAACAAGCAGGGAGGCACGAGATCACTTCCCCTCCTGTCAGAGATCGGGGTGATTCTGGATTAGGCAGAGTTGTACCTTTCCCACTTATCTGCGATCCACATGCAAGGCTCCCTCAATATGATAGCGACTGAGCCGCGGTCTTCCGTCAGTGGAGTGGTCCTTACATCCGGAGATATTCAAGCAGATAGTCCTCAAGTGGGGTATGCCAGAGGTGGATCTCATGGCAACAAGGTTCAATGCCAAGGTGCAGAGGTTTTGCTCCCTTTACAGGAAGGACAACCCCCTGGCGTTAGACACTCTGTCAATATCCTGGAGGTTCAGGCTGGCATGCATCTTCCCTCCGTTTTCCATGATTCCGAGGGTATTGATGAAAATCCGTCAGGATCAGGCCTCGGTGATGGCCATCATACTGTTTTGCCCGAAGAGATCCTGGTTTACCTAGCTCACCCAGTTGAGTCGAGGACAATATTGGAGGCTCCCCCCACAGTAGACCCTGGTGTCGTGGGAAACTAACCTCTGCTCAGATCTGCACAGATTCAACCTGACAGCCTGGAGGTTGATCAGTCCCTTCCCAGAATAGAAGGGCTTTCAGAGTCGGTCCTGAGAACGCTGTCTCATTCTAGAGCGGACTCTACCAAGAGAGCCTACTCTCGTATTATGAGGATATTCTCATCCTGTTGTACCTCAACTGAGGTGGCGTCTGCAGATCCACCCCTCTCCACTATCCTTTAGTTCCTGCAAGACGGCCTTGATAGAGGCCTTGCCCTTCTACTCTGAAGGTCCAAGTTTCGGCCATCTCAGCTTGCCTTAACAGGCTTTTTTCTCAGGACACGCTGATCAAACGGTTCCTTAAAGGAGCTGAAAGATTAAAGCCTACAGTACTGAGACCCATTTTTCAATGGGATTTATCAGTAGTTCTCAGGGAGTTAGCATTTCCCCCCTTTGAACCGTTAGAGGAGGTGGACATCAAGTTCGTCACTTGGAAGTTGTGTTTCTCCTTGCAGTGACTTTGGCCAAGAGGGTCTCTGAGCTTCAAGCTCTCTCAGCACATGAGCCCTATACCATTTTCTTACATGACCGGGTCCTTCTTAGATTCCTCCCGTATTTTAGGCCTAAAGTTCCTTCCTTCCAGAACATCAACCAGGTGATATCCCTCCCGGTTCTGTCGACGTCTACCACCTCCTCCTAGGAACCTGCTAGACATCGTCTGGACGTCTCGAGATGTCTCCAGATCTATGTGGATAGATCAAGGAGTTCAGGAAAGATGAGAATCTGCTAATCCTGTTGCCGGTAAGTTTAAAGGCTGTAAAGTGTCCAAACCTTCCATCAGTCGGTGGATTGAGGAGGCTGTTAAGGAATCCTTTGTTTCCCAATCTCTGGACCCTCCGGGATTCATGAAGGCCCACTCTACTAGAGCTGTGGCTACTTCTTTTGCCGAGAGGAGTATTCTGCCTCTCAACATGATTTGCAAAGCTGCCTCCTGGAGCTCTGAATCGACATTCATCTCCCATTATAGACTAGATGCCAGTCTAGCTGAGTTTTCAGCCTTTGGGCAGACTATTCTTAGTTCTGCCAGGCAGGAAGGCCCTCCCTAGGGGTTTCTTCTTGCTATCTCCCCATCTGTGCTGCTGGTAGGACAGTAAGGGAATCGTTAATTTCTAACGATAATTTGTTTTACCTTAGTCCTAACAGCAGCACACAAATTTCCCACCCTAGTAAGTCTAGTTTTTTTTCTTACTATAAACACAGTGGGCTGGGGGTTGACTTCCTCCTTGACTTCCTCCCCGGAAGAAGCCAGTCTAGGCGAAACGACGTTGGGAGGAAGCGATCGCAGGATCGACACATTTGTGTAGGGTATACCATTTTTGCATCACTCTTTAGCTTTTTGTTCTGCCTTTACAGAGGACCTTGTCCTTGGGCTAGTCTCCCTTTTTTTTATAAGCCTTGGAGTGTTGTTTGCTTGTTATTATGCGCTTTGTGTATGTACCCTTCATGTGCTGACCCTGCGGTCCTCTCCTATTTTTCTTCCTTGTTTGTGTCATATTGGTGCTATTACCAGTCCTATGATATATTTTACTATTTTTGTATATTTTCTAATTGAATAAAGTTACATTTTTTGGTACTTTATGGTGTTGTGCGCTCAATGGTTCGGTGTTCCTCCTTTTAAGGCGATACTTAATTGTTAAATTGAGTTATTAGTCTTGGGCTCATTAAACATTCCACTGGTCCTGCCAGTCCACGGGCGGTGGTTAACCCCATCTGTGCTGCTGTTAGGACTAAGGGAAACCCTTAGTCCTAAGAAGGAATATAAAGGTAACCTTGTATAACAAAGAACAGACTATCACATTTGCAACATCCCGAATTGTTGCTAGAACAGTGACCTCGATGTTCTGTATATTAACCAAAAGACAAAGACAGGGGTGACAGGACTAGACACAGAGGGATAGTAGTGCTCATTGTTGAGTAAAATGTTAGACCACAGTATCCATATAAGCGTCCCAAGAGTGCCAAATTTTATCAAACTTCTCTACCCGATCCTCAATGGTTGCTGAAATACGCTCCATTGTGCGGACATTAAGGATACTACAGATCAGATCTTCTCTGGTTGGCCTACTTTGCTGCTTCCAAAAACCAGCAATGAGACGTCTAGCTGTGGTTAGGACATAGAGCGCCAACTGTAGGGTTACTTTCTTTAAAGGAAAAGGAGGCATGTAAAGTAAGAAATAATAGGGATCCAGGGGGACTCGTGTTCCAATCAACTGCGTTAGGAGATACTGAACCTCCCTCCAAAATGGGAATAAAGCATGACAGTCCCAATATATGTGGAATAGGGATGCCAGCCCTGACCCACATCTCCAACACCTAGCAGATATAGTGGGATTGAGATGTCTGAGTAACTGGGGCGTATGGTACCACAACATTAGTATTTTGTACGAATTCTCTTTATGAGTATCACAAGTGGAGGTAGCTGCAGTGCGCTGCCAATGAGTTTCCAATCCGCTACTAAAATAGTCCTCCCTAAGTACGCTTCCCATTTAGACATATATGGGTGCCTAATGACCTCAGAGGGGGGAGGGGAGGAAAGCAATATATAAATCTCGGATATCAATCCCTTAGTGGTGTCCGACAGTTTACAAAGCCTCTCAAATAGTGTAGGGGTGGAAACCCTAGAGTCCCTGAACAGAGATCCAATCCAATGTTGTAATTGCATATAATGGTACCTGGAAGTTTCTGGTATATCATACCTTTCCTTAAGGGATTCAAACGGGATAATCCCGAAAGTTCTATAGTCTACTACGTCCACAAGACGATACATCTTGAGAGAGTACCAGGGCCTGGAAAAGGAAGAGTGGAGATCCAGGGGGAACAAGGGATTAAAAAGAAAGGGTGTCTTCCAAATATTATATGTAAGAGCCATTGAGCCCAGGAGTTGTGGCACCTGGGCAGGAGGTAGTGGGGACCATAATAGGGCGCTTGGGTGTATCGGAGCGATCCATAGCTTTTCTATCTCCATCCATCTGGAATAGGCAAAGAGGGTCGACCACGCTGGAATCCTTCTTAAATGAGTTGCCCAGTAATATTTAATGACATCCGGGAGCCCAAGGCCACCCTGTGTTCTAAGAGCGGTAACTGTCCTGCATGAGATACGATGCCTCTTACCATTCCAGATGAATCGCAGAATAGACGACTGCATGGCTCTAAACTCGCCTATAGGGATAGGGACAGGAAGGGTCTCCAGGGCGTATAAAAGCTTAGGTAAGATAGACATTTTGACCGTCGCAATTCGCCCCAACAGGGAAATGGGTAGGGGCATCCATTTATTTAGTAAAGTTTTAAGTTCACGAAAGAGAGGGGGGAAATTATAAGCGTATAGGGAGGCGTAAGTCTTAGTCATATAGACCCCTAAATATTTCAGTGAGTCCTCATTCCATCTGAAACTGAAATTGTCTCGCAGCCTAGAAAGTATATCTTTGGGAATATTTAGTGGCAAAGCCTCTGTTTTAGATGTATTTACTTTGTATCCTGACAGCCTGCCATAACACTCCAAAAGGTGGAATAAGTTGGGCAGTGTGACCAGACAGAATGGGGATCAGACAGAGTTAGAAGAACATCGTCGGCAAACAGGGACAGTTTGAATTCCACCCTATTGACCGCTATGCCATGTAAGTCAGGATGCGCTCTAATTGCAGCCGCTAGCGGTTCAATACAGGGTATGAAGAGGAGAGGAGGGAGCGGACACCCTTGCCTTGGACCATTCTGAATGCCCAATGTTCGAGAGTGGACATGGGGCATCTTGATAATGGCAGAGGGCCTAGTATACAGAGAATGGAGGGCAGTCAGGAATGGACCCCCAAAACCAAAGTGCTGCAGGGTGGAAAACATAAAAGGCCAACTCAAGCGATCAAAGGCTTTTTCAGCGTCCAAGCTTAGAAGCAAAGCCTGTTGTCCCTGCCTACCGACGACATCCACCAAGTCTATGGTTCTCCTTGTATTATCACCCCCCTGTCTATTCAAAACAAAGCCCATTTGATCCTTGTGGATCAAGGACAGCAACCAGTAGGCCAATCTATTGGCCAAGAGTTTAGCAAAAATCTTTAAGTCCGAGTTCAGGAGGGCTATGGGACGAAAGTTAGAACAATCTAGGTGATCTTTACCAGGTTTGGGCAAAAGGGTGATGTATGACTGCAGCATGGATGGGGGGATAGGTGTACCTTGTAGAAATGCATTAAACAAGCTCACCATGTGAGGGAGAAGAGTGGGCGTGAACGTCTTATAATAGCAGTAAGGCAGACCATCCGATCCCGGAGCCTTCCGGTTAGGGAGCTGTTTAATCACCTCTAGGGTTTCCTCAGCAGTGATTTGGGTGTTAGGAAGTCGGCAGCGGTCCAAGAAGGAAGAAAATAAGGTATGGCGGCCCCCTGGATTTGAGGGCAGCTGTTGTGGTAAGAAGTACAAGGCCTCATAGCAATTCTGAAAAAGATTAGAGATTTCAGTAGGGTCATAAGTAAGGGTCCCGTCAGGTCGTCTCAGAACAGTCGGGGCACTATGTACATTAGAGTCTCGCAAATGGCGCGCAAGTAGCGTGTGTGATTTATTGCCCCACGCATAATAGCGTTGACGGGAATAAAGCAGCAGTTTCTCCGGTTTTGCCATAGCTAGACATGGCCTAGACAATAGAGTGTCATTGAGTCGCCAGTGGCAGACCCTAGTATGTGCATGAGACGACTTGAATTCAATGGAGATCGGGGCATGGTCCGACCACGATATAGAACCCACATCAGCGGAGGACAACATTCACAGTATGGGGGTGTTACCTAGGAAATAGTCTATGCAGGAATGAGTGCTGTGAGGGTAGGAGTAAAAAGTGAACGTTTTAGATGTGGGATAATTTATACGCCACAAATCATATAGCGCAAACCGCCTTACCAGGCATCTAAATGAGCGGGAAAGTTTACTTTGGACCCAGGAGGGAGGATTTCCCTTCAGGGACAGTCTATCCAAGGTTTCGGAGAAAGAAACATTAAAGTCACCTCCCACCAACAGTGCCGCTGGGAGTAGCTTAGACAATTTCACAAACACCTTCCTCAGGAAAGGGAAACTGCGCTGAGTTTGGGGCATATAGATTACACAGAATAAGGGAGTTACCCTTTAGGGTTGCCTTGAGTATAACAAATCTGCCTTGTGGATCCGCTATACACGAGTCTACCTTGATGGGACATGAAGCTGATAGTAATACCACCACCCCTGCTGACCTCCTACACGAAGACGCCAAATATGCCCGAGGGTAATATCTAGTGGCAAACTTAAAGGTACCACTAGTATCAAAGTGAGTTTCTTGTAAGAAAACAACGTCGGCCTTCTGGGCTCGACATTCAGCTAGGGCTAACCTTTGTTTGGCGTTAGAGTTCAACCCCTTTACATTTAAAGACATGCACTTAATCATGGTACGTCAAAAAAGGTAACCTCGCTATTGCTACAGGGGGGCTCACAAGTAACACGTCCGAGGCACAGGCCAGAGAAGATCCGTCTCGAAATCTGCAAAAAATAATGGGTGAGTTATAACATTCAAGATAGTAGTGAATCAGAAGAGAGAACATCAGGTAAGAGGGAGAGACAGAAGACAACAAACATTGAACACAGAACGGAATAATCCAATCATTGGACCAATAAGTCCAGATGGGGGGGAATAAGAAGAGGGCTGTCGAGTTCCATCTCAACTACCCCAATCCCGAGGGAATAGGACAGTGGAAGAGAGCAAATAAAGACCACCCCAAAGCGGAGACATGACTGGGCGGGCCGTGTGGAAACACAGCTGGAGAAAAGCATGTAACATATAATAGGAACCAAAGTGACATTCTATCACTTCCAATGTCAATACTGAACAAGCGAGTCCGTGAAGAAGATATGGAACAGATCCACAAGCACCCTCGCCAGTAAAAAAGAAACAAAGAAAACTATGCAAGGAGAAGACAAAACCGTCCCTTCACGCATATAATAAGAACAGAGAACAAATAGAGAGAATCATCCCATGGGCAGGGAATTCAGGTAAGGGTGTCCCCAGGCAGTCCTCCAAGCGAATCTTCTACATGGGAACCACGGTGCCTCTTGTTGTGGACTGGACTCCAAACCGGAGGAAGAGCAGGAGGAGGGTCAGGGACCTCCCAGTCGTCCAGCGTGGGCAATGGAATGTCCAAGGCGGAGCAGAAAGATGGAAGGTCCTCATGTGATCTCAGAGAGACAGTCTTGCCATTACGGTTAGCTATAAGAGCGAATGGGTATCCCCAGCGGTAGGGATTCTTCCTGTCTCGCAGTGATGACAGGAGGGGTTGCAAAACTCTCCTTTTTTGAAGCGTCACCCAGGAAAGGTCCTGGTACAATTGCACGGGGTTGCCTCCATAATTCACAGTCCGCAGGGCGCGAGCTTTGGACATAATGGACTCCTTGAGCTGGAATTCATGGACACAACAGATAACATCCCCAGGTTGGCCAGACGAAAGTTTAGGTCTATGGGCCCGATCCAACTTGATGGGTTGTGGTGTTGGGGAGCCCAGAATTGAATTGAACAAGTCTCCCAATAGGTCATACAGGTTCTCCTCTTTGTCGGTTTCCGGTAAACCGCGAATTCTTATATTGTTTCGGCAACCTCTGTTATCCAAATCTTCTAGGTGTCTAGTGTTCTCCTTGATGGTTTGGGAGTAACAAGCTACAGTGGATTGTAACCGGGCAATATATCTGCGGGTAGCATCATGTTCATTTTCAAGGGCATCAACCCGCGTTGCAATTTGCTTGAAATCCTGCCTCAAAGATGAAATTTCAGCCTTACAAGTATTTCGTACCTCAGCAACAAGAGCTTTAAAGTCCTCTTTAGTGGGCAGGTGTTGCAGGGACTTGTGCAGTGCAATAGATTCTTGTGAGGGAGGCAAGGAGCCCTCATCTGCTTCCTCCACAGTATCTGACATATGTCCCCACGCAGTAGGGTCGCCTCCAGTACTCTCAGAGGGCCTAAAAAAATCACCAGTGTCCCCAGGGGAGTTATCCCTCTCCCTCCTGCGTTGTGCTGGCGTAGCCTGGGTGCTGCTGCGCTTTGGCGCCATTTTGGGAGGCATTGATGCGGCTGATGCGCCCGCAATAGGCTGCGAATGGAGGGCCGATGGTGCGGGCTTTGCAATGGATCGGGGGCCCAGGTGAAACTCTGGGCCCCCAAAGTCTGGAATCCAAATGGAATCCAAATGCGTAAAAATGCCCTCCTAAAAGGTACTGTTTGGAATTTGGGCCCCTTTGCGCATCTTGGCTGCAAAAAAGTGTCACACATGTGGTATTGCCGTACTCAGGAAGAGTGAGGCAATGTGTTTTAGGGTGTATTTTTACATATACCCATGCTATGTATGAGAAATATCTCTGTAAATGACAACTTTTTAAAAATTTTATACAAAGTTGTCAATTTACAGAGATATTTCTCTCACCCAGCACCGTTATATGTAAAAATACACCTCAAAACACATTGCCCTACATCTTCTGAGTACGGCGATACCACATGTGTGCCACTTTTTTGCAGCTTAGGTGCGCAAAGGGGCCCAAATTCCAATGAGTACCTTTTAGGAGGGTATTTTTACGCATTTGGATTCCAGACTTCTTCTCACGCTTTAGGACCCCTAAAATGCCAGGGCAGTATAAATACCCCACATGTGACCCCATTTTGGAAAGAAGACACCCCAAGGTATTCCGTGAGGGGCATGGCGAGTTCATAAAAGATTTTTTTTTGGCACAAGTTAGCAGAAATTGACTTTTTTTTTTTTTCTTACAAAGTCTCATATTTCACTAACTTGTGACAAAAAATAAAATTTTACATGAACTCACCATACCCCTCACGGAATACCTTGGGGTGTCTTCTAAAATGGGGTCACATGAGGTATTTATACTGCCCTGGCTTTAGGAGTCCTAAAGCGTGAGAAGTAGTTTGGAATCCAAATGCGTAAAAATGCCCTTCTTCTCACGCTTTAGGGCCCCTAAAATGCCAGGGCAGTATAAATACCCCACATGTGACCCCATTTTGGAAAGAAGACACCCCAGGGTATTCCGTGAGGGCCATGGCGAGTTCATAGAAGATTTTTTTTTGGCACAAGTTAGCGGAAATTGACTTTTTTTTTCCTTACAAAGTCTCATATTCCACTAACTTGTGACAAAAAAATAAAATTTTACATGAACTCACCATACCCCTCACGGAATACCTTGGGGTGTCTTCTTTCCGAAATGGGGTCACGTGTGAGGTGTTTGTACTGCCCTGGCATTTGAAGGTCTCCACAATCATTACATGTATGGCCAGCATTAGGAGTTTCTGCTATTCTATATATTGAGCATACGGGTAATGAGATTTTTTTTTCCGTTCAGCCTCCGGGCTAAAAAAAAATGAACGGCACAGATTTCTTCATTCGCATCAATCAATGTGGATGAAAAAATCTCTGCCCAAAAATGTGCAAAAAAAAAAAAAAGAGAGGGGAAAGGACATAGGAGTGCTTGCGAAGTAAGGCCCCATTCACACGTCCGCAAAAATGTCTGCATCTATTCCACAATTCTGCGGAATAGATGTGGACCCATTCAGTGTGAATGGGGCCGGCGGTGATGCGGAGAGCACACTATGTCCTCTCCGCATCAGCATTTGCGGAGCTGCGGCAGCGAACTTCCGGGTTTCGGCCCCGAAACATCAGGCCGCAGCTCCGCAAAAGATAGAGCATGTCCTATTCTTGTCCGCAATTGCGGACAAGAAAAGGCATTTTCTATATAGTTCTGGCAATGTGCGGATCCGCAAAATGCGGAAAGCACATTGCCGGTGTGTGAACGTCTGAATGAGCCTTACAGGGGGGTGATTAGTGACAGGGGGTGATCAGGGGGGTGACATGGGGTGATCAGGGGTTAATCAGGGGTTAATTAGGGGTTAATCAGTGACGGGGGGGGGTGATTGGTGCACTTACTTTAGCTGCCTGTGTCCTCTGGTGGTCCCAAGCAAAAGGGACCACCAGAGGAGCAGGCAGCAGGCATATCAGATGCTGTTTACAAAACAGCGTCTGATATGCGATTTAGACGGCGTTTTTTTAAGATCTACAGCCTGCCAGCGCATGATCAGCGCTGGCAGGCTGTAGTTAAACTTCCTCCGGACGCGATCCAGTGAAGCCTCTCACGAGATGACGCGTCAAGGAGGACTAACCCGGCCGCCCGCAGGACGCATCCCTGCGTTAGGCGGTCGGGTAGTGGTTAAAGACAGATTTTTTTCTACAGAGCACATGAAAATGAAGAAGTACACCCCTAAATGTATCACCCCATTTCTCTTGTCTTCAGAAATATCACCATTGTGGCCCTAATCTTATGTCTTGAAAAAAGGCAGGGCCCAAACATAATGGAGCACCCCGTGGCTTTTAGAACACAAAATTTGCTTGAAAATGTTTTAGGCCCCATTGCACACTTGTAATGACGTTGAGCTGCCAAAACAATAAAAACCCCCATAAATTACCCCAGTTTGAAAACTAGAGCCCCTAAGGTATTCATCTAGAGGTGTGAGCTTTTAGACCCCCTATTTTTTTGTAGAGATTAATGCTAAGCAGGCGAAAAAAAAAATTATCCGTGTACACGTGGTACCCTTTGTGTAGGAATGGCGCCAATAGATCCCACACAATTTTTACCGATGTCCCAATATTTTCGGGGCAGCCTGGGGGGTTAACCGCAGGTGTAGCCGGTTGTGCTCTCGCACACCTTATATAATTTTACCCCATATCTGGAAGGTTTGGAGGGAGGGAATAAACTGACGGACGGACGGACAGACGGCCTTTAAAACTAAAAAGGGATTCATCAACGGGCAGATTTTTATCAGGGGTATATAATTTTAAGAATAGATGCCTAAGGATGGAAATAAGGGGTCTCAATTTATTTAGGTGGTCGTAGGCTGGGTCAGTTCTGGGGGGACTTGGGAATTATCTGAAAAATGCATAAACCGCATTAGGGCTTCATAGCGGTTTCGGGACATAACTGGAGCAAACACAGGGGTTGAGTGGACAGTACTCGCAGTCCAATAGGATCAGACAGATGGCTTTTTTTTACAGTGCCCATGTCCAGGGTAAGCCCCAAAATCTTTTCCATTTCAGGGACACTTGTGGGGGTCCACCGTGTTATATAAATAGACGTGGGCTTTTGTACAGCAAACTGTGTGGCATATAGATTAGTCTGCTGCACAATTAATTACAGGACTTTATTGTCCACAAACAAATAAAAAAAATCATAAGGGGTAAAATTGGTCATGTCCACATTAATTTGGTGAGTAGATAAAAATTGGGGTACTTGGGGGGAAATTTAAGTAGCAGGAACGCTGGGTAGCGAATGAGATGCAGTGGCGACTTTTACCACCATAAGGCTATGGGGTCTGTGGATGGACGAGAAGCTAGAGTCCCCGCTATCGGAAAATATGCCCATTGAATGACTAACAGATGGACAGTGACAGTTGGCCTCTGACCGCCAGTGACAGATGGTCTCTGACCACTAGTGAGAGTGAGGGTCAGCTCACCTGCAGGCCCTCACATATAATATTTTACAGGGTCAGCTCACCTGCAGACCTTCACATATAATGTTTTAGAGGGTCAGCTCACCTGCGGGCCCCAAACATATAATGTTTTACAAGGTTAACTCACCTGAAGGCCCTCACATATAATGTTTTAGAGGGTCCACTGCCCTAAAGGCACTCGCAAATGATGTTGTAGAGGGTCAGCTGCCCTGAAGGCACTCGCAAATGATGTTTTAGAGAGTCAGCTGACCGGAAGGCTCTTCCAAATAATGTTTTTCATTGTTAGTGCACCTGGAGGCCCTTAGCTACATTCTTTTATTCAGTTTCATCACGCCCAGGGCCACGGCCTCTGTGTGCACCATCAGCATCATGGCCATTTCCACGGCCCTTACTGGCCACCTTCTTAATATTAAATGTTATATATGCTTAAAAGTATATCACATGTACAGTAGCATATGATTTGTAACTGTATGCGGCAAAAAATTAAAAAAGGTAAAAAGACAGTGTTTGCAGATGGTCTACAGTATTGGTTACAGAACACCACAGATTATGGACATTAGATGTGGCCCAGATTATTGGAATTTGTAATACAGACACTGTTTGCAGATGTTCTACAGTATTGTTTACAGAACAACACAGATTATGGACACTAGATGTGGCCCAGATTATTGGAATTTGTAATACAGACACTGTTTGCAAATGTTGTACAGTATTTGTTACAGAACACCACAGATTATGGACACTAGATGTGGCCCAGATTATTGGAATTTGTAATACAGACACTGTTTGCAGATGTTCTACAGTATTGGTTACAGAACACCACATAATATGGACACTAGATGTGGCCCAGATTATTAAAGACACAGTCTGCGGATGATGTACAGTATATGTCACTAATAGGTATAAAATAAAAATATCTTGCTGCTGTCAAACACACACAGTAGTCCTTAAAGGACTTTGTGGTTTTTTAAAAGCTTTTGGTAGTAAAAACAGCAAATGTCTCTCCCTGCACTAGCTCTCCCTTCCGAAGCACTGTCCCTGAGACTGCAGGAGGTAAAAAGATTGCTGCTCTAAAACACACACACAGTAGTCCTTAAAAGGACTTTTGGGTCTTGGAAAAGCTTTCTCAGAATAAAAACTGTGAAAATCGCTCCCTACACTGTCTTTCCCTTCCTACGCTCTGCTCCCAGTCTATGTCTGAGCCAAACATGCGTCATTGGGTGCTATATTGCACCAAATGACGAGTTCTGACCAGCCAATCACTGTAATGCCAGCAGCCAACCTGGCTACTGGCATTACAGTGAGGGCAGTACTTACCTGCACCTTTATTGGCTGCTTAAAATCTGCAAAACGTGTGGGGCGGTGTACCGCCATGTGCCGAGCATAGCGATGCTCGAGGCGAACAGATATTCGGCTGAGCATTCTTGCTCATCACTAGTGACAATCACATTTCAAGAATGACCAGAATAGAGTCTAGACAGATATATGAATTTGGGAGCATCCTACCTGCAGGTCTAAATTCAGAACTAGAGATTCTAGGCTTTTTATGAATTGGGGGTTGCCCCTCACCAATGGGAGATGGCACGTCTGGCTGTCTATCAGCACTGCGATGTCCTCTTGGTGTGGGGCCCCTACCCTGCTTACATCTGACTCCCTCTATATTGTTAAAGGTAGAATATCTGTATTTAAGTATTACGACACCCAAAGGTGTTGAAGTATATACAAAGAGAGAAGGTAATTCATGTTTTAAATTTGATTGAAATATATTTTCCTTTTCTGATGACAATAGCACCTAAATGGATAATACAATAATATACAAATTCATGGATTATCATCATCTACTTATTTAGCAACCATACGCAAAACAACGCATATATATAAATAAAATGCATCAAAAATGATGAAAAACTGCAATGGTCTTGATTCTACAATTTTGAATCCAGTGATCCATTCCATTCTTTTGCCTTAACAAAGCCTTAGTATAAAATACCAGGTCTGTGCAATATGAGTGTAACCACTGAGAAAGAGGTATAGATTCATCTCGAAACGCGTCTGGTTTCATAAACACTCATCCGTTAACGACCTCGATAAATTAAAAGTATGGCCAGGCAATAAATAACTGTCAAACATTTGAAGTAAGTAGACTTATATTCAATACCTCTCACTATAGAAGACAACACGAGAATAACAAGGAGACGTCCTTCTCATCTCGCGCGAATCCTACAACGGGAGATGCCGAACCCACATGTCGGCTACCCACACGCTCCTCGAACATAGGGAGAGGTAAGCGCCCATACCTGGGCTACTATAGAGAAGTACCCCGCACATCTCAACCATGAGTACGGACTATTAGAAAGTCCAGAGACTGTATGTCGAAACCATTACATGTATTGGATTAGTCTCGTGGATGACATGGTTGTGAACTGCTGAAACAGGGGAAAGAATACCACTTTACCTCTAATACTTCTAGATCATAAGAGGTTATTTAACATCCTTTGATATAATTTAATTATATCATCATGGACAATTGGACTCTTTGAATATTTTTACTTTACTTTATTACCATCCCATATTTCAGCAGTATATCAATTTCATTTTAAACACTTCAAGAAGATTTACTTATTTATTCATCTATTTTTGCGTATGGTTTGAATATCTGGAATATAGTCTGTCCTATGGAATAATACACTGAGACCAATATAGATCATCTTCATTAGGTCCCATTAACCATCTTTGTGTCTTTATTTTCCATCTTGTATATATGCCAGCAGAATTATAGTGATTATTTGGGTGTGACAGCCTGTGCTGCGGTGCCAGATGACCAAGACAATACAGATGCTTAATCTCTGCACTACATACCGTACCTCAGGTGTATTTTATGTCTATGATTTTATTTTATTTTTTGTGTTAGTACACATTTTATATTTTATAATGTTTGAACTATATTAAATAGAACTTGACTAAGTGATACTTCTCCCGTGATCCCATCTGTATGAGTGCCTGTCCACTTTTAAATTATATTGTATTCAAAGGCAGCCAGCTAGCTCCACAGAAGGTCTGTGCTGGTAGGTTCTGAACCATTGAAGTGAGTACACAGAGTGTAGGACTAGCGTATGAAGCCCTAATTCTTCAGAGGGTCAGTCCAAAACAAACTGACCATATATATATATATATATATATATATATATATACAGTATATATAGCAAAGTGGGAAAAAAACAGCACAAGTCCTGAAAAGATAAACCGCAAAGGGTGTTCACAAATCCCAATGTTGGATCTTCACTTTAAATTAAAGGAAATCTGCAGCACTCCAAACTGGTAAAAAAAGTATAAACATTTTTATTCACCCATGTGAACAGACGCCTCTGTTCACATGGGTGAATGAAAGCTTTTATACTTTTTCATCAGTTTAGAGTGCTTCAGATTGTCTTTCTTTTATATATATATATATATATATATATATATACACAAAAAATATACAATACAACAGCACTCTGCAGACCAAATAAAGTACTAAACGTCATAATGAATGCTTTAATCTTAATCCTCTGCTTATTAATAAAGTAGAGATGCTTAGCAAATAGATTTTGTACAAAATTATTTGGGCCCGTCTGCCACACGTCAAGGCGATCTCTGTAAAGACGCAAACCTAACACTAAACGCCACCTGTTATGTGCCCTCACAGCCTCTATAAGATTCATGGCATGTCGGTTCCACGTGCATGCTGGGTCCATCCTGCTACAGGGAATGCAGGTACCAACATGCATGCTAAGCTTACTCTGCACCTTATCTGGTGCCAAACGGCGTCCAATGAATGCAATGAGAGTCCACTCTATACCTCTCTGGATGCCAAAAGGTCTCCAGTGAGTGCAGACTGCAGCTTTATACTTACGCTAATTAAAAACAGCCCATGTGGCAGACAAGCTAAACAGGAGTGCAAGACCAACAGGAGTCAACCACAACTCCAATACAAAGTGCAAGGAAAAGGGGGTCAGCAGCACATCATAATATGCAGGTGCACGTTGCTATGGCTAAATACACAAAAAATATACAATGCAACAGCACTCTGCAGACCAAATAAAGTACTAAACGTCATAATGAATGCTCTAATATTAATCCTATGCTTATTAATAAAGTAGAGATGCTTAGCAAATAGATTTTGTACAAAATTATTTGGGCCCATCTGCCACAAATCAAGGCGATCTCTGTAAAGACGGGAATATATATACAGTGGCTGTAAAAAGTCCACACACCCCTGTTAAAATGTCAGGTTTCTGTGCTATAAAAAAATGAGACAAAGATAAATAATTTCAGAACTTTTTTTTACCTTTAGGCTCCATTCACACGACCATATGTTGTCCGCAAAAAAACGGATCCGTGTCCGCAAAAAAACAGATTGCATTCCATTTTTTTGCTGATCCATAGACTTCAATAGGGCCATGTCCTGATTTTCACTGACAAGTATAGAACATGTTTAATTTTTTTTTGCTGAGCTGTGCAATGGAAGAAAAGTGAATGGGACAGCATCTAACAACATACGGTCGTGTGAATGGAGCCTTACCGTGTTTATCTGACAGAGGTTTTTGCTTCTTGTGGTCTGAGTTTTGCAAGGGTTATTGTCTCTTTTTGTTTGAATGCACCTGCATATGTTTTGGGGCTAATAAGCCCAGCTATATGTACTGTCTGTCCCAACCCTAGGCTGAGAAACAGTGACAATATCAGGTTCTGTTGTTCTGTTAGTCAAATAGAAATGTCGACTTAGGTTTGTTGCTTGATTCTGCGCTGCTGGTTCTTCCATGAAGTGAGACAATTGACACAAGTCCAATTTCATAAAAATTAGAACCGCGCTGCTTTTAAATAAACTCCGGACATCTGAATGTTACTCCTCCTTTCCCGGCCAATTTCTGTTTTCAAATATGCCACGCCGATACTCCCTGTGTGGTAAAAAAAAATTCACACAATAGTGAAGCACCGTCCGTCAACAGGGTTGAAAAGCCACAAACGATAAAATACTCACGAGGATACACTTGTGATCACAGCCAAAACACATAGGAACACCTTTCCGACTTCTCAGCTGTTCATAATGTGGATCCTTTGCAGCACTCCTTCCCCTGCCGTGTTATCAGAAGATACCGGACATAGTGAAGCACTGCCTCAATAGTACAAGTAAAATATTTTATTGCACTTACTAGATGCTGGTCACATAAAAGCGATAAAACATAGGTCACTCTTCCCAGCCCGACCCAGGTTTCGATTTTCGCGCTTCGTTATGGGCGATAAGTTCAACCCATTTCTGGGCGGATTTATATCCCACAACCACTTTTAACCCTCCCACTTCCTTTACATCGAATAAATTACAAAACTCATAAAACTTTTATCCAACTCATACAAAAAATACTATTCATTTCTGGACATTGCAGGAATACGACGTAAAATGTAAAACTAATTCCAATATTTCAGCAAACCCCCCAGCCGATTCCATTCATTCATAAATAGCACCCGCTCACATGACCACCCACATAATCGCAGTGGGCAGGGAAAAATACTCCATCCTCCGGTTTATGTCATGATCTTCAGTATATCCCCAATTTAAACACTCAGTTCCCTGAAAGAGCATACAGGGACGACGACACAGAATATACATAATACTCAAAAATCTCAACCAAGAAAGCAGGCTAGTTATTACTTTCCTCAATGACCCCAATTCATTCATAACGGAATCAGCCATCACCTGACCGTGTACGGAGAGACACACCTCCCCAAAAAAACACAATCCTTGCGGCCGTGCATTGGACAGCACGCCGCCAATTAAAAGCGGCACGAGTGCAAGCCGATACACAGACACAGGAAGAAGGCTTCAGAGATCAGTACTATTCAAAAAAGAATATAATTTGCATTTATTCTCCGGTTCATTCAGAAAAACAGTCGACATGTGACTAATCACATGACCATAAAAAGGAGCCACAGCTCCAAAATCCGCTACCCTACGGCTCAAAAAGGAAAATCTCCCCAAAAACAGGTTGGAGTGCAATTACATAAATACAAGGAAACATCCAATATTTATTATCTACAATGTACAGGTACGGCAATGGGGGCGAAATTCGGAGAAGGAGTGGATTGATCTGTTATTATATAAAGGAACAGGAGTTGGGGAGCTTTTTTGTGGCGTCGTTATATCGATGATTGCCTGATTATTTGGAAGGCGGACAAACAAGGTCTGGAGGATTTCTTCATGTGAATCAATAGAAATAGTTGGAATTTGCAATTTACTAGTGTAATTAGTTTGGTTTCTGTTAATTTCTTGGACCTCATGATCTTTCGGGAAAGTGATCGCCTGAAAACCAGGACATACTTCAAGGCCAAGGATGAAAATTCTTATATTGAGATTTCCAGCTGTCATTACCATCCGTGGCTGAGAAATATTCCAAAAGGACAGCTGAAGAGAATAGAACGTAACTGTACGGCGAAAAATGATTTTGAGGTGCAAAGCGGTATAATAAAAAATAGGTTCCTGGAGAAGGGATACAGGGATGAGGATACAGAAGAGGTGCGGAGTGAATTGATTGCTGATTGTAGGAATAAAGAAAGGCTGGATAAGGGAAGAGAAGAAAAAGAAGTGAAGGAGTTTAACTTCGCTTTTCTCACCCAATTTATTAGCAGTGCAGAGTGTATTAAGAATCAAATTTATCGCAATTGGAAAATATTGAAGAATGACCCGGTCCTTTCTTAAAAATTTCCGACATATCCGCAGATTATTTATAAAAAAGGACCAAATTTGAAAAATCATTTGGTCCATAGTGCGTTCAATAGGGAAGAAAAGAAAGTAATAGGAAACAAATTTATTTGGTGAGGTTTTTGCCTCCCATGTTTTGCCTCCCATGTAAAAATCGAGGTAGGAGTAGAAAGAGAGAAATTAGAGGAGTGGTTTCTCATAGCAACAAGGAGGAGTATAAAATAAAGGGGACTTTAAGCTGTGAGAATATGAATGTCATATAACAGGGCTGGCCAACCTGCGGCTCTCCAGCTGTTGTAAAACTACAACTCCCACCATGCCTTGCTGTAGGCTGATAGCTGTAGGCAGCCTGGGCATGCTGGGAGTTGTAGTTTTACAACAGCTGGAGAGCCGCAGGTTAGCCAGCCCTGTTATATGACATTCATATTCTCACGGCTTAAAGTCCCCGTTATTTTATACTCCTCCGCTATGAGAAACCACTCCTCTTTTTCTCTCTTTCTACTCCTACCTCGATTTTTACATGGGAGGCAAAAACCACACCAAATGACATCACTGTCATATAAGCTGAACTCTTGAACCAGGGCCCATGAGCCTTTAGCTACAACTGACCTGCTTCCAATGGTAGACATGGTCCTGTCCAAAGTTTTTTTTTAGATGTGTTGCTGCGATCAAGTTCTAAATGAGTAAATTTTTTTTAAATGAAACTGTAAAATGTCTAATTTTCAACATCTGATATGTGTTCTATGATCTATTGTGAATAAAATACAGGTCTATGAGATTTGCAAATCATTGAATTCTCTATATATTTACATTTTACACAGTGTCCTACTTTCTTGGAATTTGGGATGCATAAATATGATATATACAGTTGGCCCTTACTAGATTTCTTGTCATCCGATTACATCCACACTGAACCCACCGGTAAAGTTCATTTAGCGTTTGTAGCCTCTAGAATACATATAAAATGTTGCTAATTTTGTCTTGAGCTAATAAAGTACAGCAATAAACTGAGTTATAGATTACTGCAATTTAATTCCACTTAGTCATAGACCCTATCCTGTCATCATTCCTGACTAGATATTAATAGAAATTTTCATGATAGACTGTGATTGACAGTAGCTTTTGCGTCCATGCACAGTGTAATTTATTTCACTACTGGCAGTCATTGATGTACTTGGAAATTATGTTTACAGCCCCCAGATAAAAAAAAAAAAATGAATAAATAAAAAAAAAAAATGGGACTCAAAAGGCTATATTACTAATAATTTCTTCAAATTCTATAGTGGGACAAACTTTGAGTAAGTAAACACTAGGGGTAAAGTAAAGCTGCATTAAAGGGGATATCCAATCCTTAAAAAAGCCCCCCCCCCCATATGCCGGGTCCCCCACGCTGAATGTACTTACCTGGGTCCCCACTCCCTGCGCCGCTCCTGGTCCCCTCACTGCCGCTGCTGCATATCTCTTCGTGCCCAGATGAAAACATGGAGTGTCCGGGGAAGGGGGGGGGGCAACCAATGGCAGACGGGGACGAGCCTCCCTAGCGTCACCCGTTATGCTAGAGAGGCTCATTCTCGTCCCTGTCTGCCATTGGCTGCTCCACCCTGACACCGGATGTTTTCGGGGGACCAGGAGAGGCGCAGGGACTTACCAAGTAAGTATATTCAGTGTGGGGGGCCCGGCATATGTGGGGGCTTTTTTTAGGATTGGATAAGCTCTTTAATATGGCTTTAATAGTGGCGTACATAGGGATGGAAGAGCCCCATAGCAAGGACCAAACCAGGTCCCCCATACAGGACTTAGGTTTCAGCCTAAACCCCTTTCAATGACCCTTGGGCCATTTTTTCCAGTGTCTTATTTGCTAAAAGTTGTTCCTTTAGAGCAGGCATGTCCAAACTCTGGCCCTCCAGATGTTGAAAAACTACAACTCCCATCATTCCTGGACAACCTACAGCTATCAACCTACAGAAGGGCATGATGGGAGTTGTAGTTCTGCAACACCTGGAAGGCCAGAGTTTGGACATGCCGGCTTTAGAAGGTAGAGTCCTGACCAAGTTTTCACCCCCAGTAGAAGAGAGGATGATCCCAAATGGGCCCCCTCTTGTCCTGGGCCCCATAGCAGTCACATGGTCTGCCACTATGGTAGTTACGCCCCTGGGCTCCGGTAGGTGGATTAATCTAGTGACATAATATCTCATTTATTTAACGTGTACCTCCAGTTAAAAAATAAAAAATTTATGTACAGACTCCTTGTGAAAGTTTTGCCTTCGAGCTTAAAGTGTAGATGTAATTTCAGGAGACTTTGCAGAATAAACTGTATATTGTGTACATGAGGAATAACACTATATCTTGCCATTATATAGCTTGTATTCAGCATTTTTCACCAGTTTTTCTGTAACACTGACGATCTATGCCCACCGGCATCTCCCTGCTCCCAGAGGGCACAGCCGCTGGAACGCTCAACTGTTCCGCAGTTCTGTTCTCCAGTTGTCTGTGCCCACTGGCATTTTCCTACTCTTTCTCGGTAGGTGTAATGATCCAGAGTGGCATTACCACCTCTTTTGGGACCCCCACTATTTGTATAGATATATTGTATAGATATATTTATTACCATATCCTGCAATGTGTGTATGTATTTCCTTATAAACTGCTGTATACATGCATTGTGCCTGGTTCACCAGCAGATGGCAGCAAGTCTGTGCAGAGCTAGTTACTCTGGAGAGGAACCTTTTAGATCCTCTCCAGCCCTTTCTAGTGAGGGAGGAGTTAGTTAGTCAAGGTCAGTCTAGCCTACCCCTTCCTAAGGGAAGGTTGTGTGTCGGCCAGCAGAGCGCTGTCCACTCTGCTGGGCCCAGAGGCCCTGCCTCTGAAGTTCCTCATGGTTGCTTGTCGCCTCCTGGGCTTGCATTGCCTCCCAAGCTAAGAGAGCTTGATGCCAGGAAGAGAAGTTCCTAGGATTAAAGTAAGAGACAGACTACAGACAGCTAAATTCCAGCAGAAGAGGAGAAGTTCTTATTTGCTCAGTCTACATAGCAGAGCTGAGAGAGCTACCACATAGCAGAGCTTAGATTGTTGCAGAAGTGTTTGCCTGCCAGAGTTAAGCCAATACCTGCTAATGACCAAGATAACCTTTGGAAACTGTTTGGCTTACCGTTTATGCCAAGTAAACCTGTGTTCAACATTAATACAAGTCTGGACTACATTTATTGGGTCTATAACATCAACGGAGACACTGTAGGCCACTCTACACCACTCTGGCATTCCTACCCTGGGTTCCACCAATACTATCTTCAAAGGGGACCCCAAGTCCTCATTTCTTAACTGAAACTGGTGTCACGACTACTTGCTTTAACAGAGGGACATATAATCGTAGATACCTCTTAAGGGGCAAGGGATCCCGCATGTGCAGGCAATAGGCCGCTGCACAGGCACAGCTGTCGAAGTGCTGATAGTGCTGCCCACTCCATGCAGGCCTCTGCAGCCTCTCTGCTTCTTGCACGCAGTTTCTGTACCTGTAGGGTGCACACGCTCACTCTGTCTCTTGAAGGGCCAGTGAACACCTTCTAATCAGTCCCCAGCCTATGGCTAGACTTTCTTGGGTATTTAATTAACCCCTTGAGAAGAGCTTCTAAGGCGTCAGGGCCGGTAGACTCTAGAACCCCTCCCAGGCGGACATTGTTTTGTCTCTGACGATCTTCTAAGTCCTGTAATTTAGCTTTCATTGCTGCCACCTCTTCTTCCAACGCCTCATGGGCATCAATCGGGGTATTATGAGAAGCGGCAAAGTCGGCCATCTTGGCCTCCACATGTGAGGTTTGCTCACCTAGCGAATGGATCTCCCGCTTTAGCTCCTTTAGTACACCAGACATATCCTCTGTAATAGAGGAGTGCAAAGAGGCAAGCAGGGCCTTCATAGATGCCTCAGTGAGGGGCACTGATAGGGGGCCAGCTGGAGAACCCTCCGATTGATTTTGTGAGGCTCCTGAGAATGAAGCCTGAGAGGGATCTGCAGGAGGAGACGGCGTATGTCCTTTTGAGCGAGCAGGGCTAATCGGTGCCACCACAAAGAAAAACTCTGTATGTCTCTTTAGGGCCTGCCTCTTTCTGAGCTTACCCATCTCAGGAGTGTATCGTGTATTCACTGCGGTCGGTAGGTGTTCTGTGTGCCGCAGAGAAAGTCGCTTTCTGGGCACTGAGAGCAGAGCTTCAGCCCTATGCGTCTGGCGCCATTGACGAGCAGACCCTTTCTTGGGTATTTAAGCCATCTTCCCTTATGGCATGGTCCCTGAGCAAAAAGTCTCCTAGCATACCTAGTCTCAAGACTTGTGTGTTTACCTGTTCTGTATGCCTGACCTCTGCTCGTTTATCATGCTGACCCTGTGCCTCCTGCCTTTTGTCCTGTTTACTGGATTATATGAACTCTGTCTGCCCTGACCTAGGCTTGTTCACTGACTATGATTTTGCCTGTCATCTTTAGTACCATGCGATGGTGTCTCTTGACCCACCTGGGTCAGTTGTCAAGAGGTAGCATCTTGTTAATGCAAAGACCTGTTAATCTAACCACAACAGCAGATATGATCAGGAAGTACAGTTATTTTTAAAAAGGTTAGCTCATGAAAAGTATTACTATGCAATGAACAGGGCATTTCAAATGAAGTATTACTGCAATATACATGCATAATAATATTGTAAGGTTTTTACATACATTACATTTCCCTCTGGTACCATCCTTTGCTGTCTGTCCTGGTCCACCTTCTCCTGCATGCAGTGATGGACTAATATGTTCAGTAGCTTCCCTGCTCCTCTCATTGCCGACGTAGTGATATCATAAAGAAGCGGGTGAAGTGGCCCAGACACCTTTCATTCATTCTCCAGGTAAATGAGTAAAAGAGCTTTAAAAAGTGTTTTACATTCATAGAACAACCCATTTAAGGTCCACCATAAATATGTGATCACAGAGGCTTTGATGGTGGAATGAATGTTGGTGCCAGAGAGAGAGGTTTTAATAGCTCAGAAATTGCTGATTTCCAAGCATGTATAGTGTGCAGTTCCATGGGCAAGAATGCAAAGCTAATGACGCTGGTGAGAAGAGAATGGCCATACAGGTTAAAGCTGAACAAAATGCAACTTTTATCCAAATAACAATGCATTATAACAGTGGAATGTAGAAGAGCATCTCTCAGTTAGTCAACCTGCAGCATCAGAAGACCACACTAGGGACCACTTCTGGCATCCAGACACAAGAAACTGAAGCTATAGTGAGGGCAGGTTCAAATATGGACAAGTGGTGAGTGGGAAAATATTAGCCAAATCTCAGCATTGGTCAATTGTGGTGCACCATGTATATAGCCAGGTCAGAATTTGGCATATTATAGGGAACGCTAAGTTAGGTTTCCCTCTTGCCTTAAGTCAAAGATTTATGCTGTTGGCACAATCTAGACATTTTTTTGTCACACATTAGTCAAAATTCTAGGGAGAATTTTAGCCCCCTTTGTATTATCATAAACCTTTTGCATTTAAAGCAAAGTTAGTAATTCTAACATTATGATTTTAGTTACCCCTAACATTTTTGTAAATATTTTTTTCTATCTTTTCATGGGACAACACTGAAGATAGGACACTTTGATACAATGTAAAGTAATCAGTGTACAGCTTGTATTACGGTGTAAATTTGGTGTGCCCTCAAAAATGTCTAAACCGCTGTATGTTGTACAATAACATCACTTTTTGCATTATTTTTATGCTGTTATATAACGTTGTGCATTCTTTTGCCAACATTATGTTAGGGTTGGGGGGCCTTTCAGGGGTTGGATAATCCCTTTAATGTGACAGTGATGTCACCTACACCCTTCAGGTATTGCAAGGTTGTATTAGGGCACTAGAGGCGGATTGGCCATAGACCTTACAGGGAAATTTCCTGGTGGGCCAATGACCACAAGGCCGTCCAAGTCCTCCTCTCTGCCGCTAACCAGGTACATAATGAGCTGTCAGTGGTAATTAACGCTGTGAGAATCAAATACTCATGTACCCAGCCAATGACTGCATATGTTGCCCTGGATTCAACTGCTGGACAGAAAATGGCATCTATTGATGGCCACCACAGAAGGACAGCTTTTGGGGCAATATATTGTGCTGCACTGTGGCATATGGTTCTTATAGGATGGTATTTTATGCAGTGGTATTTCTGAACCTGTGTGTTGCCCTGCCTTTTGTCAATTTGGACCCACCTACAACATGGGGCTACTTTTATTTTTTATTCCAGGGCCACATTAATTTCCCAATCTGCCCTTGTAGGGCACTCATATAAGTCTGAAGGGCTCTACTGTATCTCTGGCACAAATTCCATTGTGCCGTATTGGTTTGGATGCTGTATTATGGAACTATTTTCCTAGGAACTATACAGTTTGTATTATACCGTAAATACAATTGTATTAAATAACACAGTATCATACAGAGGTTATCTTACACTGAGGTTTGGTATGCCTACATAAACACATATATTTACTAAAGGAACACTCTGCAGGACGTCCCTTGTACAATATCGCTGCAATATCCTGACGTCCCTTGTACAATATCGCTGCAATATCCTCATCATCTGTTAAAAGTGGCAAGAGGAAAATACTTCCCAGCACTGTGAGTCTGTCTAGGAGTTAATAATTACGAAAGCGCTATTATACACTTTTATTTCCTGCAGTAGACTCAGCCTGGGATAGCATTTAATGGATGCTTTCACATTGCAGGAATCCCTGGGGTTCGGACAGGCATCTTAGGTTTCTGAAAAAGAGAAAGGCAACAGAGATAGGAAAAATGCCCTCGGCAGCTCCTTCTTTCACTGATTAAGCAATTCAAGAAATCCAAAACGTTCATGGTTTTTAAATAGATGTTTCACAGTTTTCTCTATATACATATATCATCTTCTGCAAAGTCAGGTGGATTAGTCAGTCTTTACTCACCAATCTGACATGCTTTAGAAAGTATGGTGGTCATTTAGTAATCTACGGTTAGTTGCGCCCGCAATCTGCTACTTCGATCTGCTCACACCAGGTCTAAAATTGGGGGCATGGTATGGGCAGGGAAGGGGGCTTATTTTAGGTATAGTAATGGACAAAATATAAGATAGCTAGGAAGCTGTCTTACATTTAGAACTGGTGCTGGATGCGCTAAAGTTATGGAGAGGCCGACACCTCTTCATAAATTTGGCGGATCCTCCGCCAGCTATGGGGCCTTATTAAGACCGGCGTCTAAAACACCGGTATTGATAAATGTGCCCCTATTGTCTGTTGATTCTTGGTATGCCTCAAAGGCTCCATCTTACGGAGGAAAAAGACCAAATCTCAATGTCAATAGGTATCCTAGTTTTGAGAAGGTCAAACTCTCAGGGGCTGTCTCACAAAATAACCTCTGCCCATAAGCCATATTAAGGTATATAGACTTCGTGGAGGAGAACTCCCTTCAGGAGCCACAACAGAAAGCCGTAATGCAAGAACTCTGATAGACCAGGCCCATCTATGTATTACATGGTTGTGGCTATTGGCTATATTAATGGTATATAATATAACATTTGTGTCCAGATGTGACTCTCTTCGGCAATAACTGCGTGTGAAGAAAAAAAGCCAGACCCAGTCTATCTGCAGGAGAGGATTCCATTTCTTCTAGAAATCGCCCATGGACATGAGTAGCATTGCAATGGGAGCAGCGTTGCAGTGACCAGCTCCATCCACTACTCATAAGATAGACCTGTGCCTTTCCTGGGCCAGAGCTATTGCAGAACAGCTGATTGGCAGGGTGCAGGGTGTCAGACCCCCCAATCTGATAATAGTGGTCTATCCTAAGGATAGTTCATCACTTGAAAAAGGTTAGACAACCCATTTAATAATATAGTAATAATTTGGTTAAACATGTACATTTTAATAAATATAATTGTCCTGAAATCAGATGACAATAAAATACTATATGTGTAATGAAACCCAAGTCAAGTCAATTATAAATGTTTGTTAAGTTCTACTTGCAGTAGATTACTGTTGCTTTTACAACCTTCCATCTTAAAGTAATCCCCAAACTAAATGTGATTTTGTAATAATCAACACCCTAGAAAACCAGATGCAAGAAAAACATGGCAAAACATCAGAATTCCATCCACGAAGCATATTTTCCCAGGAGATTTATTAGCAGATGTTTCCTTGAATGTTACATAATACGATTCATGGTACATAACGCATTGCACCCTGTAAGAGGGAAACATCAAGGGTAACTATATTTCTAGTATATATATTTTATTTTTTAATATTAATAAATAGCAGCATACCCTAAAGATTTACTATACTATCATCCAATTTCATTTAATTCCATAGAGAATTTACAAATTACTTCCGAAAAAAAGCTGGCTGCATCCACCTGAAGAAAATCTATAGAGTTATGGCCACTAGGAAAGAAATCCATCCCTGGTAACAGAGACTCAGAAGATGGCACAGAGGAAGTGAGGGGGGGGGGGGGTCAGAGCTAGCTGAGATTATGAGCCAGATAAAATACATGGCTTGATAACATCACAGAAGCCTCCTAGCCTTTCTATACCTATGATCTCTCCCTCCGTATCTGTTCTGGGAGCTCCGGACCTGAAAACATAGTGGGAAGTAACAGAAAGGAATGTCCCAGTAGTACATTTCTGGCAGAGGGGAGATGCCCCTGCTTCTGAGTGAAATGCACCTAGCTGTACAGCTGAACCAGGAAATAATATGGCTGAACACACATTAGAGAAGCCCAAACATATCTGCTCCTTCACAGCTATGATTGTACACAGTGGCGTAACTAGAGTTGTAGGGGCAAACTTTGAATTGGGGCCCCCCCGGTCGCACCCTCTGCGACCGTGGTCGTTACGTCCCTGCTCCTATCACTACAGAAATACAGGGTAATACAGCCCCACATACCTCTTACATCTAGTGACGTCTCCTTTGATGTAGATGTTCTCTTTCCTCATCTTCTCCTTTCAGACCTTCAGACCAAACCACCATTTCTCAGCCATTTTTCATCTCTGCAGTTTGACAAAAAAGTTTCTACTTCCATCATCCTCCCATCTTTTGGACAAATCATTCTACTACCCCCAATACTGTGCTGCTGTGTTCCCCAATACTATACTGCAGAAACAGATAAACCCCCTGATAATACTAGTACCACACAGAGCCCACCATATAAAATACCCCTTCTTTGTTGCCTCAGTAGAAGCCCCCATAGTGCCCCCAATAATGTGCCAGTAAGAAGTGCCCCCCAATAATGTGCCGGTAAGAAGTGCCCCCATATATGCCCTCCAATCATGTGCAAGTAACAAGTGCCTCTCCAGGCCCCCAAAATCATGTACCAGTAACAAGTGCCTTTCCATGTCCCCCCCCCCCCAGAATCATGTGCCAGTAACAAGTGCCTCTCCATTACCTCCCCATCATGTGCCAGTAACAAGTGCCTCTCCATGCCCCCCCCCCAATCATGTTCCAGTAACAAGTGCCTCTCTATGCCCCCCAAAAAAATCATGTGGCAGTAACAAGTGCTTCTCCATGCCCCCCCCCAAATCATGTGCTAGTAACAAGTGCCTCTCCATGCCCCATCATGTGCCAGTCACAAGTGCCTCCCCATGCCCCCCATGTGCCAGTAACAAGTGCCTCTCCTTGCCCCCCATGTGTCAGTAATAAGTGCCTCTCCATACCCCCCAATCATGTGCCAGTAACAAGTGCCTCTCCATACCCCTGATGTGCCAGTAACCAGTGCCTCTGCATGGGCCCCCCCCATAATGTGCCAGTAACAAGTGCCTCTCCATGCCCCCCCCCCCCCATGTGCCAGTAAGTGCCTTTCCATAAAAAAAATTAAACACTTATACCTACCTCCATGGCAGCGATGCGATGCAGGCCTCTTCCGATCTGTGTCCTGCGCTGTATGGCTTAGGCGGCGCGATGACGTCATCGAGCCGCCTGCACTGGCCTCTGATAGGCTGTGGGCCTTGTGCTGGCAGCCTATCAGAGGAACAGGGAAGGGAGACACCTCCCTCCCCTGCCCGGCCGCAGCACAGCCATCTGTATCGCTGTCCTGAGGATGGCGATACAGATGACTTTGTAGATGAGCGTTTCCACAATGGAAGCGCTCATCTCCCTGTGCCCTGCCACACATTATTGCAGCGGGGCTGCAGGCCCCCTTTACTGCCGGGCCCGGTTGCAGTCGCACACACTACTACTGTGGTTGTTACGCCCCTGATTGTACAAAGAAACACATCCAAAACCAACAGCACAGCACAAAATACCTCACCAGCAGTGCCAAACAAATACTACAGTGCAGCACAAAATACCACAACAGCAATGCCCATGAAGTACCTTAGTAAAACACAAAATACCTCACCAGCACCAAACAAATACCACAGTGCAACACAAAATACCACAACAGCAATGCCAAAGAAGTACCCTAAGTAAAACCAAAAAAACTCACCAGCACCAAATACCACAGTGCAACATCAAAAACCTCCCCAGAATCACCAAATACCACAGTGCAACACAAAATATTCCCCAGAAAAGCTGAACACTGCTGTCATAGAATAATGAATATGAATGGCACACAATGGGACAATGATAGGTTAGTTGGCACAAAAAAGGAATGATGGGTAAGCTGTCACACAGGGGGCAGTAACAAAACCTCACATCCTGTATATGGAGCCAGGACATGACAAAGAACAATGCTCCTCAGGCCTATTGTCAGTGTGGCCACATCCCTGCTTCCTTTTCACTGAAACTGCAGCTATCACACACTCCAGCAGTGTTGTGGTTGGACACTCATCTTTCACTTCTTCCTCTGCCTAGACCTCAGAGCTTCTATCTTCAGCAGTGTTATGTGGCTAGAGTTGTGGTGCTAGGAGGCACTGGCAGGGACTCATGCTTCAGAACCTCAATGAGAAGCACTGTTCTACACTGTGTGTTTCTTTCTCCCCCAGTCAGAGTTCTGCTTCGACACAGAATCGAACGAGTGTCCTAACACTGGTCAGCATTAGGACTTTCTGTCTTGGGCTTGACCGGGTCCTCTCGATACCATGGACAACAGTGGTAGTTCTGCCCCTGATTGAATCATTTGTAGCACCCATCTCCATATGTTTTTGTCTGTGCAGTCTGGAAATTTGAGGGAGAGGGTCTAGCAAAAGTGGTAAACAAAAAATCCCATTGATGTAAGTTGTGAGGACATATTGCTATTATATGCCCTCAATTTAGGATTGGTGGGGTTTTGACCTTTTGACCCTGTAAATCAAACTGCAGTGCAACCCCAGTGCAGTCACACAACAAGGTGTCTAGGAGCACCACAGGGTACAGGGAAAACAGTGAAGGGGATGCAGCACTGCACTAGTGACGCTGCCCTTCACTCTCAGGATCAGTGGGTGTCCTAGAGGTCGGACCCCAAAGATCATAAATTGATGCAATATCCTAGCAATAAGAATGACAGTTTTTAAATAGCTTGTACTCTGCATTGACATTCACAGCAGTTATCGTGTAAATAGACTCTCAGGCTGTAATGTGTTCAGTGGGCACATTGCTCTCTATGGGAAACATTGTTTCTCCCAGAAGCCTCTCCTGATTCAGAAATAGGACAAACTATGACAGTCCTACAGCAATTTATACATAATTCAACAAGGAAGTGTTTTCTGTATGGAAGACTTAGTTCACAGGCAGTTAGACTCTGGGACTGCTTATAAAGCCAGAAATAATCACATTACTTAAAGGTGCATTCATTCTCAGGTCAACATGAAAAAAAACTTTGCTAGAAGAATGAAATGTACAGAAAGAATTGCTGAGCCACAACATAATGTAATATTTATTTGGCAACTTAAAGGGATTCTGTCACCTCAGTATACACCATTTAAACTTTTAAATCAGTCATGCTCAACAGATTACCTTGAATTGGCTTTGCTGTTCTATACTGTAATCCGTCCAGTAGTTTTGCTCAAAAACGATTTTTATCATTATGCTAATTAATCCTGAAGGTGCCCAGAGGGGCGTTTTCTTCCACTTTGTGTGCCCAGTAATGCACCCCTGCAGTGCCCAAACCCGCCTCTCTACTCAGTAAAACACGCCTTCCTCCTGAATCCCTAACCGCCCACAGCGTCTCCTCCCTCTCCTCCCTGACGGCCAAGCGAAGTCTCCTCTGCGCTTCCTCCCAGGATGACTGAGGGAAGAACGAGCATCGGACGTCACTGGGCTCGGCGCATGCCCAGTGACGTCCATGAAGCTCTTCCCTCAGTCTCCAGCACATCGCACTGGTGCAGCCCTCAGTGGGTACTGCGTCTGCGCGAGACTTCGCTCGGCTGTCAGGGAGGGGGAGGAGAGGGAGGAGACGCTGTGGGCGGTTAGGGATTCTGGAGGAAGGCGTTTTTTACTGAGACGGGTTTGGGCACTGCAGGGGGGTGTTACTGGGCACACAAAGTGGAAGAAAATGCCCCTCTGAGCACCTTCAGGATTAATTAGCATAATGATAAAAATCGTTTTTGAGCAAAACTACTGGACGGATTACAGTATAGAACAGCAAAGCCAATTCAAGGTAATCTGGAGCATGACTGATTTAAAAGTTTAAATGGTGTATACTGAGGTCACAGAATGCCTTTAATATTTTGGGCTTTTATAAAAATAAAGATAGAAAAAAGCTTGAGCCCGATCTCTGCAATTTATCAATAAATAACTAAAAATTGAAAAATCTTGATGAAAGAAATGAAAGCTCTATATAGTCTTGGATCAGGGTTCCTTGGGCCAACCAGAGGATATTATTCTCTGAGACCAACCGCTTCATTAATAATGTAAAATAGGTTTTGGATCAAAGAATTAGACACTAGCCACTGGCGTAGCTAAAGGTGTTGCAGTGGTCGCCCTTGCCAGTGGCGTTTTATTTTACCTTTATAAGATCCAGTGCATAAAGAGGCGGGGAAGGGAAGCGCTGTGAGCACTGTACTTACCCCTCCTCCCTGCTTGCTCTTCTTGGGACCCACGCTGCTGTGACCTGACACTGCAGGCAGCAGGTGACTGTGCAGCGTGATCCCCAAGAAGAGAGCTGGGAGAGAGCCTGGGCGTCGGAGCAGGAGAGGTAAGTACATTCATTAATTTGAAGGTTTGATCTGAGGTCTGATATAGTTGGTTTGAGAGGTCTAATGGGGGTCAGGAAGTCTGATCTGAGGTCTGATATGGGTGTCTGGTGGTCTAATGAGGGTCTAATATGGGGGTCTGGAGGTCTAATGGGGGTCTGGAAGTCTAATAAGGGTCTGGAGGTTTAATGGGGTCTAATATGAGGTCTGTTATGGGGGTCAGATATAGGGGTCTGGAGGTCTAATGGGGGCTGATATGGGGGTCTGGAGGTTTAATGGGGTCTAATATGAGGTCTTTTATGGGGGTGTGGGGGTCAGATATAAGGGTCTGGAGATTTCTTGAGAGGTCGTTGATCCAGGGAGTTATTTTGATTGCCTGGAGTCGGGAAGGAATTTTTCCCCTAAAATTAGGAAAATTGGCTTCTACCTCACAGTTTTTTTTGCCTTCCTCTGCATCAACTTGCAGGATAACCGGCTAAACTGGATGGACGGATGTCTTTTTTTAGCCTTACAAACTGTGTTACTACGTTACAATGATCGTTTTTTTCTGCTGGGAGGTAAGCCGCAGCCAGGGATGACTTAGCAGCAGATTTCTCCTCTTACCCCATTATAAACTAAGTATGTACTAAAAGTGAACATGAACGGAATAGAAAAGCAACATGACAGGTCTCAGTCTAAAACGCAAAAGAGACAGTCTGCAGATAGGCTGAAACCTAACCCTGTAGCACAAAAACTATAAAGACCAATTGAAACTGAGAATGATTTTTATTTAAAAATAAGTAAAACGTAAACATAAAAAATTGCCTTTGACTCAATGTTTTCTCCTGAACTGTTCGTGATGTGTGTCCATGTATATTATAGTTATTACAATTAGTCTTTCCATTGTAGTGCAAAATGAGTATGATGAAAGGTTACAGTACCTAGCCATTACCTTGGGTTAGGAATTACCTAAAAAGTGACATCTCATTGGCAAACTGGTGTTTGATCATGAATCCTCTATATTTTGCAATGTTGGAAAGTGTGCATTTGTGATACAAACATAATATACTGTTTATTAACTTCTTCAAAACAGAATGTAAAGTTTTAATGTCTTTTATTGAGAACAAACTACACGACTTTGATTATGATAACAATTGCAATATGTTATTTTTTATTCAAAATATGGCCAAAGGCATTTCCAATCACTTGTTATTTTTTCATTATTGACAGCAGCTGTTACCATGCTTCGTCTTGGCTCTGGTAGACTGGCATGGAATAAGATAATTAAGAGAATCAGATGGGTCTACTACAGAGTGAGGCCTGCTGCTGCACACCAACCATCTCTATTTATACTTACATTTGGCCTTTTGTTCTAAGAAAACTCTTGTTTTTAATGCTTCAGATTTTTGCAAAAAATATTCTGTTCACAGCCACTATCACTTTGACAGGAGATCTTCATATAATTTCCTCCTATTTTAAATAACATGTAATGGTGGGTAATTGAAAACAAGAGAATTTTAAACTTATGGCTTTCAATATGTTTTCACTTGAATGTGAGCTGAGCAGCAGTACACCGACATGGCCTCTACAAGGTGGATGCAGTCTTCTGCTTCCGGCCCCGTCCACTGTTTAGTTTCAGGTGACAGCATCTTCCAGTAACAGCTAATCGGTGGGGATGCAGGGTGCTGTCTGCAGGATAGGTCATTAATATTGAAAAGCTGAAATAACCCTACTGGCCTACAGCAGGCTACAGCAAAATTCAAGAAGAAGAGTTTGGCACAGTACAAGAGGAAACATCTTGCTTTGTAAACTTCAATAAAGTTCAATTACTTGGAAAAGTGGGCAAGTCTCCTTTATGGTGGATGATGGAGAAGAGTTATAGACTCACAGGGTGTCAGGGCCAGGGACATAGATTTATAGCAAGAAGCATTAAAGCAGGCTCTCTCAACTCCGGTCCTTGGGACCCACCTACCGAGATTTGAGAATATCCTACAAAATGAATACCTGTAGTAAGTCCTGATGCATGGACACTAATTATATCACCTGCTCAATACTAAGGAAATCCTGAAAACATGACTGGTAGGTGGGTCCCGAGGACTGGAGTTGAGAAAGCCTGCATTAAAGCTTTACATGGCCTACAGTTACATAGCCATGACTGCTCAAAGAAAGAGCTTGTACTGCACAAGGTTTCCCGTGCAATTTCAACCCCAAAGATATCAATGGAAACTCAGGCTTTGGAGAAAAATGTCTGAGCTTTGGACATTTAGTAGAGTGCCCCTTCCCCCTAATGCATTGCATTTAAAGTTTGTGCTTTAACCAAAGTACCATACTTCTGCATTCAATCAAAAAATGTCAAAAAAATATCAACCACCACAACAAAACAAATCTATGGTCCCCAACTAGAAATTTTCACTGGTATTCTATTTGCCTACAGTGGGCACATTACAACTACGGCTTTTGTATTGCCCCTGTTTTTCCTAAGTTCTTGCTAAATTTCTAAATGTTGTTTGGACAAATGAGACTAAAGTTGAGATGTTAGGCCATAATGCACAGCGCCATATGGAGGGGTAATGATTTGGGCTTATTTTGCAGTCAACTGGGTCATGCAACAGGACAATGATCCCAAGTATACCAGCAAATATACAAAAGAATGGCTGAAAAAGAAAATAATCTAGGCATTGCAATGGCCCAGTCAAACTCCAGACCTCAACCCAATTGAAATTCTTTGGTGGGACCTTAAAAGAGCTGTGTAAAAATGAATGACCACAAACTCTAATGAACTGAAGCAACAATATGAAAGACTGAAAAAGTCATACAGAAAATGATTACTTCAAGTTATTGCTGCTAAAGGTGGTTCTACAAGCTATTAATTCATGGGGTGTACTTAGTTTTTTACACATGGCTTTTCCATTTCGGCTTCACTTTTGTAGAATAATCAAGCGTTTGAATATGTTGTGTGCTGTTCCATATCTGAGGTTGCATTAACTAATTTTAAGACCTTCTAAGGACCAGATATATTTTTATTATGTCCTGGTACGGAAAACCCTAGAATTCAAAGAGGTTATACATTGTTTTTCTCATGACTATGGGTAGGTGAGGCTCCAATGACTAATGCTGAGAGCGTCAGGTAGTTATGCATCTGACCAAGAAGGAGAGATTTAAAAAAAAGAGGATGGCGACTTGCGTAATATGTTCCACAATGGGATATGTACTTATTCCCTGCAAAATATCTGCTTAACTTAGAATGAAGAGATATAACCCACACACAGGGGTAGAGGATGAAGCGACTGCAAGTCTGATGTCTGGACCAGCTATTCCTGGACAGGAAAACTGGTAGTGTCAGCACAAAGAAAAGATGTAGTTCAAAATTGATGGGGTTAAAATAAAATAGTCCTTTATTTACACATAGACAACGCGTTTTAGGAAATAACCTCTTAATCAAGTCAATGAGAGGAACTGACTTTTAACGGCCAGTGAATAGTGGACGTAAAAAAATAGCACATGCCCTATTTTTGGACATTTTTACGCCCAGACGGACCCTATTGAAATTAATAGGCCCATTTTTTTTTTGTCAAATCTTTATTTTATTTTCATTGCAATGAAATCGGTACAAGTAATGGCAGCGCCATGCATAAGTAGTAACATATAACACATAACCAACTCCAAACACATTCCAGGTCACATTTGCGTATTATCTTCATTCAGAAGCGGTGGCATAGACATAGACACATTGATACAGAGATACATAGATACATAGATATGGCTCTTTTTCCGTGTAATAAAATAATGCTTGGCAATCCTACCAAATACTTGTGTCCTGTTCATTAATGAACACCCTGCCTACCATTCAGGGCAGTCTCAGAGCAACATATTGACCAAAATCCTCATTCCGCTCCTCTCCTATCTCTCCTAGCTCTTGTGTCTAGGTGGGGGAGCATAGCAATGCTCATGTGTACAGAGGCAAGAGCCATATGTAAATGTCTAAGTGAGAAATAAAGCTAAATGGAGTAGAGTAAAATCAGTACAAATGCTATGAGCTGCGAAATTTTTTATACCAGTCTTGCCATGGCTTCCACGTTTTCAAGTATCTATCATGTGACAGTGATTCCCAACTCATTAGTTCTTCCAATTGGCAAAACTTTATTTACCCATTCCTGGATACTCAGGGTTTCTTTTGATAGCCAGTATTAAGGTATCAACAATTTGGCCGCTACAATAAGTTGGGCTATCAAGGAGTGTTTCCTCAACTTGTAGCTAGTATCTGGCAGGTTGAGAAGCGCAACATATGGGGTAATAGGGGAGGTTGTCGTGCATATTTCTTGCACTTTTGTGAAAATCATGTCCCAATATTTGGTATTAAATGGGCAAGTCCACCATATATGGTAAAGGGTGCCTGTTCCGCCCTCACATCTCCAGCAATGTGCTGGGTGTGAGGGATTCATGGCATGGAGTTTGTTAGGCGTCCTGTACCATCCGGTGACTAACTTATAAGCATTTTCTTGAATTTTTATGCACCTCGAGTATCCATGGGAATTTGCAAGTATTTTGCTCAGCATCTCATCATCAATGGGGGAGCCTAATTCCTTTTCCCATTGGTTAATAAAAGGTGGTCTAGGAGATGTGTTTGTGTCTAATAGTTTATTATACAGAAAGGAAATAGTTCCCTTTTTGCTAGTCGTCTGATTCCATAAGGCATCATACCATGTCGGAGTATAAGTGCTGGGAGTCATTGTCAAATATTGGGTACATATCTTTTTTAGTTGAGTGAGATGAGTTATGGACCACGGTATGTGTGGGAATCATTCTTTCAGGGATGATGGCGCGGGAATTGTGCGATGTTCCAGTAAATCTCCTATAGCTACGCTGCCCAAGGTTGACCAAAGTCCCGAATCGTCCTTAAAATCTGCTGTGAGTATGTAAGGTAGGTGACATACAGGAGTCAGAGGTGAGGGACATCGAGAGGCATGAATGGATCCAGAAAACTTATACCAAGTATCCAGGACTCCCTTCAGCGAGTCCGGGATATCTAATTTGTGTTGGGGTCTCGCGTGGTGGTCCCAAAGCATCGCTAAGTTTCGAGCTCCTAGCACTTTCCTCGCTATTTGGCAGCCCAATTTGTCCACCTGTTGGTTAATGAGCTCCGAGTGTACTCTCAACTGTATTGCTCTGTAATCGGTCGGTGGTGCCTGGTCTAGCAGTTCCCTCACCATGGGTAATTATACTATATGTTTGATGTAGCCATCTTATTGCCTTTAATGATACTTTGTTTGGGGTTAATTTTTGTTACATGGTTCAGTCCATTTGGGTGGTGCATCGCCCACTATATTTAGTGGGTTGTGTTTATATTCATGTGCACCATTGTTTTCCCGGCTAACTAGTTCAGCAGCCGGGTTATTTAGTTTGCTGACCCTATATCATACCTGCCCCTGGGTATATTTATAAAGGTTTTTCATGTGTGTTGTCTTGTATTTCATTCGACAACTTCTTTTGGTGGCGTATTTATTACTTATATTGCCCTTTGGTTTGTGGTATCACCTACCCAGGCACCAGTCTCCGGGTAGTGCCCTATATTGTTACTGGGCCTTAGTGGATAGTCTGTCCTGTTTGTATAATTTTTTGTAACCAATAAACTTTTGATACATGTATTTTACATGCGACTCTGATCCCTCTCTTTTTTGCACTGGTGGTTGTGCGATATTGGTTTTGCTCTGTAATATCCGGATACATCTGGTAGTCCGAATCCTCCTTTTCTTTCTAGATAGTACTAACCTTTTATAGGCCAGTCTGGGTTTGGTGTTATTCCAGACGAATGAGGAGAAAACTCTACGTAGCTGTGTAAGGTAGGAAAGGGGCAAGTATATTGGTAGTGTCTGCATGGTATATAGTAGTTTGGGAAGGATATATGTCTTCAATACGTTTTTTCTCCCTAGCCATGTTAAATAGGGTATTTTCAATTCTTTGAGTTGTCGTTTGATGTCAGTTAGGAGCGGAAGATAGTTCTGGGAATATTGTTGCGTGGGATCTTTAGTTACTCGAATTCCCAAATAACTAATGTTATTATCACTCCATTGAAAGGGGTAGTCCCTTTTGAGCAGTGCGATGACTGGTCGGGGGGGTAGTAATTCCCAGTGCTACACACTTGGCAAGATTTATTTTAAAATTGGATAGGATCCCAAACTCATCCAGTTGCAGTAGAAGCGCTGGAAATGCCGTGGTCGGGTCAGAGAGTAGCAATAGCATATCATCCGCGAAAGCGGCTACAGTGTGGGTTTGTGGGCCTATACTTATCCCCTGTATTTCCGAATTTTGCCTTATGGCTTGAAGGAGAGTTTCAAGGCAAAGGATAAAGAGGGTGGGTGACAGTGGGCAACCTTGTCGTGTCCCATTCCTAATTTCAAAGGGGGGAGAGAGGATACCGTTAACTCGCACTTTTGCCGTGGGGCAGGAGTACAGCGACAGCACAGCATTTACAAACTGGGGTGGAAAACCGAATTTGTGAAGAGTGGCCTCCATAAACCGCCAGTTCACTCTATCGAATGCCTTCTCGGCGTCGGTGCTGAGAAACGTGAGTTTCAGGCCATCGGATAAGACATATTGTTGTATTTGCATGACTCGGAATGTGCTGTCTCTGCACTCCCTGCCTCCCACAAAACCAGACTGTAGGGACGCAATTCTGAAAGCTAGGATCTTTGCCCATAGTTTGACATCGGCATTCAGAAGCGATATAGGTCTGTAACTAGCAGGAAGGTGAGGGTCTTTGCCTGGTTTAGGTATTACAGGTATTACAGTAATGTGCGCCTCAAGTTATTGTCGAACCAAAGGCGTTCCTGTCAATAGTGCATTAAAAAGGGCTACTAAGTGTGGACCTAAACTGGGCAGAAAGCGTTTATAGTAAGCCACTGTCAGGCCATCGGGGCCTGGGCTTTTGCCTTTGGGAGTTGATTTTAAGGCTTTTTTAAGGCTTTTTTAAGGCTTTTTTAACTTCTTCTAATGATATGGGCGCTAATAATGTCAATTTTTCTGTGTCAGATGCTTCCGGTAGATTTAGATTTTGCAGGAAGGGGGATGTCTGTTCCCGTCTGGCTTCCAGATCCTCACTGGACTCGCCTTTCCTTATATTGTACAGATCATGGTAAAATGTGGCAAAGACTCTAGAGATAGTATCAGTATCGGTGGCCAGGGCCCCTTCATGTGTTCTCATTTGTTTAATATAGGATTGTTCTGCTCGTTTTTTTATAAGAGCTGACATCATCTTGCTGCCCTTATTTCCGTGCATATAGTGTATGTGTTTCACTCGTAGGTATGCCTTTGCTGCTTTAATGTTAAGTAACGCCTGAAGTTCTTGCCTAAGGGACACTAATTCCTCATAATTAGAGGTGAGCGAACTTTAAAAAAAAGTCCGGTGTTCGGCGTTCGGGTTGTGGTAAGTCGCGCAACCCGTTATGGATTCCACTATAGCGGCATATGGAATCCATAAGGGGCGGCTGCCACCAACCCGGACTGTTGAACAGCCGAAGGACCTGGGGTGACGTCACTGTCATGTGATCAGTGCAGGGGGCGTGGCTCAACATTGGATTCGTCCTAACTAAGCGAGGCCATAGGCCTAACTAACTGGGAAAAAGTCCTCAAAATTAAAAATACAACCATAAAATGGGAGATTTTTAAAAGCATTGTAACATCTAATTGTGAGAGGTACATACCTTATAGGAATAAAAGGCTAAGGAACAATAAGAAACCAATGTGTATAAATAGAACCGTAAAGAAAGCAATAAATGACAAAAAGAAAGCATATAAATCACTAAAACAGGAGGGGAGCCAGGAAGCACTGATAAACTATAAGGAAAAAAATAGAACATGTAAAAAACTAATAAAATTTCCCAAACTAGAGACCGAGAGATTAATTGCCAAAGAGAGTAAAACTAACCCTAAAATGTTCTTTAATAATACAAATAGTAAAAAATATAAATCTATAAATCTGAAGGAGTCGGCCCTCTACATAGCAATGGGGGGGGGGGATGTTGCAGAGAGCGATGAGGATAAAGCAAAACTATTAAATATTTTTTTCTCCACTATATTCACTGAGGAAAATAAACTGTCAGATGAAATGCAGAATGTAAAAGTAAATTCCCCATTAAAAGTGCTCTGTCTGACCCAGGAAGAAGTACAACAGCGACTTAAAAAAAGATTAAAATGGACAAATCGCTAGGACCGGATGGCATACACCCCCGTATCCTAAGGGAATTAAGTGATGTCATAGCCAGACCTTTATTTCTGATATTTACGGACTCTATACTGACAGGGAATGTTCCACAGGATTGGCGCATAGCAAATGTGGTGCCAATATTCAAAAAGGGTCCAAAAACAAAGCCTGGAAATTATAGGCCGGTAAGTTTAACATCTATTGTTGGTAAACTGTTTGAAGGGTTTCTGAGTAGAGATGAGCGAACTTCTATTTTTAGTTCGGCGTCCAAAGTTCGGGTTCGGGTTATCGTAGCATCCCGTTATGGATTCCATAACGGCATTTGGAATCCATAAGGGGCTGCTTCATTGAACCCGAAGTCATATATCTGGACTTCTCCAAAGCATTTGACACTGTACCTCATAAAAGGTTAGTATATAAAATGAGGATGCTCGGACTGGTAGAAAATGTCTGTATGTGGGTAAGTAACTGGCTGAGTGACAGAAAACAGAGGGTGGTTATTAACGGTAGATACTCAGATTGGGTCAGTGTCACTAGTGGGGTTCCTCAGGGGTCAGTATTGGGCCCTATTCTTTTCAATATATTTATTAATGATTTTGTAGAAGGCCTGCGCAGTAAAATATCAATTTTTGCAGATGACACTAAACTATGTAAAGTAATTAACACTGAAGAGGACAGTTTTCTGCTACAGAGGGATCTGGATAGATTGGAGGCTTGGGCAGAGAAATGGCAGATGAGGTTTAACACTGACGAATGTAAAGTTATGCACATGGGAAGGAATAATGCAAGTCACCCGTACATATTAAATGGTAAAACACTCGGTAACACTGACATGGAAAAGGATCTAGGAATTTTAATAAACAGCAAATTAAGCTGCAAAAACCAGTGTCAGGCAGCTACTGCCAAGGCCAATAAGATAATGGGTTGCATCAAAAGGGCATAGATGCCCGTGATAAGAACATAGTCCTACCACTTTACAAATCACTAGTCAGACCACACATGGAGTACTGTGTACAGTTCTGGGCTCCTGTGAACAAGGCAGACATAGCAGAGCTGGAGAGGGTTCAGAGGAGGGCAACTAAAGTAATAACTGGAATGGGGCAACTACAGTACCCTGAAAGGTTATCAAAATTAGGGTTATTCACTTTAGAAAAAAGACGACTGAGGGGAGATCTAATAACTATGTATAAATATATCAGGGGTTAGAACAGAGATCTGTCCCATCATCTATTTATCCCCAGGACTGTGACTGTGACGAGGGGACATCCTCTGCGTCTGGAGGAAAGAAGGTTTGTACACAAACATAGAAAAGGATTCTTCACGGTAAGAGCAGTAAAACTATGGAACTCTCTGTCTGAGGAGGTGGTGATGGTGATTACAATAAAGGAATTCAAGAGGGAACTGGATTTATTTCTGGAGTGTAATAATATTACAGGTTATAGCTACTAGAGAGGGGTCGTTGATCCAGGGAGTTATTCTGATTGCCTGATTGGAGTCGGGAAGGAATTTTTTTCCTCTTAAGTGGGGAAAATTGGCTTCTGCCTCACAGGGGTTTTTTGCCTTCCTCTGGATCAACTTGTAGGAAACAGGCCGAACTGGATGGACAAATGTCTTTTTTCGGTCTTATATACTATGTTACTATGTTATGTTACTAAGGTAAACATCTGTCAGACACAAAGAGATAGTCCAGTCTCTGGTATAACTTATGCGGGTTTGAGTAAAATGTATAATCCCTCCTATCTCCATGTACCGATCTCAATATATCACCCTCAGATGTGTCTGTAGTGATTTAAGCGCTTTATATGCGATGGCTGACTTCTGAGTTGAGGAATCTAGCAGTGGATTTAAAGTCAGGTTGAAATCTCCACCTATTATGAGCGTGCCAGAGGCAAAGGCATCAATCTTATCAATAGTGTCCTTCAGCCAGTGGACCGTCTTGATATTTGGGGCATAAAGGTTACACAAAGTGACCTCCGTATGGCCGAGGTCACCCTTTATAAGGAGATATCTCCCTTCGGGGTCTGCTAATTGAGAGTGAAGGGTGAAGGGCACACCCTTTTTAATCCCAATACTAACCCCCCTAGAGGCTGAGTTATCATAGCACGAGTGATACCAAGTAGAAAATGCAGTGTTGTGCAGGTTAGGCACGTGAAGGGTCTTGAAATGCATTTCTTGTAGCAGTATGATATCGATCGCCGCTTTCCTGATAATTTGAAAGACACGACTTCTTTTGACTGGGCTATTACATCCATGCACGTTAAAGGAAGCCACTTTAAGTATCAGTGGAGCCATTCATGTGCCGTATAGTTTTGATGAATAAGGCGAATGTGTGACTTAGGAACTAAGTGTGTAACAGATAATAGAACCAAACAGTAAAATCAAACATAATATAACAGTGTGAGTTACAAAGGTAAAACAGAGTTCCAGTTGGAACTTTTCGCGTGGGGCTGGGTGGTAAATACACACTATAGGTGTACCCCGATCAGCCTAGAGCCCCGTCTGCTAGCCTAATGCAGTTGAACTACACATAAGTAATTAACTACCCATAGAGAATTTAAACACACATCCTATGGCATATGAATAAACATTCAGCTGGAAACATAATGAGAAAGGTGGTTAGACCAGGTATAGACTGGAAGATAAAGATAGAGTCATATAATGAGGGTGAAATCGCCCTTAAAGGGTCATTGATACAGTATATAGTACTCAAGTGGCGGTTGTTCATAGTAGTTCATACTGTGAGCTAAACTGGTATACCGTCATATGGGTGTTCAGGTGTCGGACTCTATTTCGTCCTGTCCGCTGAGGCCTTGGCTTCATCCACTTTGATGTCGCTGGAAGCGTGGGCAATTCTTCCTCGGCGGGGATAGGAAGCCATGAGGGGATCTCCACTGGAGGTAGGTTCAGGGTGGCCCATAGAAGATGAAGATCTGTGGGTGTTCTCACGGTGATGTGGCAGTTCCCTCGCGGTGATGAGTATGCCAAAAGGGAACAGCCCTCTGTAGGGGATCTTTGAAGTGCGCAGCAGGTCTGTAAGAGGTTTTTGTGTCCTTTTCTGTAGAGTAGAGGTTGCTAAATCTTGAAAGAGTTGTATGCGGACTCCTTGAAGTTTCACCTCTCTTTTATCTCTCGCTTTCTGTAAAATTTCCTCAGTGTCTCTATAGCTCAGAATGCCACATATGACGTCTCTTGGGTTTTCAGTGTTACCTGGCTTAGGTCTGAGGGCCCGGTGTACTCTCTCAACTGTAATTTTTCCCGCCCTGCCTGGGCCTAGCAGAGTGGTGAAGAGGGACTCCATAGCTTGAAATAAGTCCTCTTTGTCCTCAGCCTCTGGTAGGCCTCGGATTCGTATGTTTCTTCGCCGGTTCCTGTTCTCCTGGTCTTCCATCTGTAGCAGCAGGTTATTCATGGCTCTAGTGTGAGAACCAAGCGTGCTCTGTACAACGGTGTTGAAGGTGAGTATGGTATCTTGCACTTGCTCCAGGGACTCAACTCTGTCGCCGATATAGCGAATGTCCGCTTTTATGGACGTTAGGTCCGCAGCTAAGGGGGCCAGAGCTTTTTGCAATGCTCCTTCTAAGAATTCGCGGGTGAGGGCCGCTGGGGCTTCACTGGGTTGCGATCCGCTCACCTCCCCGAGCCCATCGCATGCTGCTCCACAGACCGCGTCCTCAGGCGCTTTCTCCTCCCCATGCCGTTTGGGCGCCATCTTGCTTGTGCACACCGATTGCTGTGAAGTCGTCTTGTGGAGGAATTTCTCCATATCGGAGCGCTGTGGTGGGTCTCCCTTCGGGTCAGGAGTGCCTTTCAACGTTTCTTTAGGCTGAATCTTCATCCCTTCAGTCGGGTAGTGCTGAGAAGTGGGCTATTGCAGGGTCTAGAAGCGGGAGCTCTGCTTTCAAGCAGCCTCCATCAAGCTCGGTCAGGCCACGCCCCCTAATAGGCCCATTTTTAACAGCCATGTAGACAGGATTGAGTAAGAAAGGACAGGAGTGTACAGGGGGTGCTGAGGGGGCCTTATATATAATGGGGTTACTATTGGGGCATTATAGACACTGGTGGCACTACAGGGGGCAATAATTGATACTGGGGCACTGTGGGGGTGTACTGAGGGCACTGCAAGGATTGGGATGCTAAAATAATGGATGCAAAGCGGCGATTAAAAATAGACAAACAACCAGAAAATTAATGCACACATGGATGCAGAATGGCCATGAAACACTGACATTGTGTGTGAACTCAGAGATTTTAACTTTGAGATTTTCTGGAGACCTGTTCTGTCTGTTACTCCTTAGTAAACAGGAATAACAGGTGTGACAGAGGGGATAAGAAATGCAAAAATCAAATCTATAATTTATAAAGTCAATTCTTCCATGGTAAAAATCAAGCCAATCAATCACACATCAGGATTACTCTATTTAGACTAATTGTATTTAATTGCAAATGTTTATCTCATGCATATTTTTGTAACTATTTTTTACAGTAAATGGAAAATTGTTGTAACAAGCAGCATTATATAACCAGTTTAATCTGGCACCTTCATGGCAGATGAGTACAATTTATGACTGTTATGGATCATCTATTTTTAAGAACTATGAAAATTGTAAAGATAAAAGATTAACAGCATAGCTCGCTTATCTGGTAGATAACAAGATGGTTTAGGGCTCACGTGGGCAGCAAAGACATGACCAAGGAGCCATCACATCTACTATTATGCCTGGAAAGGTCCTGCTAAAAAAAAAAAAAGACCAGCTCCAACCAACAAAATAAGTGCATATATGGGCTGCCGACAGCTCCAAGGAGGTCCAGGACTAGTAAGTGATTGCCTCTATGTAATCTGATTTACATTTAATTGCTTATCTGCAGGGGTGCACCTAACCTTTCTGCTGCCTGGGGCAAAAATTTAAACAGACCCCCCCCCCCCCCTTACTAAATTCTCAACCTGACCCCTTCCCTCCTAACATTACAAATATTACTACAGAACATACAGAGTAATACAGCGCCCCATACCTCTTAATCCAGTGACGTCTCCTCTGATGAAGATATTCTCTTTCCTCATTTTCTCCATTCAGTACAGACAGCCATGATGATATCTTTCAGCCATCTCTCATCTCTGCAGTTTGACAAAAAACATCTTAGTTTACTACTTTTCCATCATCCTCCCATCTTCTGGACAAATCATCCTATCACCCTCAATACTGTGCTGCTGTGCTCCCCAATACTATACTGCAGAATCAGATAAACCCAGGGTGCCCCCATGGTAATAGTGCTCCCAAAAGTCCCAACTAATAATTCTCTGCCAGAGCACACTTAGTAGTAATACTGCCGCTACAGGGCCCCCAACATGTCCCCACTGTGCCCCAGAAGTAATAATGCTCTCATAGTGCCCATACTAGTAATTATGTTTCCCACAGTCCCCCAGTAGTAATAAAGCCCACCAAAATGACCCCCGTAGCAATAATTATTCTTATAATGTAGAAAAATGCCCCCTTAAAATGAGCACCAGTACAAAAAATGCCCCCATATAATGTGTGCCAGTGCAAAAAATACCCCCTTTTAATGCCCCCAGTTTAATGGGGGGCATGGTAATGGTTTAATGTCCCCATAGTGCCCCCATAATGTGTGCCAGTATGAAATACCCCTATACCCCTATACTCTTCTCTGTATTGTGTGCCATATAAAAAAAAAGACCTATACTTACCTCCACGAGGTTAGCAGCGATGTGATGCAGGCCTCTTCTGGCCTGTGTCCCGCGCAGTATGGCTCAGGTGGCACAATGATGTCATCGCACTGCCTGGACTGGCCTCTGATAGGATGCAGGCCTAGTGCCTGCAGCCTATCAGAGGAACGGGAAAGGGAGACACTTCTCCCCTGCCCGCAGTGCATCCATCTGTATCGCTGTCCAGAGGACGGCGATACAACTGAATATAGAGATGAGCGCTTCCACAATGGAAGCGCTCATCTCTCCTTGCCCTTCCGCTGCCACCCCCCACTTGTCATGAGGGCCGCGCCGCCTAAGGCGATTGCCTCACCTCGCCTAATTGGCGGTGCGGCCCTGCTTATCTGGGTGCTATGCGTTGATGCTACTAGAATCAGCTGCTGATGCGGCCCTCCAGCTGTTGCAAAATACTACAACTGTGTAGTTCTGCAACAGCTGGAGGACCACAGGTTGAACAACCCTGGCTTAGTGTGATTGACCACCACCATGTCAACCTGCAGCAGGACTCTCTGCACCTTCCAGTTCCTGCACAGGGAAGCTCCATTCATTAGTTGGTGAATGTTGGAGACAAAGGCACACCAACAGGGTGCCTTAAAGGGAATCTGTCACCAAGAAATTTACTGATAAACCAGACACAATGCTTTGTAGGGTTAGCTCGGCTGAATTTAATGATTCCTTTCATTTCGGGATCCAGTGCATCATTCTGAGGAAAAAATACTTTTAATCCATACGCAAATGAGCAGTTTAGTGCACCAAGGGCGGGGCCAAGCTACTCTGCGCACCCTTGTCGATCTTTCAATCAAGTAGGAGAGGGAGAGGCTGGCAGAGAAAGCAGAAAAAGCAAGGGTGCACAGAGTGGCTTGGGCCCCCTCCTTGGTACACTAAATTGCTAATTTGCATATGGATTAAAAGTATTTTCTGTCCAAAATAAAGCAATGGATAGCTAAGTGACAAGTATCATTTAGAGTGCCACAATTGTGCTTAGGACCGATAATGGTAGGTGGTACAGGGTGTTGCAGAGAAAGCATGCCCAAGAGCTGTGTGGTGCTGCTAGTAGGTAGCAGCATAACCTCACTCCTTATCATATTCGGCAACACAACGTGAATAATATCAATCAATTCACTTTTATGGTTCAATTTGTTTTTATTAATCCGTTGTGAGGAAAGCAATAAAACAACTGAAATTTCAATTTGTGTAAGGTACAATCAATCAATTCACTTTTAATCAATGAGAATGAATCTTGGTCCATATAGTCTCCTGACACAGGAAACCACGCATGTTTTTTTCTTCTGTCTTACTAGGATATAATCATGTTACTTGGTGTCCTACCCTCATTCCCCAGCATGTGTGTGGTGGATTTAGTTTTTCTTACCAGGGGGTTCCACCAGTATCATTGGAACAGGACTGCTGTGCTGTGTTCATATAAGGAGTGAGTAGTGTTCCAATGTCCCTTGGGGTTTTTCTACTAGTCCTCCCTCTTCCCAGGGGTGTTACAGGAAATGGGATGCTGTTACATCATGAGTGTAGCGAAGGGGACGGGGGGGGGGGGGTTGTCAGACGGGACATGTGCCCCGGGCACAGAGGCTTGGGGAGCGCATCCGCCGGGCAGTTAATTTCCATGGTGAAGCAGGGAGCCATCTGCTCCCAGCATTACTGTTCTGCCAGCGCTCCCCCCTCAGGCCACACATCGCGCTGCTGGCTGAGGGAGGAGCGCTGAAAGCCCGTGAATCGGCCTCCAGCACAGCCAGCAGCGCGATGTGTGTGTGGAAGCACCTCCTGCTGCTGGATGTGCTGATCATCAGGGAAGCAGGTCTTTTTTATTGTTGAGCGAAATGTTTAGTACCCGGACCTGAATCCGAACTTTGTCGGAAAAGTTTGGGTTCGAGTTCGGTGTTCGGGCATTTAATAAAGCTTGTTGAAACGCTGCAGGGCAGCCACAACAAGCTTTCAACCTGTGGGAACTTAGAAGCTGTCACAGCCATGCCTACTAATGGCATGGTTGTTATTGACCGATGCATCATGTAACCCAACCTCAATAAAAGCTGGATCACGTGTAGCACCAACCATTATCTCTGAGTAGTGCAGGGACAGGAAGCAAGAAGCTGAAGTGAAGGAGAGTGTTAGGAATCTCATCTGGCTGTTAATTCTTGTTTGTGGGTGCAATACACCATCTTTGCACCCCTGACACAGAAAGATAATAATAAATCTGGCAGTTAATTCTGTGGGTGACCTGAAGCGATTTTTTGTGGGTGCAATGCAACATCTTTGTACCCCTGACACACAAATGTAATAGTTAATTCGTCTGTAAGTTCAGACGGTAACATATACCCATTTTTTGTGTGAAGTACACCTGCACTGCATACGTGAAAGGGAAATTAATATAGTTAATCCATCTGTTAGTTTAGTGGGCGACATATACCCATTTATTGTGTGACGTACAACGGCCATACATACATGACAGGGAAATAAATATAGTTAATCTGTCTGTTAGTTAGGTGGGCGACATATACCCATTTTTTGTGTGAAGTACACCTGCACTGCATACATGACAGGGAAATAAATATAGTTAATCCGTCTGTTAGTTAGGCCTCTTTCACACTTGCGTTCTGAGGATCCGGCAGGCACTTCCGTCCCGCCGGATCCGGCAGAACACAAGTCGCCTGAAAGCATTAGAAGACTGATCAGGATCCTGATCAGTCTTCGAAATGCTTTAAGGTTACTATGGCAGCCAGGACATTATTAAAGTCCTGGTTGCCATAGTAGTAGTGGGGAGCAGGGGAGCGGTATACTTACAGTCCGTTCGGCTCCCGGGGCTCTCCAGAATGACGTCAGAGCGCCCCATGCGCATAGATCACGTGATCCATGCGATCACGTGATCAATGCGTGTAGGGCGCCCTGACGTCACTCTGGAGCGCCCCGGGAGCCGCACGGATGGTAAGTATACTGCTCCCCCGCTCCCACTACACTTTACCATGGCAACCAGGACTTTAGCATCCTGGCTGCCATGGTAACCATTGAGAAAAAGCTAAACGTCGGATCCGGCGATGCGCCGAAACGACGTTTAGCTTAAGGCCGGATACGGATTAATGCCTTTCAATGGACATTAATTCCCGGATCCGGCTTGCGGCAAGTGTTCCGGATTTTTGGACGGAGCAAAAAGCGCAGCATGCTGCGGCATTTGCTGCGTCCAAAAAACGTTCCGGTCCTGAACTGAAGACATCCTGATGCATCCTGAACGTATTTCTCTCCATTCAGAATGCATGGGGATGATCCTGATCAGGATTTTTCCGGCATAGAGCACCAAGGACGGAACTCTATGCCAGTGTGAAAGGACCCTTAGGTGGGCGTCATATACCTATTTATTTTGTGAAGTACACCTGCACTGCATACGTGACAGGGAATATAATATAGTTAATGTGTCTGTTAGATTGGTGGCTGACATCTAACCAATTTTTGTGTGAGGTACACCTGCACTGCATACGTGACCGGGAAATTTATATAGTTAATCTATCTGTTAGTTCAGTGGGTGACCTCAAAGAATGAGGAGAGCATCAAATAAGGGACGTGGCCCTGGTCGTGGTGCTGCTGGTATTGGTGGAGCTCCTGTTGCAGGGAGAGGACGTGGTCGATCTGTGCCAGCTACACGCACAAATGAAACACCTTCCTCGGGTGCAAGTGGGCGACAGAACGTTCAGCGTTATTTTGTAGGCCCGAATACCAGTGTACGAATAGTGAGGCCAGAACAAGTAGAGGCGCTAGCAGATTGGGTGGCTGACAGTGCCTCCAGTTCCTTCAAATTGTCTCCCACCCTGTCCCTTGCTTTAAGCGCAAAGTTGGCACCTGCAGCCCATGGGCATCTGTTTTTCACCTCACCCCCTTGCAAATCAGCCAAGCAGTCTGAGCCCCAAGTCATGCAGCAGTCTCTTATGCTTTTTGATGACTCTGCTGACAGGGTTTACGTAGGCCATCCACATAGCCCTGCCCCAGAAGTGGAAGAGATTGAGTGCACCGATGCCCAACCACTTATGTTTCAGGATGTGGACATGGGAAGACCACCGCAGCACATCTCTGATGATGACGAACTGCTGCAGCTTTCTGCAGTGAGCAGACCGGCAAGGAGGGCAGGGGTGAAGAGTGGGTGGAAGATGATGAGGTCCTAGACCCCACATGGAATCAAGGTCATGCGAGTGACGTGTGCAGTTTGGAGGAAGAGGTGGTGGTCATACAACAACAGCCGCACAGCAAAAGCGGGAGCAGTGTGCAAAAGCAAAGTGGCTATTACGCCTGCTACTGTCCACCGCACCCAGGGACTGAGCACACTAAACCCAGCTCCAAAGAGTTCCCTGGCGTGGCAGTTCTTCAGACAATGTCCTGACGACAAGACGCGAGTGGTTTGCACGCTGTGCAATCAGAGCCTGAAGCAAGGCATAAATGTTCTAAACCTGAGTACCACCTGCATGACCAGGCATCTAAATGCAAAGCACGAGCTGCAGTGGAGTAAACACCTCAAAAACCACAAAAGATCTCAGGCTCCTCCTGCTCCCTCTTCCGCTGCAGTCTCGGCCTCTTCCTCCCCCTCTGGAGTGACAGGGGCATCTGCCATCCCGCAAACAGAGGATGTGGCAGCAACGCCACCACCTCTGTCACCGTCACCAAGTATTTCCACAAGGTCCCATAAAAGCGTTCAGATGTCCATCTTCCAAATGTGAGATTGTGAAACAGCCATTTCTACATAATGTTTATACTGAAACTGTCAATTGGCATTCCGGGCACTAGAGGCCACTGTTCTTCAGCCACAGCCAGCACACTCTGGGATTTGAATATGCAAAACAGATACTGACAGACTGTGTGTGTGCCAGTCAGGGCAGGAAGTGATGATCTTATATGGTGGAAGGATTATGCTCTGAGGAACTGAATCCGATTCCATCCGGGATTGCAGATGGCCGGCAGTTAATGGACACTCAAAAGAAGGAGAGTAACTGTTATATCCTTATTGAATCCCGCTCTTTTGGAAGAGTGGTGGTCCCAGGAAGATCAGTTCAGTGTGTGTATAGAAGGCCTCACCATCAAGCTAGGCTGCGCGGTTGCTGAGAGATCAGTGGCCATCCCTGGTAGGCTTCAACCTCGGGCCCAGAATGGACACAGGTCAGTGCACCCGGTTACGGATTGCAATATATTGTGTGGTGCCTGAAGTAACAGAGACTAGCCTAGGCCCTTGCATTAGTCCGTTAGTTAGTTAGGAATATATAGTTTTCCTAGGCTTTTCTGTACGGGACTGCAGCGCAGTTATTGACTTGCAGGCTCTGCTGCGTCTGCCACCGGCTAGGGGGTGTCCTCTGTAGCGGCACAGCACGACTTGAAGGCTCTGCTGTGTCCACCATCGGCTAGGCCTGTCCATAGGGCAGGGACATTGACTGTGGGTCTGGGATATAGTGTTTTTCTATGCATGTTTGCATTGTTCTGGTCATGTTTGTGAATTGTGATATTACTTTTTGCATAAGTAAAGTTTCTGTTCCTGCATATTAAGCTGGTGTCAGTGTCGCTTTTCTGGTCTGTGACTTCGCTGTATCTTGGGGACCCCACCCCGGTACACGGCCTACACAAACACTGGAGAGAAAGAGGAAGTACCCACCTACCCACCCGCGATCCCAGGCCCTGAATGCCAGCATTTCAAAATTCCTGGCCTTTGAAATGCTATCATTCAGTCTGGTGGAGATGGAGACTTTTAAAAACCTTATGGCGGTGGCTGTGCCACAGTACTTGGTTCCCAGCCGCCACTACTTTTCCAGGCGAGGCATCCCTGCCCTTCACAACCAAGTGGCGGAACAAATTTAGGTGTGCACTGCGCAGCGTCATCTGTGGCAAGGTCCACATAACCACTGATACGTGGGCCAGTAAGCATGGGCAGGGACGTTATATCTCCCTAACTCAACACTGGTCAAATGCAGCGGCGGCTAGGCCTGAGGCGGATAGCAGTTTGGCGCATGTCCTTCCGCCACCAAGGATTGCAGGACGTTTCTCTTTGCCTCCTGTTTCCCCCTCCTCCTACTCCGCTTCCTCCTCTAACACCTCCTCATCCGGTCAGCGTAACACCTTCACCACCAACTTCAGCACAGCCAGGGGGAAACGACAGCAGGTTGTTTTCAAACTCATCGGTTTTGGGGGGGGGGGGGGCCCCAACACACTGAACAGGAGCTGTGGATGGGCAAGGAACAACAGACTGATGAGTGGTTGGTACCACTGAGCCTCAAGCCTGGCCTGGTGGTGTGCGATAATGGGCGAAATCTGGTAGCAGTTCTGGGCCTAGCCGGTTTGACGCACATCCCTTGCCTGGCGCACGTAGCTGGGGCACCACCAGCACCTCAGAAGGGAGGGTTTGCATGGCCGAAATGTGGAAAATCTTTAACAGCACACCACAACAACCGGCACCACCAGCTGATATGGAACACCTTAGCAGGAGGCAGAATTTCAGCAACATGGTGGAGCAGTATGTGTGCACACGCCTACACGTACTGACTGATGGGTCTGCCCCATTCAACTTCTGGGTCTCCAAATTGGGCACATGGCCTGAGCTTGCCCTGTATGCCTTGAAGGTGCTGGCCTGCCCTGCAGCCAGTGTATTGTCCGAACGTGTGTTTAACATGGCAGGGGGGGGGTGATCACAGACAAGCGCAGCTACCTGTCCACAGCCAATGTGGACAAGCTCACGTTCATTAAAATGAACCAAGCATGGATCCCACAGGACTTATCCGTACCTTGTGAGGAATAGACAAGTATACCGTCAGCACCCAGCCATTGTTGTACTCCAGCGCACGTTCTCTTTGCATTCTCTTTTCTATTTCCCAATGTTTTGGGGTAAAAATATGAATAAATAAAGGAAATTTTTTTTTAAAAAAACCTACAAAAACAGTGTTGGCTACCACCTCCTCCTCCACCACCACCGCTTCCACCTAATCTGCCACATCCACCGCCTCCTCAGCCTACTACTCTACTTTGACCTCTGCCTCCTAGTTCAAGATCATTATTTTTTACTTTTTTTATATTTTAGGTTATTTTAAGTCATTTCCCTATCCACATTTGTTTGCAGAGCAATTGTCCTGCTCTTATCTCCATTGTGCTTCCTTTTGCAGCCCTCTAGCACTTTCTATGACTTTTTTTTAGAGCCATTTTAGTGCCCCAAAGTTCAGGGGCACTAATGGGGTTCGGGTTTGGGGTCAAGTTCTGGTCAAGTTCGGGTACCGAACTCGAACTTTGCGGCGTGTTCACTCAACCCTAGTTTTTTATTTTTATTTTATGTAGCTGGAGAGGTGACTGAGTGCCACAAGGAGGACATAACTCTGTGAAGGAGCAAAAAAGTGAGCATAGCTACACGGGGGGGGGGATGTTAAATATCTACACATATTTGGCCACAACTACAATGAGGGGGCAGTAAACACATATATGGACATAACTACAGTGAGGGGGCACATATGGGCATAACTACTGTGACGGGGCACAAAATTGAAAATAACTACCCCGTGTGACATGCATTACACAAGTCTGGAATGGTGGCCCGAAAAAAAGGTGAAGAAGTGCCGGCTTGAGTTTGCAGAAAAATACAAATTGGTGAAGAAATAGTTCAATGACAATGAAGTAGAGATGCAAAGAAGCCAAAATGGCAAAATATTTGTTCCTTCATGAAGAACTCCCCTAAGTTAAGATGAATCTTCAGAGGTTCAGATAAACAAAGAGAATTTGAAACCTACAAGGGAATAGAGGGTCATACAAAAAGAAGAATAATGATCCCTCAAAGAATCAACTATGACACCAGGTTCACCTCTCCTGTTGGAGCAAAACCTGCGTTTGATGGACTTTTGGGCAACTACAACCTCAGACACCTGAGTCCAAACCTGTATTAACAGGGGATACACCCTAGAACTGATCACCTCTCCTCCAGACAGATTCCTCCTAAATTGTCCAAGAAACCCAGCTTTGTTTCATCTCCTAGAAGAGTTTATACTGAAAGTTGCCTTGGAGGAGGTCTTCGTGGCATCAAAAACCAACAACCAATGGCACTTGGTCATTGACCTCACTTATCTAAACAAATGTCTGGCACAACAAAGATTTATGATGGACATGCTTGGGACATGCTCTGCCCCCTGGATTTCATGGTGTAGATAGACCTTTAAGGACATATATCTGCATGTGCCAATACTTCCACAGATTTTACTTCAGGTGACTACAGTCCAACATCCTGGCCCAGTGGAACAGACATTTACCAGCCCTGGATCGGTCTCTGAAGATCTGACCTCAGACCAAGAAAGACTTAAGGTAGGGGCTCAAGCAGGAAGTTCTTCAAGACAGAAGTCTCCATCCTGTACTTTATGTGGTAGTTACCATGGATGCCTCCGCCACAGGTTGGGGCGCTGATCTAGGTTCCTATTGCACTCAGGACATATGGTCACAATTTAACAGCAGAGCCTCCTCCAGTCTCAGAGAAATGAAGGTGATCAGATTCTCTCTCATACACTGCTCATCCAATCTGACAATTCGTCATCAGTCTTCTATCTGAACAAGCAGGGGGAGCAGGGGCCCTCTCCTCCAGCGGAAATGCAGGAAGAACTTCAAAAAACATTTCTACTCCCTGACATCTGTACATATAAAGGGGTCTGTCAATTGGAAGGCAGACTGGCTGAGCAGGACAGAATGTAGCAGTAAGCAGTAAATCTTTTAACATATCTCCCTCAAATGGGGCTCTGCTTCCCTGGAAAACCATCGGTACTAGGCTCAACAAGAAAACAAGGTTTGCCTCCCTCAGTCACCTCGATCATCCCACCTTACTAAATGGTTTATTGATACCATGGTCTCAGGAGTCAATATATGTGTTTGCACCAATTCCTCTCATTCCAAGAATACTGAAGAAGATTCAGCAGGAACAAGCGCGGGCTATCCTCATAGTCCCATTTTGGCCAACAAAAGTGTGGTTCCCCCCTTCTGTTCCATCTACGCAGGAGGGAATACTGGAAGCTCTCACTTCAGCAGGATCTCCTCTCACAGTGGAGTTTCTGCAATTAACAGCCTGGAATCTGAAAAAGTGTGTGTATATACAGTATATATATATATATATATATATATATGCAAAAATGAGGCAGCACCACCTATAAATGAATGGGTGCAGAGCTCTTGAAAGGACAAACCAATCCGAGATAATGTAGTAATGAAAATAGAGCAGCACTCCAAAAATTGATAAAAAACAAACGTGCTTCTTTATTCACCCAGGAGGCATGGCAACGTTTCAGCTCCTATGCCGGAGCCTTTCTCAAGCAAACTGTGCAGTGCATACATGCGTTATATAATCAGTGGATAATGACATCATCATCAAGCGTCATCCAAATTCATTAACTCTTCACATATGTGTCGTTGAATAAATCATATTACAAACTCCATACAGTGACATCTAATAATTGAAAAAAATAAGTGCAATATACGATTTCCAAAATAAGTGTAGTACATACATGATTCACATAAATGTATAAGTGATTCCATAAAAAGTCCATCCATTAGGAAAAGTGCTGGTGCATAATAGGTTAATAGTTCCAATCATCGCAGGGAGATGACGATATTCCAGATACATACCCCCTACCCGGAAGTTTCTCAGCGACCCCAGGACACTCATTCATAGCCGTGCATGCCGGCGTCCGGAAGTGTAACATTGCGCATGTCAGACAGAGCGTGCGACATGACATCACCCGCTACTGAGAGATACGCACAAACTTTCTTACCATGTCAGAAGCGCTGTTGCGATCCTGACGTCCCTGTATTTCCCGAGTCTGTGCAGTGCCACACACAAAGCCAGGGCCGCCATCTTAAGTGTGGGAAACCGTGCCCGGTCCCCAAACACATAATGATGGCAGTCCCACTCATACATAACAAAGCCCACAAGGTACTCTGCCTATTAAAATCCTGTATCCGTGGCCGGCATGATGTTTCACACGCCAACCACCAAAACAGGGCGCCGAGCATCAAGTACCTGTAATTACAGGCTCCTAAACCTCAGTGCAATAATGGCAGAAGGAGGGTTCTCCTCCACGGGACAAAACACACATCATCACTAGGCACCATAAAAAATATTGCAGAAACAAATCGGGATTTCCATAGATATTCATACGTTGTCCTAAAAAGTCGCTTGTCACCTCGCTTCTGGGGGTAGTAGGTAACTGGAAATCAGCCGTCTCCCTGCGAAGAAGAAAAAAGAGAACATTTTTTTTTCAAGTATTTAATATATGATAATAATATTTTTCGAAAAATACTGTACAGTCATCCCAATTCACAATGATCACAGTGTAAACCCTCTGGGGACAGGGCAAGTATTTCCCTCAATATAAACCCAATCTGTAATCTATATTTAAACCCTGTGGGGACAAGGTACCCAATGTATATATCCAGTGGAGTTCCCTTTTTTTTAAAAGGGCAACTCTATTGCCGCCCCGTCTGGGCATTGGCACATGGTCGATTATCCAGCATCGAAGATCCCTCTCTCTATGCTTTGCGTCATGAAAATGTCTAGATACTGGTAAATCAAGTCTGTTTTTTCGAATCGTATTCCTGTGATTATTAAGGCGAGTCTTCAGGTCCGTGGACGTCTCACCAACATATAAAACCTCACACGGACATGATAATACATAAACAACATATTCCGAGTTGCAAGTTAGATGATATCTGATGGGATATGCATTTCCCGTAGTAGGATGTACAAATTCTCGACTTCTTTTTATATACTTACAATTAACACACCCCAGGCATGGGAAACATCCCGTGCCTGGCTGTGTAAAAGTCGTCTGCCTCACTGTTTTTCTTGGTCCAAGGTCAGCCCTGATCAGTTGATCCTTGAGGCTTTTGGATCGCCGGTAGGAGAATAAGGGGGGACTATTAAACTCAGGCACACCTCTAATAGATTTACCCAAAATGGGCCAGTGTTTTTTAATAATAGACCCTATTGTCTGACTGCTCTCTGTATACATAGAGATAAAAGGAATACGGGGTTTAGTTTGCTTGGTGTCATTCTGCTGTAATAATTTACCTCTATCTAAATCAGATACCACTTTCTTATGTTTCCCTAACAAAGGATCTGGATAACCACGTTGATTAAATTTGGTTACCATGACGTCCAATGTTTGTTCTATCTCAAACTCATCCGATACAATGCGTTTGGCCCTTAGCATTTGCGAGTATGGCAGGGACTGGACTATCCTTTTTGGGTGATTGCTAGTATACATCAAGGTTGTATTACGGTCCGTTGGTTTAACAAACAATCTAGTTTGAAATTTACCTTCATCCCATATCACCTCCGTGTCCAAAAACTGTAGACTTTCCTTAGAAAATACCAACGTAAATTTAAGGGACTCATGTGCATCATTAAGATAATTATGAAATGCATGTAACTGCAATTCCGATCCAGTCCATATGAGGAAGACGTCGTCTATGTATCGCCACCACACCAGAACATGCAAAATAAGTGTAGTACATATGATATGATATGATTCACATAAATGTATAAGTGATTCCATAAAAAGTCCATCCATTAGGAAAAGTGCTGGTGCATAATAGGTTAATAGTTCCAATCATAGCAGGGAGATGACGATTACTGATACCACACAAAAAATCAATATGTTGATGTCTCAAGAGGAATTTGATAGATATATGGAAAATTTGAATAACTATCTGAGCAAGTATCAATCTGAATCAGAGGAAGAGAAAAGAGGCAAGTGGATCAGGGATATGGAGGATTATAGAAGGGGTGCTATTTATACGTGGCAGAAGGACGGTACACAAAAACGTATGTCAAAAGACAATAACGACAGTAAGAAGAGGAGACGTTCACCCACATCGTCCAACAAGGAAGTTTTTTTAGACATTCCAACAATGTCTGCTGGACAAAATGGAGAACCAGGAGAGGGGGTCGTAGACACAGACGGCAGCATCGGGGCTCAACAAAAGAAATCTGCACTGAACACCAGATCACAGAAGATCACCAAGAAACAAACGTAGTGAATCTATCCTCTAGAACTCTTACGACAGCTGAAGTGAGTGTTTTAAACAAAGGCTTTTCCTTTTGTCCTAATACTCATGTTAACTGGATGATGATTGATAATGATTTGTTTAATTTCTTTCGCTCTATTAAACTAAAAGTGTGGTTTAAGAATAAGGAAAGTAGGAATACAGGGTTACCAACCAGTGAGTTCACTTTGGGGAAGTTGGCTCTCAGTCAGGGGAGTAACTTTAACCCCAAGGTGAACGAACCAGCAGTGGATACATTTATACATAATGTTATTCGAGATATAGAAGAATTAAAAGCTGTTAATAATGAGGGTCAGTTTCTACATCCTAATTTGACAAAGGAGGAAGCAGATGCTTTGATGTCCTTGAGGCGCGACGCCTCCCTTGTCCTTAAGCCGGCGGACAAGGGGGGCACAGTCGTTGTCATGGACAAACAAAAATATGTCATGGAGGTTGCACGACAATTGGCAGACAGGAATGTCTATGAAGAATTAGATGGTGACCCTAAGTTTAAAATTGCTGTACTTATACGGGATTGTCTCAATGATGCCTATGGGGCAGGGGTGATCGATGGGGACTTGTTGTATTATCTTACAGTCACACATCCGGTGACTCCGGTTTTGTATATTCTTTCTAAGATACACAAGTCACTCATCGATCCCCCTGGTAGACCTATAGTATCTGGATCGGACTCTATTTTCAGCCATCCAGCAATTTTTTTGGACAAGGTATTGAGGGGTTTTGCAACTGGTGCCAATTCATATGTAAAGGATACAGTTGATTTTCTTAATAAGCTACAAACTTTAAATATGACAGGTTATAGTGAGCTAATTATTGCTTCTTTTGACGTGACCTCACTATATACCTCTATTGAACATGTGAGAGGATTGAGGGCGGTTGAACGTATGTTGACATTATCCACCATATCTGATGAGGGTACACAATTCATTGTGCGACTCTTAAAGATTATTTTGGACCACAATTATTTTCTCTTTGAGGATACTTTTTATAGACAAAAAAAGAGGGGTGGCGATGGGGTCTAATATGGCCCCAACGTATGCTAATGTATACATGCGCGCGTTTGAGGAGGATGTCGTCTATGGGTCGCACCACTTCCGACATGTTCTGGTGTGGTGGCGATACATAGACGACGTCTTCCTCATATGGACTGGATCGGAATTGCAGTTACATGCATTTCATAATTATCTTAATGATGCACATGAGTTCTTAAATTTACGTTGGTATTTTCTAAGGAAAGTCTACAGTTTTTGGACACGGAGGTGATATGGGATGAAGGTAAATTTCAAACTAGATTGTTTGTTAAACCAACGGACCGTAATACAACCTTGATGTATACTAGCAATCACCCAAAAAGGATGGTCCAGTCTCTGCCATACTCGCAAATGCTAAGGGCTAAACGTATTGTATCGGATGAGCTTGAGATGGAACAAACATTGGACGTCATGGTAACCAAATTTAAGCAACGTGGTTATCCAGATCCTTTGTTGGGGAAACATAAGAAAGTGGTATCTGACTTAGATAGAGGTCAACTATTACAGCAGAATGAAACCAAACAAACGAAACCCCGTATTCCTTTCATCTCTATGTATACAGAGAGTAGTCAGACAATAGGGTCTATTATTAAAAACACTGGCCCATTTTGGGTAAATCTATTAGAGGTGTGCCTGAGTTTAATAGTCCCCCTTATTCTCCTACCGGCGATCCAAAAGCCTCAAGGATCAACTGATCAGGGCTGACCTTGGACCAAAAAAACAGTGAGGCAGACGACTTTTACACAGCCAGGCACGGGATGTTTCCCATGCCTGGGGTGTGTTAATTGTAAATATATAAAAAGAAGTCGAGAATTTGTACATCCTATTACGGGAAATGCATATCCCATCAGATATCATCTAACTTGCAACTCGGAATATGTTGTCTATGTATTATCATGTCCGTGTGAGGTTTTATATGTTGGTGAGACGTCCACGGACCTGAAGACTCGCCTTAATAATCACAGGAATACGATTCGAAAAAACAGACTTGATTTACCAGTATCTAGACATTTTCATGATGCAAAGCATAGAGAAAGGGATCTTCAATGCTGGATAATTGACCATGTACCAATGCCCAGACGGGTGGCAATAGAGTTGCCCTTTTAAAAAAAGGGAACTCCACTGGATATATACATTGGGTACCTTGTCCCCACAGGGTTTAAATATAGATTATAGATTGGGTTTATATTGAGGGAAATACTTGCCCTGTCCCCGGAGGGTCTACACTGTGATCATTGTGAATTGGGATGACTGTACAGTATTTTTCAAAGAACATTATTGTTATATATTAAATACTTGACCTAAAAAATTTTCTTTCTCCTTTTTTTCTTCGCAGGGAGACGGCTGATTTCCAGTTACCTACTGCCCCCAGAAGTGAGGTGACAAGCGACTTTTTAGGACACCGTATGAATATCTATGGAAATCCCGATTTGTTTCTGCAATAATTTTTATGGTGCCTAGTGATGATGTGTGTTTTGTCCCGTGGAGGAGAACCCTCCTTCTGCCATTATTGCACTGAGGTTCAGGAGCCTGTAAGTACAGGTACTTGATGCTCGGCGCCCTGTTTTGGGGGTTGGCGTGTGAAACATCATGCCGGCCACGGATACAGGATTTTAATAGGCAGAGTACCTTATGGGTTTGTTATGTATGAGTGGGACTGCCATCATTATGTGTTTGGGTACCGGACACGGTTTCCCACACTTAAGATGGCGGCCTTGGCCTTGTGTGTGGCACTGCGCAGACTCGGGAAATACAAGGACGTCAGGATCGCAACAGCGCTTCTGACATGGTCAGGAAGTTTGTGCGTATCTCTCAGTAGCGGGTGATGTCATGTCGCACGCTCTGTCTGACATGCGCAATGTTATACTTCCGGACGCCGGCATGCACGGCTTTGAATGAGTGTCCTGGGGTCGCTGAGAAACTTCCGGATAGGGGTATGTATCTGGAACATCGTCATCTCCCTGCGACGATTGGAACTATTAACCTATTATGCACCAGCACTTTTCCTAATGGATGGACTTTTTATGGAATCACTTATAAATTAATGTGAATCATGTATGTACTACACTTATTTTGGAAATTGTATATTGCACTTATTATTTTTTCAACTATCAGATGTCACTGTATGGAGTTTGTAATATGATTGATTCAACGACACATATGTGAAGAGTTAATGAATTTGGATGACGCTTGATGATGATGTCATTATCCACTGATTATATAACGCATGTATGCACTGCACAGTTTGCTTGAGAAAGGCTCCGGCATAGGAGCTGAAACGTTGCCATGCCTTCTGGGTGAATAAAGAAGCACGTTTGTTTTTTATCAATTTTTGGAGTGCTGCTCTATTTTGATTACTATATATATATTTGTGGTCATGGCTACAGCCAACGACGCTTGATGAACCCTAGGGAGATAAACATCAAGAACAACCTAACCCGGCTAGCCGTGTGCTAGCTAAACCTAACTTAATGGCTTGAATTGAACCCTTAGCCATAGCCGTGGGTAGGCCTAAAGGGGGCATACCCTGTGGAAATGAAAAGAGAAGGGAGGGAGGGTGGGGCACCTGAAGAACACATGCCCAGGAGTGAGGCAGTGGCTTCTTTAAGAAGAGCCTCCGCCCCTCCCACAAATGCAGGCATGACCAGTCAGCCTTACTACTTGTGGTCATGGCTACAGCCAACGACGCTTGATGAACCCTAGGGAGATAAACATCAAGAACAACCTAACCCGGCTAGCCGTGTGCTAGCTAAACCTAACTTAATGGCTTGAATTGTGCCCTTAGCCATAGCCGTGGGTAGGCCTAAAGGGGGCAAAAAGCCAAGCCAAGTAGGTTATAAAGAAACACAATGAAAGTGCAAACAAATCCGTGACCAACGGCAAGGCATCGGCAATCTAGACCGCACATTCAGGAAGTATGCGGCAAAACCCTAAGGAGACGTACATCACAGCTTGCAAATGACGAAACCAGAGACATGATGCTCGATGTTGCAGATATTCCCAGTCCTTCATTCCGCTCGGGCACTAAGCTGTGGAATGGAGCATGAAATAGTAACTGAACCTGGTGAACTGTGGTTCTAGTACTGACAATTGCCATGGCCTCCGGAGTTTGTGGAACCGAAAGAGAAACCTGCCTGCCTAGACTATGCAAGAAGTAAGGGGCCAAAGAAACCATGAACGTAGGAAGGGAATCCTTGAATAGTTCCCCAGACATCATCTATCTGCTTGCCATGGCCCCTGCATTCTTCTATGAACCCCTGAGAATGGTTTAATCCTAAACGGAAAACCGACCTGGTATCGGAGTCTACCATTAACCTACGTGGCCTGAATACCGTGGCAGGCGAATATTGTTGAAAAATGAGACCTGACCAACATGGCAGGTGACCCTAAAGATTTGAGCTCCGGTAATTGAAGTGTGATCCTGGAGCATAGCGGACAATGGACATCAATAAGGTGTAACACTTAAAGAACGTAAGGAGCAGGAAACTTAGTTGAGTAACAAGTGAACCTGACTGAACCCCGCAGGTGACAGACTTTAGTTTAAAACGTGGGCCGTATGCCGGTGATCAGGGAAGCAGATATGAATGTGGGACATTTGGGCCCAATCAGCCTGGCACCATGGATGGTCAACCAACCGGGCCGGACTAAAAACAGGTAATCGGACCCCCGAAGCCATGGGCCGAAGCAGTCGTCGGACCCCCGAAGCCATGGGGCCGTAGCAGTCGTCGGACCCCCGAAGCCATGGGGCCGAAACAGTCGTCGGACCCCCGAAGCCATGGGGCCGTAGCAGTCGTCGGACCCCCGAAGCCATGGGGCCGTAGCAGTCGTCGGACCCCCAAAGCCATAGGGCCGAAGCAGTCGTCGGACCCCCGAAGCCATAGGGCCGAAGCAGACGTCGGACCCCCGAAGCCATGGGGCCGAAGCAGTCGGACCCCCGAAGCCATGGGGCCGTAGCAGTCGGACCCCCGAAGCCATGGGGCCGTAGCAATCGTCGGGCCCCCGAAGCCATAGGGCCGAAGCAGTCGTCGGACCCCCGAAGCCATAGGGCCGTAGCAGCCGTTGGACCCCCGAAGCCATGGGGCCGAAGCAGTCGTCGGACCCCCGAAGCTATAGGGCCGTAGCAGTCGTCGGACCCCCGAAACCATGGGGCCGAAGCAGTTGTCGGATCCCCAAAGCCATAGGGCCGTAGCAGTCGTCGGACCCCCGAAGCCATAGGGCCGTAGCAGTCGTCGGACCCCCGAAGCCATAGGGCCGTAGCAGTCGTCGGACCCCCGAAGCCATAGGGCCGTAGCAATCGTCGAACCCCCGAAGCCATAGGGCCGTAGCAGCCGTTGGACCCCCGAAGCCATGGGGCCGAAGCAGTCGTCGGACCCCCGAAGCCATAGGGCCGAAGCAGCCGTCGGACCCCCGAAGCCATGGGGCCGAAGCAGTCGGACCCCCGAAGCCATGGGGCCGTAGCAGTCGGACCCCCGAAGCCATGGGGCCGTAGCAATCGTCGGGCCCCCGAAGCCATAGGGCCGAAGCAGTCGTCGGACCCCCGAAGCCATAGGGCCGTAGCAGCCGTTGGACCCCAGGCCATGGGGCCGAAGCAGTCGTCGGACCCCGAGCTATAGGGCCGTAGCAGTCGTCGGACCCCAAACCATGGGGCCGAAGCAGTTGTCGGATCCCCAAAGCCATAGGGCCGTAGCAGCCGTCGGACCCCGAAGCCATAGGGCCGTAGCAGTCGTCGGACCCCCGAAGCCATAGGGCCGTAGCAGTCGTCGGACCCCCGAAGCCATAGGGCCGTAGCAATCGTCGAACCCCCGAAGCCATAGGGCCGTAGCAGCCGTTGGACCCCCGAAGCCATGGGGCCGAAGCAGTCGTCGGACCCCCGAAGCCATAGGGCCGTAGCAGCCGTTGGACCCCCGAAGCCATGGGGCCGAAGCAGTCGTCGGACCCCCGAAGCCATAGGGCCGTAGCAGTCGTCGGACCCCCGAAGCCATAGGGAGGGTACAGTACCTTCCCAACAAACAAAAGAACCACTTGTAAAACATGGTAGGCCCACTGGCCTCCGCTGAGAAGCTGTATAGTTGAACTAGGCAGGAGACCAATCTGAGTGAAAGCAAACCAGGAGTAAAGGAGACCAAGCTGAGTGAACACGAATCAGGATTTAAAAGGATTTTTTTTTACACCACCGAGTAAAAACGTAAGCCTGAAAAGAAAGCAGCCATGTTTACCGGGAGAGTACTAAGCAGTGGGTGCGGAGTGCCCCGTTGAGACTACTGAGTGTAGCAAGTAACAGGAGAATGCAGCTTTGAGTGGGAACAGAATGTAACACATGGTGTAGCAGCAGATGGGTGAATGCCGCTCAGGATGTGAGTAACAATGTATGAGCGCTGCTCTCAGTATGGCTAGAGCATGAAAAACATGGTATAAAGCAGACGTAAGAATGCAAACTGAACGTGAGCGGACTATTAACGTGATGCATCTGCGGACACATGAACACAGCTCCAGCAGCGAACGGAGCAGAGGACAGGATGCAAACACAGACATGCGGACGCAGCCCTGGATGTGAATAAGTTATTAACTCGAAGTGACAGCCGACATGGAAAGCAGCTCTGGCGAGTGGGGTATAAAACCTGTTGTAGCAGTAGAAGTGTTAACACAACTCTGGGTATAGGCAGAGCAAACAATTGGTATAACGGCAGCTCTGGTTGTGAATAGAGCGTGACACGTGCTGTGAAAATGACATGAACGCAGCTCTAGAAATGGGCCTGGAAAGAACCTGTAGTAACAATGGACGTGTGAACGCAGCTCTGGGAGTGAGTAGAGCAAACATGATATGCCAATAGACGTATGGACGCAGCTCTGGTCGTGAATTTGACTGCGTAAGTGTAAAGGCCCCTCTGTGAGTGAGCCGAGAACGAAAATAGGTATAACAGCAGCTCTAAATGTGAGTGGAGCATGAACATGATGTGACAGCGAACGTGAATGCACCTCTGAAAACAAGCCTCGAATGACCTGTTGTAACAGCAGACATGTGAACGCAGCTCTGACTGTGAGCAGAGCAAACATGGTATACTAGCCGACGCATAAACGCAGCTCTACCACACACAACAACATGATGCAACAGCCAAGTGTGAACAGCCAACGGGTGAATGCAACTCGAATGTGATTGAAGTATGAAGCATGATGAAAATAGCAGACATGTGGACACAGCTCCAGTGAGCAGAGAGTAAAACATGTGTAAAGCAAAATGTAAAGGCCGTCTGGAACGAGCAGTGCGAAAGTGACGGACAAAAAAGACGTGCGGATACATCTGAGGGTGTGAGCAAGGTGCAAGCAGGTATAAGACAGAAGTAGAGCCGAACGTGGAAATGCCGCTCAGAATAAGAGCAGAGCATAAAGTGCATCAGGGTTTTAGTACATAAAGCAGGGAAAATACATGAAGTCTAAAGATGGTGGTGGCGGGAGAGGGGGAGTCACATGGCAAGGAACAGCCACAGCGATAGGTCAAACAACAGCTGAGTCTGATGTTCAATCATGACGTCACATGCAGCCCGGGTGACTGTTCCCTAACTGTGTATAAGCTGAAGTAATTTTCCATGCGACAAACAAGCGACGTAAATTTGCAAGATATATTGGAACTAATTCTTATTAATTCGTTAACAAACGAGGTTGAAAAAGAAATAGAAATTTTTAGCCCCAACAAACAAACCTGAGGCAGAAGATTCTGAGGCGAAGCCTCCCGTTCGCTAGAAAAGTCGGGTTCCGACCGGCCAGGAGGGATGGCCACGGCCCAACTTACTTACGTATTACCCCGCGTGCATTGCTACGATAGCAGAGGGCGAATAAAAAAAAAAAAAAAAAAAAAACTCCGTTCTGGCTCCATGCTGCAAAGAAAGAGATCCTGCCACCAGAGAAGCTAGTTCACTAATGACACCCAGCAGCACCTGTGCACCTGAAGAACACACGCCCAGGAGTGAGGCAGTGGCTTGTTTAAGAAGAGCCTCCGCCCCTCCCACAAATGCAGGCATGACCAGTCAGCCTTACTACATATATATATATATATATATATATATGTACCATGTTAGCCAGTAAATATAAGATGGTTTCAAGGATAGAGATACATGTGGAAGAGCCTCATGGAAACTGTGCATGAAGAGGAAGCCTTGTTGGTAACTGGAGTTATAACCATCTTAATTGCTGCCACTCTGCGAAGATCAAATCCAGAGTGTTGATTCCCAGGGACCTTGGCGTAACACAAATCTGAAGAATAGTGAGTTGTTGCTTCTTAAAGGAACTGTGTTATTTTTGCCTGTCAAAGAAAAGTGTACCTAATTAACCTGTTGCCTCTAAATAAGCCTGTGCCCTCATTGAAAGACTGGAACCACCTGATTGAGTCAAGTATCATCCATCTTATTCCTTCGGCCATTGTGCAGTGGAGATTCACACATACCACTCAGGGCCCAAAAGATTCTGTCTGTAAGTCTGACCCCTTTACACACTGGCATCAGGAGTGATGCTGGCATGTAGGGTACAAGAGCACTGAGGCAAGTGATTTGCTACAGCAGCCAAATGAGTAGACTGGGAGGTCATGGCTATGGCCAAAAAAAGAAAGGACTGCAGGGATCGGTGAATTGGCAGCACTAGACCAGTAGGGGATCTAACAGGTAAATAATGGCTCTTTTAACACATTGCCAGCCATTATTCCTGTATGGCAGCAGGGGTGCACAACGCGCGGCCTTCGGGCAGCATGCTGCCCCCAGAGCCAGGGTTTGCGGCCCCCGTCCTCCTGGATAGAAACACAGCTGATCATGCGAAAAGCTGTGTTTCTGCCCGCAACACCGCATGATGGAGCATTCCTGCTCCCGTACTGTAACAGGAGCAGGACGGGTCCCCGACTGTCAGTGACACCAGGGGAGCCAAGGAGAAGGCAAAAGCAGTGTATCAGCACATCAGCCTTCTCCTCAAATAGGTGAGCGCTATGCAGGGTGGACCTGGCGTGGGCGCAGAGGAGTGCAGAGCTGCAGGGTCAGGAGAACCAGATCAGCTCTGCCTGTGTACAATGCCCCCCACAGCAGGCTGGTTTCCCCTGTAACTGGGGCTCCTTTGGATGCTCCAGTTACAGTGGAAATAGTACAAAAGTCCCCAAAGGTCTTTCAGTCACCTCTGGTGGACAAATTATGTGAGAAAAATATATTAAAATATAGGTTAACAAAATTATGAATAAAAAAATTTAAAACAAAAAATATAATAAAAACACATATAAAAAAAAAAAAAATATGATGTGGCAAAAAATAGAAAATTATAAAGAAAAGAAAAAATAAAATACAAATAAAAGAAAAGTAAAAATTGCAAAATAAAAGAGTGTTGACTGTCCCCTAACAGTCTTTTTATGACCCCTCGGGGGACATATTATATGGCAAAAATATATTTAAATAATAAGTATTAAATAAAAAAAATATTAATAAAATACAAATAAAAGTAAAAAGGAATAAGTGAAAATTAACAAAAAGTGTCAGTGTCTCCCAAAAGTCTATTTATGACCTCTTGGGGGATATTATTTGTAGCAGAAATATATAAAAAATTAAGTTAAAAAAGATAAAAAATAATAAAATACATAAAATAAAAAACACCCAAACCAACCAAAACCATCACCATTATCTCCCCATTCACATGAAACGATACAAATTATATAACAAAATGACCGTCACAAAATAGGGAACTAATTATAATAATTTATTTTGGTGTCAGTTTACATATTTAAAGTATAAAGGAGCTATAGTTTGAAAAAAAAATACTTTTTAAAAATGTTTTGTACAGTTTCCCCAAAATAAAACAAAAAAATTAATTATAACACATGAAAAAGTTACAACAGTTCGAACCACTATGTGCGCTAAATCACATAAAAAAAAGTGTCTGTTCAGCCCTGATTATTAAAGTGTTAACCAATAAGTGCTTTCCCCACCAGTAAGGGAAAGTGCTTACTGGTTATTACATGGCAACTGTAACTGTCAGGAGGTGGTAATAACCAGAAAGTGCCATCCTCTGCAGTGACGGAAATCGGTGATTTATAATTAAGGGGGCAGGAAGTAAATGTTGGCACTTTTCCTGTAAAAATGACTTTTAACAAGTTCCTGCAGCATGGCCCCTGAAGATTCATACCTACCTGCTTCATCCTGCCCTGCCTCCATATTCCGTTCCTGCACTTTTACACCTGTCAGTGCATGGCCATGGTCACATACATCGCTCCAGTCAATGACACGCTGCTTGAAGCCACATTATCGCTGAAACTAGTGATTGGCTGGAGAGGTGCATGTGACCATGGCCATGCACTGCCAAGTAAAAACAGCGTGGGGAGCAGGTAAGTATAACTCTTTGGTTTCAGGGGCCATGCTGCAAGAACTTGTTAAAAATTCATTTTTACTGGGAAATCCCTTTAACCCCCTATTACACTGCGAGATATTCGGGTCAAATACTTGGAACAAGTGTTTATAATAGCGCTTATTCATGATAACTGGCTTGTATAATCGTACCGCACATCTCTCTGTGTAATCAGGCATATGCCACTGATAATCAATATAACTAAATGAAGGAAGAATGACTGTGATAGCGATCATTCCTCCCCAGTCACTTTACATTGGCCTGTGTAATAGGCTGATGCAAATGAGCGCCAATATACTTTTTTTTTTTTTAATTTGCGGCCCCTTGAAATAGAGCATTGTGACAATGCGGCCCTCAGACCAAAAAAGGTTGTGCACCACTGCTCTATGGGTAATGCCAGCTAGAAACACTTAAAACCTGTTAGAACACTTTTACACTTCAGATTTAGCTCATTTTTTTCTATCAGTATTTGCCATCCAGAACCAGGAGGGGAACATATATATAGAAGTATAATTACAAATGCATTGCAAGCTTGTCATGCGGAGAGACGGAGCCGTTATATGTTTTTTTCACATTTTTACCGGTCTGCGCATGCACAGACTGGAAGGACGGATCCAGCATTGCAGTATTTTAAATGCCGGATCCAGCACTAATACATTCCAATGAGAAAAAATGCTGGATCCGGCATTCCGGCAAGTGTTCCGGAATTTTGGCCGGAGATAAAACCGCAGCATGCTGCAGTATTATCTCCGTCCTAAAATGTCAAAAGGACTGAACTGAAGACATCCTGATGCATGGGGATAAAACTGATCAGTTCTTTTCCGGTATAGAGGCCCTATGACGCAACGCTATGCCGGAAAAGAAAAATGCAAGTGTTAAAGTACCCTAAGACTGATCCGTAGCTGGATCCGTCTTGAAATGCTTTCTGTTTGCATGCAGATTGGCGGATCCGGCAGGCAGTTCCGGCGACGGAACTGCTTGCCGGATCACTCTGCCGCAAGTGTGAAAGTACCCTAAGAGTAAAAGTGGCCTGAAGGTGATTAACATTAGATCCAATCTTCATTCAACATTAGTTGGGGTTCAGCTGCTCTGGCTTAGTGGATAGGTAGCTGGTATAACACTTTAACTGTATTAGCTTTAGGCCTCTTGCATACGAACGTGTGAGCCCCGTGCCTGTATTGCGGACCGCATTTGCGGATCCGCAATACACGGGCACCATTCAGTGGCCATTCCGCATCACGGATGCGGACCCATTCATTTCAATGGGTCCGCAAATCCGGAGATGCAGAATGGTGCGGAACGGAATGATGGAACGGAACACTACGGAAGCACTACGGAGTTCTTCTGTGGGGTTCCTTTCCGTACTTCCGTCCCACAAAAAGATAGAACATATCCTATCTTTTTATGGAACGGGCAGAGTGCGGACCCATTAAAGTGAATGGGTCCGTGATCCGCTGCGGCTGCCCCACGGTCGGACCCATTAATTTCTATGGGGCTGTGCACATGAGCAGTGATTTTCACGCATCACTTCTGCGTTGCGTGAAAATCGCAGCATGCTCTATATTCTGCGTTTTTCACGCAACGCAGGCCCCATAGAAGTGAATGGGGCTGCGGGAAAATCGCAAGCATCCGCAATCAAGTGCGGATGCAGTGAAATTTTCCTGCACGTTTGCTAAGAGACGGGACCCGAAAAACACATACAAAATGACACTAACTGAAAAACGTCACCAAAAACACTATAAGACCACCTGCACTGAATTGCGGGTGAATGCACATAAGATCTGCACAAATTTCTGTGTGGATTTATGTGCGTTTCTGTAGCATATCTGCAGCAAAATCTGCAATTTCTACCAGCTGTTTTTGGTGTGGATTGGTTTTGCCACAAAGCTCACCCTTCCATTGAAAAGCGTGAATTCCACAGCTAAAATCGCAAACATGATTGACATGCTGCAGATTTGGAAATCCGTAATGCAGGTCAATTTCCGCATGGAAACAATCTGCAAAGTATACATAAGATTTACAGTATATAATCTCATACACTTTGCTAGTACTGTACTATGCTGTGAATTTTCCACAAGGAATCCGCTGATATTCCGCAACATGTGCACGGGGCCTAAAAATGCATGTTACATATACAAAAATGCTGCAGTTTTTGGGTGTGTTTATCACTCAGTTTAAAGAGTTAAAAAAAAAAATATGAATGTGTGAAGGAACGCTAAAGAGGTTGAAAATATCAGAAAGGGCTCATGCACACGAACGTATTTTCTTTCCATGTCCGTTCCGTTTTTTTTTGCGGACCATATGCGGAACCATTCATTTCAATGGGTCCGCAAAAAAAACTGAAGGTACTCTGTGTGCATTCCGTTTTCGTATGTCTGTTTTTCCGTTCCGCAAAAAAATAGAGCATGTCCTATTTTATTCTAGGTTGCAGACAAGGATCGGCATTATTACAATGTAATACACTGTATTTTACTTTGATCATTGGTGCTGATTCTGCATCCAAATTATTTATAAATTTTATTGATTAACTGATATATGTCACAATAGTGGTGTATTAAAGTCGCAGATTTTGTCGCACGTCATTATACAGCAAAATCTTTTCCAAAGGGGTGTGGTATGGGCCAGCCGGCAGGTTTTTGGCATGGAAAATGGCTTAAAGGGGTACTCTGGGAATTAAGAAGATAAAATTACTGAAAATACTTAAATATTACTTTGTTATAAATATATTCCCAAATACATTTCAGTAGTTATGATGTCTCTAAAAAAATGGCTGCCATCCTACTACTACATCTAAGATCTGTCCTAATCACACAGGAGGACAATTTACTTCACAACACTGAGGTAAAGAGCTGCCTCATCCTCCTCTCTGCTCTGCTTGTCAGGGATTATGATCCTGAATACAGTTTAATATGATCTTCAGCTGAATCTCTAGGATTGAAGCTCATGAGGAGATATGAAGTACAGAGAAGAGGTGGAGATATGAATAATGAGCAGCAGCTCTTTTATACAGTCTCCATTACCACAGCCCCACATTACCAAAGTGTATCCTGTCTGTTCTCTCTGTACTTTATGTCTCCACATAATCTCCATTCCTATAGACAGTCAACTAAATTCTTATCAACTGTATTCAGGATCATAATCCCTGACAAGAATAGCAGAGAGGAGGATGAGGCAACTCTTTACCTCAGTGTTATGAAGTAACTTGTCCTGCTGTGTGATTAGGACAGGTTTTGTGTGTACTAATAGGACGGTGGCCATTTTATTTCTCCTAATGATTGCTCCCTAGACAAAACCCATTATAATATATAAAACAAGCCATTAAATGTATTTGGGGATATATTTATAGTAAAGTAATATTTTTATTCTCTTAATTCCCAGACAAGTTCTTTAACCACTACAGGACCGCCTAACGCACAGATGCGTCCGGCGGGCGGTCCTGTAGTTCTGAGTGGACGCATCGGCGCGTCATCTCGCGAGACACGCGATTTCCTGTGAGCGTTCACAGTGCCGGGCGTCTCAGGAGTTTAACTACAGCCTGCCAGCGATGATCAATCGCTGGCAGGCTGTAGATGCGATATAAATCGCATCAAACAGGTATATCAGACGCTGTTTTGTTAACAGCGTCTGATATACCTGCTACCTGGTCCTCTGGTTGTCCCATTTGCAGGGATCGACCACCAGAGGACCAGGTAGCTATGTAAATTTGCACCAAACACTACACTGACCACACCCCCACCCCCCCCCCCTCACTTATTAACCCCTTGTTAACCCCTTGATCACCCCATCTAGATTCCCTGATCACCCCCCTGTCACTGATCACCCCCCTGTCATTGATCACACCCCTTGTAAGGCTCCATTCAGACGTCCATATGTGTTTTGCGGATCCGTGGATTCACGGATCCGCTGAACTGATCCACGGATCCGCAGATCCTCAAAACACGGACACCGGCAATGTGCTTTCCGCATTTTGCAGATCCGCACATTGCCCGAACTATATAGAAAATGCTTTTTCTTGTCCGCAATTGCGGACAAGAATAGGACATGTTCTATATTTTTGCGGAACGGAAGTGCAGACCTGGAAGCGCGGATCCGTAATTCCGGATCCGAGCGGGACAAAGTCTGTCCCCATAGAAATGAATGGGTCCGCAATTCCGTTCCGCAAACAGAATTGCGGACGTGTGAATGGGGCATAAGGGTCCCTTATCACCACCAGTTAGGCCTCTTTCACACTTGTGTTGTGAAGATCCGGCGTGCACTTCCGTCGCCGGAAGTGCACGCCGGATCCGGCACAACGCAAGTGAACTGAAAGCATTTGAAGACTGATTAGTCTTCAAAATGCTTTCAGTGTTACTATGGCAGCCAGGACGCTACTAGCGTCCTGGTTGCCATAGTAGCAGTGGGGAGCGGCATACTTACATTCCGTGCGGCTCCCGGGGCGCTCCTGAATGACGTCAGAGCGCCCCGCGCGCATGGATCACGTGATCTATGCACTGGGGCGCCCTGATGTCATCCTGAAGCGTCCCGGGAGCCGCACGGAATGTAAGTATGCCGCTCCCCCGCTCCCCCTACTTTTTACTATGACAACCAGGACTTTAGCGTCCTGGCTGCCATAGTAACCATTGACAAAAAGCTAAACGTTGGATCCGGCGATGCGCGGAAACGACGTTTAGCTAAAGGCCGGATCCGGACGAATGCCTTTCAATGGGCATTAATTCCGGATCCGTCCTTCCGGCATACTTTCAGGATTTTTGGCCGGAGCAAAAAGCGCAGCATGCTGCGGATTTTGCTGCGGCCAAAAAACGTGTCAGTACTGAACTGAGGACATCCTGATGCATCCTGAACGGATTTCTCTCCATTCAGGATGCATGGGGATAATCCTGATCAGTAGCTTTCCGTCCTAGAGACCCGAGGACGTGTGACACTTTTTTGCAGCTAAGATGCGCAAAGGGGCCCAAATTCCAATGAGTACCTTTTAGGAGGGCATTTTTACGCATTTTTCTTCTCACGCTTTAGGGCCCCTAAAATGCCAGGGCAGTATAAATACCCCACATGTGACCCCATTTTGGAAAGAAGACACCCCAAGACATTCCATGAGGGGCATGGCGAGTTCATAGAAGAATTTTTTTTTGGCACAAGTTAGCGGAAATTGATTTTTTATTGTTTTTTCTCACAAAGTCTCCCTTTCCGCTAACTTTTGACAAAAAGTTTAATTTTTCATTGCCCTACTTCTCCTGAGTACGGCGATACCACATGTGTGACACTTTTTTGCAGCCAAGATGCGCAAAGGGGCCCAAATTCCCATGAGTACCTTTAGGATTTCACAGGGCATTTTTACGCATTTGGATTCTCACGCTTTAGGACCCCTAAAATGCCAGGGCAGTATAAATACCCCACAAGTGACCCCATTGTGGAAAGAAGACACCCCAAGGTATTCCGTGAGGGGCATGGAGAGTTCACAGAAAAAAAAAAATTTGGCACAAGTTAGCGGAAATTGATATATATATATTTTTTTTTACAAAGTCTCATATTCCACTAACTTGTGACAAAAAATAAAATTTTACATGAACTCACCATACCCCTCACGGAATACCTTGGGGTGTCTTCTTTCTAAAATGGGGTCACTTGTGAGGTTTTTGTACTGCCCTGGCATTTTAGGGGTCTCCGCAATCATTACACGTATGGCCAGCATTAGGAGTTTCTGCTATTCTCCTTATATTGAGCATACGGGTAATGAGATTTTTTTTTTCCGTTCAGCCTCTGGGCTGAAAAAAAAAAAATGAACGGCACAGATTTTTTCATTCATATCGATCATCGTGGATGAAAAATTCTCTGCCAAAATCAGTGACTGCGGTGCGGTGGGCTGGGCGCTAGCTACCTAACAAGTAGCTAACTAAGGCCTCTTTCACACTAGCTCATGTGGTATCGCCGTACTCAGGAGAATTAGGGCAATGTGTTTTGGGGTGTATTTTTATATATACCCATAATTTGTGTGAGAAATATTTCTGTAAACGACAACTTTTTAAAAATTTTTATACAAAGTTGACAATTTACAGAGATATTTCTCTCACCCAACATGGTTATATGTAAAAATACACCCCAAAACACATTGCCCTACTTCTCCTGAGTACGGTGATACCACATAAGTGACACATTTTTGCAGCCTGGGTTCGCAAAGGGGCCCAAATTCCAACGAGTACCTTTAGGTTTTACATGGCTGCTCACAATTTAGCCCCGCCCAAAATGCCAGAACAGTAAACACACCCCACAAATGACCCCATTTCGGAAAGTAGACACCCCAAGGCATTAACTGAGGGGCATAGTGAGTCCGTCTGAGATTTTTATTTTTTTTTGCCAGAAGTTAGCAGAAATGGAAACTTTATTTTATTTTTTTTTCCTCAGAAAGTGTCATTTTCCGCTAACTTGTGAAAAAAAAAATGAAATTATACATGAACTCACCATGCCCCTCCACGAATACTTTGGGGTGTCTTCTTTCTAAAATGGTGTCATTTGGGGGGTAGTTATACTATCCTGGCATTCTAGCACCTGGAGAAACATGACAGGTGCTCAGAAAGTCAGAGCTGCTTCAAAATGCCGAAATTCACTTTTTTGCACCATAGTTTGTAAACGCTATAACTTTTACCCAAACCAATAAATATACACTTATTGGATATTTTTTTTTTTATCAAAGACATGTAGAACAATAAATTTAGAGAAAAATGTATATAGAAATGTAGTTTTTTTTAAAAAATTTTACAACAGAAAGTGAAAAATGTCGTTAAATTTTTAATAATAGCAAAAAAAGTTAAAATGTCAGCAACCATGAAATACCACCAAATGAAAGCTCTGTTAGTGAGAAGAAAAGGAGGTAAAATTCATTTGGGTGGTAAGTTGTATGACGGAGCAATAAACGGTGAAAGTAGTGTAGTGCAGAATTGTAAAAAGTGGCCTGGTCATTAAGGGTGTTTAAGCTAGGGGGGCTGAAGTGGTTAAATCCATTTTAGCAAGGGAGTTGGTATAGATATAAGTCTGTCGCATGGCCTGCTGGAGGAAGTGGCCTGTGCCTCTACATGACTTTGGCGCTTCCTTCAGCAGCTCAGAGGGAATTCATAAATGTTCCCCTGTATGTTTTAGTATATAAATTCAGTAAACTAAGGCCCCTTTCACACGAGCGAGTTTTCCATCCAGATGCTATGTGTGTGCAACAAGCCCACTGGCTGCGCCTGGGGTTTACCTTGCCTCTTAGGAGGTTTCTACGAAATATGTCTCTCTTATAAAGCAAGTAGTCGTGACGCCAGCTGCTGTGAAGCAGCGAGGACTTGGAGTCCCCTTAGTAGATGATAATGTTGGTACCCGGGGGTAGGACTGCCAGAGTGGTGCAGGGGGGCCTACAGTCTCTGTAGATGTTTTATACACGTGTCACAGTGTTCCTACCTGGATACGGTTGGATCCCAGACATGGTGTGGTCCGAAGCAGTGCAAAAAGGGTAATGGAGTCTTGACTTGTATAAACGTTGAACACAGCTTTGCTTGGCATAAACGGTAATCCAAACAGCTTCCAAACTTTATCTTGGTCATCAGCAGGTAGTGGCATAATCTGCGCAGGTAAACACTTCTCTGCAACACTCTCAGCTCACCTGTGTGGTAGCTTTCTCAGCTCTGCTATGCTTGGCTGGCATAGGCGTGCGCAGACTATTGCATTAGGGTGTGAACCCTAAAGCACAAACACACAAGCCGTGCGCGAGTGTGTGTGTATGTATGTATGTATATATTATATACACATACAGACACATATATATATATATATACACAAATACACTCTGCATACATACATACAGACCCGCACTATCAATATAATCAAGGGAGAAGAGATAATTTTTAAACTTACCCGTATTTTTCGCCCTATAAGACGCTCCAGCCCATAAGACACACCTAGGTTTTAGAGGGGGACAATAAGAAAAAAATATTTTTTATTACAACTGAGGTCAGACCACCAATCAGACCCCCAATGTTAATCAGACCTCAGCTAACAGCCCCAAAAAGACCCACAATCTTAATAAGACCCCAATAAGACCTCAGATCAGACCCAAATGTGAATGACCCCCAATCAGACCTCAGATAAGAGCCCCAGTGCCTCATATCAGCCCCTAATGCCCTCCAGCAGCCTCTCTACATCCCACCAGTGCCCCTCTTCAGCCCCAGTGCCTCATATCAGCCCCCAGTGCCCCTCTATAGCCCCCAGCAGCCTTTATTCAGCCCCCAGTGCCATATATAATCCCCCCCAGTGCCTCTCTTCAGCCCCCCAGCAGCCTCTCTTCAGCCCACCAATGCCCCTCTTCAGCCCCACAGTGCCTCATATCAGCCCCACAGTGCCTCATATCAGCCCCACAGTGCCTCATATCAGCCCCCAGTGCCTCATATCAGCCCCCAGTGCCTCATATCAGCCCCCCAGTGCCTTATATAAGCCCCCAGTGCCTCATATTACCCCGCAGTGCCCCTCTTCAGCCCCGCAGTGCCCCTCTTTAGCCCCCCAGTGCCTTACATCAGCCCCCCAGTGCCTCTCTTCAGCCCCCCAGCAGCCTCTCTTCAGCCCCCAGTGCCTCATATTACCCCCAGGGCCCCATATCAGCCCCCAGTGCCCCCCTTAAGCCCCCAGTGCCTTACATCAGCCCCCCAGTGCCTCTCTTCAGCCCCCCAGTGCCTCTCTTCAGCCCTCCAGCAGCCTCTCTTCAGCCCTCCAGCAGCCTCTCTTCAGCCCTCCAGTGCCTCATAACAGCCCCCAATGCCCCTTTTCAGCTACCCAGTGCCTCATATCATCCCCCATGGCCCCTCTTCAGCCCCCAGCAGCCTCTCTTCAGCCCCCAGCAGCCTCCCTTCAGCCCCCCAGCAGCCTCCCTTCAGCCCCCCAGCAGCCTCCCTTCAGCCCCCAGCAGCCTCCCTTCAGCCCCCCAGCAGCCTCTCTTCAGCCCCCCAGTGCCTCATATCAGACCCCAACAGCCTCTCTTTAGCCCCCAGTGCCTCCATCAGCCCCCCCCCCAAAAAAAAACCACTTACCATTCCTGTTTTGGACGCCGCCACTCCTCACCGCCCGCACTCGGTAATCTTCTTGTACAGTCTGCTGTGTTGGCGTGTACAGTGTGAGGTCACAGCACGGCCTCACACTGTGCGCAGCCTTCACAGTGGAGCGCTGAGGACCAGGAAGGAAGAGGTAAGTATAGTGCTTTCAGCGCTTACCGGCACTGACAGCTTGATTAGGGTGTGCCCAGGGACACCCGGCACACCCCGTGCGCACGCCTATGTTGGCTGGGTAAACAGGAAACTCTTCCTCATCTGCTGGAACTTAGCTTAGCTGTCTGCAGTCTGTCTCTTACTTTTGTCCTTAATCCTAGGAACTTCTTGTCCTGGCATCAAGTTCTGTTAGCTTGGGAGGCAATGCAAGCCCAGGAGGGGACAAGCAACCATAAAGGACTTCAGAGGCAGGGCCTCTGGGGCCTAGCAGAGCAGGCAGTGCTCTGCTAGCCAACACACAACCTTTCCCCATGAGGAGGTAGGCTAGACTGACTCGCTGACTAACTAAACTCCTCCCTCTCTAAAGAGGGCTGGGAAGGAGCTAGTAGGTTCCTTTCCAGAGAAAATAGCTCTGCTCAGATTTTCCACCCACTGGTAGACCAGGCACATTACATGTAAACATCAGTTTATAAGAAAATGCATATACACATTGCAGGATATGGTAATAAATATAAGAGATAACACAGGATCACACATTACAGATGGTGGGGGTACAAAAAGAAGTGGTAATGGCACTCAGTGCCATTACATTCCCCAGCACTTAAGAGGCAAGCCGCCCTCGGCTTGTGCTTAGGGTAATTGAAAATATGCTCTAAGGGTATCAGAAATAGATGCATGAAAAGATATAAAGTTAGCAACAGCTACTACAGGGTCTCTGCCCGTAAGAGTAGGGTGTCCGAGAACAGTTTCCCTCTCAGGTATAACCAGAAAGCCAAAATAGTGTGCATTAAGTGATTATTACTGACTAAACTTTGTATAGTGGATCCTTAGCATCAAAGTAAGCGTAGGGGTGACTTCACTCCATTAACCCACTACTATGTAATTAAAACGCCCGCAGATAGAAGGGTGGCTTTGTCAGGTGTTCCCTTCCGGCAACAAAGTCTAATTATGCTTTACGCCATGTCACCTTGATGATTAGAACAAGTAGCTTAATTATTTTTCCTAAGCCTGGTGCACAAGGCCTTAGGACATAGAGGATTAGTCATACTTAAAACACTCCAATACTTTAGGAGGAGGAATATTTTCTCCTACAACTCCAGACAGATATATAGCAGCAGGTTGCCCTTTAACGGTGTTAGGGTACTTTCACACTAGCGTTTTGGATTCCGTTTGTGAGATCCGTTTCAGGGCTCTCACAAATGGTCCAAAACGGATCAGTTAAGCCCCAATGCATTCTGAATGGATAAGGATCCGTTCAGAATGCATCAGTTAGGCTCCGTTCCGCCTCTATTCCGTTTTGGAGACAGACACCAAAACGCAGCATGCAGCATTTTGGTGTCCGTCTGAAGTGGCGGAGCCTAACTGATCCGTTTTGAATTACAATGTAAGTCAATGGGGACGGATCCGTTTTCGATGACACAATATGGTGCATTTGAAAACGGATCCGTTCCCCATTGACTTTTAATGTAATTCAAACGGATCTGTTTTGGACTTTGTCATTTTTCATTAAAACGAATGCAAACGGATCCGTTCTGAACGGATACAAACGTTTGCATTATATACAGACGGATCCGCATTAACGCAAGTGTGAAAGTACCCTTAGATTTGCTTGAAACATAACCACTTGGTCTAGAACCATTAGTTTCACATGTACTCAGCTTAAGCACATAACCACTTGGTTTAGAACCATTAGTTCAAATTGTACTCAAAGGCAAACAATAGTGAGCAATACAAGGAAGGACATGCTTTGAATGTACCAGCTGCACTCAGAGGCAGTCCATAATACTAAGCAACATATAAAGTGTGTACTATCTGGTGATTTGAAAAATGCAAACATAATCCATACAATAGGCATATGAAATCACATTGTTGTACCTGCAAAATAATACACAATGGGCACAATACTTAAACGTTGCTGAAAATGTAAAACGTTAGTGCAAATAGGTAAGGCACGTTTTTTAATAACGCAATAAATCAGTGCAATAAGGCAATAGAGTCACTTTAGAGTCTCTTTCTTCTGTTCTTGAGGTAAAGTGCATTACATTGTCACTTTAAGTGCAATAACAGTCTTTGTAATCCAAGGTAAACAAGTAATTGTAATCCACATGGGTAAGAGAGGCATTTGTAATACATATAGACAATAAAGTAGAAGCGCAGGTCATGAGAACCGCTAGCAACAGGCTCCCAAATAACCTGAAAAGGGGGAAAAAAGAAAGGAAATAGGCACAGTCCTGTGCAACAAGGATTTAGATGGTAGCTGGGGGAGTCCTTACTAAATATGAATATCTGGGTGAAGACATAAAGGGGCAACCTGCGGAATAAAAACATATTAAAACAATGCCAACAGGTCCTCACCCATTAGGAATAGTCCATGCTGTGGCTCCCAAAGTCAGTGTTCTTTTTTTCTTTTGGTGAGTTGAAATGGTCCTGCTCTTTAGTTGTACAGATCGGCGATGAGGGCACGTCCGTACCCAAGGGACTTCCAGAATCCCACGAGTCTGTTCTGTTTCAGACAAGCCAGCAGGCCTGCCCATCTCCCTTCTGGGTTCGGGTGGCGGTTTACAGGAAATCACGGTCTTGGCTAGCTGCTGACGTACAGCCTTCCTGCGCGTCTCCTCCATGGTGTGGTTTAGAGAGCGCCATCTTGTTGTCCCCAGTGCGGGAGTAGACTGGAAGAGAAGGAGGAGCTTTGGGGGCGGAGTTTTCACTTCCTCCTTCAATAATGTAAAGTAGTTCCCTGTGGGCAGGGCTTGGTTTTCGCGCTTCCAGAGGGGGCATTGTTTTAGTTTCACGCCTCTGGGCACGAAGAAGATGCTGTGCCATAGCAAGTAAAAATGCCAAATTAACTCTTTGGGCGCCCGTGTGCAGGGTTTTGCGCCGGTAGTTCCGCAACAAAGTCCTTAAAGTCACTTTCAACGCAGTTTTGGTAAATCCAATAGACAAATAAAGTTAGTAGGCACACAATTTTGTTTGACTCCTGTTAATGGTATGCGACACACAATGGGGTACAGTGCTTATTCTGTTTTTAACAGAACACAGTTTTAACGTTTCACGAATCCTGTTCATGACGCCAATTGATGGGATGAGCCCAATGGCCATGCTTGGGGTATCCCTTGCCCCTTAGGAGGTTTGTACGAAATATGTCCCTCTTATAGAGCAAGTAGTCATGACGCCAGCTGTCATGAAGCAGGGAGGACTTGGAGTCCCCTTTGTAGATGGTAATGTTGGTACTCAGGGGTAGGACTGCCAGAGTGGTGCAGGGGGGCCTACAGTCTCTGTAGATGCTGTATACACGTGTCATAGTGTTCCTACCGGGATATGGTGGTCCGAAGCAGTGCAAAAAGGGTAGTTGAACTTGGATAATGAATGGGTAGAATAAATGGAGTCCAGACTTGTATAAACGTTAAACACAGCTGTACTTGGCATAAACGGTAATCCAAACAGTTTCCAAACTTTATCTTGGTCATCAGCAGGTAGTGGCATAATCTGTGCAGGTAAACACTTCTTTGCAACACTCTTAGCTCAGCTATGCTTTAGCTCTCTCAGTTCAGCTATGCTTGGCTGGGTAGATAGGAAACTCTTCCTCTTCTGCTGGAACTTAGCTTGGCTATCTGTAGTCTGTCTCTTACTTTAGTCCTTAATTCTAGGAACTTCTTGTCCTGGCATCAAGCTCTGTTAGCTTGGGAGGCAATGCAAGCCCAGGATGGGGCAAGCAACCATAAAGGACTTCAGAGGTAGGGCCGCTGGGGCCTAGCAGAGCAGGCAGTGCTCTGCTAGCCAACACACATTCTTTCCACAGGATGGGGTAGGCTAGACCAGTGTTTCCCAACCAGTGTGCCTCCAGCTGTTGCAAAACTACAACTCCCAGCATGTCCAGACAGCCTTTGGCTGTGCAGGCATGCTGGGAGTTGTAGTTTTGCAACAGCTGGAGGCACACTGGTTGGGAAACACTGGGCTAGACTGACTCACTGACTAAGGCCTCATGCACACGACCGTTTTTTTATGCTGTCCGCAAAAAGGGGTTCCATTGTTCAGCGATCCGTGTCCGTTTTTGCCTTCCGTTATGTTTCCGTGTGTCTTCCGTTTTTTTTAGTGGACATGACCCAAAAGAATTTTACCAAAAGACAGGCTGACAATTTTTCCCAAGTGCCTGCCAAGGGATCCGCAAAAAAAACGGACACGGAACGCGGATGACACACGGATGGCCATCCGCATTTTTTCACGGACCCATTGACTTGAATGGGTCCGTTAACCGTTTTTCACGGACAAGAATAGGACAGGTTATATTTTTTTGACGGACTGGAATCACGGACCACGGACGCGGAGGACAAACGGTGCATTTGCCGAGGTTTCCACGGACCCATTGAAAACCAATGGGTCCGCAGAAAATCACGAAAAACTGAGCAACGGACACGGAATCAAACAACAGTCGTGTGCATGAGGCCTAACTAAACTGCTCCCTCTCTAAAGAGGGCTGGGAAGGAACTAGAAGGTTCTTTCCAGATAAACTAGCTCTGCTCAGATTTTCTGCCACCCACTGGTAGACGAGGCACATTACAGGTAAACAGCAGTTCATAAGGAAATACATATACACATTGCAGGATATGGTAATTAATATAAGAGATGACACAGGATCACATATTACAGATGGTGGGGGTAGAAAAGGAACGCAGAGCATCCAGACTGAATCCTGACCCATTCATTTAAATGATCATTTTGACGTTCAAGAAAAATTACAGCATGTTCTATATTGTGCATTTTTCAATCAGCCGTGGCCCTATTTAAATAAATGGGGCCTGAATGAAATAGGCATCCAGATGCAATGAGTTTTTTTCTAATTACGTTTTTATAGAAATGGCAATTATAGAAAGCATAAATTGAACAAAGGTTTAAATGCCACACGGTCAGGTTTCATGGTCAGGAAAGGCAAAATTAGGAGTGAATTTAAAAAAGAGAAGTCGTATCAGTCCAAAACACTCTCTACTTTCATGATCCACTCTTGAGTTTGGCTTCCAAAATGGCATCAGGAAACCTGACTGTACACTGACACTCAGTTCACACTTTCGCGTAAAACGCCGCTTTTGAACGCACATAAAAACGCACAACAGTAAAGGAACCATGCATTCCAATGAGGGTGGTTCACACTTGCGCGTTTTTATGCGCGTTCGTAGGCGCCTATAAACGTCCGACGCATAGGCAAGTATGTTCGCGTTAATTTGGGCGTTTATCCAGCGTTTGGTTCCAATAGACTTCAATGGGAAACGCCATAGGCGTGTTGTTCGAGCGTTTGTGCGCGTAGAAACGCGCCTATGGATGCGCGTTTTACAAAGTTTGCAACATGCTGAATCAGCCACCATGGAATGTCACACCTCTAAAGCACTCAGATTGGCCAAACTATATCATAGGTCATTGGCCAACTATGCAGTCAATCACATAAACGCGCGTCAAACGCGCCTACACTATTTACCAAAACGCTTGAAAAAACGCGCCTATATGCAAGTCTTGAACGCACCAAAAACGCTAGGCTTCAAAACGCTCAGGTCTGAACCCAGTGTAAGGCCTCATGCACACGGCCGTTGTTCGGGTCCGCGTCCGAGCCGCATATTTCGCGGCTCGGCCACGGACCCATTCACTTCAATGGGGCCGCAAAAGATGCGGACAGCACTCCGTGTGCTGTCTGCATCCGTTGCTCCGTTCCGTGCCCCCGCAAAAAAAATATAGCATGTCCTATTCTTGTCCGTTTTGCTGACAACAATAGGCATTTCTATAACGGGCCGCATTACCGTTCCGCAAATTGCGTAACGGAACGCGGATCAGCTTCCGTGTTTTGCGGATCCGAGATTTGCGGACCGCAAAACACCAACGGTGGTGTGCATGAGGCCTAAGGCTACATGTAGACGACAGGAAAAAAAATGGCCATTAAAAACGGACACACTGTCAGTTTTTCCTGGTCAATTTTCACCCGTTTTTCATGACCATTAAGAATGGCCGTTAAAATTGATGAATTTCATTGATTTTTAACACCTGTTAGACGGGTACACTCCTGTCTAAGCAGCCATCAAAGACAGTCCCATTGATTTCAATTGGGGCCGTCTGGCCGTGAAAACAGCCAGAAAAAGAACATGTTCTATTTTTTGACAGCCGCTGTTCACTGGCTGTTAAAAATGACATTTGAAATCTCTCGCCTGTGCACTGGGTCCTTTGTTTTTTATATAACAGCGCATTCGAAATATAATATTGAGGCCAGAGGGATCAGAGGGTTTCACATCATGAAAGTCAGTCAGTCCTCATTTACATACCGTGTGGGAAAACTTGACACAGATGGTTTACATGTATAAAGACATTGTTCAAAATAGGGCTAAAAGGGTTTTCCAATGTTTTTACTGATGACTCATTCTCTGGATAAGTCATCAGTATCTGATAGGTGGGGATCTTATACCTGGTCCCCCCGCTAATCAGCTTCTCCATGCTTAATAAGCACAGCGCTGTACATTGTATAGTGGGTCTGCTTGGTATTGCAGTTCAGCCCCATTCACTTTTATAGGGCTGAGCTGCGCCTAGGCCATGAGATAATGTGTCGTTATTCGTCTAAGTTAAGCTGCGATAAGGCCGCAACGCTCACAGGAGCATTGGTGCCTTCTCAAACAGCTGATCAGAAAGGGTCCTGATTGTTGGACCCCACCGATCAGATACCGATGACTAGAGATAAGCGAATTTTTCAAAAATTCAATTCGCCGGGTCGCCGAATTTTTCAGGAAAAATTCAACCCTAATATATTTGCGGCAAATAACGTTAAAAAACAGCTATTTCCTGGCTGCTGAGATCCTTTATAGGGGTGTAGAACACAGTGTCTTGCAGTAACACGCATAGGGAGTCTGCTTTGGTAGTAAAATAATACTGTGAGTCCGTATGACAAACAGATGACAGGCGTCGCTCTAAGAATCACTGCATACTTCACATAGGCCTCATGCACACGACCGTTGTTTGATTCCGTGTCCGTTGCTCCGTTTTTCGTGATTTTCTGTGGACCCATTGGTTTTCAATAAGTCAGTGGAAACCTCGGCAAATGCACCGTTTGTCATTCGCGTCCGTGGTCCGTGATTCCAGTCCGTCAAAAAAATATAACCTGTCCTATTCTTGTCCGTGAAAAACGGTTCACGGACCCATTCAAGTCAATGGGTCCGTGAAAAAATGCGGATGGCCATCCGTGTGTCATCCGCGTTCCGTGTCCGTTTTTTTTGCGGATCCCTTGGCAGGCACTTGGCAAAAATTGTCAGCCTGTCTTTTGGTAAAATCTTTTGGGTCATGTCCGCTAAAAAAAACGGAAGACACACGGAAACACAACGGAAGGCAAAAACGGACACGGATCACTGAACAACAGAACCCCTTTTTGCGGACAGCATAAAAAAACGGTCGTGTGCATGAGGCCTTATTTGGGCGGTCACGGGACCAAAACTGACCAAATAACTCAAGTACCAACTCAGCCTTACAGGTAGATGTTAGCGTCAAGAAGAAGCGCACTCCTTTTACACCCTCGACAGCTGATTACACATAGATGTCTACAAAACCTGTTCTATTAAATGCTTATACAAGTAGAGCCCCCTGACAGAGTGGAGAGGGTGTCAGCAGTAAGTTTGTGTTGACATCACCGTCACCGATTATTTTGGCCTTCCTCTAAACCGTCAGAACAATAACCCACAAAAACGGATTCTGTCTTTCGAGCATACGCCTTCACTCGGTTAGCATTTGCTCAATAATCCATCAGTATGATTGAGTCGATAAAACAGAGATGACACGTGAATGGAATATATTTGCATGTCTTCTGTGTTTTCTACCCACTCCTGCTTTTTGCTACCAAATCATAAGTAATTTCTGATGGGACCATACAGGCCTTAAAGAGAACCTGTCACCTCAAAAATGGTTCTAAGCTGCCAGCAGCACCATACAGTATCCCGCAGCCTGTTTCTAATCTTATTTTTGTTTCAGCAGTCCGATCCTGTAAAAGGGCTGAAAACGATCTTTTTTTCCAGGCCGGCGCGCTCCTCCAGTCAAGCTTGAAGTCATGGGGGAAGCGGCCTCCTTGCTTCAAGCGGTGGTAACCACGCCCCCTTACCTTCCCCTTTGCTGTGACTGACAGCGTTTATGCCCGACAGCCGGCTGGCTTTACCGAACAGCTGGCTGTCAGCCGGCTTGATTACACAGACAGGATCCATTGTGCATCTCATTTTTCCTTCCTTCTGACAGATCCGAAGAAGTGTCAAATAAATGATGATGTCAGCCAGGCCGAAAGCCACAATAGTGAACCAGTCATGAAGTGGGGAGGGTGGGAACAGCATGAGAAGTCCACAGAGTGGACCTATGAGGTGAGGTGGAAGCAGTATGAGGAGGCCACCGAGTGGCACAATGACAGAGTCTGTAGGTGGCGGCAGCAGCAGCAGCATTAGATGAAGGCCACCGAGTGGCACAATCACAGAGTTTGGAGTTGGCAGCAGCATGAGTAGTCCACAGAGTGGCACAATGACAGAGTGTGGAGGTGGTGGCAGTATAAGGAGGCCACCGAGTGGCACAATGAACGAGTCTGCAGGTGGCAGCAGCATGAGGAGACCACAGAGCGGCACAATGACAGAGTCTTGAAGTGGCAGCAGCATGAGTAGACACAGAGTGGCACAATGACAGAGGTGTTTGCAGCAGCAGCATCAGAAGGAGTCCACAGAGTGGCACAATGATAGTGTGGAGGTGGCAGCAGCATGAGTAGGCCACAGCGTGGCACAATGTATAGAGTGTGGAGGTGGCAGCAGCATGAGTAGGCCAGAGAGTGGCACAATGACAGAGTGTTGGGGTGGCAGCAGCATAAGTAGGCCACAGAGTTGCACAATGACAGAGTCTGGAGGTGGCAGCAGCATGAGTAGGCCAGAGAGTGGCACAATGACAGAGTCTAGAGGTGGCGGCAGCAGCAGCATCAGGAGGAGTTCACAGGCTGGCACAATGACAGAGTCTGGAGGTGGCAGCAGCATGAGTGGGCCAGAAAGTGGCACAATGACAGAGTGTGGAGGTGTCGGCAGGAGCAGCATCAGGAGGATGCCACAGAGTGGCACAATGACAGAGTGTGGAGGTGGCAGCAGCATGAGTAGGCCACAGAGTGGCACAATGACAGAGTGTGGAGGTGTCGGCAGCATGAGGAGACCACAGAGCGGCACAATGACAGAGTCTGGAGGTGGCGGCGGCATCAGGAGGCCACAGAGTGGCAAGGTGACATACTGTGGAGGTGGGTGGCAATACCAGTACCCGCTGAAGATGGTGGGTGAAAGAAGGAGCACTTGGCTTTAGATGTGTGGCATCAGGCGGGTAACAGCATAGTATCTGAGGCAGGTAGCCAGAAGAAACCGGTCTCTTTTGTCAAATTGTTGGTGTGAGTCACCATGGATGATCTAGTCTGATGCATCATTTATTGGTGTGTGGAAATCCTGGCTGATCCAAACCTGATTCATCTTGATGCAGTGTCCCACTATGTGCTATATAGTATGTGGGCACTTTAAACTCTTGCTAAATGTCATATCAAATGTATTGTGGTATTATGCTGGTATCAGGCTGGCAGTATCATTTACCTGGCACCACTTATATATATATAGCTGGGGGGGTGTAAAGTTAGTGTGTCTGATGATAATGAAGAGATGAGGAAGTTAATGGAGGAGGTGGAAATTTGTATTTCCACTGAAATAATTCAAAAAAGATTTTACCGCATATAAGTGCAGCGCTTAACGCAGAATACAAGTTTTTTGTCCCCCGAAATAATTCAAACTAGATTTTATTGCATATAAGTGCAGCACTTAATGCTGAATTCAAGTATTTTCTCCACCAAAATAATTCAAACAAGATTTTACTGCATATAAGTGCAGAGCTTAATGATGAATACAAGATTTTTTCCACCAAACGCGCAGTGTGTGAAACGTAAATACAAAATTTCAACACAACGTACTTCAGTTCATACCGCAAAATGGACTTTCCCACATATAACTGCAGCACTGAACGCTGAATATATCTTGATTTTTGTACAGATATACGCCACTAAAGGCTTTACTGCATATAACTGCAACAGTGAACACTGTTTCTTTCTGATATACGTCAAAGGTTAGCCCTATATACTGGCACATTACGCGGATGCACTATGGAGAAAGGGGGAAGCACTATGGGGGCATTTACTGGGGACCCTATATACTGGCATACTATAGGGGGTACTATGGAGAAAGGGGGGGAGGAGCACTATGGGAGTATCTACTGTGGGCCCTATATACTGTCACATGTTATGGGGGGCATCTACTGGGGGCCCTATATACTGGCACACATTATGGGGGACACTATGTAGAAGTGTGGGAGAATAGCACTATGGGGGAATTATATAGGGGCATTAAATACTGGCACACATTTTGGTGTTACTATGGGGAAGGGAGGAGAGGAGCATTATGGGGGCATCTATGTGGGACAGTCTATAGGGGCATTTTATACTGGCACATTATGGAGAGCACTATGGGAACGGTGGAGGAGCACTATGGGGGCATCTTCTGGGGGCACTATATAGAGCATTTTTTGTACTGGCGCACATTATACAGAGAATTATTACTACCGGGGCATTATGGTGGGCTTTATTACAACTAGGGGACTATAAGAGCATTATTACTTCTGGGACCCAATTACTGTTGGGGGCACTGTAGGAGCACTATTACTACTAAGTGCACTCTGGCACAGAATTATTACTATTGTTGGGACTTTGGGGAGCACTATTACTGTGGGGGCACCCTGGCACAGTACGAGCTTAGCACAGTTCTTTTTGGGGGACATTATGTTTACACTAGTAGTGTCAGGGGCACTATTTGCTGGGTGCAGTTATTTTTTAGAGCATTGTGTTCCAATAATTATTGAAGAGGGCACTATCTGTGTGTAACTAGTATTTTCAAGGGGGTTTATCTGTTTCTGCAGTAAAGTTTTGGGAAGCACAACATCTCAGTATTGGGGGTCCATGATGGGATGTTAAGAAGATGGGAGGATGATGGAAACTAAGATGTCTGTCAAACTCTGCAGAGACCAGAGATGACTGAAAGAAATTATCATGGTGGTCTGGTCTGAACATCTACATCAAAGGAGATGTCACTGGATGTAAGAGGTATGTGGCGCTGTATTGGGCTACCTTCACATCTGCATTAGCGATTCTGGCAGGCTGTTCCAGCAGAGAACAGCCTGACGGAATTCACTGCATCTGGCACTGCTGGATGCAGACGGAATGCCCGCCGGCCCCATTAATTATAATGGGGTCCGGCAGAGATCTGGCCACGATCTGGCAAAAATGCCAGGTTTGTGTCCAGCCCATTCCTTGCATTTTATGCCGGATTAGTTGGTCGGATCGTACTGCCACAGGCACATTTTTTGCACAGGGGCCCTCTGCTGTCTGTGTCCGCCCCTGGTAGTACTGAAATACGCCCTTATGCGCCTCACCAGAAATAACTGCAGAAGTGACCTGAGAATATATTTTTCTTGTAGTGCTGAAATACGCCCCTATATGCTTTCACCAGAAATAACTGCAGAAGTGACCTGAGAATATATTTTTTTTGTTGGACTGAAATAGGCCACTATACACTTTCAACAGAAAACTATTAAAGAGTGAAGTGTGTAAATATTTTTCTTTTTTTACTGAAAAACGCCTCTATACGTTTTCACCAGAAATAACTGCAGAAGTGACCGGAGAATATATATTTCTTGTTGGACTGAAATAGGCCACTATATGCTTTCACCAGAAATAACTGCTACAGTGCAGCGCGTATGTATTTTAGTTTTTTTACTGAAATACCCATCTATACGCTTTAACCAGAATTAAGTGCAGAAGTGACCTGAGAATATATTTCTTGTTGGAATTAAATAGGCCACTATATGCTTTTACCAGAAATAACTGCTACAGTGCAGTGCGCATATATTTTTCTTTTTTTACTGAAATATGTCCTTATACGCTTTCACCAGAAATAACTGCAGAAGTGACCTGAGAATATATATTTCTTTTTGGACTGAAATAGGCCACTATATGCTTTCACTAGAAATAACTGCTATAGTGCAATGCCTATATATTTTTCTTTTTTTTCACTGAAATACGTTCCTATACGCTTTCACCAGAAATAACTGCAGAAGTGACCGGAGAAAATATATTTCTTGTTGGACTGAAATAGGCCACTATACGCTTTAACCAGAAATAACTGCAACAGTGCAGTGCGTATATGTTTTTCTTTTTTTTACTAAAATACACCTCTATACGCTTTCACCAGAAATAACTGTTGAAGTGACCTGAGAATATATATTTCTTGTTGGACTGAAATACGCCACTATACGCTTTCACCAGAAATAACTGCTACAGTGCAGTGCGTACCATATTTTTCGCCCTATAAGACGCACTTTTTTCCCCCAAAGGTGGGGGGAAAATAGCAGTGCGTCTTATGGGGCGAAAGTTGCGTTTTTGCTGTAGTTATAATGATACACCCGCCGCGATGCCACGCGGCAGGTGTATCAGCTAAGAGGGAGGAGGGGCTGTGGCAGGCCAGCATGACAGCGGGGCCCATGCAGTGACTGTATCCTACTACACAGGCCCCGCTCACTGTAGATAAGCTTGCAATATTTGAAGACAGTGTTATTATAAAGAAAAAAGCCTTAGTAAACCTTAGTTGTATTATTCTACCCACAATCAGTGGCAAAGAGGAGGGAGGAGGCAGGTCGGGAGGACGGACGCAGGCAGCGTGAGTCACTACGTCACGCTGCCTGCGCCCGTCTCCCGGCCTGCCTCCTCTCCTCTCTGCCACCGATTGTAGGTAGAATAATACAACTATGGATTACTAAGGCTTTTACTATAATAACAATGTCTTCAATTATGGCAAGCTTATATACAGTGAGCGGGGCCCGTGTAGTAGGATACAGTCACTGCAAGGGCCCCGCTGTCATTATAAATGCAGATGAGACCTCTACCCCCTATAGTGGGGGTCATCACAGGGACACTGTAATGGGGGATCTGTGGATGACACATAGCTTAAGATGCTATGTGTCATCCACAGATCCCCCTAACAGTGTAATCCACAGACCCCCATAACAGTGCACCATCTACAGATCCCCCCAAAACAGTGTACTCCACAGACCCCTATAACAGTGCGTCATCCACAGAGCCCCCACAACAGTGTCCTTCACAGACCCCCTATAACAGTGTGCCATCTACAGATCTCCCATAACAGTGTCACCCAGAGATCCCCCATAACAGTGTCACCCAGAGATCCCCCATAAAAGTGTCATCAAGAGATCCCCCATAAAAGTGTCATCCAAAGATCCCCTATAACAGTGCCGCCCACAGATCCCGATAACAGTGTGTCATCCACAGATCCCCCATCCATAGCAGTGCCATCCACAGATCCCCCATAACAGTGTCATCCACACCATTATTTCAAAACCCACCAAAAGCACACATTTTGGTTCAAAATATTTTTTTTCTTATTTTTCTCCTCAAAAACCTGGGTGCGTCTTATGGGTAGGTGCATCTTATAGGGCGAAAAATACGGTATATATTTTTCTTTTTTTACTGAAATACACCTCTATATGCTTTCACCAGAAATAATTGTAGAAGTGACCTGAGAATATATATTTTTTGTTGAACTGAAATAGGCCACTATACGCTTTCACCAGAAATAACTGCAATAGTGCAGTGCGTATATATTTTTCTTTTTTAAAAGAAATAAGCCCCTATAGTCTTTAACCAGAAATGAATGCAACCGTGCAGTGCGTTTAAATGTTTCGTGTATTACTGAAATACCACCCTATACTCTTTCACCAGAAATGCAAATGCAAATGATCTTAGCGTAAATAACAACAAAAGTGATCTGCGTATATATTTATCTTTTTCCGCAGATAAAAGCCACTAACGGCTTTTCAACATAGCACTTGCACCCCAATAACGGAATGACAGAGCTGTATTATCAGACTATCTGGATCCCCAAGTAATGTTTCCCTGCACTTGTAAATCGCTTTTTTTTCACAATAAGGATTTTCCTATGACTCTCCCTAGCATCTGCAAATGTCTCTCCCTGTCTGTGAAATGATTCCTCTCACTATCATTTCCCTAAACTAGTAAATCGCTTCTTTCCTTCTTTTTTTTTTTAAACAATTTGTTTTTTCTTTCACTCTCCCTAGCGCCTGCATACACATCTGTCCCTGAACAAAGTATGATTGTGAATGGCAGCATCTAAGATGGCCACCATATTTATAGGGCTGTGACATCACCGGGCTGGCTGGCTGCTGATTGGCTGCATGCATGGCATTATGGGTCATACCGCCTTCCGAGACTTCCTTGCCTCATGTCCTCACACATGTAGCCGCCATTTTAGCCACCATTGTAGCCGCCATGTTAGGAAAAATTATGATTTGTTACCACGAAGCGCAAGGAAATTCGCATTCGTTGCAAATCAAATTTTTCCTGAAATTCTAAACGAATTCCACTTCGTCAGCTTCGATTCGCTCGTCTCTACCGATTACCTATCCAGAGGATAGGTCATCAGTATTAAAATGTCAGAAAACCTTTGTAACACTAAATGAACAGTACATTGCAGAACGTGACAGTAGAATTTGTTTATGGGGAACAAAGAGTTGGAAAGGTACACTTTATACGGATTTTTCAGAACATAAAATTGATGCCCAATCCAATAGGCGTGATAGGCAACACTATGTAAAATCCACTGTTCTTTAACCAAAAGAATCCTAGTCCCATTAGAAAATGTTGTTTGTTTCCTAAATAGAAATTGCACCTAATAATTGTACACCTAAAACCAACGTATTCACATTTGAATTGCAGCTAACACACAGGCGCCCTCATGTGGGCTTTCCTTGGCATAACATTTACAGTCTACAGGGCTGGTATGAGGTTAAAAATAAATCTCATCACCATTGCTTGAAATTTTATAATGGAACAGTTTTAATTTTTTGATAAAAAAAAAAATTAACAAGTAATATTAGCCTCACAAGACAATTTAAGCCCTGGATGTGCTGATTGGAGTATGTGGGCTTTGTGTGCATGTGTTTTGCATACGGCTCGGCATTTGGCACATGTGCAGTGCATAAATTCTCAGGCTATTTGCAGAGTTTGTGAAACATATGCATATTACACGGTATTGTGTTTTACTTGTTGAACTCATGCTCTATATATTGTCTCTCCTTTCTTTTTGACCTTTTCTTGGTTTTGTCAGGAGGCATTTGCATGTTTTATGGCTTGAATTTGGAGATGCGCTACTTACTGCTTTTTGAATCTGCATAGTACCCACTTCATGATGCTGTGACATGCAGTACCCCAGACCTGGGAGTATCTGTAAATGTTTTATTATGTACTGTTGTGTTATGCATATTGTCAGGCTATATACTCCAGCAGAAGAGGTATGGTTGTCAATGGTTGGCAGGAACAGGGCGGATTCATTTGGTCTGTATGTAAGCCTTCTTGATAGATTCAGACCTGTCAGAAGGGCTGTTCAACATCCAAGGTTGAGTTCTCTGTGAAACCAAGTTCTACAGTGGAGGAAGTCACATGAATGAGTTAGGAAAACTATAACCTCTTTGTCCAGCATGGTATGATGTTTAGTACTATGACTTTGTTTTGCCTAATTTTTATGAATTTCTTGGGTATCAAGGAAAACACATGCCAGCCTTAACATCTAAGGTATAGACAGGACATCCACTACCAAGGGATTGGCTCCTGATGAAGGGAATAGAATGTTGGCAATGAATCAATGACCACTATGAGATCAAAATCTGGTAACCCCACTTCTATCTTGCTTGGCGTAGCATTGATTTCACGTTTTTTGACATTACATGAGCAAACTGAAACTAAGCATATCATATAGCTTGGAGTTTCTTGAGGTTTTGAGGGGACTTCAGTGACCCCAGACTATATTCTCCTCCATGTATGCTCCCCAACCATGTTGAGATGCATCTATAGTTAACAGGATCCAGTGAGGCTAAACCAACTTCTTCTGAGATGTGCCCACCTTCTGGCAAGGCAAGAAATTATAGGGTGAGCCTTCTGGTCAACCCTTTCAGATTCCGATTCCACACGACCAGGATCTCTCTCAGTGGAGAACGTAAGTGGCACAAGAAACTACCTTTGCAGCTGCTGACATGAGGCCTAAGACCTTCATTAAGGTTGTAATACTTAATAGGTGTAGCATCAGCAAGAATTTTACTGCAGTTACACCTAGAGCCTATGCCCTAGCCCATCCTCTCCACGTTGATTGACAGAGTCGGCAGTAAAAGTGTCATCACACCCAACCCTGTCAATCAAACTGGAGAGGGTGCAACAGTTGCAGAGAGGGCTGATCCTCTAAGTGTAATGGCAACGCCCCTGCTGCTCCTAGAAGCTCATTTGCATATATTAAAATATCATTTTTCTCAGCAGTGTGGACACATATGACCATGGGACCAACACAGATCCCTTCAGCTGCTAAGCGCACATGTAACAGGTCAGCCAGTGTTATGGGTACAAATCTGCTGACAGATGCCCCTAAAGGTGCTAGGATATCAGTATACAGAACATTGGAATTTAAATATTTTTGGACCTTCTAAGATGCCCTGGAGACTCAGAAGTGACTGCAGCAAATGAACACTGAGCTGAGTAAGCAGAGTAGGTCCATCTAAGAGTCCACTTAGTGCAGTGATCGATAGGATTTTGAAGATTTGTCCCATTACGATATTTATGGTATATCAATAGGCTATTTTCAGAAGAATCATAGCAGTGAATACAGTAAGAGCAGGGGCGGACTGAGCGGTCGGGCACTTCGGACGTGGTCCGAGGGCCCGGCCGGGAAGGGGCCCGCCGGCCGCCGCTGCCCAGTACAGAGAAAATTCACCCGTGAGCTCTAGAAGACTGATGCATGTACTTGCGCACGACCGGTCACGGCCCACGGGTGAATTTTCGGGTGACCGGTCGTGCGCAAGTACATGCATCAGTCTTCTAAAGCTGCCTACTTATCACATATCACCTGACCTGTGACTGAGTTATCTCACCAATCCAGATCCATCACCGGGCAGAGGCAGGCTATGGGGCCCGGCGGCTGGATTCGGCGGCTGGATACGCCTACTTTACATTTACGTCACGCCGGGAGGCCGGGCCTGTCAGCCGGAGGCTAGCTACAGTGAGGAGGAGAAGAAGTGCCGGCAATGGTGTTCAGTGCGGCGCGTAGGCGCGCCGTCGCGTTGACGTCATTAGTCCCCCGAAGTTGCTGACGTCGACGTCTGTATAGGCCGTGCTGAGGCCGGATTTCTTATCAACTGCGCCCCACAGAACACACACGAGTCACCGCGCCACGCATCCTGATCCACCTTCCTGCTGTTTCGGCCCAGAGTAGAGTGTGCTGCTCCTCTGCTGCAGTGCTGCAAGCTCTTCAACTGAAAGTGAAGTGAGGACTACAGACAGTAAGGTAGTATTTGAATAGTGACAGCTGAGTGAGTAACTGACACTCAAAACAAGGCTGATTGATGTGTATGGACTTGGTGACTAGTGAAGACCCACTCGACCAAGTTCCAATCTGGCACAAGCTACCGCAGCGTACATTGCTTTAAAAAAAAAAAAAAAGGGGGGCCTAATGGCACATGAGGGGGGCCTAATGGCACATAAGGGGAGACGGCTACTGGCACATGAGGGGAGACGGCTACTGGCACATGAGGGGAGACGGCTACTGGCACATGAGGGGAGACGGCTACTGGCACATATGGGGGGGGGGCTACTGGCACATATGGGGGGGCTACTGGCACATAGGGGGGGGGCTACTGGCACATAATAAGGGGGGGGGCTACTGGCACATGGGGAGAAGCACAAGAGAGGCACTTATTACTAGCACATGTGGTGGCATGGAGTGGCACGTGTTGCTGGCACATTATTATGGGGCACTATGGGGGCTTCTACTGAGGCCACAAAGAATGGGTATTTTATATGGGGGGCTCTGTGTGGTACTAGTATTACCAGGGGTATTATCTGTTTTTGCAGTGTAGTATAGGGGAGCACAGCGGCACAGTATTGGGGGTAGTAGGATGATTTGTCCAGAAGATGGGAGGATGATGGAAAAGTAGTAAACTAAGATTTTTTTTGTTAAACTGCAGGGATGGAAAATGGCGACAACATGGCGGTCTGGTCTGAAGGTCTGAAAGGAGAAGACGAGGACAGAAAACATCTACATCAAAGGAGACGTCACTGGACGTAATAGGTAAGTGCCCTGTATTTCTGTAGTGATGGGATCAGAGGCATAACGATGGCGGTGTGACCAGGTAGTGGAGGCGGAATATAGGTGTGGCTGGAAGTATAACATGGGCGTGGCTGGAGGTAGGGCATGGGTGGGGCCTGGAAGGGGGCCCTTGATTTATTTTGCCTGGGGGCCCTGAGGGTTCTCAGTCCGCCCCTGAGTAAGAGGCACATGCACGGTGTGCTGTCTATCCCATTCTTGAGATAGGAGTAGGCACCAGATAATGTCGGACTGAGGTGCCTGGGGCCCACCAGTAAAATTCACTTTAAGGGCCCACTATAAAACTACATGTTAATACTAACCCCCTTTACAGTGGCAGCAGCAGCAGCAAGATGCTGCAATATGATTATAGGGGCCCTTGCAGTGACTTTCAGAGGGCAAGTCCCTGGAGAGAGAGGACATGGCTAGCCTGACTCTATACCTAAAAGTCATCAGCCACCCAATGTGTCTATAAACTGGGTACTTTGTTAAATAATGTGCCCAGGTTTTAATATCAACATAGGCTGATTGAGATGCTGTATGCTGCCTATCTATATCTAGTGATGTCAGTCTACTGTGCCATGTGCCACTTGTAAAAAGGGGGAGGGACTAGGGGCCCACTGGGGGATTCACCTGTTCCCCTGTGGGCCAGTCCGAGCCTGTCCTCAGATGTGTGACCTGCACCTACTGGACACTATGGCACAATCTTTTGATATCCTACCCCTTTAAGTTGTTACTTATCCATAGGAAACATAGACTTAAGTCTTTTAGTAAGGATTAGTTTCTTCTCATGATGTTTGCACTTAGCTATTATAGCTTTTTCAAAGTTTTATCCACTTTGTGGACCTCTGGTCTAGGCCTAGAATATTTACAGTGGTCATTTGATGAAGAATTATGTACTGTAAGGCTAGAGGACTGTGTCCACCGAATCTCCGCTGTCCCTACAGCTGCAGGGGCCACCGCATGACCGCTGGAGTACTCACCCTTCCCATTCCTACACATTGACGTCTCCTTGCAGTCTTTCCTGCCTCCTCCCTCCTGCTTTGGCAGGTGCATGCTCCTATAAGGCATGTGCGCATGCTTCCTGGCTCTTGAAGGGCCAGCATGCACACAAGCTAATCTGTCCCCTGCCAATAGCAGTGTTTCCTGGGGTATTTAGGGTACCTTCCACTATGAGAAGTTGTCTGAAAAAAGATCCGTAGCTTGCCTGACCTCCCGTACCTGACCTCTGCCTGCTTACCATATTGACCCTGTTACACCTGTCCTAACCTCTGCCTGATCACCTTTTGATCCTGTGTCTCCTGCCTTAACCTATTGTCTGTCTACAGTATTGCACCAACTCTGCCAGTCCTGACCTTGGCTTGCTCGCTGACCATGTTTCTGTCTGTGCCTTCTACACACCGGTGTCTCATGACTTGCTTGGATCAGCAGCCTCTGAATGAAGACTCCTAGATATAGCAGCCTGGTGGCCCCTGCAGCAAGGTCCAGATCTCTGTACAGGGAACAAATTGTGAATACCAGATGACCACCTTGACAACACCCTCAGGAACAGACCCAAACCAAATCTGTTCAGTGGCACAATGGATCCACACCTGCTGCATTACAAATTAAACATTTTTTTCCTGGTGATTTGTCAGGTTAGTCCAAACCAAATCAGAATGTGAGGTAAGTTTCAGCAGGTTGGGGAATGAATAATATGGGGGCGGACAAGTAGCGGACGAATATGGGGATGAGACACAAGTAGAGCCAACAAAGTCCTTAGAAGAAAACATCAAAAAAACTCACCAATGAAACATAGAGGAGGGTAGAAAGTTACAGGTTAACTGGACCCCTAATCAAGGTTTCTCTGCAGTACTGTGCATAGGGAAGGGTGGAGGGAGTTGCATCTCATGAATACATTAGTTTGTCTCACAGTGCCGTCATCAGCCTGCAAATTATAACCTGAAAATTCTGCCAAAGAACAGCATAGTCACATTTAAGGACAGACTGCAAAAACACAGTGTGTCTTTCACTACTTTATGCTTCTGTCATGCTCTTCACAGCACGGCCTGGCAGGCAGCCTGTCAGAATCCCATAGAATGCATTAGTATTCTATTGAAGTCTATGGGACAAGAATGCATGTACAAGTCCTCTAGGTTGACTAAAAGTTACAGTGAAAAAAATTTTTTTAAGTTTTTAAAAAAAGTTAAAAAAAATCTATATAATAAAAATTCAAACTACACCCCTTTCCCAATGTTACATTTAATATTAAACAATACAAAGATAAACATAATAGGCATCACTGCATCCAAAAATGTCCAAACTATTAAAATATGCTGTAACGTGAAAAAAAAAGATAATTTTTTTTTACCTTGCTCCTCCCAAAAAATTGAAAAGTGATCAAAAAGTCACATGTACCCGAAAATGGTACCAATAAAAATTACAGCTTGCTTTGCAAAAAAAACAATCCCTCACACAGCTCTGTAAATTGAAATATAAAAAAAGTTTTGGCTGTCATAGTTACTTCATGTACATCTTCCAAAGTCTTGATGTTTTCACCATCTAAAAAAAAATCCCTCTGGTTGGTTTTCATCCTGTTTGTAACACTTCCTGTTGCTGTATCCAAACAAACCCATTTATTTATTTTAATCACTAAACCCATGATGCACTTCTCTTTTCTATACCAAAGCTACAGCACCGCCCCTAACAACACCAGCAGAGGCCTGGGGTTAGGCCCCTTTCACAGGGGCGTCATGTTTGACGCCTGGATAAGAGGCGGGTACGTTGTGGGAAAATGCGTGTTTTTTCCGCGCGAGTGCAAAGCGTTTTAATGCGTTTTGCACGCGTTTTGCACCCACTTGATCGCGTAGTTGCGATCTCTCTCTGTCTTCTTCAAGCATTAGCTGCCGGCTAAAGGACCTGTGATGACGTCACCGAGCTCATCACATGGTCCAATCACATGGTCCATCACCATGGTGATGGGCCATGTGATTGAACCATGTGATGTGACGTCACCACAGGCCCTTTAGATGGCAGCTAATGCTTGAAGAAGACAGAAGAGATCGCAAATACGCGATCAAGTGGATAAGGTGAGTTAATTTTTTTATTTTTAACCCCTCCATCCACATTTTACTAAGCATTCTGTATTGAGAATGCTATTATTTTCCCTTATAACCATGTTATAAGGGAAAATAATAAAAATCGGGTCCTGTTTCTTAGCAACCTTGCACTTGCTTGCGGATGCTTGCGATTTTCCTGCAGCCCCATTCACTTCTATGGGGCCTGCGTTGCGTGAAAAACGCACAAAATAGAGCATTCTGCGATTTTCACGCAACACAGAAGTGATGCGTGAAAATCACCGCTCATGTGCATAGCCCCATAGAAATGAATGGGTCCAGATTCAGTGCGGGTGCAATGCGTTCACCGCGGAAATCACGCCCGTGTGAAAGGGGCCTTAGTGTCTGCGATTGGCCGATTACTAGTATATTCCAATGCAGGTCTGCAGGGGGCAGCATTGCATTGGAATATACTGAATTCAGTATTCTAAAATGGCTAGATATTCATTGCAGAATACAAGATGCAATATATATATACAGTATCTCACAAAAGTGAGTACGCCCATCACATTTTTGTAAATATTTTATTATATCTTTTTTTTTATGATAAAGATAATTTTAATTGAATTTTCAAGAAAGAAGAAATATGTATTTTAGACATACATAAAGTAACTTTTACGTATGTAATATTGCTTCATATTACCTGTCATAAACATAAAAGGTGATTAACAGATATTGTCTCATTCCAGATCATGTCATAGACATAGTCAGGATTTTCTAGAGAAATGAAAGAAAACAGCGTGTAATTAAACTTACATAAAATAATGCACAAATAATATTGCTTCATACTACTTGTGTCATAATCATAAAGTCGATTGACAAACGTTATCATTTTTCAAGTCTTCCTTAACGATCTTCTCTAAAAAAGTGTCACATGATCTAACCCCTTAGGTCAGTGATGGGCAACGTGCGGCTCTCCAGCTGTTGCTAAACTACAACTCCCACCATGCCCTGCAGTAGGCTGATAGCTATAGACAGGCTTTGCATGCTGGGAGTTGTAGTTCTGCAACAGCTGGAGAGCCGCACGTTGCCCATCACTGCCTTAGGTAAACGCTGTAAAAATAAATAGATACAAACTGTGCCAAAACAACCAATTTTTTGGTCACCTTGCCCCATAAAGTGTAAGAATGAATGATCAAAAAATCGTATGTACCCAAAAATGGTACCAATAAAAACGTCAACTCTTCAACTCTTCAATGAGCCCCTGCACAAGTGCACAAGACAATCGGCAGAAAAATAAAAAAATAGGGCATTCAGAAAATGGAGACACAAAAACATAATTTTTTTTTTCAAAAATGTTTTATTATGTAAAACTAAAACAAACATAGAAAGTAGACATATTTGATATCATTACGTCCGAAACAACCTGCTCTATAAAAATAGCACATGATCTACCCTGTCAGATGAATGTTGTAAAAAAGAAAAAAGAAAAACGGTGCCAAAGCATCCATTTTTTGGTTACCTTGCCTTACAAAAAACGTAATATAGAGCAATTAAAAATCATATGTACCCCAAAATAGTACCAATAAAACTGGCACATTATCCAGTAGTTTCCAAAATGTGGTCACTTTCTTGAGTTTCTACTGTAGGGTTGCATCAGCTAAATCTGCCTTCCAAAAACCATATGGCATTCCTTGCCTTCTGTGCCCTGCCGTGTGGCCATACAGCAGTTTACAACAACATGTGTGGTGTCTTTGTAAACCGCAGAATCAGGGTAATAAATATTGAGATTTGATTGGCTGTTAACCCTTGCTTTGTTATGGTAAAAAAATGGATTAAAATGTAAAATCTGCCAAAAAAATGAAATTCTGAAATTTCTTCTCCATTTTCCATTAATTCTTGTGAAACACCTAAAGGGTTAACAAAGTTTGTAAAATCAGTTTTGAATACCTTGGGGGTGTATTTCTAAAATGGGGTAATTTTTGTGTGGTTTCTATTATGTAAGCTCCACAAAGTGACTTCAGACCTGAACTAGTCCTTAAAAAGTGGGTTTTGGAAATTTTCTGAAAAATTTAAAGATTCGCTTCTAAACTTCAAAGCCTTCTAACGTCCCCAAAAAATAAAATGTCATTTTCAAAATGATCCAAACATGAAGTAGACATGTGGGAAATATAAAGTAATAACTATTATATGAGGTATCGCTATCTATTATAAAAGTAGGGAGATTGAAATTTGAAAATTTGGGGAATTTTTCAAATTTTTGGGTAAATTTGGGATTTTTTCACAAATAAAGTTGAAATATAATGACTCAAATTTATGACTGTCATGAAGTACGATGTGTAATGAGAAAACAGTCTCAGAACGGCTTGGATAAGTAAAAGTATTCCAAACCTATTGCCACATAAAGTGACACATGTCAGATTTGCAAAAAATGGCCTGGGAAGAAGAGCGAAAACTGGCCCGGGGTCTGCCCAATACAATATGGGGGAGGGGATTCCAGCGCATTTGTAGAACATGGCAGACACCTCATGGTGATATAAGGATAGTGTTTTAAATCAATACATTCTACCTGGTTGATTTTCCTCAATGGAGTGCCAATGAACTGACTGTGTGTTCAGCCGATCCTCTAGTGTACAGCACGCATGTCTCTGAAGAAAGCACTCAGGAATGTGACCTTGACCTCAGCATAATGGGGCATGGGTATGCTATCTATCTCTAACTCACTACATTACAAGGAATATAGAAGGTAATATAAAAAGGGGAAAGACTTAAAGGGGACAGAACCAATCAGTTCTTAAAGTACCCTTACAATACAGTTGTACTGCATAGGGAACGTTGTAAAAAAAAAACAATAAAACTGTGGCGGAATTGCGCTTTTTTCCAATTCTACCCTATTCGAAGCACAACTTGTCCCACAAAAAGCAAGCCATCATATGGCTGTGGGAACAAAAAATATAAAAGTTATGGCTCCGGGAAGGTAGGGAGTGAAAAACAGAAAATCGCAGGATCCTAAAGGGGTTAAGCAAAACTGTATTCTTTTTTAAAGGTAATAGAATTATACCCATAGTTGAGCTTTAACCTTGAAAATAAGCTCTGTAAGGGCTGTTTCACACATGCATTGTGGGAATCTTGCTCTGAGTGTGAGTGTGATCCAACGTTCTGGACTTGCAGGAGCGCACGGCATTATACTGATTTATAATGCTGTGTGCCTCTGCTTAGCCTTATTTCTATAGAATCATAGTCACATAAAGCCATCACTACGATTCTGTAGCAATAAGGTCAAGCAGAGGCACACAGAGGCACACATAAATCATGATCAATCTTGTTTGTTTTATTCCTCACAGAGCACATCCAAACAGGGACAACCTAATGGAAATGTGCTAATTAATGAATGACGTAAGTCACACGTAAGAAGGCCCTTGCTTACCCTAGCAGCATGGATTACACAACACCGAAGCACAGATGTACAGTGTATCCTCCTCAGTTTGGCACTGATTAAAGTAACGTCTTTCTCTAGCAGTAATGCCAGAAATGAGTTTCTGCTGATGACTTAGTGCCTAAGGGCTCATTCACAAGATATAATTACTATTCTTTATTTATACAAAGCCGACCGGCTTCATGGCTCTTCACAATAAGGAACACATCTCAGCTTTTCCTTTGATTTTGTATATTTTGGCCGTGTACATTACAGAGCAATATCCATGAAAAATCACGTTAATAATGTAAATCCCTTTCCATATGGAAATCATTACATTCCCCGCAGAGATTGTAATCCTCCATTACCAGACCTCTGTGTGCCATGGCAATTTTTTTTTACACTAAGCCACCGCTCTAACTCTGCCCAATGCCGATCGATACGCGCCCAATCCCGCCCAGTCCTCTTTTTGCCCCCACACAGTAGTTATTCAACCTTAGTAACTCCTTCAATAATAGAATGCTTCCTTAGTGCCCACACTCATTAATTGCAATGCCCCCAACAGTAGGTATGCCCCTTTAGTGCCTCCTCACAGTAAGAATGCCCTGCAAGTAGTGATGATCGAGCACCAAAGTATTCGAGTGTTCGGCCCGAACACATTGCTATATTCGTGAGCACCCGAGTATAATGGAAGTCAATGGGAGACAACCAGGCACCCCCTGCTCTGAAGAGGGGAGGTTGCCTGGTCCATTGTAAAAGGTCAGAAAGTGACAGAAACACCACCGAAATGGATCGGGAACAGCATGGGGACGATGTCTTGATGCATCTTGGACTCCCAGGTCGCTGCTGGGAACCATGTTGTCCAAGTTGTACGCCGCTTTTACAGACCGACAAAAATACGCACAAACCCCTCCCCCCCAAAATAAAATCAATTTCACAGGAAAAATTGTTAGGAAACATTCTGCCTGCTGCTTAGCTAACTATTGAAAAAATGATGGGCGAGTGCCTGCTGCTAAACTGACCCTGTAAAATATTGTACGTGAGGGCCTGCTGCTGAGCTGATCCTGTAAAATATTGTAGCTGAGGGCCTGCAGGTGAGCTGACCCTGTAAAATATTGTAGTTGAGGGTCTGCAGGTAAGCTGACACTCTAAAATATTGTAGGTGAGGGTCTACAGGTGAGCTGACCCTCTCAAATATTGTATGTGAGGGTCTGCAGGTGAGCTGACCCTGTAAAATATTGTAGTTGAGGGCCTGCAGGTGAGCTGACCCTCTAAAATATTGTAGGTGAGGGCCTGCAGGTTAGCTGACCCTCACAAATATGCTACTGCACGATGCTCTGTCACTAAAAAGGAGCTAGTAATTAATGGATATAATATCTGCATAATTTCCATTTCCTGGTATAGCTAATGTGTTATTCTCGTCCTTGGCTTTTGCCAGGATACATGAACACTATTCCCTGATAAATGTTCTTATAGCCTTCTCGGTTAGTGGGGGCTATATTGCTAGATAGTGTATAAAACACCTCTTCATATGTACTGCTATACCACATGTTGTTTTCTGACTGAAGAGATTAAATAAAGAATTTAAAAACAAAACAATTGTGTCCCGTAACATCACCTGTGCCCTGACCAACGCAGTTATTGGGAAGGACCACTTAACGACTGACACACGGACAAGTGCTTTTGGCCAGGGACGCTACATTTCTGTGACGCAACACTGGGTGAACCTTGTGGAGGCCGGTAGCTAGTCATACCCTGGGATGGCACAGGTGCTACCAACGCCAAGAAGTACGGGCCCCCATTCCATCAGGATTTTCACCACCACCTACATTAGTTGCAGCAAACCCCCCTTCTCCTACTCCTACTCCACTTCCACCTCTGAATTCTCATCTTGCAGCACCAGTCAGCCATCAGTCAGTAGCTGGAAGCAGTGTAGCATGGCAGTGGGGAAGCGGCAACAGGCCGTGCTGAAACTTATTTGATTAGGTGACAAACAGCACACTGCCGCAGAGCTGTGGCAGGGTATAAGGGACCAGACTGAGCTGTGGCTCTCGCCCCTCAACCTACAACCAGGCGTGGTTGGTTGTTGTGTCTGATAATGGCCATAACTTGTTGGCAGCTTTGGAGCTTAGCAAGCTCACACACATGGCAATCATACAGCATATATATCCCATGCATAACAAACATCCCAAACTTATACATTAATATAACTAAAAATATAAGACACTAGGAGGAGGTAAACCAATGGCATGGGCTGTTAATTAACTCATAAATAACCAAATATATTTTACAACCATAAACCATAATAACAATAATAATAATACCAACAATAATACAACCACAGACCATAATAATAATAGAACAGAATGTCATTGCGGATAAATTTACAGCTGACAACGCTGGCGGCAGAGTACGTAGTTCCTTGTGCAACCCAAGAGGGGCATGAGGGGAACACACAGCAGTTCTAACAGAGGCAGGACAACACTCTCTAAGGCCTGGAACAGTTTCATGACACCCCGCCAGCACCCTCACCCTGATGCGTGGCCTAGTCACAAAGCAGGAAACATTTTGGAAGATGGTGAAGGAGTACATAGCAGACTGTGTCAGCGTCCTCAGTGATCCCTCTGTGCCTTACAACTATTGGGTGTCCAAGCTGGACACATGGCACAAACTGCCACTCTACGCCTTAGAGGTGCTGGCCTGCCCTGCCGCCAGCGTTTTGTCAGAGCGGTTATTTAGTGTTGCTGGGGGCATAATAACAGATAAGCGCATCCGTCTGTCAACTGAAAATGCTGACAGGTCGACTCTTATAAAAATGAACAAGGCCTTGATTGCCCCTGACTTCTCTACTCCTCCTTCTCCTCCATCATATCAACATGCTTGAGGGCTCATCTGCAGGCCCTCACATATAATGCTTTACAGGGTCAGCTCACCTACAGCCCCTCATATATAATGTTTAACAGGGTCAGCTCACCTGCAGCCCCTCAAAAATAATGTTTTAGAGGGTCAGCTGACTTGAAGGCACTCGCAAATAATTTTTTAAAGGGTCAGCTGACCGGAAGAACCCTTCCAAATAATATTTTTGAGGGTTAGTGCACCTGGAGGCCCTCAGCTAAATTCTTTTACTCAGTTTCATCGCGCCCAGGGCCACGGCCTCTACGTGCACCATCAGTATCACGGCCATTTCCTCGGCCCTTACTGGCTGCCTTCTTAATATTAAATGTTATATATGCTTAAAAGTATGTCATACGTACAGTAGCGTAGGATTTGTAAGTGTATGCGCCAATAAATTAAAAAAGGTATTCGGGATACGCACACATTACACAGGAGATGTAGCCCTGATAATGTCACAGACTAGCATACACCGTCTACGCATAAAGTATATGTCAGTAATATGTATTAAACGCACATACAGTAGATGTGGCACAAATTATTAAAATTTGTGCTACAGACACTGTTTTCGGATGCAGGACAGTATATTTCACAGAAACCCACAGAATATGGACACTATATTAGGCCCAGATTATTGGAATTTGCAATACAGACATTTTTTTTTTTGTGTAGTACAGTATTGGTTACAGAACACCACAGAATATGGACACTACATTAGGCCCAGATTGTTGGAATTTGCAATACAGATACATTTTTCGGATGCAGGACAGTATATGTCACAGAAACCCACAGAATATGGACACTATATTAGGCCCAGATTATTGGAATTTTCAATACAGACACATTTTTCGGATGCAGGACAGTATATGTCACAGAAACTCACAGAATATGGACACTGTATTAGGCCCAGATTATTGGAATTTGCTATACAGACACTGTTTTCTGGTGTAGTACAGTATTGGTTACAGAACACCACAGAATATCGACACTACATTAGGCCCAGATTATTGGAATTTGCAATACATAAATATTTTTGGGATGCAGGACAGTATATGTAACAGAAACCCACAGAATATGGACACTATATTATGCCCAAATTATCGGAATTTGCAATACAGACATTTTTTGTGTGTAGTACAGTACTGGTTACAGAACACCACAGATTATGAACACTATATTAGGCCCAGATTGTTGGAATTTGCAATACAGACACATTTTTCGGATGCAGGACAGTATATGTCACAGAAACCCACAGAATATAGACACTGTATTAGGCCCAGATTATTGGAATTTGCTATACAGACACTGTTTTCTGGTGTAGTACAGTATTGGTTACAGAACACCACAGAATATGGACACTACATTAGTCCCAGATTATTGTAATTTGCAATACATAAAAATGTTTGGGATGCAGGACAGTATATGTGTAACAGAAACTTACAGAATATGGACACTATATTATGCCCAGATTATTGGAATTTGCAATACAGACATTTTTTTTCTTGTGTAGTACAGTATTGGTTACAGAACACCACAGATTATGGACACTATATTAGGCCCAGATTATTGGAATTTGTAATAAAGACACTGTTTACAGATGTAGTTCAGTATTTTTGCACAAAGCCACATACTATGGACACTAGATGTGGCCCAGATTATTAAAGACACAGTCTGCGGATGATGTACAGTATATGTCAATAATAGGTATAAAATAAAAATATCTTGCTGCTGTCAAACACACACAGTAGTCCTTAAAAGGACTTTGGGGTCTTTGAAAAGCTTGTGGTAGTAAAAACAGCAAATTTCTCTCCCTGCACTATCTGTCCCTTCTGAAGCACTGTACCTGAGACTGCAGGAGGTAAATAGATTGCTGCTCTAAAACACACACACAGTAGTCCTTAAAAGGACTTTTGGGTCTTGGAAAAGCTTTCTCAGAATAAAAACTGTGAAATTAGCTCCCTACTCTGTCTTTCCCTTCCTATGCTCTGCTCTTCCTGTCTATGCCAGAGCCGAACATGCGTCATCTGGTGCTATATAGCACGCGATGACGCGTTCCGGCCAGCCAATCACTGTAATGCCAGCAGCCAAAATGGCTATTGGCATTACAGTGAGGGCAGCACTTACCTGCACCTTTATTTGCTGCTTAAAACCCGCGAAACGTGCGGGGCGGAGACTCGAGCATTGCGCTCGAGCACATGCGGTACTCGGTCGAGTACCGCCATGTGCCGAGCATAGCGATGCTCGAGCCGAACAGATATTCGGCCAAGCATGCTTGCTCATTACTACCTGCAAGTGGTCGCACACAATAGTTATGCCTCCTTGGTTTCTTCAAGTAGTAAAATTTCCCATTGGTGCCCCCACACATTAGAATATCCCTTTAGTGCCCCCAATACAGTGGTGCTGCCCACTTAGTGCCTTCTCACAATAGTAGTGTCCCCTTAGTGCCCCCGTTACAACAGTACTGCCCCCTTAATGCCCCCTCACAATGGTGATTACCCTCTTAGTGCCACCTCACAATTGTGCTGCCCCCTTAGTGCCCCCTCACAATAGTGTTGCCCTCTTAGTAGTCCCTCACAATAGTGCTGTCCCTTTATTCCCCCATTACAATAGTGCTGTCTTTTTATTCCCCCATTACAAAAGTGCTGTCCCTTTATTCCGCCTGCACAATAGCGCTGCCCCCTTAGTGCCCCCTCACAGTACCACTGCCCCCTTAGTGCCTTCTCACAATAGTGCTACCCCTGTAGTTTAGATCAAATAAAATAAAAAATTCACCGGCCATTTCTCTCTTCCGCTCAGGTCAGCAGGTGCGATGACGTCACTGGATTGCGCTTGCCCGCTGGGAAGAGCACAAGCCGAAGAATAGGGGAACAGGGAGCTGACGGCTTTCTGCTTCACGATTGCATTCAACTGTATCTGCATCCTCAGGATGCAGACACAGTTGAAATTGGGACATGCCACAACCTTCCCAGGACCAAAATCCAGTTGGGAATTATAGAGAGGCGGAATCAGTCAAGCTCACCTGCCAGGATGCACAGTAGTGTGGAGGAAACATGCAGAATGCTGAATACAAAAGGGGGAATCCAGCATCCAACGGAGATATTTAAACTCTAAAAACAGGACAGCAGAGCGTCTACGCGTTTTGAATCTATACACACTGTCCTTCCTCATGACTAAGCTCTGTGTAAACACACTTAAAAACAATTGGTATCACTTGATATACAAATGCACACACAGCAAAGATCTAACAACATGCACAAAATCATGATGTCACTACTATAACATATTACATCATTTCGTGTGAAAACTGATTAATAGTGTGACATTAAATAATATTTGTTATTTAAACTATATGGGACACAGTTTTTTAACTGAAATATCCCAAAAGTCTTCCTATTTAGGAGCTTTCTTCTGTGATTACCTCAGCAATAGTGGGCATTAACCCATTCAATCTCCTCAACCACTAATGAAAAAAGCATCTCCTCGTAGGACGTAAGGTCCCACAGCAAATTTTTGAACCGGGCCCCCCAAAAAACTTCTCCCCCCCCCAGTGCAACCCCACTCCTATTTCTAGTCACGATTGCTCTCTCAGACTAGGCCCAGAAACCGCTCTGTCCGTTTCCTACACGTATGTCATGTCACTGTTTATACTGTCACTGTGTATAATGTCATTGTACAATATATTGTTGAGTGGGCCATGACTATACATTTTTTTAGTTCTTCACTTGGGTGGGCCCCATCTGAGTTCGGGGCACCAAAGCAGCCGCTTTCCCTCTAGCTACGACCCTGGTGGAATATGTGAAATATATTTTCTGATTCAAGTTTTGAGTTCATTAGTAGTACACCCCACATATGACATAAATGACATATAACGCAGCAATAGTTTAAATTGTACAACTTTGAAAACTCAGTTTGTGGCCATGGATTGGATAGTTTGTGCTATTCGCATATATACACAACGGGTATACAGTATCTTGTGTGTCCACATTTAAAACTACCCAAATAACAAAGCCACACTGGTTTAGACTGAGATTTATCAAGAAAAGGGCCTTCTAGAAACATACTTTGGGCCCTGTTCACACACCACAGGATGACCACATTTCTGTGACCTACGAAAAAGACTAGACTAGAAAAGACTGAGGCACATTTACTAAGGGCATTATACCAATATTTGTAGAGTAAAAAAGTTACAAATCATGGTGCAAAGCTAATGCATTAGGCTTCAGAGTGAGGAGGCGTGTCTCTCAGAATTCCAATCTGATTGGCTGGCAGGGAGCTGCTAGCTACAGCAAGTGTGAATGGGAAGTGAGGAAAAGCAGTTTTGGCCTCAGAGAACTGGCAGAGGAGCCATCTTGAGAAGGTCCTCATATTGTAAATGTTTAAACCGCCATAATAACTAAGGGAAAAACAGTGATATGTGAAGAAACTAAAGATTGCTTTATGCATAATGCTGCTGCTGCAGCAGTAACATATGCTAAAATAGATTTTTTTTTTTTTATGAAAACATGACAATTACCCTTTAAGCCCCTTTCTCTGTACAACCTTGAGATTCTCTAGTATTGTAGCATGCTGTGTGTTTTACTGTGTTTTGTTAGGCAGCTCAGCTGATGGCTCCTTATTTCTGAACTTATATACACTCATTATAGCTCAATTCTGATCTTACTGATAAGAATGGGGCTTAAGTAAGTGTTTTTGAGCTATTATTAATTTAGAGATAAGGGTTATTAGATGACTGGCACACTGTGAAAGTATAATTCTGACAGCTAGGCAGAAATTACCACTTGTAAGAAATATAGATTTTTAGTAAGTTCTAGGAAAATCATGTAAACCATATACTGTCTTGGTATCCTGGATTTATGTAAGGTTTTCAGCAACTTTCTGTTAGTGTCTTTTCAAAGCCAGTATGAGCAGGTACTGTCTATCTGGACAAAGGAACATTAACATATCAAAGCCAAAACAGTTGCCAGCTATCTAAAGAATCTCTGACAGTTGTCCAGTAGGTGGTACAGTGGCTAGTGGGCCAGGAAAATGATGGACATTCCAGATACTTCTATTAATCTTCAAGAGTTAACCAGAAATTGCTAGAAAACCATAGGGAGCAACCAATCTGATGTGTCCAAGCCATATTCTAGAACTGGCTGTTAATCTTATAAAAGGCCAGGATGTGCGACCCAAGAGGGACAGGAAGAAGAGAGAAAAGAAGAAAGGAAGGAGGAAGAGAGACAAGAGGAAGAAGAAAGAAGAATAGAAGAGAGCCCAGACAGAGAAAGAGTGATATGGAAACTGGAAGGGCCAGAAGGACTGGTTGAGAGACCTAAACAGACCCATGTATGGTAACTACTATATACTGTATGAGAGTAATTTGTTGTTTAGTCACCAAATGGTCTTGGAAGTAACTTTATATTATAATTTTTGTAGCGTAATTGTAACTATTATTGGGTATAAGTCTCTCTGTTTTCAATAGTTATTTCTTTGTTGTTCAACTATAACTCCATATATATTCATGAATAATAATAAATGTAATATCAATTTTCCAGACTATACCATATATCTTTTTTGTACGCTCACTCTTGTGTCTCATTTATTGCATCCAACCTTCTAATCAGACCCAGTAAGAGGGTGTATTGTGTATATAGTATATATTTAATATATATTTATACATAATCATTTCTTATACTCTTCATGACAAAGGTGCTGAATATTTTTAATTTAGACAAATTGAAAAAATTATTTTAAGCTCAAAATGAGTAAAATGCAATCACAAAAAAATTTCCACAGGTGCACAGTACATAGCCTTTAAAGGAAATCTTTCACATGGATTATCACTAATAAAATAAAACTATTGCCATGTAGAACATAACACTTCCTTCCCTGATGTACCTTCCATCCATTTCTTATTTCCTATATTGCGAAAATCATCTTTGTATGGTATGCAAATTAGGCAGAGGGGCGTTATCCGCCCTTATCCAGTGCCAAGGCCCGCCCTTTAGCAGAGACAAGCACATCTCTCTCCTGGGCTGACCTCCACGTCCCCTACAGCATTAACGCGGCCCCTTCACCACCCCGCCCACCCCCCCCCTCCCGATATGTCACTGACGAGAGGTAACGCCGCCCACACTTGTCTTCAGCTTCACAAATAAATATTGCACAGGCGCAGTACCAAAGACTGCCTGCGCGCTTCATGTCCTGCTGAGGGCATCGGCCTCAAATGTGTCACTGGGCATGCGCCATGGAACGAGAGGTTGGAACAGGCTATCATGTTCATGGAGTGATCTCATGCCTGCTACTATGGGGCGCATAGGGGGACGGAAACCATGGTACAGAGCTTGGTCATGACTAAGGATCAGTTTGTGTAGATCCTAAACACGTAGACGCTTTGCTGTCCTGTTTTTCATGGTTTTAAGATGCCTTAATAAAGGCCTCTGTTTTATTGGATGCTAGATTTCTGCCTTTTGTCCTTCAGTTGGGAGTTATGCCTTGCATGAAAAGACTGCAGTATTTTACATTTCGAATTTACCATCTGTCCAGAACATTTCACTTTCATAATATGTCCACAAGATGGTGATCTTGTGTTTGATTTATAAAATCTAGCTATAATTACTGTACCGAGATATTCCCACTAAACTGTTTTATGTCTATAGGACATTCACTGATCCTGCTAACTGGCTATTTTTTATTCTGTCTGCTAGTAATTAAATCACTACTTTTCTTGTACTTGTTGGTTACATGCATGCTTAAATCTATACATCTTTTGAAGACCAGGCTTAACAAATGCCATTTGTAGCAAAACGTTTCCCATAAGAAATTAATTCTCAACCTCATTACTGTTTCCGCTTCTGGATAAGGGCCCTTGCACACGATCGTATGCCCTCCGAGATATATGGTCCGTAAGCGGGCCATATGTCCCAGAGCGGCATTGATCGTGCGCATGGGAGCACACAGCATCATAGATTACAATGATGCTGTGCATGTCGGGCCGCCCACGGGGCTATTGTCCCGCACTCATATGATCTTATGAGTGTGAGACAATAGTCCCGCGGGCGGCCCGACGTGCACAGCATCATTGTAATCTATAATGCTGTGTGCTCCCATGCGCACGATCAATGCTGCTCCAGGACATATGGCCCGCTCACGGACCATATATCTCAGAGGGCATACGGTCGTGTGCAAGGGCCCTAACCCTTAGGACCCTTGATGTAGGGGCAGCTAAAGCATTTTAAAATTCTATGTCCCACATTTACTATGATGGCTGCATCTTTATGCTGGTGTAAATTGCACTAATACATTTTTTTGTTTCCACAGTTTGGAGCAACTCGTTTAGTAAATCAGTGTGATTGTGCCTTGCAGGTGAGGGTGGGGCTTCACAGGAAAGGGGCGTAGCTTAAGATGTGACATTTCTGCACAAAATGTGACATTCTGGCACAAAATTTGGTAAACCAACCAATAGGTGGTATATAGTTAGAGTAGATGTTCTAAAGATGCACCAGATTTATCATCCAGCATCAGCCACTGTGATAAAGCTGGCAGATTTTTAGACTGCTTGACACAGGGGCACGGACACAGCAGAAAATCCTAACCTACCAGTGCCAGTGGCATGTTTCTAAATTGTATATACCCTTCTCTATCTCTCCAAGCAGCACTGTAATGTCGGTGGTCAATGTCCCCACTCCCAGTAAGGCATGGCCATTGGAATACTCTCCCCTCCCACAGCTTTGTGTTGTCTGCATTTCATGTCTGCCAACATCTCACTGCTTCCTCCTTGTGATGGGCACTGACACTAGAGTCTGTGTTGGCTGGTCTCATGATGTAAGCCTTTTCTGGCCATCTCCACCTCCTGTCTGCTAGTCCCAGCTCTACTGTAAAGTGCGGATGCATGCTCTCCCGGCAAGGGCCAGCATGTGGCCTGTTCTGTCCCTAGACAGTAGCTGCTTTTCCTGAGTTATTTAGGGTGCCTTCCCCTATGAGAAGGTGACTGAGCAATAAAGTGCCTAGCTAGTCAAGTTCCTGCAAAGGTTTGTGTCTTCTGAACGCCCATGCCTGACCTCTGCCTGTTTATCAGGTTGATCCTGTCCTGCCCATCCTAACCACAATCTGTTCATCATATTTACCCTGTATTGCCTGTCCTGATCTATTGCCTGATTTCCAGATTGAACTAACTCTGACTGCCCTGACCTTGGCTTGGGCACTGACCACATGCTTGTCTGTGCCCTTGGTAGTTCCCCTGAAGAAAAATTCAGATTGCTGTACAAGGGTGAAAAGGTGAAGACCAAGAAAGGCCACTTAGATAATGCCCTTAGGAGTAGTCCTAAATCAAATATATTCAGTAAGTGTGAGTCCACATCTGCTGCACTATAAACGTAGTATGAATACTGCACTAGAAACCAAGGTAAGATTTAAAGAAAAATGAAGAGATTACTATTGTAAGACACATGGGGTATCTAAATTAGTACCGCCATGTGCCACAGGGAGGTCCTGTTCATAAAATGGCTGATTGGTAATCATACTGACCGACAGAATAAAAATGTGTTATTTTCACAAGATAGTGCACAAAGTAATACAAACCCTTAAAAAAATGGCACAGTTCCGTTGTTGTTGTTGTTCATGTTTTTTTGCCAGTTCAAACCTATTAATAATTTTTTCCACTTTTTCAATATATCATATTGAGTATTTAACAGAGCCATCAGGAAATACAACTCATCCCACAGAAAACAAACCTGCATACGGCTTTGTGAATGAAAATAAAAAAGTTAGGCTTTTGAAAGGCACTAGATGAAAAGCAAACATGGAAAATGGCTCCATCTGGAAGGGGTAATGTTGAGGGTCTATCCTTCTTTGCTTACAGAGGCACAGAAATGTATATGCAGTTGTAGCTAGTCTGCTACTACCGCTCAGTTACACTCACATGAATTGGACTGAGATGCACTAAAATCTAGTACCAGGCACAGCCACAACCATGTACTGTGCCAGGCTAAACAATGAAGGGGGCCAGGGCTGTATTTACAGTTCATGCTGTCCGAGGCACTAAGCCTGAATACACCCCATTTAAAAAGGTTTACAAGACTTTAATACTGATGACCTATCCTCAGTATAGGTCATCAGTATCTTACCGGTGGAGATCTGACACCTGTGACCACCACCGACCCCCTCCTGTGAGCACCATGGCCTTCTCCCTGCTCACCAAGCATAGTGTCATACATTGTATAGCGGCTGTGCTTAGTATCGCGCTCACATCCATTCACTTCTATGGGGCTGAGCTGTGCCTAGGCCAAGTGAATGATGTCACTGGCCTAGGAAAAGCTGTGAGAAGGCCAAAGCACTAGTGTGAACAACACTGCCTTCTCAAACAGCTGATCCCGGGTGTCGGACCCCCACTGATCAGATACTGATGACCTATCTAGAAGATAGGTCATCAGTATTAAAGTGTCGGAAAACCCCTATAAAAGCCATGATTTGTTCCCTTTTGAGAAATCGTAATGATAACTGGTCGTGGTCAGTGTAAGGAAAGGAGAAGATGAACAATAAAACTTGTGATGCCACAAAAATGAATGTACAAAATTAAAATTAAAATTAAAAACTTAAAAGAAGCCTCTGCTCAGTAGACACATAAAAGCCTGTCTGGAGTTTGCAAAAAAGTACCTAAAGGACTCTCAGGCTGCGAGAAACAAGATTCTCTGGACTGATGAAACCAAGATCTAACTATTTTGCTTCAATTCTAAGTATCATGTTAGTAGGAAACAGACATTGCCCAATACCATCCCTAGTGAAGCATAGTGGTGGCAGCATTATGCTATGGGGGGTGTTTCTCAGTGGCTGGAACACGGACACTCGTCAGGGTTGAGGGAAAGCTGAATGGAGCACTTTACAGAGATATTCCTAATTAAAACATGATCCAGAGGGTTCTAGACCTCAGACTGGGCCAAAGGTTCACTTTCCAACAAGACAAAGTTTGGGGGGGGGGGTTCAGCCAATGGCAGGCTCGTCCCCGTTCCCGCCTGCCCTTCCCTGGCAGGACCTGCAGCACTATCAATCAGAAATGACTAGTGTTGAGCGAACCTTTGGCCCGTTGTAGCGGAATCCATGATGGAATTCTTAGATAACCCGAACCTTGTATACCGAACTTGAAAACAGAAGTTCACTAATAACTAGAAATGACCATAAAGCTACCTGAACACAGTAGGAGCTACACCCTGGTGCATTCACTTCAGTTGTCCAGACTCTCTGAGGAATGTAGAAGTAAGAAGAAGCTGAGTAGATGAGGTGAGGTGCTCCTGGGGCCAGGGTCATAAATACCAGTTGCTGAATGAACTTTCACACTGAAGCTGCATACAGGGATGTGCACTGCTGAAACTTCTGCCTGTGTTGTAGGACATTTTGGGTACTGCAAGAAAAGAGAGAGTACATCATAGGAAGGACTGCATGTATAGGTGACACATGGGGGGTTGGGACGACAGGCTCCCACTGAGGTAACCAGACCAAGGATGGACTCATACATTTTCAACACTGAATCTGCACTGAAGCCCGGGCCATAAAATTGGCAGGTGAACTATTAAAGTATCAAAGCATCAATATTTTCCTGCCCAGTAAATGCCATAACAAAAAAAATATATAAAAATAGCTGATTTGCTGTTCATATTACCACCCAAAAAAATTAAAGTGATCAAAAAGTGATCAAACAAGCACAGTCACAGCTCTATAGACAGATATATAAAAAAGTTATGTTTTTTTAAACGTTTCATTTTTTTTTTTTTAAAGTAGTAAAACAATAAAAACGATGTAAATTTGGTTACCAGTTGTAATCATACTGACCCACAGAATAAGGGCTTATGCACAGGACCATATGTATTTTGCGGTACGCAAAACACAGACACGCAAAAATTATGGACGTGGGACGGAACAGCTGGCCCCTAATAGAACAGTCCTATCCTTGTCTGTAATGCGGACAATAATAGGACATGTTCTATCTTTTTGCGGAACGGACATACAGAAACGGAATGCACACAGAGTAACTTCTGTTCCTTTGGCAGACCCATTGAAATGAATAGTTCTGCATACGGTCCGCAAAAAAAACCCGAAAGATACATTCGTGTGCATGAGCCTTACGGTTGTCATGTCATTTTTAGTGCACAGAGAACAGTATAAAAACAAAATTGAAAAAAACCTTGGTGGAATTGCAATTTTCTTCAGTTTAAGGCTAGGGCTACTTGGCAACAAAAGGGTACAACTACACTGCGACATGTGTTGCACCAATGTCACGCAACATTTTTTGTAATGACAGTCAATAGTGTTGCACTGTAACATGCGACATGCTGCAATTGCAACACGACAGATGCACAGAAATCCAATTTCAATGGATTTTTTGCGACTGTCGTCTGGCAGTTGCAGCATGTCGCATGTTGCAGTGGGACGCCTTAGACCAGGGGTGCACAACGTTTTCGGGTTGGAGGCCAAATTGTCATACTGAACCAATGACAAGGGTCAAAATAAAATTTAAAGGGGTATTAACAAATAAAATACTGTATTTATGGCATAATGAACATAAAGTATATATCATTAATGTCTAGTTACAGTTCCTGGACTCCCATCTAATGGGAGAATACATGAAAAATACATGTGAGCAGCCACAAGACCAGATGGCTGGGGGCAGCACAGACTGGTATCACGGGCTACATGTGGCCCTCCGGCAGCAGGTTGTGCATCCCTGCCTTTCCTGGACGTGTGCTGTACGTGTTCTCCGCGAACAGCACACATCCCCATTCATTTGAATGTGTGTATTCACACATCAGTGTTTTAGCACGGCCCGTGGGTCCGTGTTTTCATCACGGATGCATATCCTATCTTGTCCGTGTTCCCGGATCCCTCACGCCCATTATAGTCAATGAGTCCGTTAAAACCACGGATGAAACACGGATGCCATCCGTGTTGCATCCGTGTTTCATGGATCATTAAAAAGAGATCGTTTGAAAATTATTTTCCAGCTGCAAAGTGAAAAACAGATGGCACACGGTCAGCAAAAAATGGACCCAACACAGATCTGTCACAGGAGGAAACACGGATTGAACACTGTCCGTGTTACCACTGATCCAAAACTGACACTGACGTGTGCATGAGGCATTAGACTATCATTATAAAAAAAAAATGTTGCGTGACATGAATATCACACCACACATGTCGCCGTGTAGCCCTAGCCTAACCTCACAAAGAATTTGTTTCCGGTTTTCCAATACAGGCTATGGTAAATTGCATGGTGCCGTTAAAAAGTACAGCTTGTCCCACAAAAATCAAGCCCTCATACCACTATGTGAACAGAAAACTAAAAAAGTTATGGCTCTTGGGAGGCGGGGAGGACAAAGCAAAACAAAAGGTCAGGAGTTCATGTGGCATCTCTGTCTGAACTGCTGTGAGGATTGGTGATGGTGATCGCTGGTGATGGTGATGGACCATGTGATTGGACCATGTGATGAGCTCAGTGACCTCATCACAGGTCCTTTAGCCGACAGCTAATGAATGAAGAAGAGAGGAGAGATCGGCAACTACGAGATCAAGTGGATAAGGTGAGTTAATTTTTTTATTTTTAACCCCTCCATCTACATTTTGCTAAGCATTCTGTATTGAGAATGCTATTATTTCCCCTTATAACCATGTTATAAGGGAAAATAATAAAATCTACAGAATACTCAACCTGAAACCGGACTTCAGTGATGAAGTCTGGGTTCGGGTCTGGGTACCAAACATGTCGATTATTTCCCACGCGCGTGCAAAATGCATTAAAACGCTTTGCACTCGCGTGGAAAAATCGCGCATTTTCCCGCAACGCACCCGCCTCTTATCCGGGCGTCAAATGTGACGCCCGTGTGAAAGAGGCCTAAGAGTCTGTGGTTGCCTAAACCAGTGTTTCCCAACCAGTGTGCCTCCAGCTGTTGCAAAACTACAACTCCCAGCATGCCCACACAGCAAAAGGCTGTCCGGGCATGCTGGGAGTTGTAGTTTTGCAACAGCTGGAGGCACACTGGTTGGGAAACACTGGCCTAAACATCAAGAGACTGTGATTGCTCAAAATGCTGCTCCATTTACTACACCAGTACCAGTAGAACCTATGCTAAACCTTCCTGATAGATTTTCTGGAGATCAGATATCATTTGAGACTTTTCAGGAGAGCTTCAAGTTATTCTTCCATGAGACCTTATTCATTAGATACTTATCAACAATGAGTTAGGCTCGTTGGGGAAGATTTATGAAACTGGTGTAAAGTAGAACAGGCTTAGTTGACCATAGTAGCCAATGAGATTCCACCTTTCATTTTCCAAGGGATCTCTGAAAAATGAAGTTTTGATAAATTCAGTCTGAACCTGATCACTGTGGCTTAAGTGAATCTCTCCGTTCAGAAGTGAGAAAATGGTTCATTACGTCCCAGTTAAATGAGCCAGTCGTTTGTTGCTATTTTCGCCAGAGTTTGTCAGACCAATTGAAGATTAACTATCTGCAGGAGAAATCCTTGGAGGAGACCATGACTTTAGCCATTAGACTTGACCGACGTGTTCGGGAGCACAAAGGAGTGTTACTTTTTGACAACCACTTTACCTAAACCTGAAATCTGCCCGCTTTGTTCCGAAGAGCCGATGCAGTTAGGAATCATCACATCTGCTCAGGAATATAAAATCTATAGGAAAAGGTGGGGGCTGTACTTCCATTGTGGAGATGCTGATCACTGGCTTGGGGATTGTCCCAAGTGTCCCAGGCCAGAAAAGCTCCAGTGCTTAGGTGGTGCCCCCAGGATGACCACCTAAGCGACCAAATATTTTCTACTTATTCTAAAAAAATTATTATGCCTGTCTCTATCACCTATAATAAAAATTAAATTTTGGATGAGGCCTTTATTGATTGTGGCTGGCAAGCTAACTTTTGGGATTCTCAGGTAGCCAGGAATTTATCAGTTGGTAAAGGTGGATTTAGATAATTGTCACAATTCGAACGCAAGCGTTGGAAGGTGGATGATAAACGTGGCATGTAACGATTGAGCGATCTGACCAAAAACACTTGTTCAACGTCTGTGAAATTGTTGATGTAAACAAGTACAATCATCATTTGTTGTTAATGAATTGCGTTATATAAATATGCATCGTGTACATTCTTGACGATAGAGAGCCTTGTGTAGGCAGGCGTATCAGTGATTATAAAATCAAAATTATACACAATAATCCATTCCTTTCACTTAAATCCTTTCGGTTGGTAGTCGCTCATGTGGGTGGTCGCGTAAACGATTATCTGCTCGTCTAAATCCACCTTAAAGCTTACTAATCCAATCAGTGTAACAGCTGTAGATAGTACGCTTTTGTCCCAGGGTAATGTCAAATTTTCTACCCCACCAGTAACTAGTTTTGGTTTTCTGAATTGCTTTCCTTCCTTGTTTTTGCTAATCTGCCAATAGAAAGGATTTTGGGGTATCCCTGGTTCCTACAATCTTCTTATTGATTGGGAGAAGGGGACCTGGTATAATGGAGCTCCAAATGTAAGGAATTTGGACCTGTGCTCATATTTGTCAGGAAACTGTTAGTATTAGCTTGATCTGTACATGCGGGTCATCTGATCTGATCTGGTGGTCATAGTTTCCCCTAAATTTGGTCTTAGGTGTAAGGTTCCAGTGGCCCCTTTTAAAATGGAGGTACTGTCAGAAGTTCACGTTTCATCTCTTTGAAATACTGAGGTATGAGAATTGCTATGAATACCAGACCGGCTACTGGACTTGTCAGAGTCATTAGAAACTCAACCAATCAGGTTTCTGACTCTGTGTCCAATACCAGAGCTAGGCGTGGGAATTAAGACAGCTGTCTCCTATCAACCATGCCTGAGTTTGCAGTTAGTGTTCTAGACCTGTGATGGCTAACCTCCGGGACTCCAACTGTGGTAAAACTACAACTCCCAAGATTCCCCCTTGCTTGGCTGTTCTCAGAACTCCATAAAAATGAATGTAGCATGCTAGGAGTCAAAGTTTCACCACAGCTGGAGTGCGGGGGTTAGCCATCACTGTTAAACCTAGGCTCCATACTGTACAACTTCCTGCTACATTTCTGGTGATCCGACTTTTGGCTTGTTTATGGGTTTTACCTTAGGCCTAATTCACACGTCCGCAAAATGGATCCGCATCCCATCCGCAATTTTGCGGAAGGGTTGCAGACCCATTCATTTCAAAGGGGCAGGAATGGATGTAGACAGCACACTATGTGATGTCCGCATCCGCATTTCCGCATCCGAGTTTCCGCATCCGCAAAAAAATAGAACATGTCCTATTCTTGTCCGCAATTACGGACAAGAAAAGGCATTCTCTATATAGTGCCAGCAATGTGCGGTCCGCAAAATGTGGAATGCACATTGCAGCCTTCCGTGTTTTGCGGACCCGTGTTTCCGCAAAACACACTACGGACGTGTGAATTAGGCTTTATGCCTGCTGTTCCCAGCGGTGGACTGGGAACTTAAAGTGGCCCTGGGAAAAAACTAAAAGAGGCCTCATTCTGTATGCAGGTCCAAATGAACAGACATGGGGGAATACAAGTAGACAAGGGCAACACAAGTAGTTGGGACTTGCAATATTGTATTGCAGCACAAAATACCAGCTAAGCAGAACCAGATACTACAGTACAGCACAATACTGCAGTATTCAGCTGTATCACAGTCTTTAGGATGGCGATACACCTGAATTCAGGAGAACACCTATGGCTAGTGGCCAAGTGCATAAGTACCTGATGCTCCTCACATTAATTACTATTGAGAAGATAAGATTATTATGTATCCAGCTGGTGCCCATGAGGAGGTCTCAGGTGGCCCCTTGGGCATCTGCCCACCGGGAAATTTCCCTGTAGGGTCTATGGCCAGTCCACCCCGGGCTGTTCTTGTTTATCGACTCTCCTGGTAAGCGACCTGGCTGTCCTCTGGATTAACCATTTGTGCCCTGCATTTATTGTGTATGTCTTTTCCTGGTTATCGATCCTGGCTTCTCTTAGATTTAACCTCTCGTGTACTGTATTTATAGTTTTTTTTTCCCTCCCTCCTAGTTTTTTCCCCTGCTTGCTGACTCCTCTTTTTTCCTTCCTGGTCATTCTAAAAGGTCTGCTAATTTTGTGCCCACACCAGCATTCTGTTATCAGCTGCGCAGATGTAAACTGGGTCCCTAGCAGCCAGGACCATCGTGCCTTGCAGCGGATCCTGGTGATGAATCTATGGATAGCCTTAGTTTTCAGTCGTTTTGGGAGGCTTGTAGCAGTTCGGGGGTACTGTGGGCTGGACAGTGACTTGCGACACGCGATGATTACGGCATAACAAATAGGTTGTGTCCTGAAAGTGTTAATGGCCATGCACTTTTGCAAGTATCAGTGTCGCTGTATCCTGACTCGTAGGGCTTGTTCACACGACCGTGCCGTGTTTTGCGGTCCGCAAATTGTGGATCCTCAAAACACGGATGCCGCCCGTGTGCCTTCCGCAATTTGCGGTAGGGAAAGGACGGCCCTTTATAGAAATGCCTATTCTTGTCCGCAAAACAGACAAAAATAGGACATGACTCATAATTTTTGAGGGGCCACGGAACGGAGCAACGGATGCGGACAGCACAAGGAGTGCTGTCCGCATCTTTTGCGGACCCATAGAAGCGAATGGGTCCGCACCCGAGCCGCAAAAAATGCCATGTGAATGAGCCCTTACCAAGCAGATTGAAGAAAGCAGCCTATTCTTCTGACTGCAGGGTGTGGTCCTTCTTCCTCTTCTGGCAAATCCCTATCATGGTGGTCAACAAATTTATTACCCTGGGTTGACACCTGAGCGTTTCTGAGACGCGCGTTTTACGCGCGTTTTTGTCGCGCGTATTACAGTGCGTTTTTGCAAATAGGAAATGCGCGTCATACGCGCGTTCGTGACTCTGGAGACCAATTGAAAAAGGCATATCTACACTTTAACGCGTGTTAAACGCGCATTTTACACACGTTTTACGCGCGTTCCCATTGAAGTCTATAGGTGAAAACGCGCGACAAAACGCCCCAAAGAAGCTCAAGAACTTCTTTGAGCGTAGGGCGTTTTACAGCGCGTTCAAACGCGCTGTAAAACGCTTAGGTGAGAACCATGCCCATAGGGAAACATGAGTTTTCTCCTGTTGAGCGTTTTACAGCGCGTTCGAACGCGCTGTAAAACGCGCAAGTGTCAACTGAGGGTTACAGTCAGATGTCCAGCGTTAAAATATACAAATACAGGCAGGTACATTAACAAGTTTTTGGCTCATGTACACGTCCATTGCCCGGCCGCATACAGCAGGTCCGAAATACACGAGCATTGGCCATGTGCACCCCGCATCACGGATGCTGTGCGGAACGTAAGTACAGATCAGAAGCCCACGGAAGCACTACGAAGTGCTTCCATGGTGTTTTTGGCCGTGCCTCCGCACCGCAAAAAAATAGAACATTTTCTTTTTTTTTTTTACGTTGTGGGCGGATCACGGACCCATTCAAGTTGAATGGGTCTCGATCCGTCCTGGCCGCCGCACAGATGTTGCCCGTGAATTGGGGACCGTCCCCAGTGGACGGAACGGCCGCACAACGCCCGTGTGCATGAGCTCTTATAGTGAATTGAGGAAATTACACCTTTCAATGTACAGAAAATACATGCCCTGTCTCTGGGGCTAGTGCTATCAGCTCATAAATGAGGGAACAATGGGAATAGAAGTCGTTAGCTTTGTGCTGTAAATATTATATACAATGTTAACTGGTCACTGTCATTTCACATTCACAAGGCTTTGCATTAATCAATAGCACAGGCAAATATAATAATTTGTAATATATCTTATCAGAGAAAAATGCTTTGTTCTAGTTATCATTGGTTTCTTCTCACTTCCTTCTAAACTAGCTTTTGCTATGAAATTTGTAATAAATCCTTATTGTGTCTATTCAGCCAGGCATACTTTCTGGTACGGTTGTTGCTGCTGATTAGAAGGATAACTGGATGATGATAAATCCTTTTCGACTTTTCGCTGTACCAGAGAAAACAGATTTATCTTCTATATGTAAATTAGGGCTTTAGTACACTAAAGATAAGACCCTTGTCCTTTAGTGCACCATAGGTTCTACATTTTTTTTCACGCCCTTCCTCTTGACTGATAGGGCCCGGCATCAGCATAATTTGGCCTGGCTCTGTATCTGTAGTAGCACTCTGACGCAGTCTGCCACAATTTTGGTGCATGTGCTGCAGGTGGCTGGGAGCCGCTGTAGCTGCAAAAGTCATATTGGCACTCTTCACACCGTCACTCCCTAGGGCCAGGGCAGTCAGAGGAGGGTGCACTCTTCCTTCATTTGAGGAACACCCTAATTCTGGGGCTCTTGACTGATGGTAGTTGGGGGTGCACTTAGTGTTAACGTTTTTGGTGTGGGTGCGAGGCAAGACATTTTGATGCAATGTACAGTGCAGGAACCAGTAACCAGGACAAATGCAGAAAATTAAGTATTTTTACTGAAGTGCAAAATGAGGGTTGTAGTACATCCAACAGTCTCAGAACACAACTACAACAATTCACAGTTCAGGTTTTTCCAGATGGTTCTGTATGTGTATAGGTCATTGTTGAGAATGAGGTACTCCTTCTCTCCAGAATCTGGGGCTAACAATAAATGGCAGCTGTAGTCCGTTACTGAGGAGTACTGTTTTAATATACGACTGGCCAGGTTGTGTCTAGGTGTAGATGGTATAATTTCCCACACACAACAGTAATGTCTATGTCTTTTTGATAGCAGAGTAGCTTGCTGGCTCCTTTTGCTCGACCCTTACAGATTCTGGAACTTCCAGCTATATCCTTTCCTGGGGTTGACTTTTGATACATCCAGTTAGTCTCTGCAACTTGAGGTCTAGTACTGAGGAGTGAGGCAAAACACAACCTCTCACCTCCTCTGCAAACTAGAAACTTACTAGACTGAGCTAGGGGTGAATCTAACAAGTCCACCTCCCAGCTTCTTCTAGGGGCTGCCTCAGGATCGGTTAACCCTGTAGAACCCATACAAGAAACATACTGGGTATACATAGCGGGTAAATTACATAAACACTAAACAACAAACAATTTGCAAGTACCTCCAGCTCTGGGTCACTGCACATGCACAGTAAGAATCAGAATGATGCTTACTGCACATGTGTGGAAATTCTCTATAATGTCCTACAGTATATGGTACTTCTCAGTGATTCTAAATAACTGATTGAGACATTTAGGAAGCAGAATCTGTTGTCTCTATATGCAGTCTGTGGGGAGACATTATTACAGCTAGTCTCCATTAACCAGCTTAGGGATAACTGAAAATTAGACATGCAGCATGAAGGAGAAAACTGCTAGAAATTGCCATATGCAAGTCATATAATGGCAAGATATAGTGCTTCATACTCATGTGCAGTATTAGCAGCTTATTATAAAACGTTATCTGAAAGTTAGGCTTGCTTTAGGTATGGATTTCTCTATGTGCTGACTGCAGTGATGTAAAATATATATGCTGTATGTGCAGTAGGGAAAAATGCAGAACTAAAAACCCTGATTGCAGTTTTCAGATGTAGTGCCAATATGGGAGTTTTCCATAGAAACAGTTCTAGTAACATTTCATAGAACCCTTTTTTTAAACCAGTTTGCAAAAAACAGTTTTCTGTTTCCTCTACCCCTGTACACACATGAGACTTTGAAGGGGGGGCCTTCTTATATACCAATTTTGCGTGAAAAATGTGTTTGTACCTTTAGGTGCAGATTTTCATGCAGAAAATCTGCATGAAAACAGCATCAAAAATGCAATTAAAAAGCGCACATAAATCTGCACTATATATTGCAGTTTTTGTGTGGTTTTTATGTGTTTTTTGTTGTGGATTTTCTGTTTATGTTAAGAACCAAGTCTATAGGCAAAAAAACACTATACATACGGTGCAGATTCGCACAAAGAATTGACATGCCGCAGATTTTAAAATCTGTACTGCAGGTCAATTTCCACGCATACAAAATAAGCAATGTGTACATGAGATTTGGCAAATATTATTCACTTTGCTGGTGTTTATTACATTGCAGATTTTTGGCACAAAATTCAGTGTGGGGAAAAACCACACGTAATGCACATTGTGCAGTTACCCTAAGGACGCCTTCAATCACTTCAGATTTAGAAAATTTTCTGCAACTGAAAATCAGTTCCATTTACCTGAATGGGGCTTGCAGAAAGGCATGTGCTTCCTGCCGCCAAAACAATCCCATTTAGATGAATGGAACTTATTTTCACTAAAGGCGCCCTTAAAATGCAGGTTTTGACAGTGATTAAGAGAATAATGAATGAGTTTATTAATTAAACTTGTCCCCGTTTTTAAAAACTGGAATGACAGGCTACATTGTACCTATTTGCCCTAGGCCACTGCCGCAGTAATGCTGTTGACTTGTAACAGTGTAAATAATATAAGTAAATGTCCTTGCATTTTACTTTTATATTCAAGATATCCTTACTGCAGTGTTATAATAGAGGCTATCGCACAAGGGCTGGAAATTATACATTTGACAGGTATTTAAATCTGTTATATATTAACGGCACTTAAAAATAAGGAAGGAACAGTTGCCCTTTACAGGAATGGTACATCCCCTACATGTTGTATAGCCAACAGAGCTCCAGGGCAATTCAGGTATGCCAAAGAATGCCAGCCTGTCTTGTATTTTGAGGAAGTGAGACGTATCCTGGAACAGACAACACTGGAGATTTTATTTATAGATGTAATAGAAGTTTTGACAGTGTTCCTCATTCTGAACCATTGAGAAGCCTCAGAGATAAGCAGGTCACAAGGGATGGCTTTACAGCCCTACATTACCATTGCAATCAGTGGTGTAAATACTATTCACAAGGCCTCATGATTAGGCCTCTTTCACACGAACGTGTGAGCCCCGTGCCCGTGCTGCGGACCGCAAAGTGCGGTCACATTCGTGTGCAAGAGGCCTTAGAGTGAGAATGTGATTAGGGTAAGAATTATAAATAATAGTAGAAAAAAAATAACACACTGGTACTGCAACAGTTTATTGCAAAATTCTAACTTTTTACATAAAGTGCAATTGACAGGTTTGTGGCATAAAAAACTAACTTTAGATGTCAACAATTCACAATCTTCATAAATACATATTGAACTTAGGCTACTTTCACACTAGCGTTGCTAGAATCCAGCAGGCAGTTGAAATACCAGATCCGTCTCATCCGTTATCATCCGGTTTCAAACGGAATAACGGATCCAGTATTTTAATTTCTCAAAAATCAAAAGAACCAATTTCAGATGCAAATTGTACAGTGGCCATAAAAGACGACCGAAGTTCACATACCCATCAGATGCTGCCTCAGAACATAGCAAACATGATGCTGGCCACATTCAGTTTGGATTTCAGGCTCTAATCTTTGTTTCCCGCTGGAGGAGACGTCTTTGAGCCAGACGGCGCCGTCGCTATTGGGTTCATCCGATCACTTCTGCCCGGATGAGAAGGGGTACATTTGAAGTTCTTTTTCCCCGAACTGCGGAATTATCCTGACAAGTTTCTTAACTACCTTCGAATGAGTGTCTCCAGTTTTAATGATCTGATAGAAAGGATCTCTCTAATCGCATCGAAAGACAGAACACCATTTTCCGTCGAATTATTGCACCTGTTGAACGGTTAATGCTTACCATAAGGTAATTATGAATTTTAAAAAAAATATATTTTGCTAGTAACTGTTATTTTTGTATACTTTTTTAACGTAGCTTTTCCGGGTTCACAGCTGAACCCAGACATATTTCCCTACCCCATGGTACGAAATTTTCTGTATTTGATACTGTATTCTACCTAGCACAGCTCTTGATTGCGCAGGCCAAGGGCTTTGGAGGCTTTGCATTAGTATTGTTCACTGTGACTTCATGGCTCCTATGGTCCGGCTTTACCCCTATCTCAAACATTAGAGACGTTGACTTCACTGTGAGCAATGCGAGCCAGAAGCATACACTTTTCGTTCTCCATAGAGATCCCGTTCCATCACTGGATTTCCAAAAGATGTCCTTTTCCCTGTGAGAATGACCACAGAACAAAGGAAAGAATTTGAGCATTTAATGGTGGTATGGCCAGTTTAAGGTCCCAAACAAGGCCAACCAAATTATGTAGCTTGTATTGTTTTTTGGGGGCTTTTTTTTTTACATATTTGCTCATTTTTATTTACACTCTTTTTTTTTATTTTCTTCTGATAGATTTCTGGCAACAGGAGAGAGTCTGACGTCCCTCCATTATCAGTTTTGGCTAGGAATATCCACAGTTTCCTTGATTGTTAAAGATACCTGCCGTTCTTTGTGGGAGCAGTTGCATGCAGAATTTATAACTCATCCAAGTAGGCAACAGGGGATTGAAATTTCAGATTTTTTTTGGGAGGTGTGCCAGTTTCCTAGCTGTCTTGGGGCAGTGGATGGGAAACATATACGTATTATTAAGCCCCAAAGCACTGGTTCTGAGTAATTTAATTAAAAAATATATTTTTCCATTATATTAATGGCCATCGCTGATGCCCAGTACCGACTTGTGGCAAAAATTCTGACATGGGGTGAATGGTATACAATAAACAATTTGATTTTCCACCTCCTCAACCTCTACCTGGTACTGATGCTCCCCCATGCCCTTCGTGTTGGTTGGTGACGAAGCGTTTCAGATGGCAATTTAATTAAACCTTATTGCAGCCGCGGATTAAACCGGAGAAAACGCATATTTAACTACCGCCTGACTAGGGCCGGAAGAATGGTGGAATGCGCATTCGACATTCTGGTGGCTTAATGGCGGATTTTGACCAAACCCATTCAATTAATGGAGAAAACGCATATTTAACTACCGCCTGACTAGGGCCGGAAGAATGGTGGAATGCGCATTCGACATTCTGGTGGCTTAATGGCGGATTTTGACCAAACCCATTCAATTAACAATAGAAACTGTTGATGAGGTAGTAAAGGCATGTGTGGTGTTACACAACTACCTCCTCATAAAAGAACCACTACATGTCGAACAGATCCCTGAAGAAGTGATTTGGCCAGTATTGAAAATTTTGGACGAAGGACCACTGTAGCAGTTTCCAGGATGAGACTTTTCTGAATATTTCAGCTCCGCTGAAATTAATAAAAAACAATATTTAAAGTTGGCTAAAAATAAGCCTGGGGGACTAGAAGAGTGGGGGGTGGAGGGAATTGCGTGGGTTGGGACCCCTTTGTCCTGTTGCTGTTCTGCCACTGTGAACAAATAAGTGCGCATTTAGTGGAAGTATGTAAAGTAGAGGATGGGGCAGGAGATGGAGTTTGCCAAGCTAGGGAAGAGGGAGTAGTGAAAGAGGTTGGTGGATAGTAATGAGGAGGAGAAGGAGAAAAAGGGTGAGAAAATAGCTCGGGGGTTTGGGATTGGGATGGGGGTTGGACTTGGGAATGGTGGTGGGAATGGGGGTGGGAATGGGAATAGGCGGCTGGGAAGGGGGATGGAGGATAGGTGTGGGATGGAGGATAGGTGTGGGATGGGGGATAGGTGTGGGGTGGGAGATAGATGTGAGATGGGGATAGGGCTGGGGCAGGGGAAAGGATGTGGGGCAGTGTTGCACCTCCGCAGTCCACTTGTCTTTTGGCCTCAAACAATTTTTTAAGTGTAAACTGTTCCATCACGGAGACTAACGAATTCAAATACAGTTGTACCGGACGACACTGCAAATTATCCTCCAATTTGGCAATTCTATTTGTGAATCCAATCAAGGACTCATAAACGAGCCTTGTGAGATTCTCATAGTCCACGCCTCCTACCTGCCCTCTGGCGACGCATGATGGCCTCAAATAATGGGGCTAGTCAGGCCATCGTTGCATCGCCCGGGGCGGAGGTAGGAGAACAGCAGAGTCCTGACCAGTTACTTGAGCAGGACGAGAGGGACCCGTGGTGGCCGGCTCATCAGGGATCGCCTCCTGAGGAACTTCGGGCTCCTGAGTACTTCTTGATGTTCTTTAAAGCAAAGAAAAAAAAACACAATTAACAATTGGATTTCAGTGGAGAACCTCTGGAATAGAGGTGAGCAAAGCGACTTTTGATGCTACATAGGAAGTTGCATTGCAAAAAGTTTCATACAAATACTGTACATAGATAGAGCTCATATATTCTATTAGTGTACAGAGAAGTATCTATGTACAGTATGACTTTTTTGGGGGAAGCAACTTCAGATGTATAATCTGAAGCACCCTTCGCTCATCTCTACTCCATAAAATACTATGTGGATGTCCAAGACAGAGTGTCAAATGACAGTCTGCCTGGGCCATACACATAGATTGGATAACATAATTCAGAATCTCTATAAACATAATCTCTTATCTTTGCAGCTCTAGGGTTCTTCATGGAACCCCAAGGTGGAATGATAGTGATATTCCCGCCTTGAGGTTGCTCAAGAACCACTCAGGGCCCGAAGTTCCTCGTAATCTTTCTTATAGCGGTCCCTGATGGACCGCCACCGAACCATGATTGTCGCCCCTGGAAAAAAAAAAGGCTAGTCTTTAAAATACATGATTTTGTGACATCAAAAATGGTTTACTATTTAATTGATCTAGCCACAACGACAATGAAAATACATTTGTACCTAACGGTGGCAGTGACCCACATCAACTAGACGGTAACCACTTCTGAGCAATAAAACATACGTGAATGCAATCTACAAATTAAATACTGTATACTTAATGCACTGCTCTCGTTGCCTGTCTCTGAGGTCCTCCTAATTTGGCACAATTGCTTTACCGATTCCGTGCCAGAGGAGCTGGGTTGCATTGTGGTCTGCGTGGCAGTGGTCGGTGAGGTCCCACAACGCTGGATGTGCCTCCATCATCTGGATGAGGAGGTCATTATCTATAAAAAAAAGCTGACCTCCTCCTCATCCATTCTGGTTGAGACTCTGGAACCCTAAAAAGAAATAATACAAAAAAATACAATTTTTTTTTTACATTTTTACACATTAAACATTTTGAATTTAAAAGACTTTGATTGCAAATACTCACACAACCCCAACAGCTCGAGGACCTCTCTGAGAGGCAACGTGATGAGATGGCTGGAAAACAGAAAAAAAATTATGATTTAAGAACATACAATAACATGTATTTTTTTTGAGAAAAAAATAGAAAAGTAAACACCTACCATTTGCTGTCCTCCACCCCCACTTTCCTCCTCTGCTGTTCCTTCTTGGCCGGGACGCACCTCCTCTACAGACGATAACTGCGAGAAAAAAAAACATAATTAGAATAATGACAAAATATTACAGTTGTGCTTGCTATAATCCAACTTGATATACCGTATCACATCGGCGATGTCAGCGAGGAGGAGTGCTCCCGACCTCACGTTAATATGTCTATTAAAAAAAATTTATATTTGATCTTTACACACGACAAGCAGATCCACGTAAATATTACTTACTTATGGAAACTTTCAGGGTCCCTGGCAGGCAGGAAGGCAGGCTGGCTGGCATGCTGAGAGGAGAGAAGGCTGGCGGCCAGGCTGATTGACAGGCGGCCAGGCTGGCTAGCAGGCAGGCAGGGCAACAGTCTTTTTTTATTCTAAAAAATAAATTTGAGAAATGCATGATAAAATGGAGGCGGTTGTAAAAGCCCTCATGGAGGCTAACTTGCAGCAGCGGGAGGCTAACAAGCAGCAGGAAACCAACCAGCTGCTATTACAGCATGTGATGGCGTTACAAGCGACAGGAGCGGCAATCCCTAAGATGACCCCCACGGACAACGTCGAGACCTATCTGGCGATGTTCGAAAAGGTGGCTGTGAGGGAGAAGTTACCCAGAGACCTATGTGCTGAGATCATTGCTCCGTTCCTGGTGCAGTGACAAGGGGGCGTCGTTCTCTTCTCTCAGGATAATGAGTGGAACTGGGGCGCTGACCTGGCACAGTGGATGTTAAGGAACCAGGATAGTCCATGACAATGAATAAGTCCATAATAAAAGCAATATCTCAGAGGCTCGCACATAGGAAGTCCATCTCTGGGCACATAGACTTGGATAAAATTTTTGAACAATAAATACAGTCAGCAGCACATACATAAAATGACAATACAGGACTCTGACAATACCAGGGATACTTCATCCTGGCAAGTTCTGCTTACCCTTTAAGTGCTGACATAAAAACTCCTTTTCAACCTGAAATGGGGGTTAAAAAGAGGAAAAGGTGCAATAAAAAGCACAACTTGGATAGTGAAGATTTGCTTTCAAAGCAGGCAGGGTGTCCCGAAAACAGCAAGGGCAGGCTGGGAGCAGTGGTTCACAGTGGCAACTTAATTTTTGCAAAAATGCCACCGGCCGTGGAGAACTGGCAGTGAGCTCCACCAGCCTCACAACATTATGGAACTGCTCCTGCAACAATAATGAAGTACCTGTAAGATTCAGCAGCATGGCCTAGCAGGCCTACTCACAGGTAAGCGTCGTACTCCTCTGGCTCCTCTCCAGAAGAATAATCACTGGGCTCCCGCAGTAATTGTTCTGGCCTAGCAGGCCATATTTGGAAGCCGTCTCCCCGTACTATCTTGATTGGAGGGGGTCTATCCAGCATAGCTTCCACCTCTGCTTCGGTTCTGGGGAAAGGGACCCACTGGACACACCCAGCGTAACCGAGTTCCTCCACCCGGTATATCCTTCTCTGCAGCAATTCCACAGCCGACGGTCCGCTTGCAGGCGGCTCCAGTGGAGGTGAATTAACTCGTTCAGCGTTGACCGCTGCCAGTCGTCGGACTTCAGCGCAGACCTCGGACCGCTGGCAACTGTCCTGAATCTCCCGCTTTATCTCCCGCTGTACTGCCTCAGGAGGGAGATACTGGTCAGCAGGGCTCTGCAGCACAATGGGCTCCCAGAACACGTCGGGCCCAAAAAAGATCTGGCTATGCAGGTAAGTGGAGCGGGGCGGCTTGGATCCCGGATCCTCATCTTGGGCTGATAAGACACACTCATCCTCATCTTCCCAGGTCTCAGGCCGTACCCTGGGGCGGATAACCGCAGTGGCATAGGGTCCCCTTAAGCCCTCCGCTGGAGTGTATTCTACTATTTCTCCCATCACGAGGTTGTGCAGGCGATCGGGCAGATAGTGGCGCTTCACAGAGCGCCTATTTACATAGAAGTCTCGGCCTGTCCCCAGCTCCTGAATGAAACCGAAACCCCTGTCCTTATCAAAGGCCACCACAATACCGCGGCGTCGCTCCAACTGTGGCTTACCCTGGAATGGGTCCTCCTGGATGGACTTTGCCATTTCTTCAAAGCGTTTCTTCCGCATAGTAGTCTTTTTGGCCACCGCGGCCCGTAGTTCGGCCATCAGCGTCGGCCATTGCGGGTGCCGGCGGCGGATCACACGTCGATCTGCAGCTTGATCTCTCAGGTGGATTGTCCAGGCTGGAGGGTTCCAGGTCTCTGGCGTAGGGGAGTCTGGTGGAGTGGCGCCCCACTCTCCAATGTGCTCTGGCTCGGGCATGCTAGCGTCCGGCGTCACCATCTTCTCACCAGTTTCTTTCAGCTCCCACACAGGCTCCTCCCTCAGGCTGGGCAGATCTCTCCTGGGCACAGGCCCGCCCCCTAGGCATAACACAATAGGGAAGGCGGCCACATTATAATCCATCAAGGTGGGTGGTGTCCCAGGGCAGCTTTCTCCTCCCTCTTGGAGGGTTTTGGCGCCAAATATTCGCGCCACTGCAGACAGTGATGGCGCAAGAAGAAGTCCAATGGCGCCGGCGACCATCTTGGGTGCCATGATGCAGCTATTCAGTGACAGCAAGCAGGACGATGAAAAGTCCATAAAAACACACTTTGATGTGGCGATTCTCTTCCTCTCGATAGCGCAACACAGCACAGCGCTTTTTAGAGGTTTTAGGGACACTTTTTGTATGTTTTTCAGTCCACAAAGTACACTTCAAATAAACAGGCAATTTGTCACATTGGTCACAGGGCAAACTGGATAAAGCACAAAGTTCACGCTTCCTGCACTAGAAAGCGTGCGTATCCTGTTCGTGACGCCAAAAGAGAGGTGCAGCATACTCAAGTTAGGGTTAATAGTGTTCCTGAATGTTGTAGTGCAATGGTGACCACTAACCTGAGACGGCTGACTCTCTGCAAGAGCAGGTAGTGATAGGTAATGTTCGCGACGCCAGTGCCAAGTAACGGTGGCACGCCGTTTGCTGATAGCAGGAATAACTGAGGAACCACGTGATGATAAAACAAACTCGAACTTTACTTGATCTTTAGTTGTCATCATACATAGACATAGATGAAAGCGCAGTTCCTTTGAAGACAGTTGGTTTCGGTACATTTAATGCAGGCAATATGTAGCAAGGTGATCTCAGAGGCTTAAACACAGGACTTGCAGTACAGGCGGCTTGCACTCTATTCCTGACTGATCCTGGAACATGGAAATTATCCTCCAAGGCCCAATGCCCTATATCTGGCGTATATCCTTGGGTCTGTAATTATCAAGTACCTCCTCTGTTGTCTTTAGTACCTCTTGCTTTCCTAGACTTGCCTCTGCCTCTCTCAGCTTCCTTAGGCTGGTTAACCGTGGTGTTCCTGCTTCTGCAAATACGGACTCAGGAGGGGAACCTTCTCCTTGGATCTGGAACCCGGTTACAGGGACTGCAATGCCCTCTCCTAGTCTGCAGGCTCCAGGCCTGCTCTGCTTTCACAGGCTCATGGCCTGGACTTAACTCAGACACAGTCTAATCTGCCTTTCCCTTCCCTGACTGGGCCTTATATAAACTAGGGCTCCCTAGCTCCCTCTAGTGACTCAGAGCTGGAATGACATCCCTAGCAGGCCTGCACATGGCAAATATCACAGCAACAGGGAAGTACACAACATTACATTACATTACACTTTATGAAGATGACTTATACCAACCTCCCCATAAATAAGGGGAAACGACAGCACACAAGTGACCCTTCTGTAGTGACGGGCATTACAGCTCCCGTACACTACACTGGCGTCTGGTCCCCAGCAGGTGTTTTTTGACTTACCAGGTGATCAAGCGACTGATTACCCGACCGTAAAGGGTGAGATTCTGGCAAGGCTGGGTGTGAATGTATTGGTCCGGGCTCACTGGCAGTATTATGATCTGCTAAATCGGTTGCAAAAATGGCTGCAGCCTAATGTACTGAGTCCCACTGCTATGCTAGACCGACTGTTGGCTGATGTGTTCTGGAGGGCTTTGCCATACCCTCTCCAGCACTGGATCAGCCAGGTGTCTCCTGGTAATGCCCTAGAGATGGTCGACCTGGTGGAGCGCTATGAAGCCACCAGAAATCTACAGGGGGGTTCCGCTGGGAGAGGGCCAGTTAAACCCCGGAAATCTCAACCCTCGACCAGGTGGCTGGTGCCAGCAAGACCCGCTCGGGATGTATTCCCTGCAGACCCAGATCCCATGGTCTGTTGGCGGTGTCAAGAACCTAGTTATATAAGGGCTAACTGTCCCGTCGGGGGGAACCCATGGACACTAACTATGGCTACTGGCCCTCAATTTATGCAAGGAGGCTGTGTGCAACCGGTGCCCCGAGACCATAGACAATAGTCACCTGTGCCAAGTGCAAGTGGGAGATACCCTGGCGGTGGCACTGCTGGACTCAGGGAGCCTGGTTTCCCTGGTAAGAGCTGCCCTGGTGCAGCCTGCCGAATATACGGGCCGAAAAGTCGGCGACGTGTGCATCCATGGAGACTTATAGGACTATCCCACCGCCCTGGTCTCTCTGTCGGTGGCTGGCAGATGAACTCATGAGGTAGCCGTCAGAGGTAACCCCAGCAGAGTGGCCTTGCTCCGGGGGGAGGCCAGAACCCTAGGAACTCGAGACCGAAGGGCCAGCGGTAGGGGTGACTGCCACGTCGGTGGAAGAGGTGGAGACAACCCCTCTGAGTGTAATGGTGGGAGACGTGAAGGATTTGCCACCGGGTCCTGAGTTGGCAAACCTTAACGTCTCTGGGGAAAATTTCGGAACTGCACAACACCGGGACCCAACCTTATCCCGGGCCTGGTAAAATGTTGTGATAATTGATGGTGAACCACAAAAACCTGGGGCACTAGAGTCTCTCCGCTATTATCTGTTGGGGAGAAAGTTCCGTCTTGTGACCGAACACTCCCCCCTCCAGTGGATAAGCAAGGCCAAGGAGAGGAATGCTCGGGTTACCAGATAGTCCTTGTCCTTGCAGAACTTCAAGTTCTCAGTGGAACACAGGGCAGGCCGCTTGCAGAGAAACGCGGATGCCCTGTCTCGGGTACACTGTTTGGCAAGTGTTCACCCCATCAGGGTTGAACAAAGGGGGGAGGTATGTAGGAAGGCTCAATGGACCGCTGTGGATGGAAGGTACGTGTCACCGAGGTTCCTGGCCTTGGTGAAGTAAGAGTCGGGGTTTGCCTAAAAACGCCTGCCTATGGACTTGCTAACACCCAGGAGCTAAGGTGACACCAAGCCACCTGTTTTTGTGTGATGCTCCTTTTTGTGTGAATAAAACACAGACATTTGATTTACAAGCTTGTACGTTGCCTCTGTACTGCACCCGCTAGTCCTACCTACCAGAGCGAATCCCCACAGCACATAAGACCTGATTCACATATATCCTTTCTGTAGCATGCTCTGTGTAAGGTATTTTATCTACAATACATGCGGTTTCATTGCTGTAAGTGCTGTGCAAAATGCCACAAAGGGGCCCACTGAAACTTTATTCTAAAACTAGTCCTAGATACTGTACATCCTAGCATCCCCTATGTACTTATACTACCTGCAGTCCCTATGTACTACTGCATAGGGACTGCTGGTAGTATAAGTACATAGGGGATGCTAGGAGTTGCAATACCTAGGACTACTACTCCTAGCCTCCCCTATGTACTTATACTACCAACAGTCCCTATGTACTATTGCATAGGCACTGCTGGTAGTATAAGTAAATAGGGGATGTTAGAAGTAGTAGACATCCTGATGCATTCAGAATGCATTAGGACAAAACTGATGCGTTTTTTTCCCCGGTATTGAGACCCTTTACCAGATTTCAATACCAGAAAAGAATAATGCTAGTGTGAAAGTAGCCTTAGTTTAAAATACCTTGAGTCTAGGATACTGAGAAGACCGGCACTCAGTGCGCTTATGGCTATGTGAAGGCTATATTTCGGGGGAACCTCCCCCCTTTGGTTGACAAAGTCACAGTGGGAACCCTGGCCTACCCTTCTCCCTTAGGCTTCCACCTTACCTGTATTTGTCCTGATCCTACTTTGATGGGATTAAGTAGGGACTGAGGGAACTATGCCACATTTTAACATCTAGTTCAAGGACAGCTTATGAACTTATGGACTTTATTAATAATAAATACAAACTTCAGGTTGGATGCTGGCAGACCTCTGGGTTTTATTTTTGGAAATTGCATGGAGCCCATCACATGGTTGATTCCTTACACATTGTTGTTCTGTTTGTCGAGGACCAGGCACAATAAACAACAGTTGACAGTGGATGGTGGCGTAATATTGTCATGTTCTTGAGCCTTTATTGTTAGTGAACAGCTTACCACATTTAAGGCTCCCATACACATTCTACTGATGTCAAACATACCCATCATATGGAGAGCTCCTGATGTTTGAGAAGAGAAGGATCAGGAGCTTTGAAATTTCATACCCAATCCTTTTGTTATCCTGGGACATGAGAGACCGCCAAATTCTTAATGGTGCCTTCACTGTTATTATAGGGAATCTGCCATCCCAATTTTGGACTATTATCTACAGTAATAGATGAGTAGTAGTACAGATAAGGAGTCCAGATGACCATTTTTCATTTTCCTGCTGCCTCTGTTCCCCCACTATCAATGCTCAAAGCTGCACTGAAATACACAGTCTGGACTGCTCTGCTATTCTAACATAATGGAAAGGACTCATGTGCATGCACAGCAGTCCTGACAATGTATTTCAGTGCAACTCTGAGCGCTGACAGTGGGGGAATGGGGGGAAATAAAAAAAAAGTCATCTGAAATCCATATTTGCAGTACTACTCATTTATTACTGTTTATAATGGTCCTCCAAAATAAGGGTGACAGATTCCCTTTAAGGATTCAGACCACCTATACCAATGATGGCGAATCTTTCAGAGACCAAGTGCCCAAACTGCAACCCAAAACCCACTTATTTATCGCAAAGTGCCAACATGTGGCAAGTTAAAGGGGTTACCCAACCCCAAAAATTCCCCCCAAATGCCCGGGCCCCTCACACAAATTGTAATTACTTTGCTCCCCAGCACCAGCGTCGCTTCTGATGCCCACATGGCCGCTGCTGCATCTCCCCGTTGCACGGATCAAAAGATCCAGCGAGGGGGTGTGAGCCAACAGCAGGTCACGAGGGACGAGCCTCTCCAGCGTCACCTGGGATGCTAGGGAGTCTCGTTCCCATCGTGGCCTGCTATTGGCTGACCCCCCCACAACAGGGAGATGCAGCGGCGACGCAGGTGCCAGGGAGTGAGGGCCCGGGCATTTGAGGGGGCATTTTTGGGGCTGGATAACCTGAATACTACAGTCCACTATAGCATATCTTCCATATACTTTATCATTTAGATATAATAGCCTGTCTACATTCAATGTGCTGCCTGTGCCATTCATAGTGCGCCCTGCGTTGATTAATGGCAGGTAAAGTCTAAGGCATATTGGTACACCATAGACTTTTTTCAGGGTGTGGGCGTCCACAGAGAGGGGTCTGAGTGCCGCCTCTTGCACCCCTGCCATAGGTTCGCCATCACTGGCCTATACAGTGCAGTCTTCATTAGTTAAATATCAGGCAGCTGTAGCCTGATTGACCACCGGTTCTTGACTGCAGCTTGCCGTGACCCAAACAGATCACGGCCAGTTGTACCCTATGGGGGAGTCAGAAGATATAATTGTTGGCCAATCAAGTGTATTGCCAACAGCTTTTGAAGGTTTACGAGTTTATGTTTTCAAACACTGTATAAGCAATTATTTTCGGAAAGATTTGTACTTCTAGTTTTTAACATAGTACTATCTCCAAGAAGGACCCTCTTGCTGTCACAACTACATAAGAAGAGTGTAAAGGCCTTTTACATGGGCCAGTTATCAGCAGAATGAATGTTCATAGCTAACATCATTGCCCTGTGTAAATGGCCTTGTGATCAGCCGTCAAATGAGCAAATGCTTATTTGTGGGCAGATTGAATCTTTTATGCAGCAGTAAAAATGGATTGTTCGTTGGCAACCCATCTCATGTAAACAGGGGATGAGCTGCAAACAGTAATGGAAATAAATGATGTTAAATTATGAATAGTGATGAGGGAACAGAGTCCTCTCCTGCATAATGGAAACTGGACGGATCCGTAATGCTGGCCATAGACTCCTTTTATAACTGAATGCTTATAAAGGCATTCCGTTATGCATTTCGTCATGGAATTGCGTTATGATCCGTGGTAACAGAATCCATAATGCAATTCAGGACATACCCAAACCCGAACTTACAAAACTAAAGTTCCCTCACCACTAGTTATGAATGATTGTTCGTGCGGCATTGGCCACCGACAATTGCTTGTTTGCCCGCAGCTATGTCCTCTGGTTGGCGTTTATCTCCCAGGGTTGTAAAATGATAAGGTGTTTAAAAATTCAGATGATGCTATGGGAGAGTCGGAAGGTTGGAAATGGCAGGTTTGGCCTTCAATAATCTAATGTGTATGGGACTTTAGTTTATCATTCAGGTCTCATGCACACGACCATTGGCTGTTTTGCGGTCTGCAAATTGTGGATCCGCAAAACACAGATATCAGCCATGTGCATTCAGAACAGAACGTTTTTCTATTTTTCCGCACATGCGGCACACAGCCATGTACGCCATACCTGCTTGAGAAAGGGTACCGCAACAGTACCCGAAACGTTGCATATAAATGTACTCAGCTGTACCACTGTACGTGAATAAAACTCCTAAACGCAGCTTTCATTTGGTGTGCTGACCCTGCCACATTTTGTGAATACTATATTCAAGTATTTCTTGGTGGAAAGGGAGTTCTGGGGACGTGCACCCACAAAAGCCTAGTGACGTGTGCTGTGGTTATTTCGTGTTTAACTTTCTATTTTTTTGCGGGGCCACATAACTGACATATGGATGTATAACAGACATATGGATGTGGACAGCAAAAAATGTGGATCGGATGCGGACCAAAAATAAGTTTCTGTGCATGAACCCTCAGGGACTCTATTCCCGTTTTATTATACTTTGCAACTGATGTATCAAGCTCTCCAATCATTACAACAAGCAATGCCGTATAGCTTAAAGGGGTTTTCCAGGATGACTATGATTTTTAGCAAATATGCTCATGTAGTTGCTTACCTCATGTACATCCTCTCTTTTTTTGTACTCTCCTGACCCGTTTTCACAATGTTAATAAATCCCTTTGGTTTGTTTCCACCCTCTATGTAGGTATTCCTATGTACTCTATCTATTCCTGTTGCTGAATCCAACCAAACCCATGAGACACTTCTCCTGTCTCTGCCACAGCTCCATCACCGCCGCTACCAATGCCCAGCTAGTTTGTAGCTCCTTCCAGCCAACTAGTTGCACAGACACTCTCCTATCAGTGTTCCTGTTGCTGCTTGGACTCACCCATGGACATAACATCATAGGAAATAAGGAGCTGCATGGACATGATCATGTGACTACAGCCCAAAACGGGAGATAGGAGCAATAAAGATAAAAGAAATACATTTCAAAATGACAGCTACCTTAATTAATTATTATTTTAAAGAAATGTGATACCCTTTAACCTGCCATGACTAAAACTCAACACATCAGTGTTATCTTGTCTATGTGATCTTACAATCAGCCGTATCGTTGCAAACTACTATTCATTGAAACAGAGCTACTTTTTCTGTAACGCTTTACAGTCACTAGAGGACAAAGGCTGGTGTGACATCCTCTAGTTTCTGGTGTTGTCAGATGAAGATAGCTTTTGTAAGAATAGAATAAAAATATCTACCCTAGCTAAAAAAAGGTTTCTAATCACGTTCCACAATAATTTCCTTTGCTTGACAGACATGTTATATAATGTGAACTTTCCGCTTCTATTATACAACATCTCTACACATATAAACAGTTATTTGACCTCAAGTATTAGGGCCTGCCTTCTGTTGTAACAACTCATAAAATAAAGAAATACGGTGCCTTGAAAAAGTATTCATACCCCTTGAACTTTTCTACATTTTTATGTTATAGACCAACACAAAGTAGCAAGCATGTGTCATGTTAAAAGAAAATGATACAAGGTTTTCAAAATGTTTAATAAATTAAATTCTGAAAAGTTTTGCATGTATTTGTCTCCAGCTCCCTGTACTCTGATACCCGTAATAAAATTCAGTTTGACCAATTGCCTTCAGAAGTCACCTAATTAGTAAATAGAGGCCACCTGTGTGTAATTTAGTCTCAGTAAAACTACAGCTGCTCTGTGAAAGCCTCAGAGGTTTGTTAGAGAACATCAGTGATCAAACAGCATTATGAAAGCCAGGGAACACACCAGACAGGTCAGGGATAAAGTTGTGGAGAAGTGTAAAGCAGGGTTAGGTTATAAAAAAAAATCTTAAGCTCTCAACATCTCATGGAGCACTGTTCAAATGAGCATCCGAAAATGGAAGGAGTATGGCACAACTGCAAAACTACCAAGACATGGACATTCACTTAAACTGACAGCCCAAGCAAAGAAAGCACTAATTAGAGAAGCAGCCAAAAGGCTTATGTTCCCTCTAGAGGAGCTGCAGAGATCCACATCTCAGGTGGGGGAATATGTCCACAGGACAACTATTAGTCATCTACTCCACAAATTTGGCCTTTATGGAAGAAAGACGTTTTTGAAAGCAAGCCAAAGAAGTCCTGTTTGCAGTTTGCCACAAGCCATGTAGTGGACACTGCTACCATGTAGAAGAAGGTGCTCTGGAAAGTCAAACTTTTTGGCCTAAATGCCAAGCAATATGTGTGGCAGAAAACTAACACTACACATCACCCTGAACACACCATCCCCACCGTGAAACAGGGTGGTGGCAGCATCATGCCATGGGGATGCTTTTCTTCAGCAGGGACAGGAAAGCTGGTCAGAGTTCATGGGAAGATAGATGGAGCTAAATACAGGGCAATCCTGGAGGAAAACCTGGTAGAGGCTGCAAAGGACTTGAGACTGGGGCAGAGGTTCACATTCCAGCAGGACAACGACCCTAAACATACAACCAAAGCTACAATGAAATGGTTTAGCTCAAAGCATATTCATGTGCTAGAATGGCCCAAAATCCAGAAATTAAAATCCCAATCTGTGTCAAGACTTGAAATTTGTTGTTTGCAAACGCTCTGCATCCAATCTGACTGATTTGCAAATATTTACAAAGACAAATATTTCAGCCTCTAGATGTGCCAAGCTGGTAGAGACATACTGCAGTGGCCAAGTTTGGGGTGTCCCCAACGCCACGCTGGGTCCCCCGGACACCGTCGAGGTGTCACCACATGTTGCTGCTTTTTGGAAGGGATGGTAAGATGTGGTGCACCCCAATGGGAAATAAGTCCAGAGAGTCAGGGTCTGCAGTAAACCAGGGTGCTTCTTTACTGGAGAAATTCAGGTACAAAACAATACAGGTGAGGCATAGGGCTGGCTTCCCCAATCTCCCTCCTGACAGAAGAAGGGTTTGATGCTGAGAAAAGGCCTAAGCTAGCTATCCCTCTTTCTCTTCACAAGGCTGGTACCCTGGTAAAAGGCTGGTGATCCAGGGTGTGGCAGCGTATCCCTGTCTCAAAGTCTTCTTCTGGTCACTCAGTAGTCTGGCAGAGTCTCCTCTTCCAAGCACTGCTCCCTAACTGCAGCACACTAGGGGCTCTGACTGCTCTCCTTATATACATAATTATATAGTCATATCTGTCTGTGTTTGCATAATGATAAAGTTTATAAGTAACCCAAGTCTATAGCTCAATATACTAATAAGAACTCATCACCAGGATTTACTGGGCAGCAATTCACAAGTGGTACGCCACATTACATGGTTGCACTCTCTCGCATGATAAAATGAAATGCAGGTAAGTATGTAAACAGGTAGGGGAAACATATAGGCAAACACACTGGAACATACACATAGGTAGTCAAAGTAGGACTTGTACATGGGAAAACATGTAACTCAGAATATATGGGAAAATACAAATCCTCAGGGTACAGCTACATGGTGCGGCTGCTCTGTGGTTGGGATGCAGCCACCATGTTGTTTATTGGGTGTTCATTGTTAATGGGCATGGGATTTTGTGGGCTACCAGGGTGAGTCAGTAACTGTCAGTCTAGAGACTAAAATAGAAACATCCCAAATACATAAACCCACAAATGGGTATATGATCAAATACATAGATGGTGCTTTTGTCGGATCTGCCATCCTCTATCATCCACAAAACTTGTCTCAGACACTTAGTGATTGCATCTAGGGCGTGCATCCCGGTATCTTGGAAGTCATCTTCCCCACCGATAGTCTCAAGCTGGGTACAGCGAGTCGAGGAGATTCGGAGAATGGAGGAGCTTACAGCGCTTTTGAAAGGTACACAAGAGGCTTTTTTGAAAGCTTGGACTCCCTGGTTCCTTTTCCAGGATACTCAGGATTATCGGAATCTCTTGAACTGAGATTATCACCCTTCCCTGTGTTGCGTGACGGCGTTTTCGCTGTTGTCCCTTCCTTTCTATCGTCCCTTTTGTGTCTGTGTTGTCTGTCTGTGATCGGTACCTGACATATGGATCGTGATACACTTTGTATTATTTCGTGCTCCATTGCTACAACATGCAGTATTGTGGCCTGTTGCCCGTGCGCCCTATGGGCTGACTAGATTTGTACATGTGATGTTTCAATTATTCTTTGTATATCAAGTCATGTATCTTTCAGGTCATGGTCATGTGACACTTTGTATTGCATTTTTATTGCATTTTTGAAAATAAAAGAATTTAAATCAAATACATAGATGGGGCAGTAGGTATGGACCTTAGTGGATTTAGGAAAAAGAGGCATGTATAGTAGAGTTCTCAGCATAATATATATTGCAAAAGCCATACAAGCAAAAATATACTGTAAATTGCAGTACACAAACCTATTGCTGAGGCAAAGACTTGGTTTGTTTACCTTTATGGTTTTATACACCAATAGTCATGGCCTATGCAATAGATGAAAGCGCACCTACAGTTTCACAAGCATGCACAGTTCACCTATCGGAGCCGTTGCCCGCAGAAGGTAACAGCTGGCAGGGGCGCACACATAAAGGAGATGTGCCCCAGTGCAAGTTTTGCAGTGGCCTCATGATGATGTTAGTGAGACAAGGAGATGGAGAGAAGAAAGGGAAGGACGGGGCTCCGTTCTGATGGATGCCCCTGGGGTCCAGCCTGAATAAGTACAGCCCTTTTAGCTCATTTCACCTAATTAGCATCATTGGATAAACCTGTTTTTGGGGGCTAGAAAAGAGTGATTAGGACAGAAAGGTATATTTGAAAATGCCAACAGGAGAGCTACACTGCCATACAAACGGTTACAAACAGCCCAGGGTGGTGACTCCCTTTAAGCACGTACACCTAAGAATAGGAGTCAGGTACACTTATCTGTTTATTTGTCTAAAATGAAGAATAAACTGGGTCAAAATTAAGTGATTTCACAGAGTTAGCTGGGGTAGAATATACTGGTAAAAGATGCCTATTCTTATCATTTACTGTTTTTGGTTACCTGTTTGCTCTTGATGATCTGTCTGGAAAATCAGGTTTGGCCAGGGCTGGTACCAAGCCCGACTTGGGATTGCTATTTTAAAATGTTTTTAAAGACTCAGAGGTAATTACCGAATTAATTCACAGAAGTCTCGCGCGACTTTGACTGAGCTGAATTTTGTCTACACAGAGGCAATACATTTTAATACTGTACGGAAACAGCATTAAAACCAAAGTGTTTGAACAAATCGACTTTGGATCTCTGACCGGAAGCTCGATTTGCCCAACAGTAGTCATAACCTTTCTTTTATATCAGGGGATGATTTATCAGTCGTGCACACATTTATCAGGTTTGGGGGTATTTTTCATTATCATCATTTTACAGCTCATAGAAAATTGTGGTAATGACTGAGATCTTATCAGTGTACTGAGCTATAGACATGTATTACTTATCATTTTTATAATTCATTATGGTTTTCCAATTTGTCCGTTGGTTCTCCGTGATTTTGGGATAAGTTGCCCAGAAAAAAAAGAAAAAATTCTGGTTGGCAAACCCTAGACACACCCCCTGAGCTGTGATAAGGAGAGAGCTGCAGCAGCAAGAACACGTCCCCTGAGAAAGGACCTGTGCCGACCCCCTAAAAAGGACACACACCCTGAACTGCCTAACTAAAATATATCTAGCAGAGTAATTGAAGCAATGAATGGGGAGAGCTCTGGATTCATGGTAGGCACAGGGCTGGTTCTAGCTTTGTTAGAGATTGTCATGTATTTGTATAGTGGCATAGTTGCCAAGTGTTCCGAATTTGCAGGGATTGTTCCTGATTTTCGGAGACAGTCCTGGAAAATTTGGGCTGTCTCTAGCAGTAACACTGCCCATAAGTGGGCTTTTATGGGCAAAGTCTGGGCGTTCTTGGGGCGGAATTTTGGATGCCACGATTTTACCATCCTAAACATTGGTAAGTATATAATGAATTCCATTTTTTTATTGGGTCTACTGTAAGCCTGTTTTGTTTTTGGCCAGGAAAGCCTTTGATCTGTCTCACAGTAAGTACTATGCACTGGACATCCAGCATACCCTTACTGCACTCTATTTAGGTGCATAGCCCAATTATATGGTCCGTCGGACCAGGTGTATTCTAATTTAAGCACTTACACAGTGTGGTCATATGAATCTAAAATCTTTGAAACTTAGGGCTCTTTCACACTAGCGTTTTTGTTTTCCGGCATAGAGTTCCATCGTCGGGTCTCTATGCCGGAAAAATCCTGATCAGTTTTATCCCCATGCATTCTGAATGGAGTGAAATCCGTTCAGGATGCATCAGGATGTCTTCAGTTCAGGACCGGAACGTTTTTTGGCCGGAGAAAATACCGCAGCATGCTGCGCTTTTTGCTCCGGCCAAAAATCCTGAACACTTGCCGCAAGGCCGGATCCGGAATTAATGCCCATTGAAAGGCATTAATCCGGATCCGGCCTTAAGCTAAACGTTGTTTCGGCGCATCGCCGGATCCGACGTTTAACTTTTTCTGACTGGTTACCATGGCAGCCAGGACACTAAAGTCCTGGTTGCCATGGTAAAGTGTAGTGGGGAGCGGGGGAGCAGTATACTTACCGTCCGTGCGGCTCCCGGGCGCTCCAGAGTGACGTCAGGTCGCCCCACGCGCATGAATCACGTGATCGCATGGATCACGTGATCCATGCGCATGGGGCGCTCTGACGTCATTCTGGAGCGCCCCGGGAGCCGCACAGACTGTAAGTATACCGCTCCCCCGCTCCCCACTACTACTATGGCAACCAGGACTTTAATAGCGTCCTGGCTGCCATAGTAACCTCAAAGCATTTCGAAGATCAGTCTTCTATTGCTTTCAGGCGACTTGCGTTCTAAAGGATCCGGCGGGACGGAAGTGCCTGCCGGATCCTCAGAACGCAAGTGTGAAAGAGGCCTTAAAAGGGTTCTCTCACTTCAGCAAGTGACATTTATCACGGCCACCGGTGATGGATTGCAGGGTGGTCGTAACCATGGAAACGAGCAGTGTATAATGTTATCGAAAAATGAATCCAGCCAGCAAAGGAGGCAATATGGATAATAACAATACATTAGTAATTGCCTTGTATTAACTTTCTCTACACGAAAAATGCCACTTGCTGAACTGAGAGAGTCCCTTTAAAAAAGTCTGAAGTGTTCTTCTTTATGGCTAATACTACAGGATGCATTCTGTGTGCAACAAGAAAACCAATTTACCGCAAACTTACCTTTACATTGTTTGATGAGAATCGGCAGCCTGTTACATGGAGGGCACCCCTACAATATTATCAGTAAAGTTGGCATTAGCACTGATATTGGCATGATTGGTCAGTGTCCTATCCTTGCCAGATTGCTGTGAATGTTTCATCTCCAAGTATTGTCAGTGAGGTCATTTATTTTCAGCCCACGCATTTCTTAATGAACTTTCACCCCATTTTGTTGGCATAGAAACTCTGTTTACACAGTAACCTGGCTGGATCAATCTTATAGAGACGCCTCCGAAAGGGAAAGCGATATACAGACGCACATATAACTGTTGCTAAGCAACACGTAGCATGAAGAGTCTCTCTATGACTAAAAAAGAATCCATTTAACAAAAAAATAAATTCATCCTTCAGTATACTTTAAAAATATATTATACATATAGGTATCACAACTATACTTTTTTTTCTTTTCTGATTGAAATGCAGATCCTCACATTTTGATGGGTTTTATTCCTAGATATAGTATTATAGTATTCAGGTATAGCTGTGTCAGGAAACAGCGCAACTTACACATCTATTTTTAAAAATGCAAAAAAAAAACATGCTAATAGCCATGATTCGTGTAAACGTAGTGTTTTTTTTACTTTTGTTATAGGGAATCTATCAAATTGAAAATGGAGTCCGATCTACATGCAGCATGTTATAGAGCAGGATGAGCTGAGCAGATTGATATATAGTTTTGTGAGAAAAGATTCAGTAAAACTTGCCATTTATTGAGCTAAACCTCTGCCCGTGTCAGGCTTAGGAGTCCAGTGGGTGGTTCTATTCAGTGACAGACCGCTATCTCCGCTTGTACAATCACAGAGTGAGTCCGCCCACTGGACTCCTGAGCCCAAAATGAGCAGAGTTTCAGATAAATGACGAGGTATACAGAATCTTTTCCTACAATCCGATATAGCAATCTGCTCAACCTCTTCTCTATAATATGCAACCAGCAGACTGGAACATATTTAACTTGACAGGCTCTCTTTAAGGGTTCATGCACACGACCGTATGTATTTTGAGGTCCGCAAAAAATACAGATGACGTCTGTGTGCATTCCGTATTTTGCGGAATGGTACAGCTGGCCCCTAATAGAACAGTACTATCCTTGTCCGTAATGCGGACAATAATAGGACATGTTCTTTTTTTATGCGGAACAGACATACAGAAACAGAATGCACATGGAGTAACTTCAATTTTTTTTATGGACCCATTGAAGTGAATGGTTCCATATACGGTCCGCAACGGACACGTTCAGCCTTAGGCCTCATGCACACGAACGTATTTTCTTTCCGTGTTCGTTCCATTTTTTTTGCGGACCATATGTGGAACCATTTATTTCAATGCATTCCGTTTCCGTATGTCCGTTTTTCCGTTCCGCAAAAAAATAGAGCATGTCCTATTTTTTTCTAGTTTGTGGACAAGGATAGGCATTATTACAATGGATTCGCAAAAATAACGGATGCCATAAGGAATGTCATCTGTTTTTTTTGCGGACTGCAAAACACATACGGTCGTGTGTATGAGGCCTTAAGAGCAGTTCTAGGAAAAGTGGAATGCACACAGCCGGTATCCATATTTTGCGGATGCATAATTTGCAGACCGCAAAACATATACGGTCATCTGAATGAGACCTTAGTCTCATCACACAAGAGAATCTACCACATGCCGTTTAGCCAACTCCAAACATGTTTTCTTATGTTTTTCTTTAAAGGGGTTGTGTCTGTAGCACCCCCAAGTCAGGGCAATGTGTGGAACTAACCTGGGGAATGCCAGTGATGGAGAGGCCGGCACGCTGCTCCTCTGGGGCACTCTCTGGGTTCTTGAGGGACACAGCCAGGTGGAAGGTGAGGTGCCCTTGGTGTTATAGTTTAACGTGCCTATGGCTAAGTCCCTGATATGTCGTGACGCCAGTGCCAGTAAACGGTGGCACACCGTATTTACAGTAGGAATAACAGAGGTGCAGACTGGTAACTTGAAAACAGAATTCAAACTTTACTGAAGACAGTGATGATACAGTAAGCAGTCTTTCCAACAGTTCCTTTTTGCAGACAATCAAAATTGCAGTGGTCTTACATCCAGCAAGGTTAAACAGAGGGTGATAATACAGGACTTGGAATTGCAGGTGAACCTTACTTTCTTCCTGACTCGTCCTGACTGGAATTGATGCTTCAAGGCCCCAATGCCCTACTTCTGGCTTATATCCTTGAATCTCCAGTTTATAAAGTACCTCCTCTTGACGTTTAGTACCTCTTGCTCTAGGGATTGCCTCTGGGTTCTGCACTCCTTCTCCTAGGGTACCATCTTCCTAGGGTGGATTCTTCACAGGCCATAAGGCCTGGGTTTGGCCTTCACAGGCACATGGCCTGCACTTGTCTAAGGCACACTCTAGACTAGACTACCCTTCCCTTCCCCTGACTGGGCCTTATATAGACTAGGGCAACCTAGCTCCCTCTAGTGACTAGAGCTGGAATTACATCCCTAGCCGGCCTGCACATAGGACATTTCACAGTAACAGGAGAATTAAATACATTGATTTACATTGCATGGTACAAATAGCACCTTTACCAGCCTCCTCCTAACAGAGAGGAACGACAGCAGCCAAGTGACTCTTCCGTAGTGACGGGCAGTACAACTCCCGTACACTACATACCCCGCTGCTTTAAGCTGAGTACGCCTCGTACTCTACCAGGGTACCGCCCTACTGGAATTTCCACCTGAAAGAGACAAAGAAAAACATGCAAGAATACATACATATCAGTACTCAATTCTATCTGCATCGACAATTGTCATCAGGTCCAGCTGACTGACGGAGAAGTGCGGTGACAAGGGCGTCGCTCTCTTTCTTCAGGATAAAGAGTGGAACTGGGGCGCTGACCTGGCACAGCGGATGTTAGGGAATACCAGGATAGTCCATGACAATGAGTGAGTCCATAAAGCATATCACAGAGACTCGCACACAGGGGTCCATCTCTGGGCACATAGACTTGATAAAATATTTTTGCAATAATACGGTCAGCAGCACATACATAAAATCACAATACAGGACTCTGACAATACCAGGGTAACACCTTCCTGGCAAGTCCTGCGTATATTTAAAGTGCTGACATAAAAGAACCCTTTTCAACCTGAAATGGGGGTTAAAAGGGGATAAGGTGCAAATAAAAGCACAACCTGGAATTATTAAAGTACTTGACGCCACAATGTTAGCAGCAGGCAGGATGTCCCGGAACAGAAAGAGGCAGGCTGGGAGCAGTGGTTCCACAGTGGCAACTTATTTGTCAAACATGCCACCGGCCGTGGGGAACTGGCAGCAAGCTCTACCAGCCTGGCAAACTTAAAGGAACAGTTCCTGCAACATGTATGATGTCCCTGTGAGGATGAGCAAAAATGGCCTAGCAGGCCTGCTCACAGGTAGGTGTCAAATGAGCCCCGTTCGTCGGAGGTAGTGCAGCCCTGTGCTGCAGGTAGTCTGGGCCATGCACCAGGGCCACATGGAGGGGTGCCCACCACAAAGAATGGGCTGGAAACATCACCGGTATTGGGCCTACCCACCTCATTGGCCCGCTGGGTTGCGGACACACAGGAGCTGCTGGTCTCGGGACACGGGCCGGCGCTGGGGTAGACACTTCCTCTGGCCGGGACATAACGCTCCCGTCACGGCGGACTCGGCTCCTGGCATAAGTCAATTTATCCGCTGTTACACGGACCTTGGGTGGCTCAGCGTTAGCGGTAGGACCTTGGACTACGGGTTCGGGTGGTACAGGGGTCACAGGTAACTCACCACCGCTGGACTGCTGCGCTGTCTTCTTAGAATCTGCCACTTGCCGCAGGCCATCCAGGTAAGCCTGTAAGGAAGCGATCCGCTCCTCCAGGGCGGAGATCTCACTGCTGGATTCCGGCACACTTGCAGCAGGCTCAGATGAGGTTCTATCCTGGCGGTTCTTCCGCAGGTCATCCATGGCTTCACTGAACTGGGCCATCCGTGCCCAATCAGCGGCTGTCTTCTCTCGTCGCGGCAGCTCTGGAGAGGGGTAAGGACTGGGAGGCTTGTCCAGGATCGTCGGCTGCCAGAAAATGTTCGGGCCGAGAAAGGAACTCTTCTCCTGGTACGTATTCCGGATGGGTCCCGGCGGGTCCTCTGCCTCCACCGGATCTTCTGCTTCTTCCCAGTCCTCCGGTACGGGTCCTGGACGGGTCACCGCAGTGGCATATGGGCCTCGCAGGCCCTCTGCGGGAGTGAACTCCACTTTCTCTCCGACCGCTAGATTATGCAGTCGCCCGGGAGATAGCTGCGCTTGACGGACCGGCGATTCACATAATAGTCCCGGTTGGTGCCGGTTTCTTGGATGAAGCCGAATCCTCTAACCTTGTCAAACTCGAGCACAACTCCGGTGCGGCGTTCGAGCTGGGGCTTGCTGTCCCTGGAATCTTCATAGATCCGCTTGGTGACTTCTTCAAAGTACTTTTTCTGAGTGGTGGTTTTTAAAGTTGCCGCCACTGGATCTCGGCCATCAGGGCCGACCACGCGGGTTCCGCGGGAGAAAGCCTCTCGCTGCGGGTGGAAACGGCAGGGCTCGGCTTGTGGCCATGGACAGGTCTGGGCCATGTCGCTGGGAGTATACGCTGGGGCGCAGGGCGCTCCTTAGTTGCTCCTGGGGTCGCCTCCATTGCACCAACTACGGCCCGGATCCCTCCGATTCAGGTAGGAAACCCCGTAGCAGGGTGAGCCACTGTTCCAGCAGGCTCCACCCCGTCGATTCTTGCACGCCCCTAGGTATTCCAGTATAGGGTAGGCGGTGTCCATATTATAATCCTCAAGGGAAGGCGTTACCTCCAGGTCGTCTCCTCCTCCTTCTTGGAGGGTTTTGGCGCCAAATTTTCGCGCCACTGAGGACAGTGATGGCGCAAGAAGAAGTCCAATGACGCCGGCGGCCATCTTGGACGCCATGATGCATCAATTCAATGACAGCAAGCAGCGGTAGTAAAACAGCATAAAAGTCCACAAAAATGCACTTTGAAGTGGCGATTTTCTTCCTCTTGATAGCGCAACACTGCACAGCGCTTTCTGGAGGTTTTTGGGACACTTTTCTGTACGTTTTAGGTCCGCAAAGTTCACTTCAAATAAACAGGCGTTTTGTCACTTGGCAAACTGGTTAAGGCACAAAGTTCACGTTTTTGATCACAGTCCGTAAAACGTGCGTATCCTGTTCGTGACGCCAAAATGTAGCACCCCCAAGTCAGGGCAATGTGTGGAACTAACCTGGGGAATGCCAGTGATGGAGAGGCCGGCACGCTGCTCCTCTGGGGCACTCTCTGGGTTCTTGAGGGACACAGCCAGGTGGAAGGTGAGGTGCCCTTGGTGTTATAGTTTAACGTGCCTATGGCTAAGTCCCTGATATGTCGTGACGCCAGTGCCAGTAAACGGTGGCACACCGTATTTACAGTAGGAATAACAGAGGTGCAGACTGGTAACTTGAAAACAGAATTCAAACTTTACTGAAGACAGTGATGATACAGTAAGCAGTCTTTCCAACAGTTCCTTTTGCAGACAATCAAAATTGCAGTGGTCTTACATCCAGCAAGGTTAAACAGAGGGTGATAATACAGGACTTGGAATTGCAGGTGAACCTTACTTTCTTCCTGACTCGTCCTGACTGGAATTGATGCTTCAAGGCCCCAATGCCCTACTTCTGGCTTATATCCTTGAATCTCCAGTTTATAAAGTACCTCCTCTTGACGTTTAGTACCTCTTGCTCTAGGGATTGCCTCTGGGTTCTGCACTCCTTCTCCTAGGGTACCATCTTCCTAGGGTGGATTCTTCACAGGCCATAAGGCCTGGGTTTGGCCTTCACAGGCACATGGCCTGCACTTGTCTAAGGCACACTCTAGACTAGACTACCCTTCCCTTCCCCTGACTGGGCCTTATATAGACTAGGGCAACCTAGCTCCCTCTAGTGACTAGAGCTGGAATTACATCCCTAGCCGGCCTGCACATAGGACATTTCACAGTAACAGGAGAATTAAATACATTGATTTACATTGCATGGTACAAATAGCACCTTTACCAGCCTCCTCCTAACAGAGAGGAACGACAGCAGCCAAGTGACCCTTCCGTAGTGACGGGCAGTACAACTCCCGTACACTACATGTCACTTCAGCAAATGGCATTTGTCGTGTAGAGAAAGTTAATACAAGGCACTTATTAATGTATTATTATTGTCCATATTGCCATCACATTATAAACTGCTTGTTTCCAGAGGTTACAACCACCCTGTAATACAGCATTGGTGGCCACGCTTGCACACTATAGGAAAAAGCGCTGGCTTTTCTTGGGGACCGCGGGAGTGCACATAGGCATGCTAGTGCAGCAGCTCCCTTGCTGGCCACTATGCTGCAGCGGTGGTTGTAACCCTTGGAAACAAGTAGTGTTTAATGCAATGGAAAAATTAATCCAGCCAGCAAAGGAGGAAATATGGACAATCATAATACATCACTAAGTGCCTTTTATTAACTTTGCATGATAAATGCCAATTTCCTGAAGTGAGACAACCCTTTTAACAATGGCTTTATTTTTCTGGCCTCCAGCAAGGTGATAAAGTCTATTTTAGGGCCCACACAGCAATTAGGGCAACAATAGTGAAAAATACCTTAATTACACCTTTTGCACCTTCCTTACTCTCTCAGGTCATTGCTCCATCTTGCTTGAGAAGGAAGGGGGGGGGGGCATAATGTTCAAGCCTTGCAGCAAACAAAAAAACATTGATATACTGGAGCTAAACATCGATATACTGGAGCTGCGTGCGCCCCTCACCTGTGCCTCCCTGAATCTTACTTCAGGGGCTGCAAGTGGGCGATCCACATGTTTTGCAGTGTTTAAAAATGGTGTACCCATGACTAGGATTCCAACTGACCTGGGCGATGACGTGCTTTGGTCTTGTGTTTCTAGGACTCTAGGAAAGTTAACCCGGCTGTGGATCCCAAGACCTAATGCAGCTGAGCCCACATCCAGAGACATTGTTTTCATCGAGAAAGGATTAGGTGGGCACTCACCAATTGAACACCATGGACTGTCCTTCAGGACTCTATTTATTTATTTCCCCCGGTAGCCAGCATGCTAGCCTAGGCACTGTATTGTATTGTATGCCCTTATGTCCTTAACCTTGTCTCTTCACAGCAATGGGAGGAAGGGAGCCAGGCTGACCTACATCTTTGGGCAGTGTCAGACTGGAGCACCTACGGCCCACCAGTAAAATTTATTTTGGGGGCCCACTGTACGGATACATTCAAATATTACCTGCTCACATAGCAGCAAGATGCCACGAGATGATTAACCACTCCAGGACCGCCTAACGCACGGATGCGTCCGGCGGGCGGTAATGTTGTTCTAGGTGGAAGCATCCGTGCGTCATCTCGCGAGACGCGAGATTTGCTGTGAACGCGCGCGCGCGTTCAAAGCGGCACGCAACTCTGCAGTTACACTGCAGCCTGTCAGCGATGATCAATCGCTGGCAAGCTGTAGAAGTAAAATAAATGAAATCAAACAGGTATATCAGACGCTGTTTTGTTAACAGCGTCTGATATACCTGCTACCTAGTCCTCTGGTGGTCCCATTTGCTGGGATCGACCACCAGAGGACCAGGTAGCTCTGTAAAGTAGCACCAAGCACCACACTACACCCCCCTGTCACTTATTAACCCCTGATCACCCCAAAAAGACTTTCTGATCACCCCCCTGTCATTGATCACCCCCTGTAAGGCTCCATTCAGACGTCCATATGTGTTTTGCGGATCCACGGATCCGCAAAACACGGACACCGGCAATGTGCTTTCAGCATTTTGCAGATCCGCACATTGCCAGAACTATATAGAAAATGCCTTTTCTTGTCCGCAATTGCGGACAAGAATAGGACATGTTCTATATTTTTGCGGAACGGAAGTGCAGACCCGGAAGCGCGGATCCGTAATTCCGGATCCGAGCGGGACAAAGTCTGTCCCCATAGAAATGAATGGGTCCGCAATTCCATTCCGCAAACAGAATTGCGGACGTGTGAATGGGGCATAAGGGTCCTTTATCACCACCAGTTAGTTAGCTACTTGTTAGGTAGTTAGCGCCCAGCCCACCGCACCACAGTCACTGATTTTGGCAGAGATTTTTTCATCCACATTGATCGATGCGAATGAAGAAATCTGTGCCGTTCATTTTTTCTTTCAGCCCAGAGGCTGAACGGAAAAAAAAAATCTCATTACCCGTATGCTCAATATAAGGAGAATAGCAGAAACTCCTAATGCTGGCCATACGTGTAATGATTGCTGAGACCCTCAAATGCCACAGCAGTACAAAAACCTCACATGTGACCCAATTTTAGAAAGAAGACACCCCAAGGTGTTCCGTGAGGGGTATGGTGAGTTCATGTAAAATTTAATTTTTTGTCACAAGTTAGTGGAATATGAGACTTTGTAAAAAAAATATATATATATATAATGTGGGGAGTCGCTCTGGTAGACAGCGGTGCGGGTGCAGTTTAGAGGCAAAACAAGGAGTCCAGATTGTGCATCAAACAGTGTTTTATTCACACTTGCACACCAGAAATGAAAACAGTCTCTTGGTGACAGTTCACACACAACAGAAATCATGTGGCAAAACCAAAAAACAGGCCAACACAGGGTCCAGTCACCTTGGGTGGTTTAAGTGCGGTTCACACCTAGCAGTCGGTTCAGCCGCAGGCGATTCCTCCTTCAGTTTGCAGGGAAACACCACCTTGCTGAGCTCCGTCCTCCAGCACAGAGAACTCCTCAGTCCTGTTAGCAGGCTCCAGGATAATCACACACAGACACAGCTGATGGCTGTGTTTTATACCCAGCCCAAAACTCGGACTGGACCGTGGGGAGCAGCCACCCACCCTACTCTTTAGCTGCTCCCAGTAAGAGCCGGCCCGGATCGGCTTTGCAGCCATGCTATTTAAAAGAGTCAAACAGCACTAGCTGCTGCAGACAAAAACCCGGCTCTCACCTCACCGAGGCCAGCAACCTCGGTGACACGTACCTGCCATCGCAAATGACACCTTGCACCTTACCACATACCCCCCTTTGTTCAGCCCTGAGGGGTGAACACACGTGAAGGCAGTGGACGCGGGACAGGGCATCTGCGTTGCCCTGCAAGCGGCCTGCCCTGTGTTCCACGGAAAACTTGAAATTTTGAAGAGATAGGAACCACCTGGTGACCCGAGCATTCCTCTCCTTGGCCTGACTCATCCATTTGAGGGGAATGGTCGGTCACCAGACGGAACCTCCTCCCTAACAGGTAGTAGCGGAGAGATTCGAGTGCCCACTTGATAGCCAGGCACTCCCTCTCCACTATACTATATCTGGACTCGGCGGGACTGAGCTTACGGCTCAGGAAGACAACGGGATGTTCTTCCCCGTTGACCTCCTGCGACAGTACCGCACCGAGGCCTACCTCCGAGGCGTCGGTTTGTACGACAAACTCCTTGTTGAAGTCGGGTGTCACCAAAACCGGGGACCCACACAGGAGCCGACTTCAACGCGGAGAAAGCCTCCTCCGCCTTCTCACTCCAGCTAACCCTCCCAGACTTTCGCCCCTTCAACAGGTCTGTCAATGGCGCTGCTATTGTGGCAAAGTGGGGCACAAACCTCATGTAGTAACCTACAATCCCCAGGAACGACTTTACCTGCCTGGTGGTGACCGGTCGGGGCCAGTTACGAATGGCCTCTACCTTAGTTACCTGAGGTTTGATGACTCCCGCCCAATTACATATCCCAGATATTTTGTCTCCTCTAACCCTATGGAGCACTTCTTTGGGTTAGCGGTCAGTCCGGCTTTCCTCAGGGCATCCACTACCGCCTGCACCTTGGGTAAATGGCTTTCCCAGTCGGTGCTGTGGATGACTACATCATCTAAGTAGGCCGAGGCGTACCGACGATGTGGTCGCAGCACTATGTCCATTAACCTTTGGAAAGTGGCGGGCGCCATGCAGGCCAAAGGGTAACACCTTGTAGTGATACAGGCCCTGCGGGGTAACAAATGCGGTTTTTCCTTAGCCGACTCCGTTAAGGGTACCTGCCAGTACCCTTTAGTGAGGTCCAGCACAGAAAAATAACGGGCTTGTCCTAAACTTTCAACCAGCTCGTCTACTCGGGGCATGGGATACGCGTCAAACTTGGATACTTCATTTAACTTGCGAAAGTCGTTGCAGAACCGCAGCGTCCCATCCGGCTTAGGTATTAGGACTATGGGACTGGCCCACTCACTTTTCGACTCCTCAATGACATCGAGTTTCAACATTACTTGCACTTCCTCCGCGATGGCCCGTCGCCGAGCCTCGGGTACCCGGTATGGTTTTAACCGGATCTTGGCCTGGGGCTCAGTGACGATGTCATGTTGGATGAGAGACGTGCGGCCAGGGAGGTCCGAGAACACATCCGTGTTCCGACTGATGAACTCCCTGACTTCCTGAACTTGTTTGGAAGACAGGCTGTCTGCAATTTTTACCGTGGTTACTGCTTCACAGGCCTCGAACTGTGGGGCTGGACCCTTTTCACCTAGAAGCCCTGGCCGGGGCTGTGGTCGTCGGCCGTGTCCCTATCTTTCCACGGCTTTAGTAAATTCACGTGGTACACCTGCTCCGGCTTGCGCCGCCCTGGCTGGTGTACTTTGTAATTTACTTCCCCTACTTTCTCGATCACCTCATAGGGGCCCTGCCACCTAGCTAGGAACTTGCTGTCAAGGGTGGGTACCAGAACCAACACCCGATCTCCCGGCTTGAAGCCCCGTACCCGAGCCTGACGATTGTACACCCTACTCTGGGCTTGTTGCGCTGCCTCCATATGCTCCCGGACCAGCGGCAACACCTTTTCCATCCGTTCCTGCATCTGGGTGACATACTCAATGACACTTTTGTGGGGGACAGGCTGTTGTTCCCACGCTTCCTTGGCGATATCCAACAGGCCCCGAGGGTGTCTGCCATAAAGCAGTTCGAAGGGCGAGAACCCAGTAGAGGCCTGGGGCACCTCTCGCACTGCGAACATGAGATAGGGCAGAAGCAGGTCCCAGTCCTTCCCATCTCTAGACACCACCCTCTTTAACATATTTTTTAAAGTTTGGTTAAACCTCTCGACAAGACCGTCCGTTTGTGGATGGTAAACGGACGTCCGTAACTGCTTTATACGCAATAATTTACACAGTTCCCTCATTACTTTGGACATAAAGGGGTCCCTTGGTCTGTCAGAACCTCTTTTGGCAGGCCCACACGGAAAACATTTCCATTAACTCTTTGGCAATGAGTTTAGCTGAGGTATGTCGCAGAGGCACCGCCTCCGGATACCGAGTGGCATAGTCGAGAACTACCAGAATGTGTTGGTGGCCCCTGGCAGATTTTGGTACAGGCCCAATTAGATCCATAGCGATTCGCTCAAGCGGGACCTCAATAATTGGAAGCGGTACCAGAGGACTACGGAAATGTGGCTGGGGGCTAGTTATCTGACAGGTGGGACAGGACTTACAATAATTCTCTACCTCCTTGAACACACTGGGCCAATAAAACCGCTGCAGTATGCGGTCCTGGGTTTTCTGCCACCCCAGGTGTCCCCCAAGAACATGTTGGTGGGCAAGCTCCATGACAAGCCTGCGATACGCTGTGGGCACCACCAACTGTTCAACAGGCTCACCTCGGATTTGGTTCACCCGATACAACATATCCTGAAGGACAATGAATCGCGGAAACATTAATTCAGCCCCAGGTTTCTGGGGTTTACCATCAATTATTATGACACTTTCCCAGGCTCTGGTTAGGGTTTGGTCCCGGTGTTGTGCGGTCCCAAAATTTTCCCCGGAGACATTGAGGTCTGCCAACTCAGGTCCCGGTGGCAAGTCCTCCGTGTCTCCCACCATTACACTCAGTGGGGTTGTCTCCCCTCTATCACAGAAGTGGTGGTCACCCCTACCGCAGGCCCTTCGGACTCGGGCTCCCAGGGCTCTGGCCTCCCACAGGAACCAGGCCACTCTGCTAGGGTTACCCCTGTCTCAGGGCTATTAGTCACTTTCACCTCAGGCCATAGTGACGGAAAACCAGGAAGTCTCTTCCAATTATTAGTTCATACGGTAGCTTGGCGGAGATCGCCACTTCACAAGTCCATGTGCCGGCCGCCGTGGACAGAGACATTACAGCCGTGGGATAGTCCTTTAAGTCTCCGTGTATGCACACCACCCCAACTTTCCGGCCCGTATACTGGGAGGGCTGTACCAGGGCAGCACTTACCAGGGTTACTAGGCTCCTGAGTCCAGCAGCGCCACTGCAAGATTATCACCGACTTGCACCTGGCACAGATGACGATTGTCTAGGGTCTCGGGGTGCCGGTCGCACACAGTCTCCGGGCATACATGGAAGCCCGGTATCCATAATTGGTCTCCATGGGTTCTCCCCACTGTGGACAGTCGGCCCTCACATGGCCAGGTTCGTGACACCGCCAGCAGACTATCGGGGCCGGGTCTACAGGGGTACACCCGAGCAGGTTTCTCGGGTACCAGTCGTCGGGACTGGATGGGAGACCTCCGGGGTTTGACCGGCCCCCTCCCAACAACACCTCCTTTCAAGGTTTTTGTGGCCTCATAGCGCTCGACCAGGTCGACCATGTCCAAGGCATTAGTGGGTGACACCTGGCCGATCCAGTGCTGCAGGGAGTACGGCAAGGCCCTCCAGAAGATGTCAGCCAGCAGACGGTCCAGCATAGCAGCCGGACTTAGAACCTCAGGCTGCAGCCACTTTTGCAACCTGTGCAGCAACTCATAATACTGCGGCCTGGCGGGTTCAGCCGTATTAAAGTTCCACTGGTGGACCCGCTGAGCCCGGACTAACACGTTCACCCCCAGTCTTGCCAGGATCTCACCTTTCACGGTCGGGTAGTCAGCGGCTTGGTCATCTGGGAGGTCAAAAATACTTGCTGGGGTCCAGACGCCAGGAACGGAGCGGCGACCTCTGCCCACTGTTCTCGGGGTAATTTCTCCCTCACGGCCACCTTCTCGAACACCGCCAGATAGGTCTCCACATCATCCGAGGGGTCATCTTAGGGATCGCGGCACGGACAGCTTTCCGGGCATCGTGGGCGCGGTGGGGCGCTCCTGCCGCTTGCAACGCCATCACGTGCTGTAGCAGTAGCTGGTTGGTCTCCCGCTGCTGCACGTTAGCCTCTATGAGGGCTTTCACAGCCGCCTCCATTTTGTCGGGGATCACAGGCTGCAACTTTGCCGGCCTAATATAGGACATTCACTTCTGCTCAGCAAAAACAAAGTTCGGCGTTCACGCCAGCCTCACTGCGCATGCCCGCATCCGACACCAAATGTGGGGAGTCGCTCTGGTAGACAGCGGTGCGGGTGCAGTTTAGAGGCAAAACAAGGAGTCCAGATTGTGCATCAAACAGTGTTTTATTCACACTTGCACACCAGAAATGAAAACAGTCTCTTGGTGACAGTTCACACACAACAGAAATCATGTGGCAAAACCAAAAACAGGCCAACACAGGGTCCAGTCACCTTGGGTGGTTTAAGTGCGGTTCACACCTAGCAGTCGGTTCAGCCGCAGGCGATTCCTCCTTCAGTTTGCAGGGAAACACCACCTTGCTGAGCTCCGTCCTCCAGCACAGAGAACTCCTCAGTCCTGTTAGCAGGCTCCAGGATAATCACACACAGACACAGCTGATGGCTGTGTTTTATACCCAGCCCAAAACTCGGACTGGACCGTGGGGAGCAGCCACCCACCCTACTCTTTAGCTGCTCCCAGTAAGAGCCGGCCCGGATCGGCTTTGCAGCCATGCTATTTAAAAGAGTCAAACAGCACTAGCTGCTGCAGACAAAAACCCGGCTCTCACCTCACCGAGGCCAGCAACCTCGGTGACACGTACCTGCCATCGCAAATGACACCTTGCACCTTACCACAATATATATATCAATTTCCGCTAACTTGTGCCAAAAAATTTTTTTTTCTGTGAACTCGCCATGCCCCTCACGGAATACCTTGGGGTGTCTTCTTTCCAAAATGGGGTCACATGTGGGGTATTTATACTGCCCTGGCATTTTAGGGGCCCTAAAGCGTGAGAATCCAAATGCGTACAAAATTCCCTGTGAAATCCTAAAGGTACTCATTGGAATTTGGGCCCCTTTGCGCATCTTGGCTGCAAAAAAGTGGCACACATGTGGTATCGCCGTACTCAGGAGAAGTAGGGCAATGTGTTTTGGGGTGTATTTTTATATATACCCATACTTTGTGTGAGAAATATCGCTGTAAACGACAACTTTTTAAAAAATTTTATACAAAGTTGTCAATTTACAGAGATATTTCTCTTACCAGCATGGGTATATGTAAAAATACACCCCAAAACACATTGCCCTACTTCTTCTGAGTACGGCGATACCACATGTGTGCCACTTTTTTGCAGCCTAGGTGCGTAAAGGGGCGTAAAGTCCAATGAGTACCTTTAGGCTTTACAGGGCTGCTCACAATTTAGCCCCGCCCAAAATGCCAGAACAGTAGACACACCCCACAAATGACCCCATTTCGGAAAGTAGACACCCCAAGGTATTTACTGAGGGGCATAGTGAGTCCGTGGGAGATTTAATTTTTTTTTGCCAGAAGTTAGCAGAAATGGAAATTTTATTTTTTATATTATTTTTTTTTCCTCAGAAAGTTTCATTTTCCGCTAACTTGTGAAAAAAAATGAAATCATACATGAACTCACCATGCCCCTCCGCGAATATTTTGGGGTGTCTTTTTTCTAAAATGGTGTCATTTGGGGGGTATTTATACTATCCTGACATTCTAGCACCTGAAGAAACATGACAGGTGCTCAGAAAGTCAGAGCTGCTTCAAAATGCGGAAATTCACTTTTTTGCACCATAGTTTGTAAACGCTATAACTTTTACCCAAACCAATAAATATACACTTATTGCATTTTTTTTTTTATCAAAGACATGTAGAACAATAAATTTATAGAAAAATTTATATATAAATGTCGTTTTTTAAAAAAAAAATTACAACAGAAAGCGAAAAATGTCATTTTTTTTGCAAAAATAAAAAATAAATTTTTATTAATAGCAAAAAAAGTAAAATATCAGCAGCAAGGAAATACCACCAAATGAAAGCTCTATTAGTGAGAAGAAAAGAAAGTAAAATTCATTTGGGTGGTAAGTAGAGATGAGCAAACTTTAAAAAAAAGTCCGGTGTTCAGCGTTCGGGTTGTGGTAAGTCGCGCATCCCGTTATGGATTCCACTATAGCGGTATATGGAATCCATAAGGGGCAGCTGCCACCAACCCGAACTGTTGAACAGCCGAAGGACCTGGGGTGACGTCACCGTCATGTGATCAGTGCAGGGGGCGTGGCTCAGCACGGGATCAAATCCAGTGCTGAACCACGCCCCCTGCACTGATGATCCCGTGCTGAGCCACGCCCCCTGCACTGATCACATGACGGTGACGTCACCCCAGGTCCTTCGGCTGTTCAACAGTTCGGGTTGGTGGCAGCCGCCACTTATGGATTCCATATGCCACTATAGTGGAATCCATAACGGGATGCGCGACTTACCACAACCCGAACGCCGAAACACCGGACTTTTTTTTAAAGTTCGCTCATCTCTACTTACCACCCAAATGAATATATATTGGATATATGTATGTAGTGCAGGAAGTCTACTGTGTTATGTGCCACTTGTGCAGGGAGTAGGGGACTAGGGTCCCACCTTGCTCAGGGGCCTACGGGGGATTCACCTTTACCCCGGTGGGCCAGTCCGAGCCTGTCTTTGGGCATCTGTTGCCAAGCTACCAGGAGGAACCACGAGCACAGCCCAAAGACAGCCTACCTTTCATCAAGGGGGTGTGCAGTACCCCAGACCTGGGGGTATCTGCAATTGTTTAATGTTTTATTTGTAATATGTATTTTTCATGTTGTGGCCATGCATTCCAGTAGGGAAGATATGGATGGTAAATGATAGGATTCACAAGGCCAGATAAAGACCAAGTCTGAACCTTACAGTGGACACCTTTTACCACAAGTTCTAAGTTCCACCAAAGAAAAATTTCTTTCTTCAGAATTGAAATTTTTTACTTTATTTAATTCACACAGTACATATAAAAAGATGTAAATAGAATAGCAGCAGGAAAAAAAACGAGAGAGGGCAAAAAGGAGACTGCAGAGTCCATCAGCCTCAGAATGTAAATCAGCAATGGAGACCCTATCACAATATGCCCACAGAAAACATTACTCATACCCAGGACACAATGGTCACATATGGGTCACTCATAATACTTATATAAAGGCAGGATAGAAAGTAAATTCATGTCAGTACCATCTGTAGCACGCCGACTCTGCAGTCACCTTCACCCAACGTCGTTTCGCCACACAGGCTTCTTCGGCGATGAGTTATAAGTTGCAGCCATCCATCCTGCCTCCATATCTCCTCTATTGGTGCAAGAAACTGCACTTTAAATGTGCTGCTATTGGATTTACCATAAGTTATATTTTTCACTTACTAAAAACAGATTGTTATGCATTCACTTCTGGCCTTATTCTTTGTATTACATTTCCACTGCACTGATCCCCAGGGAGCAACAGCCTGAGGGAGTACACCATGACACAAAATATCATCAGGGCCTCTACCACTCTGATCCTCTGCACCGGCTCCTCCAGAGTTTGCTGCATTACCACTTGCGAAAATGAAAAAATGTGCGACTAAAGCAACATTCTATTGGGAAAAATGTCATTTTTCTTTTTCACAGGCAAGTGTATCTAAATTCCATGAAACGCCTATGTAGTCAAAGCAATCACTACACCCCTTAATAGATTCCTTAAAGAGGACCTTTCATCACCCTAACAAATCTAAACTAAGTACACATACATGGAGAGCGGCGCCCAGGGATCTCCCTGCACTTACTATTATCCCTGGGCGCCGCTCCGTTCTCCCGGTATGTCCTCCGGTGACTTCAGCTCTGCGCCTCAGCTGGGAGGAGCCTGCCCTTGTTCTCCTGGGCATCTCCTTCTCCCAGGCTGTAGCGCTGACCAACCGCAGCGCTCAGCTCATAGCCTGGGAGGTTTTCTTCTCCCAGGCTATGAGCTGAGCGCTGCGGTTGGTCAGCGCTACAGCCTGGGAGGAGACGCCCAGGAGAACAAGGGCAGGCTCCTCCCAGTTGAGACGCAGAGCTGAAGTCACCGGAGGACATACCGGGAGAACGGAGCGGCGCCCAGGGATAATAGTAAGTGCAGGGAGATCCCTGGGCGCCGCTCTCCATGTATGTGTACTTAGTTTAGATTTGTTAGGGTGATGAAAGGTCCTCTTTAAGGTTTGTAGTTTTCCAAGTGGGGTACCTTTTTGGGGGTTTCCACTGTAGGGATTCCTCAGGGACTTTTCAAATGCAACATCACACCTGAAAACCATTCCAGCAAAATATGTCCTCCAAAAGCTATATAGTGCGCCTTCCCTTCTGACCCCTGCAGTGTGCCCATACAGCAGTTTATGACCACATATGGGTTGTTTGCATATTCAAGAGAAAACGAATGACAAATTGTGGGGTGTTTTTTCTCTTTTTACAGATTGTAGAAATGAAAAATTTGGGGCTACAGCAACATTTTATTGGAAGAAAATAAATATTTCATTTTCATAGCGTCAAGTGTCTCTAAATTCTATGAAATGCCTGTGGGGTTACAACTCTCACTACAACCTTCAAAAAATTCCTTAAGGGGTGTAGTTTTTAAAATGGGGTCACTTTTGGGGTGGTTTCACTGTAGGGGTACCTCAGGGTCTCCCTATATGTGACATGATGCCCAAAAAGCATTTCAGATATATCTGCCCTTCAAAAAACATGTGTTACTCTTTCCCTTCTTTGTCCTGTTATGTGCCCATACAACTGTGTTTTCTAGCTTCTCAAAGTAAATTTAGAACTGAACTGGTCCTTTAAAAAGTCAGTTTGTTTTTTTTCAATTTTCTTCTAAAAATTTGAAAAATTGCTTCTAAAATTTGAAGCCTCATTGAGGATTGGTACACGAGAGTGGACCAGATATTCCTGATGAAAGAGCTGGTGGGTTGGGCAAATAGGTCTCATGGCAGATTCCTTCAAATTTGGTCCCCTTGGAAGGATTTCTGCGCGGGACGGGCTGGGAAGTAAAGCGGTGATGGGCTATATACCTACATATGTCTGCATATTTTTGGGTGTAGAACAGAAATTCCACCAGACTGGGCATCCGAGGCTGAGCACAGGGGCGTCTTGTCATGACAACTAATACATTTGTAACTACTCTAACTGGGCTATAGGTTATCTTTGTTTATTTTTGTTTATACAGTTTATGCTTAGGCAGGTGTTATCCTGTCTTTATACTGTACATATTCACACGTTTTACTACATGCAACGTCTGAGATATGTCAGATTGTATTATCTTGCTTACACTGTATGAACTGACTTTATGCTTTGTCTTACCGGTGTTGATCTCACATTTTTTGTGATCTTAAATAGACTTGTTGAAAAAAAAATTCCAAGCCTCCTAATGTTATAAAAATAACATGACATTTACAAACTGATGCCAACATAAAGTAGACATATTGTGAATGTTAATTAATAACTATTTTGGGAGTTATTACTATCTCTATCTGTCTTAAAAGCAGAGAAATTCAAACTTAGAAAATTGCTAATTTTTCTAAATAAAAAAAATAAAAACAAAGGTAAGACATGTGGACCCAAATTTAACACTAACATGAAGTATGATGTGTCATGAGAAAACAATCTCAGAATGGCTTGGATAAGTACAGGCTTTGCAAAGTTATTACCACATAAAGTAATACGTCAGATTTGCAAAAATAGGCTTAGCCAAGAAGGTAAAAACTAGCTGTGTCCCGCAGAGGTTAATCTATAATACATTTTTACCGTTAAGGTTTATCCTGTATGAATTGACAATAAAATATAATACTTAAAGCTTTGGCCCATGCAAAAAAAAGCAATACTCTGATATTAGAAGATAAAAGAATAGTTAAAATAGTCTTTTCCTACTACTGCTTCAGTAAAACATGAAAACAGGATGCCAGGAATTAATTAACGGGACTGCCAGGGGCAACTATAGAATTGACAGAAACCATGCAAGGAAAAACATCAATAGATCCTTCATTTTTCTAATCTGCTGCTTGCTTAAAATGCTGCTTGTGTTAGAGAAGCTGCCTTCAAATTATTTATTGCGACATTTTTCATAATACCATACTGATAATAGTTTGTATATTTTCAGTGAACAATGGTGTCTTATGGCTGCCCTCTCTCTTTCATGACATGGGCAGAAAATATAAAGGATGGCATTGTATCTGTTATATGATATTCCCTATCCAGTTCTCTGCTGAGGATAGATCCTATGCAAAGCCATTAAGTTGAGTTTATCTCACAGTTTTTGCCTGCAACACTTCTTATGAATAAAGTTAAAGACGTAAATGTAAAAAAACTAAATATAATATTAAAGTTAAATAGAATCTGTCACCAGTTTTTTTGCTGCCCTATGTGAGGGCAGCATAAACTGGGGACAGAGCTTCCAGTTCTCCCTGTTTTCATGCCTGCTGCTAATTAATAGCTTTCTTCCTATGCACAGTATAAGAAGAGAGCTATCAGTCATCTGCGGCATGGTGGTGAAGAGCCTGGAGCTCATGAGGACTTCTATAATACTGGTCGTCCATGCCCGCGGGCGGAAATACTTACCATTTCAGCAACTTTGTGCTGCCAGCAGTTGGTGCCCATTGGCGTTTTTCTGCTCCCTTCTTTTGGGCATAACTGCTGAAATCTAGACCCATGCTATAGGCCTTTTCTGGCCATCCCCATTCCCTGCTTGTTAGTTCCTGCTGCTCCCTTAGGTCACACACTCTCCCCAGCTCTAAAAGGACCAGCGTGCATGGCCTGATCTGTGCAATGGCTGCCTTCTGTGCATTATTTAAAGGGAACCTGTCACCAGGAAATTCACTGATAAACCAGGCATACTGCCTTGTAGGGCTCACTCTGCTGAATATAATGATACCTTTCACTTGGTGATCTGGTGCTTTATTGTGAAGAAAAACTACTTTTAATCCATATTCTAATGAGCTGATTTGAGTCGAGTAGTTGATATGAGTCCAGCGTTTTTTCTATTCAGAGCTGTAGCCACTCCCCTATTTCCTTATTCAGTTGTAAAAGGGGCGTGGTTTATTTATTTATTGTTCTATAGAAGTGAACAATGCTGTGCGGTTTATAGCTTTTATTTGGACCTTGGGATAGATTGTGGTTGGATCTCATCTGAATTCCTGGTGCTTCCATTACTCCTTTGAAGTCTTTCCTTTCCCTTTTGCATTTTGTTTGGGTTCTGTGTGTTGCTTTTCCCTATTGTTTATATTAGAAGCAGCCAATGGCAGGCAGGGACAGGGACGAGCCTTCCTAGCGTCACCCACAATGCTAGAAAGGCTCGTCCCCCCTGCCATTGGCTGCTACCCCTCTGACACTGGATGTTTTCATCAGTGTACAGGGAGAAGCAGCAGTGGTGGTGCCAGACCAGGAATGGCGTGGGGAGCCGTGTAAGTATATTATCTGTGAGGGGCCCGGCACATGGGGTTCTGTTTGAGAACTTGGATAATCCCCATAAAACTTGCACGACACCTAAAATCTAAAAATCCAGATTGGTTGTCAACTGCACTTTAGCCAAAAACTTTACAGACATTTACCATCAAGAACACACAAAATAGAATGTCAAGTGCCATAGGGTAAAAAATAGATATATAATAAAACACTCTTTTACAACATGCTTCAGTGTGTAATAAACTTCAGGTAAGTAAGTACCATCTGGAAAATACAATATACCCAAATTAGGAAAAACTGCTGCAGTGGTCGGATTTGGGGTGGCCCCAACGCCACGCGGGGTTCTACAGACACTGTTGAGGTGTCACCACAGGATGGTAAGGCATGGTACACCCCAATGGGAAATAAGTCTAGAGAGTCAGGGTCTGCAGAAAACCAGTGAGCTTCTTTACTGGAGAAATTCAGGTCCAAAACAATACAGGCGAGGCATAGGGCTGGCTTCTCCAGTCTCCTCCCTGGCAGAAGAATTTGATGCTGAGGAAAGGCCTGAGCTAGCTGTCCCTCTCTGTCTCAGAAGGCTAATACCCTGGCCAAAGACTGGTGGTCCAGGGTTTGTGGCAGAGTATCCCCGCCTCAGCGTCTTCTTCTGGTCACTTTATAGTCTGCCATAGTCTCCTCTTCTAAGCACTATTCCTTAACTGCAGAAAACTAGGGGCTCTGACTGCTCTCCTTAAATACAGTTTATGGCTAAACTGGAACCTTCTAGTGGGAGGGGTGGAGTGGAGAAACTCAGCACAAACAGATACAATGTTACAACTCCCATCTCTTCCCATCTCATCTAAGACTTCCATTAGAGCTTCACGCTGGGATCACACTTGAGCGTATTTATTAAGCGCGTTTTACGCGCGTTTTTGTTGCGCATATTGCAACGCGTTTGTGGAAATAGAATTTTCAATAAAGAATAGGTAGCTCCACCAGTGTGTAAATTGGACTAAAATGGTGCTCTATATCCATTGATACAAGCTCCTATGTATCAGAGGAAAAAACAATATAATCTAAACAAAGGATATGGCACTCAAACTCTGGGGTACTAGATCACAATTGTTCAGATTTAATAGACATATATACATAGGTACAAAAAATCCCACATAAAAATGGCGCATAAAAATATATCGGCCCAGACCAATTTAATAAAAAATAAAAAATAACAAATGTATATAAAAAAGGCGAGTAAAACAAAGGCGAGTATGGCGTGGATGCGTAGTTCAGCACAGTCGTTCTAATTGTACCTTGAATCGTCCCATATATATTGGATAAATATCCTCTTCAATTAGGATTGCTTAGGTTAGGATGGGGACATTATCCTAACCTTCGTGACATTAGAACTGTAAGTGCGCACTAAAGAATTGCAAGATTGGCCAATCTGGAACGTGACTCTAAGTATTAACCACTCTAACATACTGGGAGACGGTTGAGCACGCACACGAGGAGACGCCAGGGCGGAGTGAAGCCAGCTGGAGAGCCCGACTGCACGAGACGCGATACCAAGCAAAGTGCGGTGAAGACGGGTCAGAAGGCATGGTAAGAGATCGAGCATAAGCAATCATCTAAAGGTAGGAGGAGGACTTACTCTGAACGGTGGGACGCCACCAATGCTTTGATGCATGACTGATATTTGCACCAATTGCCACACAAGTTGTTAAACCCTGATGGGAATGATCCTAACCTAAGCAATCCTAATTGAAGAGGATATTTATCCAATAGATATGGGACGATTCAAGGTACAATTAGAACGACTGTGCTGAACTACGCATCCACGCCATACTCGCCTTTTTTCACTCGCCTTTTTTATATACATTTGTTATTTTTTATTTTTTATCAAATTGGTCTGGGCCGATATATTTTTATGCGCCATTTTATGTGTGATTTTTTGTACCTATGTATATATGTCTATTAAATCTGAACAATTGTGATCTAGTACCCCAGAGTTTGAGTGCCATATCCTTTGTTTAGATTATAGCGTTTGTGGAAATAGTCGTACGCGCGTTTGCGTGATTGACCACTGTGGCGTCAATCACAATACACGCGACAATATGCCCCAAAGAAGCTCCTGTACTTCTTTGGGCGTAGGGCGTTTTACAGCGCGTTCATACGCGCTGTAAAACGCTCAGGTGTGAACCCAGGGTAAATGATACTCAATGGCAATAACAGCAGATTTTCCAGACAAAAACAGGTTTCAGAAATAACAACAGAGCTAAAGCAGACATCCAAAAGGTCAGTCTGCCTGGTTTTGGTGGTAAACAAATCTAGCTTTTTCCCTCCAAAACATGCTATATTTTGAACCCCCAATATGGTAGTTAAAAGTGGAAAACTACTAGCTTCTCAGTATTCATTAACCCTTTCCACAGTGGTGTGCAAACACAGTGCAGCTTAACAGCACGGGCGTAGGAAGCGGGGGGGATGGGGGGTCGGATCCCCCACAAGAAATAATGCGGGGGGGGACAGGTATGCAAAAATCCCCCCCAGAGGCAGCGCAATGTGTGCGGCGGTGGCGGGGCACAGGGAGATGAACGCTTCCATTGTGGAAGCGTTCATCTCCATAGTCATCTGTATCGCCGTCCCCAGGACAGCGATACAGATGGCTGTGCTGCGGAGCAGGAGAGGGAGAGGCGTCTCCCTTCCCTGCTCCTCTGATAGGCTGCAGCCTATCAGATGTTGGTACAGGCGGCGCGATGACGTCATCGCGCCGTCTGTGAGCCGTACAGCGCGGGACACAGGCCGGAAGAGACCTGCATCGCATCGCTGTGATAGATGGAGGTAAGTATAAGTGTCTTGTTTTGTGTGTGTTTTTTTTTTTTTTAAACCGGACTCACTGGCCCATAAGGAGGGGGGGGGGGATTTTTGGCACTTGGGGGGGGGGGGGTTTTGGCACTTGGGGGGGGGGCGGAGAAATGTGGGTGTGGCTTGAGGGTGGGCGGGGACACAGGGGCCCCATAAGTGCTGACTTTCATAGTTCAGAGGAAGAGGCAGTGGTGAGACCGAGCCAACAGCGTAGCAAAAGAGGGAGCAGGGGGCAAAAGCAGAACAGCCGCCGCCAAGAGAGTTCGCCTGCTACTGTCCACCGCGACCAGGGACCGAGCACCCCAAAGGCAGCTTCAAGGAGTTCCCTGGCATGGCACTTCTTTAAACAATGTGCTGACGACAAGACCCGAGTGGTTTGCACGCTGTGCAATCAGAGCCTGAAGCGAGGCAGTAACGTTCTGAACCTTAGCACAACCTGCATGACCAGGCATCTACATGCAAAGCATGAACTGCAGTGGAGTAAACACCTTAAAAGCAAGGAACTCAGTCTGGCTCCCCCTGCTCCCTCTTCTGCTGCTGCCTCGGCCTCTTCCTCCACCTCGGGAGGAACGTTGGCACCTGCTGCCCACCAAACAGAGGATGTGCCACCGACACCACCACCTGCGTCACCAAGCATCTCCACCATGTCACACGGCAGCGTTCAGCTCCCCTTCTCACAAACCTTGGAGAGAAAGCGTAAATTCCCACCTAGCCACCCTCAAGCCCTGGGCCTGAATGCCAGCATTTCTAAACTACTAACCTTTGAAATGCTGTCATTCAGGCTGGTGGACACAGACAGTTTCAAACAGCTGATGTCCATGGCTGTCCCACAGTATGTTGTTCCCATACAAAGATAATGTGCCCACCTTACTTCCTGCACTGGAGCGTGATAGGAAGATGCGGGAGTACAAGCGCACGCTGGTAGACGCGCTCCTGAGAGCATTCCCAAATGTCACAGGGGAACAGATGGAAGCCCAAGGCGAAGGCAGAGGAGGAGCAAGAGGTCGCAAACACAGCTGTGTCACAGCCAGCTCCTCTGAGGGTAGGGTTAGCATGGCAGAAATGTGGAAAAGTTTTGTCTCCACGCCACAGCTAACTGCACCACCACCTGATACGGAACGTGTTAGCAGGTGGCAGCATTTCACTAACATGGTTGAACAGTACGTCTGCACACCCCTCCACGTACTGACTGATGGTTCGGCCCCATTCAACTTCTGGGTCTCCAAATTGTCCACGTGGCCAGAGTTAGCCTTTTATGCCTTGGAGGTGCTGGCCTGCCCGGCGGCCAGCGTTTTGTCTGAACGTGTATTCAGCATGGCAGGGGGCGTCATTACTGACAAACGCAGCCGCCTGTCCACAGCCAACGTGGACAAGCTGACGTTCATAAAAATGAACCAGGCATGGATCCCACAGGACCTGTCCGTCCCTTGTGCAGAATAGACATTTATAACTGCCTCCCCCTCAACCATGTATTCTTGTACACTGGGGCACTTCTTTATTGAATCCTCATTTTTTAAACTTTACCATGATCTTGCGGTGCAACCCAAAGTTGAATGAACCTCTCCTCAATCTGGTCGCCAGGGCCTAAATAACTGAAAGTGGCCTTCTCCAGTGGTGGGTGATATGACGCATGATTCCTTGCTGTGGGACCTCTCTCCTCTGTCTGGGTGCTGGGGCCGAAATAACTGAAAGTGGCCTTCTCCAGTGGTGGGTGATATAACGCCTTATTCCTTGCTGTGGGACCTCTCTCCTCTGTCTGGGTGCTGGGGCCGAAATAACTGAAAGTGGCCTTCTCCAGTGGTGTGTGATATAACGCCTTATTCCTTGCTGTGGGACCTCCCTCCTCTGTCTGGGTGCTGGGGCCGAAATAACGGAAAGTGGCCTTCTCCAGTGGTGGGTCATATGACGCATGATTCCTTGCTGTGGGACCTCTCTCCTCTTTCTGGGTGCTGGGGCCGAAATAACTGAAAGTGGCCTTCTCCAGTGGTGGGTGATATGACGCATGATTCCTTGCTGTGGGACCTCTCTCCTCTGTCTGGGTGCTGGGCCTAAATAACTAAAAGTGGCCTTCTCCAGTGGTGGGTCATATGACGCATGATTCCTTGCTGTGGGACCTCTCTACTCTGTCTGGGTGCTGGGGCCGAAATAACTGAAAGTGGCCTTCTCCAGTGGTGGGTCATATGACGCATGATTCCTTGCTGTGGGACCTCTCTCCTCTGTCTGGGTGCTGGGGCCGAAATAACTGAAAGTGGCCTTCTCCAGTGGTAGGTGATATAACGCATGATTCCTTGCTGTGGGACCTCTCTCCTCTGTCTGGGTGCTGGGGCCGAAATAACTGAAAGTGGCCTTCTCCAGTGGTGGGTCATATGACGCATGATTCCTTGCTGTGGGACCTCTCTCCTCTGTCTGGGTCCTGGGGCCGAAATAACTGAAAGTGGCCTTCTCCAGTGGTGGGTCATATGACGCATGATTCCTTGCTGTGGGACCTCTCTCCTCTGTCTGGGTGCTGGGGCCGAAATAACTGAAAGTGGCCTTCTCCAGTGGTAGGTGATATAACGCATGATTCCTTGCTGTGGGACCTCTCTCCTCTGTCTGGGTGCTGGGGCCGAAATAACTGAAAGTGGCCTTCTCCAGTGGTGGGTCATATGACGCATGATTCTCTGCTATGGGACCTCTCTCCAATTGATATTGGTTCATTTTTATTTTTTTTATTTTATTTTAATTCATTTCCCTATCCACATTTGTTTGCAGGGCATTTACATACATTTTGCTGCCTTTTGCAGCCCTCTAGCCCTTTCCTGGACTATTTTACAGCCTTTTTAGTGCCTAAAAGTTCGGGTCCCCATTGACTTCAATCGGGTTTGGGTTCGGGATAAAGTTCGGGTCGAGTTCGGATCCTGAACCCGAACATTTTCGGGAAGTTCGGCCGAACTTCTCGAACCCGAACATCCAGGTGTTCGCTCACCTCTATTCACAAACACTTATGTTATGCCTCGTTAGACTGCCTGATTGTTGGGCAGATTATCAGGAATGAACATTCATATGAACACTTGTACCTGATAACCTTCCCTTTCTAAGGCCTCATGCACACAGCCGTTGCCCAGACATGTGTACCCCACATCACGGATGCGGACCCATTCACTTAAACTTAAATGTTTGTTCATCAGGTGAAATGATTGTTTAAGCGGTCACCTAAATAATCGTTTCTGTGCAGCTGATCATGCTGTCTAAAGAGCACTCTGCTGCCCAGAAACAATGCAGCTGTATGAGGACAAGTGATAGCAGCAGCCATACTGTTGAAGTGATTGCTGCATGTAGATGCAATTCTTCACCTCCACTAACGAGCTGCCAGCTATCCAGATGGAACACTTCCTTCTGCTCATCAGCGCAGTGTAAATGTCCCTTAACCCCTTAGTGACCAGCCTGTTTTGGGCCTTACTGACCAAGTGGTTTTCCTCTGTTTTTCATCGTCGCTTTCCAAGAGCTATAACTTTTTTATTTTTCTGTCTATATAGCTGTATAAGGGCTTGTTTTTTTATGGGACAAGGTGTAGTTTTAATGGTGTCATTTTGGGGGTACACATAACTTTCTGATTAACTTTTATTAAAGGGGTTCTCCAGGAATTAAAAAAATGAAATTACTTAAATATTATTTTATAATAACTATTTCACAAATACTTTTCATTACTTAGAATGGCTTGTTTTGTCTAGGGAGCAATCATTAGGAGAAATAAAATCGCCGCCGTCCTATCAGTACACACAAACCTGTCCTAATCACACAGGAGGACAAGTTACTTCCCAACACTGAGCTAAAGAGCTGCCTCATCCTCCTCTCTGCTCTGCTTGTCAGGGATTATGATTAAAGATTAGCAAATTTCTCAAAAATTCGATTCGGTTGGTTCGCCCAATTTTCTGAAAAGATTCGATCCAAATTTATTAAAAAACAGCTATTTCCTGGCTGCACAGAGACTGCATAGTGGTGTAGAACACTGTGCCTTGCAGTAACACGCATAGGGAGCCTACTGTGGTAGTGAAACAATACTGTGAGTCAGTATGACACGCAGATAATAGGCGTCGCTCTTAGAATCACTGCACACTTCACTTATTGTGTGAACTCAGCCTTACAGGTCGATATTAGCATCGAGAAGAAGCGTACTCCTTTTAAATCGTCGTCAGCTGATTCCACATAGATGTCTACAGAACCTGTTCTATAAAATGCTTATACAAGTAGAGCCCACCTCGACAAAGTGAAGAGGGTGTCAGCAGTAAGTTTGAGTTGACTTCACAGATTATTTTGCCCTTCCTCTGATCCATCAAAACAATAACCATGATCCTATCTGTTGAACATCCGACTTCACTCGGTCAGCATTTGGTCAGCAATCCATCAGTATTGCTAAAGCCCAAAAAAAACAGGAGTGGATCCAAAACAGGGATGACAAGTAAATGGTATCTTTGCATTTCTTCTGTGTTTTGTACCCACTCCTGTTTTTGGCTACCGAATCATAAGCCAATTCTGATGGGACCATACAGGCCTTACAGCTGCTACACAGACAGGATCCGCTGTGCGTCTCATTTTTCCTTCCTTCTGACAGATCAGAAGAAGGGTCAAATAAGTGATGATGTCAACCAAAAAGGCAAAATAGTGGTTCAGTCATGGAGTGGGGAGGTGGCAGCATCATGAGGAGCCCACAGAGTAGTGAGGTGGCAGCAGCATGAGGAGACCACAGAGTGGTGAAGTGGCAGCAGCATGACGAGACCACAAAGGGGCCCAGTGACATAGTGTTGAGGTGGCAGCAGAATGAGGAGACCACAGAGTGGCCCAGTGACATAGTGTTGAGGTAGTAGCAGCATGAGGAGACCACAGAGTAGTGATGTGGCAGGAGCATGAGGAGACCACAGAGTGGTTATATGGCAGCAACATGAGGAGACCACAAAGTGGCCCAGTGACATAGTGGGGAGGTGGCAGCAGCATGAGCAAACCACAGAGTGGTCATGTGGCAACAGCATGAGGAGTCCACAGAGTGGTGAATTGGCAGCAGCATGAGGAGACCACAAAGTGGCCCAGTGACATAGTGTTGAGGTAGCAGCAGCATGAGGAGACCACAGTGTGGTGAGGTGGCAGCAGCATGAGCAGACCACAGAGTGGCCCAGTCGCAGAGTGGGAAGGTGGGGTTAGGGCAGGCTCCAGGTTCAGGTGGGCCCTTGGCATCTGAGAGTGTTAAAAAATGAAAGTGCCGGCTTCCTGCTCAGATGTGCCTTCCCCCAGTGGAAATCAGGGAAAGCACCCTGTTCTAAAAATGAGCCGCAGTCTTTACTAGGCTTCCAGACTCATTATTAGTTAGCAATTTCCATTATTCTGTATAAGTTGCAATCTGATGAAAAGTCATTTAAAAAAAAGTAAAACAAAAGTTTTGAAAATATAACAAAAACTTAAAAAGTAAAATCACCCCACTTTTCCCAAAATAAAAATAAACAAAAAAAAATAACATTATGGGCATCGTCGCATGCGAGAACTAGTGTTGATCGTGAATATTCTAATCGCAAATATTGGCACTTCGAGAAAACGCGAATATTCGAGATATTTTTTTTCATCAGTAACCTCCCTTCTTGCTTGTGGGCCAATGAGAAGGCTGCAATATCTTTGTCAGAGCTTAGCAACATCCCTAGCAACCAATAGGAAAGTTGCCTACCCCTTTACTATATAAGAAACTCCCCAGCAGCCATTTTCTGCTGTTTTCTTTTCTTTCTTTTTTTTTGCAGTTTTAAGAGATAGAACAGTGACATTGCTGTGCTCTGTGCTTTAATCTGGATCCTATTCCTTATCCAATTACATTAAATAGTTAGTTAGCTCATATACACTGAAAAAAATATAAATGCAATACTTTTGGTTTTGCTCTCATTTTGCATGAGCTGAACTCAAAGATCTGAAACATTGATAATGCATGGCCCCATTTTGCAAGGATCTGTACACAATTCCTGGAAACGGAAAACATCCCAGTTCTTGCATGGCCAGTATACTCAACGGACATGTCACCCATTGAGCATGTTTAGGATGCTCTGGATCGGCGTATACGACAACGTGTTCCAGTTCCTGCCAATATTCAGCAACTTCGCACAGCTATTGAAGAGGAATGGACCAACATTCCACAGGCCACAATTAACAACCTGATCAACTCTATGCGACGGAGATGTGTTGCACTGCGTGAGGCAAATGGTGGCCACACCAGATACTGACTGGTTTTCAGTCAGTAAGGCAAAACTGTGCACATTTCAGAGTGTCCTTTTATTGTGGGCAGTCTAAGGCACACCTGTACAATAGTCATGCTGTCTAATCAGCACCTTGATATGCCACACGTGTGAGGTGGGATGGTTTATCTCGGCAAAGGAGAAGTGCTCACTAACACAGATTTAGACAGGTTTGTGAACAATATTTGAGAGTAATGGGTCTTGTGTATGTAGAAAATGTTTCAGATCTTTGAGTTCAGCTCATGCAAAATGGGAGCAAAACCGAAAGTGTTGCGTTTATATTTTTGTTCAGTGTATATAATACAGATAGTTAGTGGGAGATAGTCAGTGTAGTTTAGATAGTTATATAGTGCTACAGACATAGTGCTGTGATGTCACAACAATAAGTGCACCAATCAGTAATATCTACTCAGACCTAATAAAATGTGAAGTTGCATGTATTGCACAAGAAATATGCACATCATTAGTGCCGATTTGCGCAATCGCGCATATTAAGTGAAAAATTAGCGAAATATTGCGAAAATTAATATTGCCTATGCCGCTCATCACTAGCTAAAACACCCATACTATTAAAATATAAAAAGAAAGTTAACCTATATGGTGAAGGATGTAACAGAAACAAATAAAAAAGGCTGAACTTTTTCATCACTTTATCTCCCAAGAAAATTGAATAAAAAGTGATCAAGTCATACACACCCCAAAATAGTATTGTCAAAAAAAGACAGATTTCCCTCAAATGAGCGCCCACACAACTCCGTAGACATAACTATAAAAAAAAAGTTATGGAGGTCACCGGGAAGCAGGGGTTCTGTTAGGGTTGCCACCTTTCCTAACAAAAAATAATAGTTACACAAATCAAAAAGGTTGGTATGTCTACTTAAGTTTTATTTAACCTCTATTTTTTACATTATTCTGCTGGGATTCAAACACACAGCCATCTACATTAAAGTGAAGAACCTTAACCACTGAGCTATAGAGCTTCATGTTAACCTGCTGTAACTATATTATGGCTAGCTTGTCCAGGGCAAACTCGGCCAGCTGCAGCCACAAATCGAGTTTGGCTGCCCAGTAGTCAAGGGGATCTTCGATGTGGGGTGGCAGGGTGCACTCCAAGTATGCCACAACCTGCAGGTTTAGGTTCTGCTCTATGTCTAGCTGCTGCTGCTGGTGAGTAGTTTCTTCAGTAGGCGGGTGAAGAAAAGTGCTCATTAGTGACTCTAGACTTAAGTTGCTGCTGATGGAGCTGGTTCTACTCCTGCCTGGCCAAGTTGCTGGTGTGGCTAGGCAGGAACTACATTTGCCCAGTGGGCCGTAAAGGACATATATTGTTCTTCACCATAGTTATAGCTCCACATGTCGGCGCTGCCATGCACTTTGGCAGACACAACAGGCTCCAAGACTGGCCCACCTTCTGTTCTACATCTGTGTGCAGGGCTGGTACTGCCTTTTTTGCAAAGAAATGACGGCTTAAGACTCTCCACCTCGGCTCGGCACAAGCCATCAGTTCTCTAAAAGGTGCAGAGTCTACCACTTGGAAAGGAAGGGACTGCAGCACCAGCAGCTTGGCCAGGAGCACATTCAGCTTCTGCGCCGTTGGATGAGTGCACGCATACTGTTGTCTCTTGGCAATCACTTTGGGGATCGATTGCTGACGGAATAACTGACGAGGAGTAGGAGGAGCAGGAGCATCAGGACCAGCAGATGATGGGAAGGACAGACAGCTCACTTCAGCTGAGGTGGTGGAGCCTTGACTGCATGCTTCACCTTCTGCCCACAAATTCAGAAAATGGCCATGTTCACCCCGTCATGTGGCCTAACAAAAAATTGCCATACCGCCGAGAATGGCATTTTCCCTTCAACACCCCACGCTGACTGCCTGCTACCACTGCCTCCGTGAACCCCTGCACCACTACTTTAGGCTCCTGGGAAGCGGATGGTCTACCCCGGGCTTGTTTGACTTCCGACCTCCCACTGCTGCCACCCTGCTGACTCACTGCCACGCTGCGAACCTTCTGGCTCAGTCACTGCCTCATGCGCAAGCTGCTACCCTCTTCTCCTGATGATGTTGATGATGAAGCCCCTTCTTCACCCAGCTCCCAAATGCGATCGGCTACATCATCATCATCATCCGCTACTGTCTGCACGTCACTGATGTACCCCTCAACGGTCTCAGGGCCAGGAGCCTGACCGCTCGCAACACCTGCTCCCATGCGACTGTCATCATCACTACTTGGCCGTCTACCGGAGGAAGTGACGGATGTCTCCTGAAGATCTTGGCTGGGCAGTAGCAGCTGACGGTCCTCTAGTAGCTCGTCCTCGCTGCAAATTGGAGCTGAGCCTACAGCATATAATACTTCTCGCACTGAGGGAACTGAAAATGACAGAGGAAGGTTCAGGACAGATCGGGGCACAGGGCCTGCTCCCGGGCCATGTCAACTAATCATTGTGTCAGAGGAACCCACGGCTCTTGGCTGGGGGTGTCTGATGTCACTTGCAACGAAGTCGAAGACCGAGTAATTCATTCAAGCACCGCTGGGTTTCTGGTCAAGACACGACTGCTAGATGACACCTGGAGCTCAGGCCTCTGGCTGCAACTCCTGCTGCCACCCCCCCTTCTTGTGCTGCCTGCGACAGAAACATTTTGTCTACTGCCCGGTCCCTTTGAAGGGCTGTCACCTGTCTGACATACTGTATAATAAAAGAATTAAATTAAAATTAAAATAATACCCCCAAAAAAAGCTGTAGTACAATGTTACTTCACCACTGAACGGCAATTAAGACATATATATATATATTTTTGATGATTAATAAACTCCCCCCCCCCCCCAATAAAATATAATAATCACAATTCATCTCAAAAGGTCAACGTATTCTTTTTCCTAAACTAAAAATGGCTGGCTCACAGTAATTTGCATGCACTTTTACTAAATCTTATACATAATATAAAATCCAATGCATAAAAAACAGCCTTAGCATTTACATAAATAACTATAAAAAACAAAGTTCATATAATCTATTTCTATTTATAATCTCATGAACACGGTCCCTTTAAATGTGGAGCTCTCGCATATATAAAAGATAAAAAATACAAAAAATGCAAAAAATACTGTTTCCTTATAATTTCTTTGTTTTAGGCCTCATGCACACGGCCGTTGGTGTTTTGCGGTCCGCAAACCGCGGATCCGCAAAACACGGAAGCTGCTCCGCGTTTCGTTCCGCAATTTGCGGAACGGAACGCAGCCCATTATAGAGATGCCTATTCTTGTCCGCATAACGGACAAGAATAGGACATGCTCTATTTTTTTTGCGGGGGCACGGAACGGAGCAACAGATGCGGACAGCACACGGAGTGCTGTCCGCATCTTCTGCGGCCCCATTGAAGTGAATGGGTCCGCGCCCGAGCCGCGTAGTGTCAGTTTGTATTTAGTTTTGTTAGCTGGATTGTTTGCTCAATACCCTTACCCTGGGTTCAGACCTGAGCGTTCTTGAAACGCGCGTTTTACGCGCGTTTGTGTCGCGCGTATTACAGCGCGTTTTTGCAAATAGTAAACGCGCGTAAAACGCGCGTTCTTGTGATTGACTACTGTGGTGTCAATCACAAAACGCGCGTCAAACGCCCCAAAAGAAGCTCAAGTACTTGTTTATGCGTTGGGCGTTTTACAGCGCGTTCAAACGCGCTGTAAAACGCTCAAGTGTGAACCACTCCCATAGGGATGCATTGGTTTTAATCTGTTGAGCGTTTTACAGCGCGTTTGAACGCGCTGTAAAACGCTCAGGTGTGAACCCAGGGTTAATGAATGGTAAAGTTGTAACACGTCCTCATGGTTTGCTACAATGTGTCCATATCCTTAGATGAGTTATTGCGCCAGTTTGCGGTTAGTTTACTATTTATTAAGAGTATTGAGCAATCCAGCTAACAAACTAAATACAAACTGACACTACTAACCAAATGCCCAGAACAAAGAAGTTATAAAGAAACTACGTTTTGCATTTTTTTGTATTTTTTATCTTTTATATATGCGAGAGCTCCGCATTTAAAGGGACCGTGTTCATGAAATAGATTATAGACATAGATATATATTTTTTCTGATTAATAAACTCCTCCCCCCAAAAAAAATAATAACAATTCACCGCAGAACTATTAATGCACCCCCCAAAAAAAGTTAAAAAAATGTAAAATCAACGCAGAACGGCTAATAGACATACGTATCTTTCCTATTAATACACACAGATCTTGCACCCCAATCACAAGCAAGGAATTATTGATGTATCATATAGTGCAAACAACCTAAAAGCAGCAGTATAACACCAATTTGGATCCCCAATTAGTGATGCAAGGTGTAAGAGAATCGCTCCTATTACCCAGGCTGTATACTCTCCTATTGCACCCTGTTCTCTTTTTATAGTGGGAATGTGTTACCCCCCGGACATTTAGGAGGGGGGTACATGGCATTACTGGCATTTAGCCAGGTGACCTGAAGTTGACCCCAGTGGAAGATGGTGGTGTGAGTTGAGGTTTTGGCGGGTAGTTTTTCCCGCTGTTTTGGAAGGATCACTGGGCAGATTATTTTTGCCCAGTGATCCTTATCTGATTGGTCAGGAGACAGCCTATGGGATCACCAGGGTCCCGGCAATATTGGCGGGATCCTGGTGAGGTTTTTGATTGGCCGAGCGGGCTGTGGTGAGGGCGTTAAAAGGTTTGGATCCGCGGGCAGCGGTGCCTTTTTTGACTGGACCCGTACCTGACTGCAGTGGATCTTGCGCCCTCCCACCTGCCCCCAGTTATGTAGAGACGTTGGGGTAGAAGGGTATTTATTCCTTGTTAGGGGGTATTGATAGTCGTTCCGCTACGGAACGGACTTGTTTATGTATATATATTTATTGATTATATAACTGAGGTGAGCTCGAGTCTATGGCTGGGCTCGTTATTTATTGACTAAATATTTTATTCATGGATTTTAATGAGTTAATAAACAGGTTTGGTTTTACTCCACTCTGTGTCTTGTGTCTTATATATATTTTTTGGTTAATTTATATATGGTTATGATTACTATTAAATGTCTGGTAGGTAAGTATGGCGTATTATGACATGTATTGCCATGGAGATGATGAGGAGACATAAGAGTAGGGTGAGGTGTGGCTAATGTGCAACAGCTCTTGTATACAGTCTTGTATACAGTCTCCATTACCACAGCCCCACATTACCACAGTCTGTCCTGTCCGTCCTCTCTGTACTTCATGTCTCCTCATGAACTAAATTCCCCAGAGATTCAGCTAAAGTTCTTATCATCTGTATTCAAGATTATAATCCCTAACAAGTAGAGCAGAGAGGAGGATGGGGCAGCTCTTTACCTCAGTGTTGTAAAATAACTTGTCCTCATGTGTGATTAGGACAGGTTTTGTGTGAACTGATGGGACAGTGGACATTTTGTTTCCCCTGATGATTGCTCCCCAGACAAAACGAGCCATTATAAATAGGCCTCATGCACACGACCGTTGTTTGATTCCGTGTCCGTTGCTCCGTTTTTCGTGATTTTTGCGGACCCATTGGTTTTCAATGGGTCCGTGGAAAACTCGGCAAATGCACCGTTTGTCCCCCGCGTCCGTGGTCCGTGATTCCAGTCCGTCAAAAAAATATAACCTGCCCTTTTCTTGTCTGTGAAAAACGGTTCACGGACCCATTCAAGTCAATGGGTCCGTGAAAAAATGCGGATGGCCATCCGTGTGTCATCCGCGTTCCATGTCCGTTTTTTTTGCGGACCCCTTGGCAGGCACTTGGGAAAAATTGTCAGCCTGTCTTTTGGTAAAATCTTTTGGGTCATGTCCGCTAAAAAAAACGGAAGACACACGGAAACACAACGGAAGGCAAAAACGGACACGGATTACTTAACAACGGAACCCCTTTTTGCGGACAGCATAAAAAAACGGTCGTGTGCATGAGGCCTTAATCGAAGGTATTTGAGAATATATTTATAATAAAGTAATATTTAAGTATTTTCATTTTCTTAATTCCTGGAGAACCCCTTTAACTCTTTCTGGGAGGGAGATGGGAAAAAACAGCAATACTGGACTGAGTATTTACATTATTAATTTTACAGTGTTCATTTTTCGGTATAAATAAATAATATTGTCTGGGTCAGTATGATCACAGCGATACCAAATACATATTTGTTTATGTTTTACTACTTTTGTGCAATAAAACCCCTTTTTTTAAAAGGAAAAAAATCTTTTTACATTGCTGCTTCCCCAAGACCCATAACTTTTTTATATTTCTTTCTAGTGTTGTGTGAGGTCTTGATTTTTGTGGGACAACTTCGATTGGTATCATTTTGGGGTAAATTACGCTTTTTAATCGCTTGTTATTAAGTTTTATCGGATGGCGACTAAGAATAAATTAGTAATTTTTTAACAGCGTTCACCATAGAGGATAATTTACATGATATTTATGTAGTGCGGGTCATTACGGATGCAGCGATACAACATGTGGGGGAAAATTTGTTTTTGCGATTGTTTTCATTGAAAAGCGTATTATTAATGGAAAAAAAGAGTGTCGTTTTTAATTGGAATTCATTTTATTTTTTTATCTATTTTATTTTATCTAATAACTTTTTTTAAGGGGACTATGACAGGCAATATTTTGATTGCTTCTAAAATGTAATGCATTATCCGTATAGTGCATTGCATTTTAATGTCAGTGCTATACTGACATTGACCAGCGCAGCCTATTGATAAAAAACTCAAGGCAGGCTTGGAGAGTTGGAGCCTATACCGGGCCCCAGTCATCCTTTACACACATCGGCACCCCACAATCGCATTTGCGGGGTGCTGATGGGAGACAGAGGGAGTACACTCCCTCTGTCACCGCTTACATGTGGCAGACGCCATTGTAATGGGTTAAACAGCCTGGATCGGCACTCCTGCCAGTTAAGGGCTGTTAGACCAGGAGCGTGGCTCTAATGTGAGAGCCGAACCACCATTCTCCACTGCACGGGTGGCCCATGCAGTGCTTAGACCACCCACCCTAAGGCCCCTTACTGAACGCCGTAAAAAAAACGTATTGGTGGTCACTAGGGGTTTAAGCATGTTCTTAGCTGAAGTTAGCTGAATCAGTGCGTATGAGCTGTTAGGAAATGAAAGATAAGGGCCACACACCTACTGGCGTGAATTTGTGACATTTGTGCGATTTTTAATTTCTGAAATCTTGCATACACTTTATTAACATTGCTAGCCATGCCTACTTTTCAAAACTGGAGTGAGTTGTGTAAGATCACAAGAGGTCATAAATGTCTGCTCAAATAAACCCCAAAAGTCAAAAAGCCCCATTCTGGGACTCTTTTGAAGCCAGAATTCTGGGGTGCAGGGTTTGGTAAATTCTCTCCATGGACTAGAGATTGAGCCATTAGACGGATTCACTGAGAAGGAAAAGCCTGCAGTTAGAGTAAAACTGAAAGCTGTAGATGATAAGTGCCTGTGCGACGTCCGACAGCGGCAAAGGATTCCTTTAAGGAATTTTTGTGATGCCAGTTGCAGTGAAGCAACAACGGGACAGAGTCCCTTTAAGAAATTATGTTGGTACTCAGAGGTAGGAATGCCAGAGTGGTATAGGGTGGCCTACATTGTCCCCTAATGTTTTGTGCACGTGTCACGGTGCTCCTACCGGGATACGCTGGACCCCAGGCGTTGTCGTCCGAAACAGAAAAAGGGGAAAAGTTAACTTGGGGATGAAGAAAAAATTGAGTCCAGACCTTGTGATGAAGTTCAATTACAGCTTTACTTGGCATAAACGTTTCTCCAAAATGGTTTACAGACTTTGTCTTGGTCCCAGCAGGCTTTAGCATTAAAACTGTGGCAGGCAAACTCCTCTCTGCTACATCTGTTGCTCTCTGACCTGCTGCACTGACAGGCTGGCTATAGAACTCAGCTTCTTCTTTATGCTGTACTTCACTTGATAGTCTGGTCTGTCTCTAGATTTGTCCAGGGAAAACTCCTCCTGGCTTCTGAGGCTTTAAGCTGTGGCCTCTATGTCCAGCAGAGCTAAACGTTTAGCTGTCTTGCGTTGCTTAGCTGGGGCCCAGCCCTTGGTTCCTTCCCCTAGTAGGGGGTAAGCTAGACTGACCTCTAACTAACTAGTCCCCTACCCTCCTTAGAGGGAGAGTTAGAATAGAAAGAAGGGTTCCATTCTCTCTAACTGTAGCTCTGCCATGCTTGCTGCCACCTACTGGTGAACCAGGTATATCACATTTAAACATAGCAGTTTCAAACATAAGAATGCACATTGTGAAGCACCTGTAATAAATACACAGATGACATGATATTAGCCCATTAGAGATAGTAGCAGGGTGCAGAAGTGGTAATGCCACTCTGGGGTATTACACCTGCTCCGAATTCATGAATGGCACCCCACTGTGAATGAAGAGCATGCCGTGAATGAAGAGCGCGTGGCGTATGCTCTCCATTGGCTTCTATGGGACTTCTAAAAATAGCCATTAATAAAATAAGCAATGAAAAATAAAGATTATAGGCATTGTCATGTTCCAAAATGGACAAACTGCTTTCCAAAGTGGTTAGAAAAGTGGGTGGAACTTAGCAGGTGGGTCGTGGACTCCCATAGCCAAGCTGGTTTACTATCATTTATGCCAGAAATTGGCGTAAATGATAACTTGAATGTACGCTAACTCATAGCTGGCATAGATTGGAATTTCTGGTGTACAGACTGCCTGGAAATTTATTAAGAGGCCAGTGCTTCTTAAAGGGGTTCTACATTTTTGAAACCAGCACCTGGATCTGAATACTTTTGTAATTGCATCTAATTAAGAATTTGGAATACTCCCTGAGCTATTCAATAAAATGTATCTGTACAGCGCCACCTGCTGTAGCAGTTAAAGGCAGAATGGAGACACCCCTGAGCTGTGATAGAGAGCTGCAGCAGAAAGGACACATCCCTTGAGCTGAAATAATTATAGCAGAGCAATTGGATCAATGAATGGGGAGATCTCTGGATCCATGTGAGGTACAGGGCTGCTTCTAGATGCGTTAAAAATAGATTGTCCTGTATTATGTGATGTCTGATTTTAATTTTTTTTACGTCAGTCATCGTATAACCCCTTTTAACAAATTTGGGCCACTCTGAGCAGACGGACTTTATACTAAAACGAGCATTTGCCACTCCTAGTATATCTGCACCTCTGTATATTCTACAAATGGTTTGCCTGTAGTTCTGCATCCTAAAAATCTGCTGCTGCGTGTATATAACATGAGACAACTTGCCTATTTTAAGTGAAAGTCTAGTGCCCATAATATTTTACTAATTACAGATTAGATTATGGCGTGCAGCCCTGAAGAAAGACATTCATCTGCATCATGTAGGAACAGGGAGACTTGCGCTCCTTACATAAAATAGCCATTCCGATTGGTTCACCCTCCCCTGGTTTTCTCAAAGGTTTTAATTAAATGTTCTTTATATTCATAAGCGTGCATGTGTGAAGCTCAAATTACATTTCATTTAATGCATACACATTTCACCTTTCAGGTTCGGCAGGTTTGCTTCAGCCTATGCTTATGATAAATGGATAGGTCAGTGGAGTGATTTTTGCAGAGGAAAAAGCATGCCTCCCCTTTATGGAAAAAAAATTAAAAAATAACCTGAAAAATAACATTTATGTAAAAATCTGTCATATGAAATGTCTTAATATGTCTCCATTAAATGCTAGAAAAAGATGCTTCCCTACTTTAAGTGCTTTCCTTTTCATGAAAACAAAGAGCAGAGATTACATTTTACGTCTGTAATTGTGCAGCCATAAACTTTGTGTAAGCTCATTTACCAACTACTTTTTCTTGTTGCAATGGATCTACAATAAAAGAAAAACTAAGCGACTTTGAAAACTTCTACGGTTTCATCTACACAGCTCAGTATGCAGAACTATGCGTCTCCATGGTTACAACAACAAAAAAACAATGGGGAATAATTAACAAAAGCGGTGTAAGGGAAAACTGTCTTAGTTGCCTGTAGCAACTAATCAGATTCCACCTTTCATTTTTCAGAGCTTCTTTGGAAAATGAAAGGATCAATCTGAATGGTTGCTATGCCAGCTTTTGTTTTGTATCACTTTTGATTGTAAAGCGCTGCGGAATATGTTGGTGCTATATAAATATAGATGATTATTATTATTATTGTTACTAAAGCTTCCAGGGAAAAATATGTGTACATACGGAATTTTATTGTTGTTGGATTTATACCGAATTTTTGTGAAATTAGAGGCATCCAGGGGGACAGTAGAGACCTCATTAACCTCTATAGAAGCACTATTACGGATCTGCAGAAAATGGAGCAATGATGATACAGCCATGTGCATGAGCCATTACGAACCATATTTTGTTCTGCATGTTTTGATCCAGATGTGGACACATTCATTTCACAAAAAAAAACGTGTGCTGTCCACATCAGTATGCCCATGCTGCAGTCCCGCAAAAAAAATAAAAATAGGACATGTCCATTTTGCGGACAAGGATAGGACGTTTCTATAGAAGGGAAAAAGAAAATGGGGAAATACCCATGGCCAGTATCCGTGTTTTGTGGATCAATCACATGCATAAGGCAGGGGCGGACTGGGAACTTAAAGTGGCCCTGCAAAAAAATCTGAAAGTGGCACCATGTTGAAGGCAGGTCGAAATTGACAGAAGACAGGACAGTGAATGTAGGCAGGGACAAGAGAAGTGGGAAGGGCCAACAATACCATAGTGCAGCACCAAATACTGCCCCAGCAGAACCAAATACCATAGTGCAGAACCAAATACCTCCCCAGCAGAACCAAATACCATAGTGCAGAACCAAATACCTCCCCAGCAGAACCAAATACCATAGTGGAGCACCAAATACTGCCCCAGCAGAACCAAATACCATAGTGCAGCAGAACCAAATACTGTCCCAGCACAACCAAATACCATAGTGCAGAACCAAATACTGCCCCAGCACAACCAAATACCATAGTGCAGAACCAAATACCGCCCCAGCAGAACCAAATACCACAGTGCAGCACAAATACTGCACCACAGTATAAGGCTCCATTCACACGACCGTATGTTGTCCGCAAAAAAACGGATCCGTGTCCGCAAAAAAACGGATCCGTGTCCGTTTTTTTGCTGATCCATAGACTTCAATAGGGCCATGTTCTATTGAAGTCTATTGATCAGCAAAAAAACGGAATGCAATCCGTTTTTTTGCGGACACGTATCCGTTTTTTTGCGGACAACATACGGTCGTGTGAATGGAGCCTTAAACTGTATCATTGTCCTGAGAACGGCGATACAGTTGAATTATGGAGGGCACCTGCTCCCGCTGGCCAGGTGAATAAGTGCCTGATGCTCCTACATTAATTAATGCTGAAAGCATCAGATCTTTATTTACCTGACTGGTGTCCATGAGGAGGGCTTGGGCGGCCCCCCTGGGCATCTGTCCACCAGGGAATTTCTCTGAACGGTATATGGTCAGTCCACCCATGGCATGAGGCCCTAGTGAGAAATTTATCAAAAGTGGTGGAAAGAAAAATTGGCTTATATGCCCCTAGCAGCCAATCAGATTTCACCTTACTATATATCAAAAATCCACCTGCGCTACCGCTGGAGAGGTGCCTCTCTCTCACCTCCTTCAGAGAGAGAGCCGCTGCTGGGTGACTGATATATTTTATAGCCTATACCTATATATAGGTTAACTGTCTGTACTCAATTAAATACGCTTATGTCTTAAGAAATACAAAGTAGTAACCATGCGGATTAAGGCACCTTACGCGAGAGTATAGGTGATTCAACAATTAAAGAGATATACCTGTCGTTATGGACATAAAAAAGGGAGACGATAACTCAATCCTACTCTTTATAGGAGCGTGATGTTCCTCCTCTGCTGCTTCTTGCTTACACCCAATAGTGACACGCTGCTCTGGCCGGTAGCTAGCGTGGGGAAGCCGGCAAGTGATAGTTGTGAGAGAACTTCTGTTTGACATCACACGCCTCTATCGATGCCCCTAAGGACCAAAAAACCCGAAGAAGGAATACGATTATTCCAAAACGCGTCAGAAGTTTTTTTTTTTTGTCCTTAGGGGCATCCATAGAGGCGTGTGATGTCACACAGAAGCTCACTCACAGCAATCACTTGCCGGCCTCCCCATGTGCACGCTAGCTAGCGGCCAGAGCAGCGCGCAACTATTGGGTGTAAGCAAGAAGCATCAGAAGAAGAACATTGCGCTCCTACAAAGAGTAGGACTGAGTTATCTTCTCCCTTCTTTATGTCCATAACGGTAGGTACATCTCTTTGGTTGTTAAATCTTCTATACTCTAGGGCAGTGGTGGGCAAACGTATTAGTCAACTGAGCCAAATATCAACAAAACAGCGATTGAAATGTCTTTTGAGAGCCCAATTTTTTATATAGGAAGGTACATTGCTATTAACTTAATAAGGGTATTCCTAATCATCTCAACATACCTTTCTCAATCCTCGACACTACATCTGGGCATCGGCCCATAAGACACACCTAGGTTTATAAGAAAAATATATTTTTCATTACACCTCAGGTCCGACCACTAATTAGACCCCCAATGTTAATAAGACCTCCCTCAGATCAGACCCCCAATCAGATGTCAGCTCAGACCCCAATGTAAATGACCCCCAATCAGACCTCAGATAATCCTCTCATCGTCCCCATTATCATCCATGATGCCTCTCGTCACCCCCATTATTATTATCCATGATGCCTCTCATCACCCCCATTATCATCCATGATGCCTCTTATCATCCATGATGCCTCTCATATCCCCCATTATGATTCTCATCATTGCCTTTAATATCCATGATGCCTCTCATATCCCCCATTATGATTCTCATCACCCCTATTGCCTCAGACCAGCCCCAAGTTTCATAAAGTAAAAAAGCACTTACCTCTCCTGCTCCTCACCGCCTGCGTTCTGTGTTCCTCCTGCTGTCGGCGGTGCTGTGAACTGGCGTGCACAGCGTGACGTCACACAGTGCCTCACGCTGTGTGCAGCCCTGCACAGCCAACAGCCAAGGACCAGGGAGCGGTGAGTACAGAGCCTTCACCGCTTCCTGGTCCTCCCCCTCCTGACGATTTTTGCTACGGGCAACGAAAATGCGATCACACTGTACGTGCGAGCCCGCACCTGGAAGAGCCAAATTCAAGGGGCCAAAGAGCGGCTTGTGGCTCGCGAGCCGCGGTTTGCCAACCACTGCTCTAGGGTAAGGTGCCATAATCCTCGCGGTTACTACTTTGTATTTCTTAAGATTTCACTTTACATTTTTCAGACCCTCTGTTGGAAAATGAAAGGTGGAATCTGATTGGTTGCTAGAGCAAACAAATAACCCATTTTCCTTTACACCAGTTTTGGTAAAAGTCCTCCTTAGTCTCTTCCATCTTCCGCTTCTTCTTGCTAATGCACAGACACAGTAAAATAAGGGCCACATGAAAGAAAGTAATTGCCACAGGTGCAGGCATAGCAGCTGCTATGGGCCTTAACAACTAAAGGGGCCCATACCTACTTAGACATATGGCGCACTTAGTGGTAAAGTGTATATAAGGTGCCATGCAAAATTGAATACAACCTCATTCTGAAATTTATTATGGTACCTCATGGGTACTTTTGCTGTTTGCACTTCCCTTTTGTGCACCATTACTTTTTACATGTTTCTTGTGCTATGACATCACTACCTTAATCCTGTACTGTGACATCATATATGCATTATACTCGCATATGATATCACTGTTTGTATATCTGACATCTTTGGGTGTATTATGCCAATATAGTGTGCAATGTATATATCAATGTGTAATGTGTGCTATCCCTATAATGCGACTTCACTATGCTCATTATTCCACTATTATTACATCACTGTGTATATTATCCCTGTACTGTGACATCACTATGTGCATTATCCCTTTGTTATAACATCAGTGTGTTCCTTAGCCTTGTGTTTTAGGGAGACCAATCATAGGTTTCTCTGAAAATGTTGCAAAAAGTGCTCATGGTGGAATGCTATATGGCCCCATGGTTACATGTTACACCCCTGCCCACAGGATTTGTTAGCCATTTGTAACCATGGAGATGCATACGTCTGCACGAGAGCTGCATTTTTACATCAAAGACTTCGTTAAAAAAAAAAAAAAGTTGCAAAAGTGTACATACCCTTTTAATGAACTGAGCATAAATGCTCATCGCTATGAAAAATCATACAGTATATTTATGGTACTAAAACCAGTTTGTCCCAGTATGCTAACCAGTTTCCTAATTTCGGTGCTCTAGGATTAGAAGGACTTAGAAGGATAACACCCATGAAGGAGAAGCTGTGACTGTGTTTGGCTATTGTTGAGGGTAATTTGGCTTCTGTTTCAGGCATTAGATGTCCACAGGATAGATAATAAATATATGATCACTAGGAGCCCCAGATCTGAGACCCTCAACATTCAGTACAAACTTGAAACGAGTGATGATTAGGCATGTGTGCTGCCGCTCAGTTGCATTTTCCTGTGGATATGTGATAAGTGTTCTTGAAGGGAGATCTCCTTTAATTGTACCGCCACGCGGCTATTTTTCCTCATGCAGTTTTGGAAGCCAAAAACAGGATTGGATTATAAAAGGAGACAAAGTGTCATGAACAGATACGACTTTTCCTCTTTTTTGAATTCACTTCTTGTTTTGGCTTCCAAAACTGCATCAGGAAACCTGACAGTGTGGCCGTACCCTTAGGCCCCTTTCACACGGGCGAGTTTTCCGCGCAGGTGCAATGCGTGATGTGAACGCATTGCACCCACACTGAATCCTGACCCATTCATTTCAATGGGTCTGTGTACATGAGCGTTTTTTTTCACGCATCACTTGTACGTTGCGTTAAAATCGCAGCATGTTCTATATTCTGTGTTTTTCACGCAGCCCTAGCCCCATAGAAGTTAATGGGGCTGCGTGAAAAACGCATTGCATCCGCAAGCAGGTGCGGGTGCGTTGCGTTTTTCACTGATGGTTGCTAGGAGATGTTGTTTGTAAACCTTCAGTTTTTTATCACGCGCGTGAAAAACGCATTGCACCCGCGCGGAAAAAACTGAACAACTGAACGCAATCGCAGGCAAAACTGGATGGCTTTGCCTGTGAAATCGCACAGTTTTCACTGAACGCATCCGCAACGCATCCGGACCTAATCCGGACACGCTCGTGTGAAAGAGGCCTTAAAGAAAACCTAATACTTGTGGTTTTCTGTTTTTTCGTATTGCTGTTCCTACATGAGCAGTTTAAAACGCCTAACAGGTCTATACTCAGATTTTGGTTTCTTCTTGTCCATTAGGCTACGGCTACACGACGACATTTGTCGCACCAATGTAGCACGACAATTTTTATAATGATAGTCTATGGTGTAGTACTGCAACAAGCGACATGCTGCGAATGTGACACGACAATCGCAAAAAATCCATTTGAAATGGATTTTTCTGTGATTGTTGCAGTCGAATGTCGCAGTGCAACACCAAAGACTATCATTATAAAAATTGTTGCGCGACATTGGTCAAATGTTGCAGTGTAGTTGTGACCTATGTGTTGCGCGACTTATTGTCGTCGTGTAGCCTTAGTTTTTCACACTTATTGCACTTCACCTGACTATGTACCAATCAGCACACAGTGTAATGTTGGAACCAGAGGACCTAGCAAACAAATGGCAGGAGCAGGACAGCAAAGGGTGGATCCTCCCGAAGGTTAGCATTTCTGCAATCATTGTTTCGATATGTCACATTTTCTGGACTGTAACAGTATGCGTATACCTTTATACCATAGAATACTACATTTGTGGAGGTTTGTTTGCTTGTGTGTCTGTATATATTGTATATATGTGCTATGTATTTAATCTCTGCTGACATTCTAAATTCAGGAATGGAGCACCATGACTTCTTGCTAGTTTAAGATCTGTCCTCTAACGAGAAAGATTTCCATATGGAGAAATGCAAGCATATCAAAATTATTTTCGTAACAGCAAAATATACAACCTTTAGTTTAGAATCGCTCAGATGTTTTAATTTTCATGAAAACGCAATATACATAAAAAGGTGTAACATGAATAGAAAATATAATCAAGACAATGACAAGGCTAGAAATAGCGATTTCATGTGGATGGGAAAGCACAAAAGTCCATATTTTTGGACTATAAGATGCATCGCACTATAAGACGCAGCTAGGATTTAGAGGAGGAAAATAAGAAAAAAATATTTTTCATCAGACCTCAGATCAGACCTCCAAATCAGAACCCAGTTCTGATTTCAGGCCTCAAATCAGAGCCCCAAGTTCTATAAGACCTCAGATCAGACCCTCATCAGACCCCACGCTCCATCAGCCTCAGATCAAACCCCCATCAGACTCCCCCAGTGCAGAGTGGGGCCCGGAAGCAGACCAGGGAGGGAGAGTAGAGCCAGTGCAGCGCTTCCCTCACCGCTTCGCCATGTCTCCTGCATTCTAATGACTGTTTCCATAATGGATGCAGTCAGTAGAATTCGGACTACAAGACACATTCCCATTTTTTCCTCACTTTTGGGGGGGGGGGGGGAGTGCATCTTATAGAAAAATACATTAATGCATTAAATTTTGCTTTCATCCATTTGCAACAGTTCTAGCTTTGCAGACACTTAGAGGCACATGTACCAAACCCCTAAACTGGCATTAAAAAAAAACAAAAAAACAAATTTGGGTGCAAGCCCCACTAGTCAAAGCAATTGCAACTTTTTAGCTGCTTTGCGCCACACTCGTTGCTTTTCCAAAAAGTGGGTGGTGCAGGGTGGGACCTAGGCGTGCCAGATGAAGAGAAGAGATGCATCACAATTAGGCTACATGCACACGACCGTTGCCTGCCTCCGTGTCCGCTCTTCCTACAAATTTTGCGTCCGTCAAAAAAACGGATGACGGATCGTTTTTTTTTTGACGGATCCGATTTTTATGGCAGATCCATTGTAAAAATGCCTATCCTTGTCCGCAAACGTGAAAAAAATAGGACATGCTCTATTTTTTTGACGGAATGAAAACACGGATCACGGATGCGGAACAAAAACGGTTGACCATCCGCATTTTTTGACGGACCCATTGAAATTAATGGGGAAGCATCCTATCCGTGAAAAAAAACTGAACGGACGCGGAAACAAACAACGGTCGTGTGCATGGGGCCTTATTAAGAAGCATATAGCATGCCAGTCTTAATAATGGTCCCCCGAAAGCTGGGTTCTCACTTGAGCGTTTTACAGCGCATACGAACGCGCTGTAAAACGCCCTACGCCCAAAGAAGTACAGGAGCTTCTTTGGGGCGTATTGTCGCGCGTATTGTGATTGACGCCACACTGGTTAATCACACGAACGTGCGTATCAAGTACGCTCAAGTGTGAACCCAGCGTAAGTATTACATTTCTTAAAGAAATCTGCAGAAATTCAGCCCTTCCACATTCCGGTACATGATCAGAACAATACTTTCCGTTTCTTGGCAATTTGTCATATCGGATAGTCTTCATTTCTCAGAACAATAGCCTGATTAATTTATTGTTCTAGCCATAATCAAACCTGCAAATGCCGATACTGCACCCAGGTAGTTTATAAAGGACCAGGTTTAAAGGGGTTACCCAGGATCAGAAAACCATGGCTGATTTCTTCCTAAAACAGCGCCACATCTGTCAATGGGTTGTGCCTGGTATTGCAGCTCAGCACCACTAAAGTGAACAGTCCTGAGCTGTAATACCACACAGAACCAGTGGACAGGTGTGGCGCTAATTTAGAAAGAAAGCAGCCATCTTTTTCAAGTCCTGGAAACTCCTTTAAACAGCACAGCAATTAGCTCTTTGAGGTGCTGGAGCACAAGAGTGATGGTTGCTGAACTTGGGCTTTTATGTTTAGGTAAATATTTCATTAAAATCAGCCATTGCTACTCATAATAGCCATTTACCAATGTCTAGACTGTATTTCAGGTTACAGTACTTTAATTGAAAACCATAAACAATGTTATGTATTAACTGCTTGGGCTGATTTGTTCGGTGTTATGAAAAAGCGAACATGGAAAAAGTTTCTGTTTGATCTGCTTGCGGTCTGTGTACTTTTTGTGGCTGTGAGGGGTGAGTCAATGTTTAGAGCAAAGGTCTTTATGTTTCAGGGCAGCAGCCCAGAACACCGCTGCTTGTTCTTCTAAGACTCACCTGTGCTAAGCTCCTGTATATTCCAACGTTGATGACATTTTCCTAGGATATGCCATCAATGTATGAATAGTGGTACTGCAGCTATTGAGCTGCTATAACAGACACAAGGTTTGGAGTGGGATGGTATTTTCTTAAAAGGGTCATCCCGCGAAAAGTATTCATTATCTATCTACAAGGTAGGTAAATAAATGTCAGCTTGCTGGGGGTCCACTCGCTGGACAGAACAGTCCCCCAGGGTCTTCAGGTCTCTGAGTGGAACAGTAGAGTGCATGTCGTTCAGCCGCTCCATTCATTTCTATTGGACTGATCTACAGTGGACCCTCAGTGATCCAACATTTAGCCCCCTGTGAATAGGTGATAAATCATTTTCATGGGATAACCGCTTAAAACTTTGAGGGTATGTCCACTTGGGATGGGATGGGTGCGCGTTGGAAAATCCGCAGCATATTTAACAGCCAGAAATTTGAGTGGTTCTGCATTCGTCCGTTCCACAAAAAGATAGGACACGTTCTATCTTTCTGTTGTGCGGAAGTACGAAACGGAACCCCAAAGAAGCACTCCGTAGTGCTTCAATAGTGTTCCGTTAAGTGATTCTGTTCCGCATCTCCGGATTTGTGGGACCATTAAAGCGAATAGGTCCGCATACGTGATGCGGAATGCACACGGAACGGTGCCCGTGTATTGCGCATCCGCAAATGCGGTCCGCAATACGGCAACGGGCAGCACACGTTCGTGTGCATGAGCCCATACACTGTGGATATCCTCATATAAATCTGCAACAGAAAGTATACACCATTTGGGAACATGCACTGAGTGAGGAAGAGATACGCCTCATTTATTAAAGAGATTGTCCCACAGAAGTATTCTACATCTTTAAAAACCAGCACCAGGATCTGAATACTTTTGCAATTGCATGTAATTAAAAATGTAGTATAGTCACTGACTTATTAAATGAAATCTGTCTGTATAGCGCCACCTGCTGTTTGCCCTTATTAAAATTCTCTGTCCAGTTCGGTTAGGTTCATATATATTAGGTTCCATTTCAAGTGACTGTCATTACCTCTCCTGCCGCCAAACAGACCCTTGGCTTTGCAGAAGACTTGCAATGGGGATTTAGGAAGTTTTCTTTCATTTTAGAAGTATTTTCAACAATATTGGAGATGATTATTACTCGGGCTGAGATTTTTTGTTTGATTATAGAATCATTTGAAGAGAAATTCATATATTAATTTCAATAAGTTCAATTTCCAGTTGCTTAAGTGTAATTTCATGTAGGGAAAGAGGAGGTTTGGGTGCAGGGGGTTATGTGTATCGTATGTGAAAAATACTCGGACCTAGATTTACTGGCTCTGTGTCTGTGCCTAGAATCTGTCTACAAATTGGCACAAGTAAGGCTTCTCCAATTTTTTTCCTATTCGATTGAAAAGGGGTTGGGGCTTAGGCAACTTTCACACTTGGGGTAGCAGGGTCCGGCAGGCTGTACCGCCGGGGGAACAGTCTGCTGGATCATTGCTAACGCTAGTCCACCGTGCCGCTGGAAGTCTTCTCCGACCCCGTTTACTATACAACATGCTGTAGGTTTTGTTAGACCGCCTCTCAGCATGTTTGCTGTGCTGCGGCTTGACCTCCATCCCGCCACTATTATAGTGAATGGGGCCGGAGCGGACCTCCGGTGGCACAGTGGGCTAGCGTTACCACGGATCCAGCAGGCTGTTCCCTCACAGGGGCTGGGGAGCTCCCCGCACCCTGCTTCACAGTTCTGCTGATCTCCCGCGCTCCCCAGCAGGCTGCCCAGGAACCAGCGTCCTGCAAAGCCACCAATGCAACGTGTGTGAAAGTATCTGCTGGGGAACACAGGATGTGCGACCATCAGGAAAACAGGTGGGTTTTGTTTGAGGAGAGGACATTAGAGGACAAAGGGTGACACAAAGGTGGGCATAACTACTGTGAGGGGGCACAAAGGTGGGCATAACTACTGTAAGGGGGCACAACTACTGTTAGAGGGCACAAAGGTGGGCATAACTACTGTAAGGGGGCATAAAGGTGGGCATAACTACAGTGAGGGGGCACAAAGGTGGGCATAACTATTGTGAGGGGGCACAAAGGAGTGTATTACTGTGAAAGGACCACAAGGAAGACATAACTACTGTGAGGGGGCACAAAGGTGGGCATAAGTACTGTAAAGGGGGCATAAAGGTGGGCATAACTACAGTGAAGAACACACAAGGAGGACATAACTGTGAATGGTCCACAAGAAGGACATAACTATTGTCAGGGGGCACAAAGGTGGCCATTACTACTGTGAAGGAGCAACAAGGAGGACATAACTACTGTGAAGGGGCCACAAAAAGGACATAACTACTGTGAGGGGGCACAAAGGTGGGCATAACTACTGTGAGAGGGCACAAAGGTGGGCATAACCACTGTGAAGAGGCCATAAGGAGGACATAACTACTGTGAAGGGGCCACAAGAAGGACATAACTACTGTGAGGGGGCACAAAGGTAGCCCTTACTTCTGTGAAGGGGAAACAAGGAGGACATACCTACTGTGAGAGGGCACAAAGAGGACATAACTACTGTGAGGGGGCACAAAAGTGGGCATAACTACTGTGAGCGGGACAAAGGTGGGCATTACTACTGTGAAGGGCCTACAAGGAGGACATAACTACTGTCAAGGGCAGGGCCGGTTCTAGGTGAAATGGGGCCCGGGGGCGAAAAACAATAAGGGGCCCCCCCCTCAGTGTCACGTCATCAATCACCCCCTTCGCGTCACATAATTTCTCCCCGCCCCCTCCATTGCCGCATACTCCCCCCTCCCCCGAATGGCACATTTCTCCCCTGTATGGGCCAGTGGCAGCAGCACATCTCTCCCCCCCCCCCAACCCCATGGCTCATTTCTCCAGCACATCTGCACATCTCCTCCCCCCCCAGCTCCCATCACTACAGAAATACAGCCCCACTTACCTCTTCCATCCAGTGACGTCTCCTGTGATGTAGATGTTCTCTTTCCTCATCTTCTCCTTTCAGACCTTCAGACCAGACCGTCAGGTTTCGTCTCTGCAGTTTGACAACAAAATAAATCTCAGTTACTACTTTTCCATCATCCTCCCATATTCTGGACAAATTATCCTACTACCCCATATCAAATACATCAGTATTGTCCCCATAGTGCCCCCGGAGTCTCCTCTCTCCCCCATCATGTCCCCTCCTCCCCCAAAATCATGTGCAGGCTCCTTCCCCCCAAAATCATGTGCAGGCTCCTTCTCCCAACCCCCACCAAAATCATGTGCAGGCTCCTTCCCTCCCCCACCAAAATCATGTGCAGGCTCCTTCCCCTCCCCCAAAATCATGTGCAGGCTCCTTCCTCCCCCCAAAAAATCATGTGCAGGCTCCTTCCCCTTCCCTTCCCTCCCCCAAAATCATGTCCAGGCTCCTTCCACTCCCCCAAAATCATGTGCAGGCTCCTCCCCCAAAATCATGTGCAGGCTCCTTCCCCCAAAATCATGTGCAGGCTCCTTCCCCCTCCCCCAAAATCATGTGCAGGCTCCTTCCCTCCCCCAAAATCATGTGCAGGCTCCTTCCCCCTCCCTCCCTACTTACCTCCTTGCAGCGCTGGATGCAGGCCTCTTCCGGCCTGTGTCCCGTTCTATCCTCTGCTCAGGCGGCGCGATGACGTCATCGCGCCGCCTGAACCGCTCTGATAGGCTGTCGGCACGAGGCCGGCAGCCTATCAGAGGAGCAGGGGAGGGAGACGCCTCTCCCTCCCCTGCCGCACTGCACAGCGATCTGTATCGCTGTCCAGAGGACAGCGATACAGATCACTATGGAGATGAACGCTTCCACAGTGGAAGCGTTCATCTCCTGTCACTGCCGCCGGTGCTGCCACAATATCGGGGGCATTGCCCCGTTGCCCCCCTGGATCCGCCACTGCTTGGGGGCCCCTAAGGACTCGGGGGCCCGGGGGCAATTGCCCCCCTTGCCTCTATGGAAGCGCCGGCCCTGGTCAAGGGACACATCTACTGTGAGGGGGCACAAAGGTGGGCGTAACTAATGTGAAGGGCCACAAGGAGGACATAACTACTGTGAAGAGGCCACAAGGAGGACATACCTAGTGTGAGGGGGCACATAGATGGGCATAACTACTGTAAGGGGGCACGAAGGTGGGCATAACTACTGTGAAGGGTACACAAGGAGAACATACTTACTGTGAGGAGGCACAAAGGTGGGCAATGGCATAACTACTGTGGGGCGCATAAAGGTAGATTAGCCTCTGTGAAGGGGCCATAACAAGGACATAACTACTGTGAGGGGTCATAATGTGGGGAAAACTGCAGTGAGGGGACAGAATGTGGGCATTTCTGCTGTAAAGAAGGCACAATGTGGGCATAACTTCTGTGAAGGAGACACAATGTGGGCATTAGTACTGTGAGGGGCACAATGTGGATATTACTACTGTGAGGGAGCCTGGATCCAGGGAACATCACGCCGCCACGCCAGCGACACCCTGGATGCGATAGGACCAGTGAGCCTCACGTGACATGTCGACACCATGGATAAGTTAGGCCCAGTTGGTCCTTTCACTTATTGCGTGTACCCGATGATAGATTTTATTAGGTAAGTGGAACTACATGAGTATAGTTATGCACTGGGCAGGGTTAGAGGAGTGGTTTAGTGTAAAGAAATTTGCTGCTGAACTTTTACCTTGTTATGTAAATTTGAGTGGCAAGTGCTGGGGGCATGCTGAATCCCTGCCTCGGGTGCTGGAAAGCCTAGCTACACCTCTGCTATACTCATGCAAAACCAGATGTAAACAGTGCCGGGGCTGGAAGATGGAGGCAGCGATATGACTGGAGCAGCGTGGAGCAGGTAAGTATGAATCTTCTGTTTCAACCAGAGAGGCTGTGGGGAGTTGCTTAAAAATCATTATAACAAAAAAAAAAAAAATTTAAGACACATGGCATTTTGTGTCTACAGACTCCTGAGGTGTAAGGACTTTGTCCATACGGCATCAGTATGTCATCTGTTTTCATGTCCGTCAAAATATCGGATTTCACTCCATTTTAGCATCTCCACGCAACCGTAAAGGTGGATGTACACCTGCCGACGAGAGGCAGATTGTTGGGAAGGAAGTGTTTCTTCCTGACAGTCGGCTGCTTGCTCAGTGGAGGTGAAGTGCAGTATTTATATGAAGCGATCACCTCCACAGTATGAGGAGGAGGGATCACTATTGCCATCGCTCGTCCCCATACAGCTGCATTGTTTCTGGGCAGCAGATCACTGTTTAAACCGCATGATCTGCTGTCCAGAAACGATACTTGATGTGTTTGCACAAATGACGGAATCGCCTGACGAACGAGCGTTTCACTTGTTCCTCGGTGATCTGCGGCACCTTTACACAGGCATATTGTCAGGAACAAGTGTTCGCAGGAACATTTCTTCCTGATAATCTGCCCGATTATCTGCAGGTCCAAATCCACCTTAAGGATGCCGTCCGTTTTTTTTCCTCTGACCCATTTGCGTGAAAATTAGAGCAAAAGAGTACATGCTGAAACTTTCTCTGGTCCATAAAGAAAGTCAGACACATGAATGGGCCAATTAACTTTAAAGGGCACCTGTCAGCAGATCTGTACCTATGAAAATGGCTGATACATGTCACTTGGCAGCTGAAGGCATCTGTGTTGGTCTCATGTTCATATGTTCCCGCATTACTGAGAAAAATAATGTTTTAATATATGCAAATTAGGCTTCAGGTGCAATGGGGGTGTTACAGTTACACCGCAGCATCCGACAGACCCCACTGTTATGGGCTTTGCAAAATTTCTGTTATTTTACTGGACAAAATATTTTGTCCAGCATTTTTTTTAAATATACTATTCAAAGAAAGCTTGTGAATGAAGCATTAATAACCCTGATACTGTTAGCTGGTGACCCACGAGGTACATGACGTTCACTCTAGTATCCCTGGCATGTGGCCGGTTACAGAGGGCATACACCTACACCTATGTTATGGGCACTGAAGCTGTGACCGTGCACGCTGCTGGGTCAGAAGAAGTGCACAGGTGACCTGCTGCTGGCCCTTTAAGACAACAACAAGCGATAGAATCCAGGATTGCGCGTGCCCGCGTGGGGCCAGCACTGCGCATGTGCGGCCCTGAACATAGTGAGAGGAGAGCGAGATCGCGCACGTCGGCTGGGGATACCGGGGATACCAAGTTGCTTGTAGTGGAACACCTGGGCAGAGGGCGTTTTCCCTGGACAGGAGCAGAGTCGAGAAGTCAGGGTGACAGGGACAAGTGCGGAGAGCGGCGCCCCCCAGAGAACAGGCTGCAGAGTCCGGCACGGGAGGAGGAGGAGGAATCCCAGCAGGACAGCAACTGCCACCCAACCAGCACCATTCAGTCACCACAGGGAAGCCCCAGGTCAGTGCGGCTGTGCTGCGTGTCACCTGTAGCGTCTCCGGCCGAAGCCCCTGTCACCCGTGCTGGTGGCAGCTACCTGTGTCATTGCTCCAGTGCTGTCACCGGAGCACCTGTCAGTGGCCGCCCTGTGCCCACCGCTGCCCCCCAGCATCAGTGGCCGCTCTCCTCCCTCCTGTGTGTCGCTCTCTCCTCCCCTCCCTCTCTCTCCTCGGTGTGTCTGGAGCCGCCTGTGCTGTGCGGACCTTCCTCTGGGACAGCAGCGGGATGAGGGGGGGCTGCCCTGCGCTGCTGCCGCCGCCGCCGTGCTCCCTGGGATGGTGGGCGCGGATTGCGGGGGTGTGAGGTAGGTCTCGGGGAGAGGATTGCGGAGGTTTGTTGTTGGGTGGGAGCAGCGAGGATTCAGCATTGCAGAAGGGCCAGGCTGTGCGGGAATGTGCGGGAGGCAGGCGCCTCTCCGGGGACCTTCTACCCGCTGGAGGGCAGACTCTGTGACCGCCCTGTGCTGTGGACATCTCCCCTCAGCTGACGTCCTGGGATCGACCGGGGGCTGACTTCCTGGGATCCACTCTGCAGGGTGGGATCTGCTCTACCTGTGTACGTGCACCTGAGATCTGCATGGAGCCTCCAGGGGTGATGTGACAGGAGAGCTGTCACTGGACTTGTGGATCACCCTGTGCTGCAGCTATGGTGGATGGGCCTTGCACTGGGATCCGGCGCTGTGGTGGTCTGGCTGTATGCTGATATGTAGGATTTCCTAGGAGAAAGTTTTGATTTCCTTCACTGATCAGGGCCGTCTTTCTGTCACCTAGAAGAAGACCACAAGGTCCATCTGTCCCGCCCTTGTATATCCGCTTTATCTTAGGATAGATATATTTTGAAGTTCTCGTCCCGCACAGGATAGCGGTTGACTAACTGATCACTGGGACCCCCATCAATCCCCAGAACGGGGGTCACTTTCCCCCGATCTGATGGAGCAGCAGGTAGGACATGCGCCCTGCTGCTCCATTCATTAGTATGGGACTGCCAGGGATTGGCGAGTGCAGCGCTTGCCTATATCCAGCAGTCCCATCGAGTATAAATGGAGCGTCAGGGCGCACGCCCTGCCTGCTGCTCCATCAGATCGGGGGAAAGTGACCCCTGTTCTCAGCATCGAGGAGAGTTTGACCCCCGGCGATCAAAACCTGGCACAACCCCTTTAATTAAACCTGGCACAACCCCTTTAATTCAGTGACTGTTAATTTTCCATCCACATCTTCTTGTCCCAAGTATCTACGACTGCGTAAAATAGCATTTCCTGAAGTTGCTTCTCATCTTTCTCCTGCTAATTTCAGGTTCTGCCCCCTTGATTTCAGTTTCTTATTCGTTTCCTCCTCCAACCTTATGTAAGCCTTTAACATATTTAGAGGTTTCGATCGCATTGTTATTGCGGAGGGGACAACCAATATGCAGAGACGTTGCGCGCGGTGAGAATAACCCCCAAACAGCGCCTCATACCAAGTGTGGAGTGTTGGTTACAGCTAAAAGTCTGCATTTCGTGAGGTTGACTTTAGCGGCTTGGATCTGTGGCGTAAAGTAAATGTTCGCTTTTACTCGTCTTCTAAAATGTTGTAGATGTGATAGACCTGTTGTCAGGCATGCTGGGAGTTGTAGTTTTCCCACAGGTTGGGGACCTCTGTGTTAGAGAATAGTTAGCTGGAAGTCGCAGTGTTTGCTGGGACGAAGGGATGAGTGGGAGAGCAATGTCGCTGCATTGCGAGATGCCTGGCCTGTCAATCAGTGGGGGGGGCAGGAAGAGCAGGGCGTTCAAGATCCAGGGCTCCTTGGTGCTTTCATAATTGCATAAAACTAAAAATGAATATTACTCGCGTAATGGAAGAAAGGTGTCATTTTACTTAGCAGGATCAACCCTACCAGGTTTTATGACTAGTTTAAAGGGGTTCTCTGAGATTTACATATTGATGAGTTGTCTTTTATCCTCCCTATCCGGGAGTCAGACCCCCGCTGGTCTCATGATAGGCCATCAGTATGTAAATCCTGGAAAACCACTTTAGAAGGGTTAGGCCTTATCCACACATCTGTTGTGTTTTGCGGATCCACGGAGCCGCGGATCCGCAAAACACGGACACACCGGCAATGTGCATTCCGCATTTTTGCGGACCGCACATTGCCCGAACTCCATAGAAAATGCCTCTTCTTGTCCGCAATTGCGGACAAGAATAGGACATGCTCTATTTTTTTTGCGGAGCCGCGGACCGGAAAATCGGCGGCGCACTCCGCAAAATCGGATGCGGAGAGCACAGTGTGTGCTCTCCGCATCGTTCCCGGCCCCATTCACAGTCAATGGGTCCGCATGTATTCCGCAAATTTGCGGAAAACATGCGGACTACATTGCGGATGTGTGAATAAGGCCTTAGTCCTGCTGACAGATACTCTTTAGGGCTCATGCACACAAACTTATTTTCTTTCCGTGCCCGTTCTGTTTTTTTTTTTCCCGGACCATATATGGAACCGTTCGTTTCAGTGGGTCCGCAAAAAAAAAAACCTGAAGTAATTCCGTGTGCATTCCATTTCCGTATGTCCGTATTTCCGTTCAGCAAAAAAATAGAACATGTCCTATTATTGTCCGTATTACAGACAAAGATAGGACTGTTCTTTTAGGGGCCAGCTGTTCCGTTCTGCAAAATACAGAATGCACACGGACGTCATACGTAATTTTTGCCGACCGCAAAAATACATCCGATCGTGTGCATGAGGACTTTTCATCGGTTTTGACATAGGCTAACTATGTCAAAACCTTATAGTGCGGCCCCCACTGATGCCCGGGATGTATTATTTTTTTTTTCTCATACCTTCCCCCCGTTCGGCCAGTTCAGAGCCCCGTTGTTTGGGGGAGGCACACTGGTTGGGGAACACTGCTTTAGTGTGCAAGCACGACCACCACTGATAGATTGCAGGGTGGTTGTAACCCCTGGATACAAGCATTGTATAATGTGATGGAAAAATGAATCCAGCCAGCAAAGGAGGCAATATGGAGAATCACATACATTATGTAAGTGCCTTGTATTAACTTTCTCTACATCACATATGTCAAAATAGTGGACTTCCAGCTGTTGTAAAACTACAACTTCCATCATGCTCAGACAGACCACAGCTGTCAGGAAATGGTGGGAGTTGTGATCAGTTTTATCCTAATGCATTTTGAATGGAGAGAAATCTGTTCAGGATGCATCAGGATGTCTTCAGTTCAGTCCCTGTACGGTTTTTGTACGGAGAAAATACCGCAGCATGCTGCGGTATTTTCTACGTCCAAAATTCCGGAACACTTGCAGGATGCCGGATCCTGCATTATTTTCCATTAAAATGCATTAATGCTGGATCCGGCCCAAGTGTTCCAGAAAAATGGATCCAGTTTTGCGGTTTGTGCATGCGCAGACCTTTAATATTGTAAAAAAGATAGATACCGGATCCGTTTTTTCTAGATGACAACGGGAGAGACGGATCCGGTATTGCAATGCATTTGTGAAAGGGTTCCGCATCCGGATCGTCTACAAATAGTATCTATTTGTATACAGATTGCCGAATCCAACAACGCAAGTGTGAAAGTACCCTAAAATGACACACTGTTATAGGTCCGTGGGGTCTGGGTTGCATTATTGCACATGATGGAACCGGTACTCCATTATTTTCAGTTTTTTACTCCTATGGTGGAACAGAAAACCGTAAATGAGGGCATTGGTTGGCTATCTCCATTAGTCCCATAGATATGCAGCACGTATGACTCTACAGGCAAATTTCCCGGTGAGCCAATGCCCAGGGGGCCACTTAATCCCTCCTTGTAGCTGCCAGCGTCGCTCTGGATCCCTGCATGGCCGCCACTGCATCTCTCCCTGTCGTACGGCTCAAAACATCTGTCAACGGGGGGAGCAGCCAATAGCAGCCCACAACGGGGACAAGCCTCCCTAGCGAAACCTATTAATGTGGGGAGCATCAGGTACCTCTTCACCTGGCCAGTGGCTGCAGGTGCCCTCCTGAATTTAATGATATTGCTGTCCTCAGGATGATGATACAGCTTCATACTGTGAGCGGGCAGCAGTATGTTGTGCCACACTTTTGGTATTTGGTTCTGCTAGGGCAGTATATTGTGCTGCACTGTGGTATCTGGTTCTGTTAGGGCAGTATAATGTGCTGCACTGTCTTATCTGGTTCTGCTAGGGTAGTACATTGTGCAGCACTGTGGTGTCTAGTTCTGCTAGGGCACTATATTGTGCAGCATTGTGGTGTCTGGTTCTGCTAGGGCAGTATATTGTGCTGCAATGTGGTGTCTGGTTCTGCTAGGGCAGTATATTGTGCTGCACTGTGGTATCTGGTTTAGGTAGGACAGTATATTGTGCTGCACTGTGGTATCTGGTTCTGCTAGGGCAGTATATTGTGCTGCACTGTGGTATCTGGTTCTGCTAGGGCAGTATATTGTGCTGCACTGTGGTGTCTGGTTCTGCTAGGGCACTATATTGTGCAGTATTGTGGTGTCTGGTTCTGCTAGGGCAGTATATTGTGCAGCACTGTGGTGTCTGGTTCTGCTAGGGCAGTATATTGTGCTGCACTGTGGTGTCTGGTTCTGCTAGGGCAGTATATTTTACAGCACTGTGGTATCTGCTTCTCCTAGAGCAGTATATTGTGCTTCACTGTGGTGTCTGGTTCTGCTAGGGCAGTATATTGTGCTGCACTGTGGTGTCTGGTTCTGCTAGGGCAGTATATTGTGCTGCACTGTGGTGTCTGGTTCTGCTAGGGCAGTATATTGTACAGCACTGTCGTGTCTTGTTCTGCTAGGGCAGTATATTGTGCTGCACTGTGGTGTCTGGTTCTGCTAGGGCAGTATATTGTACAGCACTGTGGTATCTGGTTCTGCTAGGGCAGTATATTGTACAGCACTGTGGTATCTGGTTCTGCTAGGGCAGTATATTGTACAGCACTGTGGTGTCTGGTTCTGCTAGGGCACTATGTTGTGCTGCACTGTGGTATCTGCTTCTCCTAGGGCAGTATATTGTGCTGCACCATGGTGTCTGGTTCTGCTAGGGCAGTATATTGTGGTGCACTGTGGTGTCTGGTTCTGCTAGGGCAGTATATTGTCCTGCACTGTGGTATCGCTGGCCCCACCTAATTCTGTTGCCCCGTCTTCTGTCAATTTGGACCCGCCTACAATATGAGGCAGATGGCAGAACCTTTTCCCAGCAGTGACTACAACAGGAGAAATGTGGTATTACATGGTGCCCATTCAGATAAGTCCAATCCAGTCCTCCAAAGAGGGAGCTGCTGTTTACAAGGCGGCACACTGGCTGATAGAGGAGGGGGTGAGCACTTAGGAAATATGGAGCAGCGTTGATTGAACGGATCAACCTCTCTAACAGCAGAGGTAGAAGATCTTGGCATTTCACAGAACTTCTAGTTACTCTAGTTTATTGCAAGGTAGTGCACGTACTGCTGGTTAAGAGCTGTGGTTTACTTGCCCTATATAATAAGTGACACTTATATTGAGAGGTTCTATGACCGGCGTTGGGTGAGATCTTCACTTGGGCGGGTATAGGCTGTTGGCAAAAATCTGTTCAGTGAGTTGTAAAATCATCTCCTTGGGAGTGGCCCCAGCGATACGTCTACGGGCTGCCCTCATTGTGTATTAGTTCCTTTTTTAAATTTTTTTGAAACTGCGTGGTCTGTGTAAGTGGTAAAACTTTCCATGTACGTGTAGTGTGCAGATATAAATGTGCGGGTGACTTCTGTTGAACAGTTTGCTGTTTTACTATCAAATATCATTGTTTAAGCCTTTCTTTTGCTCATTACTTTTTATGCTGTAGTATAACTTGAGCGGTGCTATATGTATTTAAAGTGGACCTTTCACTACGACAATGCGGCCCTAAGTGAGGTCAGAATGATTTAGTGGATGTGCCCGGCTTGTGGAGAGGTGTCCGATGGGCTGCTTCCCTTGCTCTTTCTTCACCACTCAACTTCCAAAGGACATCTCTCTCTCCCTAGAATTACTGCCTATGTCTGATCTTAAAGGTTATCCGAGACTAAAAAATGTCCCCCATATGTCCAGGCCCCTCACCCTGAATCCACTTACCTGGCTCCCCGCGACGCTCCTGGTCCCCGCACTGCCGTTGCTGCTCCTCCCCGTGCGTGAATGAAAACATCCGGTGGAGGGGCAGCCAATGGCAGGTGGGGATGGGAACGAGCCTCTCTAGCGTCACCCGCGATGCTAGTCTCTGTCACCGCCTGCTCCCCCCCGACACCAGATATTTTTATCCACGCACGGGGAGAAGCAGCAGCGGCGGTTGGGGGACCAGGAGTGGCGTGGGGAGCCAGGTAAGTAGATTCAGTGTAAGGGGCCCGGGCATATGGGGGACATTTTGTAGTCTCAGATATCCCCTTTAATGATATTTCCTCTTTAAATGTGTTTTGCAAGTTTTTAAGTTATCCTCTATCTATATGATAGGGGATAACTCACTGATTGGCGGTGGTCTGGCCACTGGGACCCCCAAAGATCCTGTAAATGGGGAACCCATTCACCCGCCCTGATAGAGCGGCAGGCCGAGCATGTATCTTGCTGCTCCATTCATTCTTTATTGGGCGGCCAGAAATAGGTGCGCGCTGTACTCGGGTATGTCCGGCAGTCCCATAGAGAATGAATGGAGCAGCAGGGTGCAAGCTCGACCTGCCGCTCCATCAGGAAGGGGGTATGGGACGCCTATTCTCGGGATCAGTTAGACCCCACTGATCAGTTAGTTATCCCCTATCCCCAGGGGGGCAACCACATTTTCAGGTTTTTAGTGGCCTTTTTTGGTGTTTCTTGTAGTAAAAATGCCAGCTCCTAGTTGAAGGTCTATCGGCAATATAAAATACAAAGCGTTTTTGTTAATAAGGTGGCAAATTTTGTCTTTCTGGCTTCATTTCAAAACGCAGCATGCTGGAGCTCTTGGAGTTTTTATTTTCAGGTGTTTTCACATCACCTTCTCTATAGGGGAAAAATGCCATGAAGAAAACACTAGCGGGCTAAAACGTCCCAAAAAAGCTTCACAAAGTATGATAAAAAAAACATGCAGTTATTCTGCCATTTTTAAAGCCCCAAAAAACTGCCCGTGCAAATTTGTGTGTGTAGGGACCCTAAAGAAGAATTTCAAGCTTCGTCCTCGCAGAGGGTCACCTGGCTGTACATATAGAGCCATCTTCTATCAGTCTATCTTGAAAATCATCTTAACACACAGTGATGCCTGGCCGAGCTACTACTGGGGCCGTGATTATTCAGAGGAGCCAATCTGACAAGACAGAGGTGCAGCGTCAACCCATGAGAAGGAACCGCAGCAGCTTGAGCCTCTATTGAATGTGGATAGGCTCTGGTACACGTGTGTTATTTTCTACCGCACTTTGGTAGACCGATCGCACAGCATGCCGCTCTGTTCTGTCCTGTAAAATAAGAAACACAGAAACGTGGTCAGTGCTGCACCCTCTCCCCTCCACAGCAGTGACTTCTCCGATCCTTTATTCTGTGTGTCCGGTCCCTCTCTCTCAGCGCCTGTAAGGGTCCATTCACACATCCGTTGTGTATTGCGGATCCGCAATACGCCCAGCCAGCACCCCCATAGAACTGCCTATTCTTGTCCGCAATTGCGGACAGAAATAGGACATGTTCTATTTTTTTTCCGGAGCCGCGGACCAGAAGTTTGGGGGTGCACTCCGGAAATGCGAATTCTGTCCGCATCCATTCCTGCCCCATAGAGAATGACTGGGTCCGGATCTGTTCCATTCACGGACGCGTGAATGGACCCTTAGGCTGGGTTCACATCACCGTTTCATTTTCTGTTCTTTTCATCCAACTGAAGAACAGAAAAAAGAAAGTGGATCCTGTAGAAAATCGGATCCTGAGCCTCCGTTACGCACATTTTGCATCCGTTTCTGCCATTTCCGTCTGAGATCCGATTAGTTTTTTTTTTAGACCGAAAAAAGGGACTTATTTTCCATCTCAAAAAAACGTATCTCAGACGGAAATTGCTAAGGCATCCGTCATATGATCTCAATAGTGGAAGAAAATGCTTCAGGTTTGTCCCCATTCATTGTCTGAACGAAACGGAATGCACCACCATTTGGTTGCGCTTCCCTCGCGGACAGAAAACCTCTGCAAGCAGTGTTTTTCTGTCCGCGATGTGGTGCGGAGCACGACGGATCCGTCCTGACACACAATGGAAGTCAATGGGTACGTTTTCTCTGACACAATAGAAAATGGATCCGTCCCCTGTTGACTTTCAATGGTGTTATGGAAGACATAATACAGCCGGGTCCGTTCATGACGGATGCATGCGGTTGTATTATGGTAACGGAAACGTTTTTGCAGATCCATAACGAATCCGCAAAAAAAACGCTAATGTGAAAGTAGCCTAAAACGGTTGCAAATTTGCATAACAGATGCTAAAAATGCAGAACGGAAAATGAAGCGGTGATGTGAACCCAGCCTGGCGGTATTTGTGACCACCCTGTCTCTACACATTATGGGCAGACTATCTAGGGTAGGCATGCTCAACCTGTGGCCCTCCAGCTGTTGTAAAACTACAACTCCCACAATGCCCTGCTGTAGGCTGTTCGGGCATGCTGGGAGTTGTAGTTTTGCAACAGCTGGAGGGCCGCAGGTTGACCATGCCTGATCTAGGGTCTCCGGCTGTAGAGCGCTTCCATTGTAAGCAGCAGGGCGGCTCAGTGGTTATATTTTCCTCGTGTCACGCAGCTGTAGTATTTCCTTGGCTTATGACTGTGCCGCGAGCGTCTGTATTTCCACGCCCAGTAGTGCACTGGAGGTGGCTGTCTACAATGGTCTATTACACGGCATGACTGGCAGATACTTGATATAATCCCGGAATTGCCGGGCTGGAAAATGCAGTGTATACTTCATGGTATTTGTTGTGTGGCTGTGGAGCATTTGCTTCCAGGGTTACAAATGAAATGTTATTACACTTCAGGATTTTATGAAATTAGCAAATGGCAAATACTGGTGTTTAAACGCTGGAGTAGGTCGTCTTATTGCGCTGTAATGAATGCAGGGATCTGCAGAAGGACCTGATTTTCATCTGCATCTTCCTAGAAACTCTAATCAAATAACTCTGTAGCTGATTATGGCATTTGGATTTGCTTTCATATGGGGAAAATATATGGTTTTCGGGAGTGATTTGATTCCGGTTAAATTTATTGTATTTTGTCAGGTGCTGTTTTTTAATCTACTGTTGTTCCTATGTACAATAGTCCAGATTGCCGTTGCACGCACACATACATGTATACTTGCCCTTGCTCTTCGCCTCTTGGGCACTGGAGTGGAAGTGCTGGCAGCATGAATCAATATATGCCACCAGCGCTCCAGCTTATTGTGGGTGACATATTCAGATCTCCACCAGAGCATTCAGATCTGTATGTGCCACGGGTTTGTCTAAGCCTGTTTTATTTTTATTTTTTAAAGGGGTTGTGCACGAGTTCTAGGTGTATTGCTGCATAAGGACTTAAAGAGGACCTTTCACAGGTCCTGATGTGACAATATTCGTACCTGGCAGTGAAGGGCATGATTAGTAGATGTCAGATGTCATCTTTAGATGCGCTGCTCCGTTCCCCCGCTGTGCCCCACGTTCTGGTTTCCCACCTGGTATCTAAATCAACACAGGGAGGAGGAGACGGACGTGTTTCTCAAGGGGCGTTTCCTTCTCCCTGGCGGTGAGCTACCTAATCGCACCGGAGAGCGTCACAGCCGGGGAGAAGGAGACGCCCCTTGAGAAACACGTCCATCTCATCCTCCCTGCACTGATGCTACTGATTAACATACATAAAAGGAGAGTGGCTTAAGGCTATATTTTGCACCAAAATTGTGCCACCATTCTGGAGTAAAAGTGTGTCTCAAAGCGAGCTAACCAATACTTGGTATACAGTTAGGGCCCTTTCACACCAGCAATTTTTCCATCCAGATGTGATTCATGTAGACTGAATTCTGACCCATTCATGTCAATGGGTCCGTGAACATGAGCATAGTTTTTCACACATCATCTCTGCATTCAAGAAAAATCACAGCATGTTCGCAGTCCTGGCCCCATAGAAGTACTGAAAAACGGAAGGCGTTCGGATGCAGCACGTTTCTCACTGATGGCTGCTAGGAGATGTTGAGTGTTAATCTTCAGACATGCAATCGGGATATAGTCCGGACAGAAAAATCGCGCACGCTAAACGCACTTGCAGACCTGACTGATTAAACTTGCGTGCAAAACGGTCAGTTTTTCCTGAACAGATCCTGACACAATCCGTATCGCTCGTGTGAAAGAGGCCGTAGACAAGTGTCTATCCCTGCACCTCATGTATCAACCAGCCTGACCCCCTGTGATAAATCTGGTGCCGATCTACACAGCCTGAGTTTACGCCATCTAAAGGATTGGTAAATGTTGTGGAAATGCACCAAAAATGACATAAAAGTGCAGGTGCTAAAAAAATAGTTTGCGCTTATTCTGCTTATCTGCAGCACTCGTCTACTTCAAGCTTTGGTATCTTTATTTTTACCCTAAGGCAGCAAACGTTTCGCTATCGTGAAATGAAGTAACCATTGCTTGAAGTGGATGAGTGCTGCAGATATTCTCTCTCTTCCCATATCCTGGGATCCGGAGCCAGGATCTAAGGCCTCATGCACACAAACGTAATTTGGGTCCGCGTCCAAACCGCATATTTTGTGGCTCGGGCACTGACCCATTCACTTCAATGGGGCCGCAAAAGATGCGGATAGGCATTTCTACAATGGGCCGCGTTCCGTTCAGCAAATTACGGAACGCGGAGCAGCTTCTGTGTTTTGCGGATCCGCGGTTTGCGGACCGCAAAACACCAACGGTCGTGTGCATGAGCCCTAACACTGCGTGTACCAGGATACCTTGAATCCTTGTCAGGTACCCGAGTACTGGGAGCTATTATTCACCCTATTGAGGGCTTTGGAATGCTGCTTTCTTTCTATTTTTTGCTCGTTAAAGGCTTCAGCATTTGTGAAGTAAAAAAGAAAAAATCTGCCAAAAAGGAAAACAAAATGCACCACAAAATGCTGTGTGTGACCTTTGCCTAAGGGAGTCTGGATTGCTTCCTAATGAACGAATACAATGTGGTTTCTGGAATAATCCCATATCAAACCCTAGACTGGATTGTACTGTTGTTTCAGATGTTTTGCTGTTGGGTGAATGAACGGCATGCAGTAACTCAGTTTGTCCATCTGAGAAAATTGAAAGTACCGTAAGATACAGAAAGATGCGGAAAGTACCGCAAACAACACTGAAAATTTACTAAACTCTTATTCCTCATCTCTGTCTACCACCCTACCCATGCTCTACGCTCTGCAAACGATTTACAACTGACATCCACCATAATCTGAACCTCTCACCCCTGGCTCCAAGACTTCTCCCGAGCTGCACCAGTTCTCTGGAATGCCCTACCCTAAGAAATTAGGTTAAATCACAATATGCACAGTTTTAGGCCCTCCCTTTTAGGAGTGGCCTCTCACATATCTCCATATACATACCATCTGTCATTTCCTGATCCTCTACCAAACTCTCCACTCCAAACATGCACCCAGAAGCACTGCAGATATCGGCTGGTGACCGGCTCATGTAGCTTTCTATTTACTCCCCTATTCTCCCAAGATGGCTGGACCATTGTACAAAACAAGCACTTCTACCCTTTGCGGAATATGTTGGCGCTATATAAATAAAGATTATGATGATATCTTTTTCTCATAAGGCTTCATGCACACAGCCATGTCCGTATTTTGATCCGCAAAATACAGATACCGTTCGTGTGCATGCCGTACTTATCCCACTCCTATCAATAAGAAAGGGGCTGTTCTTGTCCACAGTGCGGACTAGAGTAGGACACGTTCAATAGTTTTGTGAAACGGCCACACGGATCCTCCATAAATACGGATGTGTGCATGGCCCCATAGAAATGCATGGGTCCATGTGCCATCCTCAAAAATTGCGGATAGCACATGCATGAAAATTTTGGTCCTGGAGTTGAAACCAAAACCGCTGCTGTTAGGCTACTTTCACATCTTCTACAAGTTATTTATCATTTCCTTGGATTCAATTGGGGTTTCCAATATACGGAATTGCCGCATTCCACGGACTACCAGAAGAGAGCCACCTGTCTCTTATATTTTACTTTCACATCTGCGTTTTCCTTTTCGCTATTGAGATCCGTCATAGGGTCTCAAAAACGGAGGAAAACGCTTTAGTTTTGTCCCCATTCATCCTCGATGGGGACAAAACTGAACGGAAAGGAGAGCACCAGAATGTATTCCGTTTCTTTCCCATGACGCACACAAAAGCGCTGCCAGCAGCATTTTAGAGTGCCTCATGGGATACTGATCAATACAGATCCGTCATGAAACACAATGTAAGGCACAAAAGAAAACTGATCTGGCCGCCATTGATTTACAATGGTTTTAGTGCCGGATCTGTCTTGGCTATGTTACAGATAATACAACCGGATCCATTCATAATGGATGCAGACGGTTGGATTATCAGTAACGGAAGCGTTTTTGCTGAACCCTGCCGGATCCAGCAAAAACGCTAGTGTGAAAGTAGCCCTACTGCTCTGGCTGTGTTGGTCCCATGGATTTTATAGACCCCTGATTGTAAGGGTAGTACCACACATAGGTGTGTGCTGTTCCTCAGCAGTTTTCGTGCCTACCTGGCAATTTCTCTGCCACTACACAATGCACGTTCTGTGGTAGGAGGACCTACACAGAAGTCAGCATGGTCATACTGGAGTCAGCATGGTCATACTGCTTGTTATGTAAGATTAGAATATTTGGGGTAATCCATAAATTCCCAGAGATTAACTGAAATGTATACCATGATTAGCTGGCAATGTTGAAATGGGATTAGTTTTATTTGAGTGAAGCTTTCATAACCGGAGAGGACATTCCCGCTAGTATTTGTCAAGTATCGTGTGCACAGGAGGCTGACCCGGGATAAAGTTTTACCTTATCTGATGCGCTTTGTTTTCTCAGTGTACATTTAAGGCAGGGATGCCCAACCTGCGGCCCTCCAGATGTTGCAAAACTACAACTCCCAGCATGCCCGGACAGCCTACAGCTATCAGTCTACAGCAGGGCATTGTGGGAGTTGTAGTTTTAGAACAGCTGGAGGGCCGCAGGTTGGGCATCCCTGATTTAAGGGTTAATTTCCGGTTTCCAACAGCTGTGATATGGTGACATCGGAGCGTTTGTAAGGGTACTTTCACACTTGCGGCATGGCTATCTGCTATTCCGCAAGTACCCGTGTGCTGCCGCTCCGTCCCCATTGCACAGCAGCACACGGGTGCACGGCCAGAGATCGCCGGACCAAAACTACTGCATGTCCGACTTTTTAGTCCGGCTATCACTGCTGTGCTGCTCCGCCCCCCGCCCCCATTATAGTCAATGGGGACGGAGCAGCAGAACACGGGTACTTGCGGCATGGCGGATCCGGTGCTTAATGCGCATGCGACAGGATCAGGATGTACAAGCCAGTGCATGCGCATTAAACGCTCTGGTGCCTTTGCCCATAATGGGTAATGCTGTGCGCAGACTCGGAGATTCTGTTGAACGGCGCAGGCGCTGGATTTCTCACTAAAGGGAGGAGGTAATCAGAAGAACCTAGGGCGGGCCAGAGGGGTGAAAGGGGAGGTGTTTGGTTTGAAAAGCGCCGAGGGGCATGGGCACCGGCCGCATGAACGCCGCCCCTGGGCACCTTCAGAAGCTAATTATCATATGGAATTAAAGCGTTTTTCTGAGAAAATAAGCGATGGACAGCAATATGAAAGGTAACATTATAATATGGGGAATGTAATGGAGATCCTGATGTTAGTGTTCTATAATGGTGATTTTAGGTGAAAGACTCCCTTTAAAGGGGTTGGCTAAATTACAACAGCATTTTTCAATATTCTGGACCTATCATGTATCCTTCATGCAAGCATACATTATTTGTGCTGTCCTCATCCGCGTCCAGGGACTGCAATATTGTGGGAGTCTCATGGCTGCTTCCTTTGTCTGTGGGGACCTGCCTGCGCAGGCACTGAATGGCAAATGTAAGCGTCTGGTTTATGCGCAGATACTGGGGATTCTGCAGCCTGAATCTGCTTATGCCCTGTATGCGACCTCTTGCCTTTAAGAAATGCAATGGGAAATTGGCAAACCCTTTTAACTTAAAGGGGTAGTCTGGTTACATTAAGGTATCCCCTATTCACATGCTCGACCGGCCTCTCCGTTCATTTCACTGGGCTACAGGGCCCTGTTTTTGTAATCTGTGGGGGTCCCAGCGGTAGGAGCCCCAAACATCTAATTATTATCCCCTATCCTATGGATAAGGAATAACTTAATGTAACTGGAACCCCCCCTTTTGAAATTTCCTATTGTTTCTACAACTCCTAGAGACTGGTAACAGCCAGTAAACCAGTTGTCTGTAGTGTAAAGCTGGAGTCTTGCAGTCTTATACTTTCTTCCATTTGTCACCTACCTTGTGCTGACGTACGTTTGTTAGGTCACCCCGAATTAGAGGACAGATGAGAGAATATGACTTCAGGATCAGACTACACAGTTTGTTTGTTGTCTGTTGCCATGGAGACACAGGCTGCATAGGAGCCGTAGAAGCAAAACTATAGGGAATTTTTAATTACCGTCTATTGCAAAGTTGCTTCTTTTTTCATTTAATAGACATTGGGTGATTAATATATCTTCATGTGAAGTTGGCCATGGCCTTTAAAGGGCTCTTTGTTTCCAACTAGTGATGGCCATTTTGAAGACCATTGGGCTGAGCATGTTGGTCTCCTAGTCATCCACCTAGACAATTCCCTGCTCTTCCCTCTTGGGTTACAAGTCTAGTGTCCTCTACTGTGAGTTGCCAATACTGCGGACATGTACAGAACATAGGCCGCACATGCTCAGACCTCATGCTGTGCATTTCAGAGTTCATGGTGATTAAATGAGTCTTTGACTGAAGCTTGTTAGGACCTAATCTCCGCAATACACTTTGTTCTGTTGTGTTCACGGAGACAAGATGTCCAGGCATGTGTCCAGACATGGTCTGGTGTTTCGTGTCTTGTGATCAGCGAGCCCTGCTGTGATAATTTTTTGCCCTCTCTTAAAGTACAAACATCTGTAGGAGTTTTCTTTTCCAGCTATTACTTCCATTACCTGGTTTTCTGGAATACTATTGAACTGTTCTCCTGTGATGTGTATATGGGGGAGTAGATGGTTTGATGGCCCTTTTGTTGCCGGACCTTCCTGAGAAGTACAAGACGTACTGCAGAAATGCTCGGTATTTATCATCAAATACGGGTCCTGTTTGCTGAAGACATTGCATTTAACCTGAAAGTGGAAGATGAGGTTTCTAGGTTCAGTATCTCTCCGCTGTGTGCTTGACCTCTGAGTGCTTTCATATGTACAGAGGTGAGGAGAAGCAGTGCTGCTAGAGGAGAACACCTCTGTACATATGGTGCTTCCATATTCTTCCATGTGTATGAGGTCTAAATCTTATGGGGCCATTACAGCAGGAGAGAACGGTGGTATTCGACACGTAGAAGTTATGCTGCCTTCGGCCATGTTTAGTGTCCCACACATGAGGCAGATCAGCCTCTGCCAGATGGAAATGTTGAAATCCTAGAGGAGAGAGTCGGGACCCCCGCTGATTAGCTGTTTAAGAGGGCACCAGCGCTTCTGTGAGCGCCGCTGCCTTGTCGCCGCTTACCCGTCGTGGTATCTCACGCTCAGCCCTATTCACTTCAATGAGGCTGAGCTGTGTCTAGGCCACGTGACTGAGGAACGTGACCTCACACAGCCTAGGCAAAGCTGCGAGAAGGCCTCGGAGCTACTGTGAGCACTGCTGCCTTCATGAACAGCTGATCAGCGTGGTCCTGGGTGTCGGACCCCCATCGATCAGATACTGATGATCTATCCAGAGGATAGTTCATCAGTAGAAAAATATGATCGGAGTTCCTATAATGCGCTGCCGTTTTATAGTAGAAACCCCAGCTAGCTGCATATACATAAGATAGCGGTCATGGGACACCCCCACCCCATTGTGTTAGTATGTTGCATTTTTTTATCTAATATGTAAGGGGCAGCTTAAAAGGGTATACTATCACAATGAAAGTGCTCTCCCATAACCTGCAAATGGTTAAAAAAAAAAAAATACTAATGGCCTGTATACTCACCCCATTGATCTCCTACCGCTGCTGTTCTGATTGTGCCCACGTCCTCACGGTGATAACCCGCCTGGGCCAGTGATTGGCTGACTGCCATTTCCAGCCACTTCTTGTGGCGTTTATCTCAGGAGCAGGCAGTACAGTGTGGCGGGAGCCTGGGCACTAGTCTGCCAGTGGCTGGTCATCGATTTTCGGACCCAGGCAGCGTTGAAATGGCAGCAGCAGCGGATCGTTTAGGTGAGTATACAGATTGTTTGCTTCTAGAATATCCGTTTAGCAGCGATCTAATGGATCCCCCCTGGTAGATCGCGATTGCCATTGATCTACCTATGGCGGGAGTCGCAGATCATGCCTCCATGATATGCAGGTTCCCATAGCAAATTAGTTTAGGTCAAGGATGTCCAACCTGTGGCCATCCAGCTGTTGCAAAACTACAACTCTCAGCATGCCTCAGCAGCTTACCGCTATCAGCCTACAGCAAGGCATGGTGGGAGTTGTAGTTTTACAACAGCTGGGGGCGTCAGGTTGAGGATCCCTGGTTTAGGTCATTCGTGTATGGAACAACCAAATAAATGAGAAATTTCTTCTTCATGGCCTTCAAAATGGAACAAGAGATCCTGAGCTATCACTGCTTTTAAAACCGTCCCTCCAAGGCACAGGACATGTATACAGCAAACAATCAGGCAAGGCCTCATTATGTAATCTGTAATGACAAGCACAATCTGACGTTCTTATTGTTTGCCACTTTTCCTGAAAAGCATCTACAGAGATTTTTGGTTTATTTGAGCCAGCGCTGGGAACTGTTCTACGCTCCAGCTTTTCTCACATCTATCTTTGCCGGGCGTCCCCTGACATCCGCATCCTTCCTCTTTTGGATCCTGAAATATGGTGTATTGACAATTTCCTGTGTGCATACTGATGTATTACCCTGTGTGTAACATTGCCTGGCCAACCATGAATTATTCCCTGGTCTCTGTTCTGGAAATATTTCACTTTGTTCTCTTCATGATTGCATGTCATCTAGCGTTCGCTGATTATATCCTTGCATTTCTGTAACGTGTCCTGTATTCCTTCCTTACGACTGTAACTTTAGATATCTAAATCTGAAGCCATCTGCAGAAGAATATAATGTAGGTCTTCTTGGTCTTAGTGTTCATGCTGTTGCGCAGCAGATGACGTGAGGATGATGAAACGTCAAGGGTATCTACAGATATTAACAAGAGGCAGAGGTCTCTCTTGGAATTTGTGCAAGCCTCAGCTGGGTGACAAACTGAATTAATTGTGGATGTATCGCCCACAAATCAGATCCGGTCATGTTCTAATTGGAAGCCAAGTGTCACAGAGGATTTTCTCCGAACATGTTTGTAGGCCAGGCTGTCAAAGTAGTGCCTACAGACGTGTACTTCTGAAAGGAAAGTCACTTCATGTCCATATTTGAGTATGTAGAGAATGGGCAATGAATTAAAAAATGTGGAATATTTTTGTACTGCTCAATTTGCGGCAAAAGTTGGCACGCAGGTCTTTCGACAAATTTTCTATGTGTTTTAGACACTTTTTGCGCCTCGCTTGACAGGGAGATGTTTAGATTGAAAAGGGCCGTGGTTTAAAATGTAGCAGCGAAGGAAGCCAAACAGTAAGCGGTAGAAAGTTAGAGAAAGGTGTCAAACATGTTACGATGTACTGAATATATCATACAGTGTGATAAATTTGGTTCAATCTTTTGACTAAGTTTATACCGTCTAGAAATTAGACCAGAATTGGTAAGTCTGTCTAATTGTTTCTTGCTGTTTGGGCCATTCAAAAATAGGAAAGGAATCAAAAGAGAAAACATAATATTGTATATTTTTCCTGTGTTTAGGAAAATACTGACCAAGTACCAAAGTATGAATGAGATCTAGAAAAGTCCATACTTTAATTTGATTGTCACCCGTAACCAAGACCATCTAGTGTGTATGAGGTCTTCTCAACTTTCCCTCAACTGCTGATGTTGGGGAAAGAAGAATTATGGCTGTTGGATATCAGCAGTCCATTCCTTTTGTTTCGTAAGTGATATGGACCACACCAGAGGGGGCTGGCAGCATCTTAAGACCCCTTTAGACTTCCTGATGTTCGGGCAGATGTTCTGTCGGTGTAAAGGTGCCACCGATTTAGAGTTGTTTCGGTACCAAAATTTTGATTCGGTATCGATACCATAAAAAAGTATTGCGATACTCGATACCATTCGATACCACGCAAAAAAAAAAATGCCAAAAAAAGCTGCGTGCATTCCTCATTTTATGGAACGTCCGACAAATAATACAACAGTCCCATCCTATTTTTTGGGGGGACAAGGCGACTAAAATAAAATGGTGAATTGTGCAGTTTTTCTTTTCTTTTTTTTTTTTCTTTTATGGGCGTTCACCACTTAAGAGGATTTTTTTTTATAGTTTGGACTTGAGACGTAGCGATATGTAATATTTTATTTATTGTTTATATATTTTATATGTAAAATTGGGAAAGGGGGTGATTTATACTTAATATTTTGGTGTACTTTTTTAACTTTTTTTTTTTTTACAGTTTATTTATTAACTATTTCCCCCTTAGGGGCTAGAACCTGGAATCTTTTCATCCTATTCACCCTAATAGAGCTCTATTAGGGTGAATAGGACTTCCTCCTCTCCCTGCTGCCCTGTGCACACAGCAGCAGGGAGCAGACTATGGTAGCCAGGACTTCAGTAGCGTCCTGGTTGCCATGGTAACCGATCGGAACCCCAGCATTACACTGGGGCCCCGATCACTGCCACCAATGAGGAGGCGGTGAGGGGACCCTGTGGCCACTGCCACCAATGCTTTTAATACTGGGGGGAGGGAGGAATGGGGGAGCGCACTTGCCAGCAGTGTATTTAATAATGGGGAAGGGGGGACATTGGCCAATGTCTAATACTGGGGAGAGGGCGCACTTGCCACCAATGAGGAGTGACTTTTACTATACAGATGCAGGCAGAAGAAGCTCATTGCCGGCACCTGCCTGTGACTGGGCACTGCGATCTGCGGCAGTTAACCCCTCAGGTGCCGGCAATGAGCTTCTTCTGCCTGCATCTGTATAGTAAAAGACACTCCTCATTGGTGGCCAGTGCGCCCCGCCCCACCCCCCTCTCGCTCTATTGGTGGAAGCAGCACAGGGGGTGGGAGAGAGACACTGCCTCCTTCTCCCTGTGCTGCCGAGGAGAACATGGCCGTGCTGAGGGCGGCGCAGCCACGTTCTCTGATACTGGGCTGTGCAGTAGCGCAGCCCAGTATCGATAAAATTCTAATCCTGGTATCGAGCTCGATACCAGAGAAAAGTATCGATTGGGTATCGAAAGTTCAATACCGAAACAACCCTACACCGATTACCCGATGACGAGCGAAGTGCTTTTTCATCAGGTAACAGAGTTGTTTGTGCGGTCACCTAAATCATTGTTTGCCAGCCGCAGATCGTGCCGTCTAAACAGCCCTTAGATGCTGGAATGCTTCTTTCCAGACATTTGTCTGCTCCATCTAGCAGTGTAAAGGAGCTTTTACTCTGTTTCCACATTAAAGGGGTTGATCACATTTATGACCTCTTGTGCGGAAAACACAACGTGACCAGACCACTCGTTGGTAACCATACTTAATCCCCAACACTGAGCTCCATCCAACTCTGGCTCCATCGCTGCCCGCCTGGCTCTGCAGGTCCCGGATCGCCCCGCATATCCACAGCAGTCATGTGTCACCCATGAGTCATGTCACTGGATGACACGTCACTGCTGACATGGGAGACCCAGGGGCAGCAGCGATGAAGCTAGAGCCCAGCGGCAGGGATCAGGTAGGTATGATTACCACTGTTGGTCTGGCCACCCTGTGGGGCCTGTACAGAAGGTCATAAAGGTAAATGACCTCTTTAAGAACACGTGCCCACTCGGCCAGACTCACAGTACATATGTGTTATGGCAGTGGGAAGCATATGGCCAGCTTTAGGCTATATGCACACGACAGTTGTTTTTTGCTGTCCGCAAATCGGGATCAGCAAAAAAAACTGATGGTCCATCAGTTTTTTTTGGAGGATTCCTTTGTTTTCACAGATCCCCTGTAATAAATGCCTATCCTCGTCCGCAAATGAGAAAAAAGTAGGACATGCACTACTTTTTTTGCTGAAGGGAAACACGGACAACGGACGCGGAACACACACGGATGAACGGTCAACATTTTTTTTGCTGACCCATTGAAATGAATGGGTTCCTGTCCTATCCGCAAAAAAAACTGAAACGGAAGCCGAGAAAAACAACTGTCGTGTGCATGTAGCCTTAGGCTGTAGTACGGTTGTGCAAGAGCCATAGATTTAGTGGCAAGTTAAAGCCCATTTATGTGTGTTTAGGAAAACCGTTCCCAAAGTTTTTTCTTTTCTTTTAAAGACTTTCCGGTTGACTGTTTTGGTAGATAAATTACAGATTTAGTTTTGTTATATAGAGTGTCAGTTCACAAACATATGGCGATTTAGGTGTAAGTCTTCATTTAATGTTACGAGTAGCATTTGGTAGAATGTCACGGTTCATGGCACCAACTGTATGACCAAAGAGAGAGAGATTTGAGAAATATGGCTCCATTCTTTAAAAACCAGTTCCACTCTTGCCCATCAGCATCCGTTTCTGAAAGTTAACGAGTTGCAATACCAGACACAGCCACAGGTGGTGCTGTTCCTGTAATAAGGCTGTAAGCATGTGTTGCAGAATACGTTTATTTTTTTGGCCTGCACGGATTCTCGTATCGCAAAAAACGCAGCATAATACTGTACCAGCAAAGTGTACTAGATTTCATGAATCTCATGTACACTGTTTTTTTTATTCCGTGCAGAAATTGGCCTGCCATGTAGATTTTTGAAATCTCCAATGTGCCATTTCTTTGTGCAGATCAGTTTTGTGTGTATTTTACTATTTTTAAATACGTGGTAAGATCTCTGGCAAAACACATCGAATCCACACCAAAAACCGCAGGTAACACATGCTGTTTTAGTGTAGAAACGCACAGAAATCTGCACAGAAATTTGTGTGGAATTTCTGCAAGATGGCCGTACCCGCCTGGTCTTAGTTATCCAATACAAGGGTCAATTCACACGTCCGTAGAATGGGTCCGGATCTGTTTCTCAACATTGCAGATCAGATCCGGACCCATTTATTTTCAATGGGGCCGGAAGAGATGCGGACAGCACACAGTGTGCTGCCCGCATCCGCATTTCAGGTGCGCATCCCCGATCTTCCGGTCCGCGGCTTCGAAAAAAATAGAACATGTCCTATTCTTGTCTGCAATAGCGGACAAGAAAAGGCATTTCTATAGGGGTGCCGGCCATGTGAATGGACCCTAAAAGGCAGCGGATCGTGCGTCTCCTTATCACCGAAGTGATAGAAAACAGGCGTGCTACAACAACGCACCCATCACTGACCAGCAGAGACGCCAACCACAGCGCCTATTATACCTCATTACTGTTATCGCTACTGCTTATATTACCTTTATTATGACGTTACTACTCTAGCAGTTTGCATGATACTGATCATTTGTATACACATGTGCTGCTGTATATTGGTAAACCAGTCCTTGGGGGAATCGCGTTGGGACATGTTACTACCAATCTGTACCTTTTGTGATAAGTATCTGAGCTGTTTAGATCTGCCATTGTTGTGTATACAGGTCATATCTGGGACTGCTGCTTCTGTCCTGTCAGTAGAGTATGGATGAGTGATTGCACTGCCATCGGCATTCCATTAAAGTGGCCATACACATTAGTCGAATGTAGAATGGATAATTTCATCCAGAGGGATTGCTTGTCAGGTGAAAGATCTTGGCCATGTTTAAAATGTTTATCTGATAGCCCAAGAACTAGTCTAAAGGTGGGTATACACGCTGCGACCAGAAAGCCGATTGTCGGGAAGGAAGCGTTCCTTCCCGATGGTCGGCTGCTCGTTGCTGCATTTACATCTTTCACAGTATGAGGACGAGGGATGGCTATTGCGATCGCTCGTCCCCATACAGAATCATTGTTTCTGGGCAGCAGATCGCTGTTTAGACAGGAAGATCTGCTGCCCATAAACGATCATTGATGTGCCTGGAGCGTTCCGCTCATTCGTCGAGTGGTCGGCTGCAGACTCAGATGGGCAGACTGTTGGGAACGCTTGTTCCCGATAATCTGCTCGATAATCGGGCTGTGTAAATCCACCTTAAAGGGGTTGTCTTATCTCAGACGATGGGGGCATATCACTAGGATATGCGAAAGGCCATGCCTACCCACAGCAACCAAGGGCCACACAAACATTTGTCAGTCTTTGGCTGCCTCAGCCCTATGTGTGGATCTCGGCCTTAAGGCCCCTTTAAACGGGCCAAGAATCAGTGCAGTTATCATGAAAGAGTAGTCCTAGGAGCACGTGTTCCTGATTATTTCCCTGTGTAAAGGTCCCACCGATGAAAACGGATGCAGTCCCCTAAATCATCATTTCTGTAGGCTCTATTTAGACAGGATAATCTGATGCCCAGAAACAATGGTTCTGTAAGGGAACGAATGATCTCAGCAGCAATTGCCGATCCCCATCCAGAGGAGATGATTGCTGCATGTAGATGAGCAGGCAATAATTTGGAATAAATGCTTAATTTCCGATATTTGCTTGTTGTGTCAGACTGTGTAAAGGGGCCTTTACCCTAAAAGGCCAGTTCATCTGATTTGAAATCTGTCGAATCTGCCAGAAAACTGATCTGTCATAAGTAAACATTTTTTTGCCAGTCACAATGATTGTAGCATCTAAAAAACAACTCCATAATAGGGAATAGGAAGGTTTTGCTTTAACAGATGGGAAATATAAGAATTGGTTCTTTCCCAGAGTTAAGCAACCTGCGGCTCTCCAGCTGGTGTGAAACTACAATTCCCAGCTTGCTCCATTCATTTCTATGAGTGTTCTGAGAAGAGCAGAGCAAGTATGCATGCTGGGAGTTGTAGTTTCACAACAGCTTATTCCCGATAATTGCCTGCACAATTGGCCCATGTAAAAGGGACCTTTACCCTTGACTATGAGGGTATGTTCACGCAGTTTGCGCAGGCTTCAACGCGGATTTTGTGAAGATACGCCGAATCTGCTCTGAAACTGCTTCCCATTCTTTTCAGTAGGAGACCTTGCAGCAGTTCATGCAGCTGAGGATTTTCCCGAGCGGTTTTACGGACCGCGCCAAGGATGTACACGTTACATGTACACGAGGTGAACACTTCGGAAATCCGCAGCAGGAGCATGCTTATGGTTTAGCTCCATTCAGTGGAGCTAAGCCGAGAGCGGGCCCGCACCATACAAAATGAAGACCCACGGCAGAAACTGCAGCGGATTTTGACGCCATTGAGTGAACATACCCATGTAACTTGTTGGCATGAGTAAAAGTTGTGCTTTGCTGCGCAGTGCCAGGTCTCGGTTCATTTCTCGTGGTGCTTGGGTTATAAATTTTAAAATGTTTCCAAAATATAAGGGCTTGTATAAACCAAAGCAACGGTATCAAGACCTGGTCCATTGTGTTAATGCGATTCACTGGGCATGAAAGCCTACCTGAGGTGATAAGCATCTGAGATTGCTGCTGTAATGTCTGCCGGTTACAAGGAAACACCCGGCCGCCTTGAAAGTAGCAACACATCTGCTATTTTTGCTATGATTAATCACAATGAACGTCTTATAAATGTGGCTCTTTAAGACGAGCAACGTAAGGTTTATCTGCTGACTGGTTGAACTGGTAGAGGACCTACATACTGTAAGCAGTCAGAATCTTTGACATTTCAAGAATGTATTTTAAACAGCATTTTAACAGCGCTACTATGTAGAATCTCCTACATATGGGTATATAGATGGTGCTCACTGCTTTTGGGGCGGGTCACGTAAGATTTATGGGTTTATCGAATACTTCTACTCATTTTTGTTTTTTAGTAAAATAGTGATCTGGAATACTGGGAAACATGAAATGCAAAAGAACTCGGGATCATAAATCTTTTAAGCCACGTCTGTACTAAAAACAAATGTCCCCTGACGCTGATGTGAACGTGCCATGTAAAATGTTTTCCCCATTTCCAGTCAAGAAAACTATAGTCCCTGTCCGAGCAGCATTGGTCTGCTGATGTTATTTTAGGGTCCATAAAAAAAGGATGGCCAGAAAAATAGTTTTCATTTTGTGTTTTATTTCTTTATTTTACCATTATGCTATTTACTGAGAAAGTTTTGCTAGGATGGGAACTGCTGTTGTCACGACATATGAAGGAATGCCTGTCCTCATCTTTGCCCATTATACACACAAAATATGTGCGGTAATAATGGCATCTAAAGGTTTTCATCAGCGCCTATTGTTCATTACTATCCAGCATTCTTTCATCGTCCAAAACGCGACATGTACAGTGGCAAGGGTCAAAGTCGTTACTTAATAAATTGAAGATGAAATGATCTCTAAAAGGCATAAAGATGACACATTCCATTTGTATTTTAAGCAAAAACTTTTTTTTTGTTTCATATTTTTTATTTTCAAAATAACAAAACAGGAACAGGGTCTAAAGCAAAACTTTGGGCACCCTGCCTGGTTAGTACCTAGCAGCACCCCTTTAGGCAAGTATCACAGCTTGTTTGAGGGATTTTCATCCATTCTTACTTGCAAAAGTCTTTCAGTTCTATGCGATTTCAAGGCCGTCTTGCATGAACTGCTCTTTTGAGGTCTATCCACAGATTTTCAAGGATGTTCAGATCAGGGGACTGTGAAAGCCATGGTAAAACCTTCAGCTCGAGCCTTTTGAGGTAGTCTGTTGTGGATTTTGAGGTGTGTTTAGGATCATTATCCATTTGTAAAAGCCATCTTCTTCTCAACTTCAGCTTTTTTACAGTTGGTGTTAGGTTTCCTTCCAGAATTTGCAGGAATTTTATTGAAACTATTCTTCCCCCTACTCGTGAAATCTTCACTGGGCCATTGGTTGCAACACAACCCCAAAGCATGATTGATCCACCCCCATGCTTAATGGTTGGACAGTTCTTCTTTTCATGAAATTATGTGCCTTGTTTTTTTCCAAACATTCCTTTGCTCATTGTGACCAAAAAGCTCCATTTTAACCTAATTGGTCCACAGGACTTGTTTTCAAAATGCATCAGACTTATTTATATGTTCTTTTGCAACCCTCTGATGCTAAATTTTGTGGTGAGTACTAGGGCTGAAACGATTACTCGATTGAATCGAGTAATTCGCGACAAAAAAATCCTTCATGCAAATTTTTTGCATCGAGGATTAGTTTGTGTTATGTGACCACGGAGTGGGAGTGAAGCGATTGCTATTACTCACCGGTCCGTGGTCTCCTGCCAGCCTGCACCGCGCCGCACTGTATCCTGACACATCGTCAGGTCATAGTGCATGTAAGCACGCACTATGACCTGACGCTGTGTGACATCAGGGCGGCAGTGCAGCTTGCAGAGAAGAAGATAGAGGAGCTGTGGAGCGGCTGCCCTACAGGAAAAGAAAGTACTGGTGCTGGAGAGATGACTAGGAGGTGGAAATGGTGGGAAGGGGGGGGGGCGGGGAGGCTGATAAGTTTTTATAAAGAAAAACATTTTTATAATTTTCTTTTATTAGAGTACTCAATTAATCCTTGGATTAATCGCTAGACTACTCGATTACAAAAATAGTCGATAGCTGCAGCGCTAGTGAGGACACAGGAGAGGTTTTCTTCTGATGACTCTTCCATAAAGGCCATATTTGTGCAGGTGTTGCTTAACAGTAGAACAATGTACCACAAGAGTCTACTAAATCTTCCTGAAGTTCTTTTGCAGTCAAGCTGGGGTTCTGATTTGCCTTTCTAGCATTCTACAAGCAGCTGTCTGTGAAATTTTTCTTGGTCTTTCAGACCTTCTCTTGACCTCCACTGTTCCTTTTAACTGCCATTTCTTAATTACACTTCGAACTGAGGAAATGGCAACCTGAAAACACGTTGCTGTCTTCTTATAGACTTCTCCTGTTTTGTGGGCCATTTTGGTTTTCAGAATGTTAGGCAGCTGCTTAGAAGAACCCATGGTTGCTGTTTTTTGGGACAAGGTTAGAGTAGTCTGGGTATTTATAAAGCTTTGACATTTGCATCCCATGGCGATGATTGTGAACAAGCCTTAACCCTAACAGGCTATTTAAGGTCTGAGACCTTATGAAAGGTATCTGAGCACTCAGATCTCCTTGGGTTCCCATACATTTGCGAGCTACTTCTTTCCTTTTTTTATGTGGATGAGCGAGGGTAACTGCTATCACTTGTCCTCATACAGAGCTATTGTTTCTGGCCAGCGGCATTCTGTTCACACAGCACGATCTGCTGCCCAGAAACAATAATTGAGGTGTTCACATGAAAGATTGTTTCAACCGATGAAAGAACGTTTTGCACATTCACTGAGTGATCTGCGACACCTTTAGGGTACTTTCACACTTGCGTTTTTCTTTTCCGGCATAGAGTTCCGACACAGGGGCTCTATGCCGGGAAAAAAACTGATCCGTATTATCCCCATGCATTCTGAATGGAGAGAAGGGTTGGCCATCCCTGCTCTAGAGCAACATTTACAATAACGAGCAAAAAAAAATTATTTAGTGATTATTATTTTGTGTAATGGACCATTAGGCTAGTTTCAGATGTGTGTGCCCTGCAGGAAGAGTGAATTTCGGTAGTGGACTCCTGTGACACGAGTGGACGGTATTATAATGATTTATAATGCTGTGTGTCTCTGTTGGACCTCAACTTTAATGATGTGTACTCGCATAATGCAGTCAGCACAAATCATTACAGTAGAGGTCGGGCAGAGATACACAGCATTATAATGTCACAGGAGCGGTGTCCATAATGGGAAATCACTGAATCTTTTCCCACACAACTATACATAGATCTGCTCAGCTTCTCCTGCTCTATAACATGCTGCCTGCAGATTCCAGTGCATTTTGTGGTGACAGGTCCTATTTATGGGCACCAGCGACCTCCCTATATAACTGTTTGCTTCGGTGCAATTACAGTTATGGTGACGCCCTGATTGCACCAAAGGCCTAATTTGCATATTAAGAAAAAGGCTCATAACTCTGGAACAGAGCCTCAGATGTACAAAAGAAAAACAGCATTTTAATAAGGTGAACCACAGCTACATGTCAGACAGTTGGATGGGGAGGTCGCTGGTGACAGATTTCCTTTTTTTTTTTTTTTTTTTTTTTTTTTTCTGGATTTTCAGGTTGATTAGTTTTGAACCATTGGACCTTATGGGGGTCATTTATGAAACATAAACACTTCTGGCGCAGATTGCGGCACAACGGTCCTTTGTGCCGCAATCTGCGACTTTTCCCCGCTCACGCCAGGTCTAAAAAAGTGGGCGTGGCGTGGGCGGACAAGGGTCGGCTAGGAAGCTGTCTCACATGTAGAAGGGGCAGTGGGTCCGCCAAAGTTATGAAGAGGCGCGCGCCTCTGTGTAACTGCGGTGCAGGGCTTAATTAAAACTGGCGTCTAAAACGGCGATCTTAATAAATGTGCTCCTACATTTTTAGAGACCCGTCTAGGTAGCTGTAGTACTAGGGGCAAGGTAGTTGGTAGAAATGTGCTGCTGTGCTGTATTTGCAAGATGTTCTTTTTGAGGATCGCTGCTCATGCTGAAGCAGATCCCTGGCTCGGTGCATCAGCGCTGATTCCCACCACTCCTCCTCTCTCCTCTGCACTAACGCCATTGTACACATTCCTATCTTGTTTGTTTGTGCCCTTATCTCGGAAAGGTTGCGTTTAGTGCCCATGGTGGACAAGGCTTGTGACAGCTGTCTCCATGGCAACGGCACATGATGTCACCGGCATGACGACTGAGCCAGTACTTGTTCCCAGGCAGAACTGTGTGTGTATGGGTGTGTGGGAGGTGAACACAAAGACAAGCGGAGTGATCAACAGGCGGGAGCCCCAGCACTACAGAGAACATCTATTACATGCACTATTAATGAATCCAGCATCCGGCCCTGTTTTCTTACATGCAGCAGGATTTTCATTGCGCGCCGTTCTACTTTGTAAAACGCAGCTTTGTTTTGGCTTGTGATCCTTCTCATTGTGAAGTGTAAGAGCGGTTTAAAGGGAGCCTGTCAGCATGAAAACGCTGCGCAATCTACAGGCAGCATGTTATAGAGCAGGAGGAGCTGAGCAGATTGTATATGGTTTTATGGGAAAGGTTCAGTATAACGTCCGTTATTCATCTAAATCTCTGCTCTTTTTATGCTTAGGAGTCATGTGGGTGGATAGCTTTCCCTTTCTGCTTAGTTATGCAGAATTAGCTGTCAATCACAGAGGGGAACCTCCCACATGACTCCTAAAAAGAGCAAAGACTTAAAGTGGTTTCCGGTCCTTTTATATAGATGGCCTAGCCTCAGGATAAGTAATCAATTTCTGATCAGTGAAGCACCCCTCTCCCCCACCGATCAGCTGTTCCTGAGTATCTCAGCACAGGGACGCTACTGCGCCATCCATTGTGTAAAGGACGGAGCTGGTTACTGCAGCGCAGCTGCCATTGAAGTCAGTGGCTGAAGTTACCAGCTCCATCCCTGCCCTGAGATACTAAGGACCAGCTGATCGGTGGGGGAGCGGGGTGCTCCGCTGATCAGATATTGATCGCCTGTTCTGAGGTTAGGCCATCAAGAGAGAAGGACTGGAAAACCCCTTTAAAGAAGAACCATGAAATGCAATGCAACCTGCAGGTATCATGTGGGAAAAGTTTCAGTAAAACTCATAATTTATAGATTTATATCTTTACTTCTACTACTAGTACCTGTTCTCTATTGGCAGAAGCTAGACATCTGCTGGTACAAAAAAATGAAAAATGCTTGGGGCCTCAGAGATTAGAGGGCCCCCTGCTGGTCCCAAGTGCTTGGCTGAAACAAAAGTTTAAAAGGGGATACGTACCACCTGTGCAGCTGGGTCTGCTATATGGGGGGCCCTGTAGTGGAAGTGCCCAGGCTGCACTGCTAAACTGAGAGTGGATCTTAGCCGGTGGATGGGGGCAAAGCTTTATGGTATAATGAGGTGAAGCTTAGCAGTGCAATTGAGGCGGAGCTGAATGGTATGGGGTGGGGCTTAGCAGTGCAATTTGGGCGGATCTGAATTGTATGATGGGGTGGGGCTTAGCAGGGCAGTTTGTCATATGAGGTGGAACTTAGCAGTGCAATTGGGGCACGGCTGAATGGTATGGGGTGGGGCTTAGCAGTGCAGTTTTGGCGGAGCTGAATGGTATGGGGTGGGGCTTAGCAGTGTAATTTGGGCAGAGCTGAATGGTATGGGGTGGGGCTTAGCAGTGTAATTTGGGCAGAGCTGAATGGTATGATGAGGTGGAGCTTAGCTGTGCAATTGAGGCGGAGCTGAATGGTATAGGGTGGGGATTAGCAGTGCAATTTGGGCGGATCTGAATTGTATGATGGGGTGGGGCTTAGCAGGGTAGTTTGTCATATGAGGTGGAGCTTAGCTGCGCAATTAGGACGGGGCTGAATGGTATGATAGGGTGGGGCTTAGCAGTGCAGTTTGGGCAGAGATGAATGGTATGATGAGGTGGAGCTTAGCTGTGCAATTGAGGCGAAGCTGAATGGTATGAGGTGCAGCTTAGCAGTGCAATTGGGCTGGGGCTGAATCATATGATGGGGTGGGGCTTAGCAGTGCAGTTTGGGCGGAGCTTAATGGTATGATGAGGTGGAGCATAGCTGTGCAATTGAGGCGGAGCTGAATGGTATGGGGTTGGGCTTAGTAGTGCAATTTGGGCGGATCTAAATTGTATGATGGGGTGGGGCTTAGCAGTGCAGTTTGTGGTATGAGGTGGAGCTTAGCAGTGCAATTGGGGTGGGGCTGAATGGTATGATGGGGTGGGGCTTAGCAGTGCAGTTTGGGCAGAGCTGAATGGTATGATGGGGTGGGGCTTAGCAGTGCAGTTTGGGCAGAGCTGAATGGTATGATGGGGTGGGGCTCAGCTGTGCAATTGAGGCGGAGCTGAATGGTGCGATGGGGTGGAGCATAGTGGTGCAGTGGTGGGTGGGCCCAGATATAACTTTGCTTTGGGCTCCAGAAATGTCAAATTGGCCCCTAGCTGCCGGAGTACATATGTATATGTAATTCTGTATACTTTTCTCCTGTATGAGATCACCTAGCTGGAGGCGGTTGTCCACATTACCATCCCAGTGCCTCCTGTTCTCATTTTAATGAACTGTGTCTAATTTGGAGGTCTGTATTTTAATAGCCTGGCCTTTTTGTATACTCTGTGCTGGAGAATGTGTTATTTATGTGGCCTCAGGGGGTTGACTTTTCCTCTAATAAATCCTGTGCCGGCTATTAAATAGACATAAACGTAAAGTCCTTGTGCGGGAGCGCAGCATTTCGTTTTCCTGCCTCCTAAATAAGGTGGGTTCGGTGGACATTCAGTGTATAGGATGGAACTTCAGTATCTGATGCATATAATGGACCGGCATTTCTCTAGAGTTGATCTCCGTGATCCCAGGCTCATTTCTGTTTCCAGATACTAGGCTTTATAACTTGGTAGACTTTCTTGAAACATAAAGTGCTATGGCATTTATCTAGAAGGCTTTATCCGGTGTCTGAACTTGTGGTGACTCATTCAGAAGTAACGACCTCTCTGCCATACACCCCGAGCTATCGCTGGATGGTGAGTGAAGTTGTGTTTTGTAACTGTGTGTTGTAGAATAGAAATAAAGTGTTCCAGTGCTCTGTTCACACTTGTGTGTTTTTTCCATCAGGTTTCCATTGCTGTTTGATCCCCATTAGGCCGCATGCACACGACTGTATTTGTTTTGCAGTCAGCAAATCACGGCTCCGCAAAACTCCGATACCAGCCAAGTGCATGCCACCATTTTATTTTTTACACCTATAGAAATGTCCTCTCCTTGTCCACAAAACGAAGAAGAGTGGGGCATCTTCTATCTTTTTTGCAGGGCTGCAGAATGGACATACAGATGCGGAATGTACTCGGTCTGCTCTCCCATTGGAATGAATGGGTCTACATCCGATCTGCAAAAAAGTGCGGATCTGATGCTGTCCGAAAATACAGTCGTGTGCGTGAGGCTTAATACTGGAATACATTGCCAGGACTTATGAGCACGCCCACACTCTAGGGTGAGTCCTCTCAATGTATTCCAGAGGTGGTTTGTGGAGGAACAGGGGTTAATATGGACATATATATTAGTGATGTGGAGTCAGCGGTGTCTGTACTATTTATGTAGTCCTGCTTTTCATCATGCTTAGAGGAAGCGACAGACTCCCTTTAAATGGAGGGTGACCCAGCTATCCGCTGATTGCCGCAGGTCTGTCAAACTGGTGGAGTAAAACGACTATAGTAGTATATAGTACAAGTGTATTGACCTTTGTGGGGTTTCTAAGCAAAACTGGATATGGTTGATATATGGACTGCTTGGTCTCTTCTGATTCATCAGAAGTGGTTCAGGAAAATGGAGATATAATGCAGTTCCTGCAAAGCTGAAGGAGCCAATGTGCTGTACATAGTGTGGCACCCCATCACCTCTTTATTGGCCCAATCATTGGGATACCCAGTTATAAAGCCATTAATGTCTGTTGTCTTAAACGGCTTTCTGTGGATGATCATGGATAGGGTTGAGCGATCTTGTGTTTTAAGTTCGGCGTCCGAAGTTCGGGTTATCGCAGAATCCCGTTATGGATTTCGCTACCACGGACCATAATGGAATTTGGAAACCATAACGGCCCTTGTGGTTTCCAAATTCCGTTATGGTTCGCGGTAGCAGAATCCATAACGGGATTCTGCGATAACCGGAACCCAAACTTCGGACGCCGAACTTAAAACTCGAGATCGCTCAACCCTAATCGTGGATGATAACGCGCCCACAAATGTGCACTGGAAGATTGGTCCATACAAAAGGTACCCATAAACTTTGGTCTAAAGTTGATCAAAATGGACGACTTCAACGAAAAACGAACCTTCGTGGGTTAAAATTTAACAAGAAACCATTATCGTCTGAAAAGAAGTCGGCTGCGTTTTAATATTTTCGTCCAATAGTTGGACAAAAGATCTTTTATTGAAAGAAAGGTTGTTTGTAAATGAAAGATCTTTCTTTGAAGGAACGTTCCCGGAAAGATCTTTCCCTCCATCGCCTGGTTTCATTGAACGTGTATCGGCAGTCTAAACGGCTGTAACGGCCAACGTGGACTAAAATGTCTATGGCCGTGTCTGTGAGAGGAACGTTCACCTGATGATTGTTCAACCATCAACCATCATCCATCTTCTATCCAATGTGTATGGCAAGTGTTTAAGCAAGTGCCCAGTCTGAAACAGGAGATTCATACTTACCTGCTCCAAACCGCTCCGGTTCTCCAGGCTGCCTCCGCCGTCTCCATCTTCCAGTCCCTTTACAGTATACATCCGGCTTAGCTTGGGCATGGTAGAATGCACCGCTCCAGCTTCAGGGGTGACATGCTGCTTGTGGCCAAATCACCGCTGGAGCAGTGCATGTGCCAAGCATGAGCACTAGACGAAAACAGTGCAGATACGGGAAGTTGGAGGCAACATGGAGGACCAAATTGGCGTGGATCAGGTAAGTGGGAATCTTCTGTTTGAAGGGGCAGACTGCGGGCACTTGCTTAAAAATGTTAACAACCGGAAATCTCTTTTAGGGCTTATGCACACGACTGTTGCTGTTTTGTGGACCGTTTTTCACGGATCCGTTGTTTAGTATCTGAGGGTTTTTTCCCTCTAATTAAAGTCCTCTTCCATTCTGTTATTGCACAAAACATATCCGTATTGTTTCCGTATTTGATCCGTTTTTTGCGGATCGTATACTGAAACAGTAACTTATTAATCACCAAACACATGAGCAATCTGGGCTGGGCATAGCATTTCTACAGTATGGATCCGCAAAATACGGATGACATACGGATGTGTGCGTTCTGTATTTTTTGCGGACCCATTGACTTGAATAGGGCCTCGGACCGTGATTTGCGGACAATAATAGGACATGCACTATTTTTTTTGCGGAGCGGCCATGCACAAAAACGGAAACGGAATGCACATGGAGTAACTTCCGTATATTCTACAGCCCCATTGAAGTGAAGGGTTCCGCATTCGCTCCGCAAAAAGAACGGAAGCGGAAAGAAAATACGGTCATGTGCATGAGCCCTTAGGAGGAGAGTGGGGAAAATCAGCTTTCAGACATCTCCTGGTGCTGCCCCTGTTGAATGAAGGATAGGCCAGAACCTATCTGTTTCCTTATTTTTCTACTGTCCAGCTGTGCCCCTAAATGTTAGATTTTCAGACCCTCTCAAAGGTGTAGAGATTTTCTGAAAAAATGGATGTCTATGAGTTGCTTAGGTTAGAATCACATCTGTGGCTGGTTTTCCATTTTTGTGGTCTAGGAACAGAAACACGGGAAAAAGGCCCAAAGCCCTGGATACATGATGTGATGGACACCAACATTGCCTCACAGGGCCCAGTAACTGGAATTGTTCTATGTTGCTTGTCATTTTGCCAAACACCATGTTTTGTCTAGAATTTTTTGCCGGAATCTGTAATGTAGGCCTCTCCTCCTCAAATATGAACCCAACTTATGGCTAATCAATTGTTCAACATCCAGCATAGGCGCGTTAGCAGCAGTGGGCAGTGCTCACAATTCACCGCTCATTGCCAGCTACACCTGGACCTGGCATGGTTTCAGGTTGCGAATCCAGATGTGAATGATGGGTAATTATCAGTAAATGGTGAGCGCTGCCTACTGCCCCCAACGTCCATTGGATAACGTCTCAAAGTACTGACAGTTTTAGAGGTAGCCAGTAGTCTGTTACACGTGTGCCCTCAGTCACGTGTGTTCATTATAATGCCAAATAATGACGGCTGTTTATTGATAAGGCTACTTTCACACTAGCGGCACTATTGACTATAATGGGGTGGGCAGGAGTTCCGGCGGCAGCACGGCAAACCTGCTGAGAGGCGGCGGAATAAGGCTACCTTTACACTAGCGGCAGCCTTCTCAGTCAGCCTATACCGGCATGCTTGCCGTGCTGCCGCCGGAACTCCAGCCCGCCCCCATGATAGTCAAGGGGGCTGGAGCAGACCTCCGGCGGCACGTGTGCACTAGTGGCAGTATGGATCCGGCAGGCTGTTCACCTGCCAGAACAGCCTGCCGGAGAAGGCTGCCGCTAGTGTGAAAGTAGCCTAAAACTACGAGCTGTCGTAATCTTATTCCGGCCGCCTTTCGGCATGTTTGCAGCGCTGCAGCCGGAACTCCGGCTCGCCCCCATTATAGTCAGTGGGGCCGGAGCGGACATCCGGCGGCATGTGTGGACTAGCTGCAGCACGGAGAAGGCTGCCGCTAGTGTGAAAGTAGCCTAAGCTACATCTAATGCCATGCCATGTTGATTTGCAGGTGCCCAATTGAAGTCTCTGCCGATCTTCCTCCCAATGCCATCGAATTAGCAAGCTCAGAAGCAGAGGTCCTTCCCCACCTCTCCACCCGACGGAATAAATGCCGTGTATCACCTACGCAGCCAGGAGCTTCTGGGAAGCTGCCACATCTCGCTCAGGAGAGGTAAGTACAAAGTACATATTCCTTAATATTAAAGATAACTGTTCTTACTGAATCCACTTTTCCATGTTTCACATACAGCATCGTGGTACGGGGGTTAAATCCCTTTTAGCCAATTATGTACAGAAATAAGTGTTTCCATGGCCTGTACTCATGACAGTCTCTCTTGAAACGTTAGTGTTGGTTGTATTTGCCCCTGAATATGTTTTTTTTCTCTTACCTGCAGCAGAATGTCGTGGTTTAGTGGCATCTTGGTCCCCAAAGTGGATGAACGTAAAACAGCATGGGGGGAGCGCAATGGGAAGAAAGGCAAGCGCAAAAACACATCTTTGTGTGGCCCCCGTTACATGAGCTGCCTACAGGACCCTGAGATGGAGCGCAACAGCCGCAACAACGTAGGCCTCCGCTGCACGTGGCAAGAGGACCACTACGGGAAAAAAGGGACAGGGGGTGACCTGGGACTAAAATCTGTGGCCCTTGGCTTTGAGGACGGAGAGACCAAAGGCTCAAAAATGGGCTCAACTGAAGCCGTTGGCATGGATGAGGGTGAACACCATCTAACCCCTAGAGAGTGTTGGACAAGGTTTCTTCAAGTGTTCCAATCAAAGAAGTTTCAGTCTGCCAAACTGGAGCGTTTGTACCAACGCTATTTCTTCCAGATGAACCAGAGCAGTCTGACTATGTTAATGGGTGCACTAGTGCTGGTGTGTCTTGTCATGCTTATTTTTCATTGCACGCATGGTGAGCCCCAGGTACTTTATGTTTCGGTACTTGCCGTTGCTATGGCCCTCTTTCTGTCCCTCATGGTGGTCTGCAACCGTAATGGCTTTCACCAAGACTATATGTGGATTGTCAGTTATTTAGTTATTGCCGTCCTGTTTGCAGTGCAAATTCTTGGGGTTTTTATGGTCGCACCGCGTAGTGCATCTGAAGGGATCTGGTGGAGTGTTTTCTTCATCTACATCATTTACACCCTGCTTCCTGTGCGCATGAGAGCCGCAGTGTTGAGTGGGGTGGTCCTGTCTTCTCTGCATCTCATCATATCTTGGTGGCTTAACAAGAATGATGCCTTTCTCTGGAAACAGGTAAGAGAATTACCTTTATGTCCTAAATAATTTCTAGCAGTTTTTTTTTTGCATTCATGGCTTTAGGTATACTTTCAAATTGCTTTTTGCAGTGTTTGTTTGCCATTTTATCTGGGAAATCTTCCAGCGCATATATGTCAAATGTCCCTCCGCCGCCACAGAGGTCAAAATAGTGACCTTTTAGCCTCTGTCGGGCTGGTTTATGCAGTCTGCTGTCCAGTGATGAATACCCTTTGGCATGTTTTTAGTTCCATTTTATCCTGGAAACCTATGGGCAGTAGATACCGCTGTATGATGGTCAACAACACATCACAAACCCAACAGTTGACTGACAGTTCCTGTTTTGGGAACAAGTTTGGTCTGAATCTTTGCTTTTAACTTAATAGGGAGCTCTAAACACAGAAAATGCACAAAAAATTACAAAAAATAACTTTCTCCCAATCCTGTCCAGGCTGTAAGACAAATGGCGGGAGTAAGCAGCCTCCCTGCTGTACCCTGCCTGCAGAAGGGCAAAAAGACTGTCAAACCCTGCCCCTGTGGCAAATCCTCGCCCCCTTAGCCAAGCACAAGCTGAGGATAGAAGAGATCAGCAATGGAAATGAACCCCCGTGATTTCGACAAGACTGTTTGTCAGTCTGCAGCATTTTCTGCATGATCCAGGCACAGACAGTAGTGGGGGCAATTATATATATTTAGCATTGCAATCATTTAATGATCTAGTGTTCCTTTAAGGGCCCTTTCACACTTGCGTTTGGACGATCCGGCATAGAGTTCCGTCGTCGGGGCTCTATGCCGGAAGAATAGTGATCAGGATTATCTCCATGCTTTCTGAATGGAGAGAAATCCGTTCTGTATGCATCAGGATGTCTTCAGTTCAGTCACTGAACATTTTTTGGCCGGAGAAAATACCGCAGCTCTTTCCGTCCTGGGATGCAGAGCAGAACGGATCTGTCATGACCACCAATGCACGGCTCTGTTTTCTCTGGCACAATCTGCCACAATAGAAAACGGATCCGTCCTCCATTGACTTTCAAAAATAGTTAAAGTTAATACAAGCGGATCCGTTCAAACGGATGCATGTGGTTGTATTATCTGTAACTGAAGTGTTTCTGTCTGGCATAGAGCCCTGACAACGGAACTCTATGCCGGATCTTCCAAACGGAAGTGTGAAGGGGGCCTAAGACTGGCATCATCCTCCAATCTGAAAAAAATAAAAAAAATAGGGTTTTTGTTTTGGAGCAATTTGCAATAAATAAATTAAAAAGTACATTTTGGACTGTCATAAAGTCAAAAAATTAATCTAAGGGGCTGTTGACACAGCATTTTCTACCGTGGAATTTTGGAGCGGACGGTCGTGCAGAAATCCCACCAGCGGCTGCGTCCTTTCTGCCTCCCGTTGTTTTCCATGGGAGGCCCACCACAGCCGCACGGAGAAGGGTCAAGTCGGTGCTCAGCACGACTGGCTTTAAACCACCGCGCTGCCGTCTTCAGCGCTGCCTCCTGTTGTAAAGAATGGGGGGCAGAAAGGAAGCGGGCACCGGCGAGGTTTCAGCCGACATTCCACAGAAAAAAAGTGCCCCTACATTTTAGGCCACCACCCTCCAACCAAACCAACTTTTGACAAATATAGTGTCAATGGTAGTTTTCCCACCAAAATTTTAGCAAAAACTGTGACATTTTTTGTAGCTCAGTTCAGACCAGAAACTGGCATAAACTGATTAAGATGTGGGCATTGGTTTGATGCCAATGCAATAATAACCTTTTATAACAAGAGTGAAATAGAAAAGCCAGCGCAGTTAATGGAGTGCGTGTTTTGCTGTGGATTTTACATTAATTGTTGGTTTTTAAGATGTTAATATTAAGATGATTTATAAAGATGCCTTTGCCAGTCTTTGTCATGCTTGGAAAGATTTTTTTTTAAATATCTTTTAATAAAGCCTCCAATGCTATTTTAAGCAATCCAATAACATTGTAAGAAGCTTTGAAGCTTGAGAATCAAGATCACCAACAGAATTCAGTGGTTGAACTTTAGAAAGAGATTGCAATCATCTGACAGATGTTTTCTATAACGGCGACTGTACGGTTTAGCTTAATTTGTGGGGGAAGGGAGACTGCCGTGCACCCTGGATCTGCTAATCTCAGGGGAAACAGATGAGGCTGTTAAAAGCAAATGTGCCCGCTTCATAACTTTAGGTAAATGTCACAGGTTTCTCTGTACTGAATAAACATGTAGTAGAGCGGCTGTTTGTAGCAAGGTAGGGGTGATAGCTGTTGTTTCTCTTGTGCTCCCAAATTTAGAGCTGGAGCTTTAAAGAGGACCTTTCATCTCTCCTCACATTCCTATTTTAATATCTACATACATTCCCCATGTAATAACAATCTGGAGCCTCTATTCTTATGGGTCTATGTTGTGCCATTCCTTTATTATTTCTACTAGAAGTTATGAATGAATTGCTAGCAGTCTGCAGTAAGGGTACAGAGGGGTGGTAACAAGTTGGGGGGGGTGTACCTGCACAGACTGACTCTATCCAATCAGTGCTGTCATTGTCAGACTGTGCAGGTACACACCCCCAACTGGTTACCACCCCTCTGTACCCTTACTGCAGACTGCTATTAATTCATCCATAACTTCTAGTATAAATAATAAAGGAATGGCACAACATAGAGCCATAAGAATAGAGGCTCCAGAATTATTACATGGGGAATGCATGAAGCTATTAAAACAGGCAGGTCAGGAGTGGTGAAAGGTCCTCTTTTCAACTTTAACCGTACAAAATGTGCATAAATTGGCCCCTTATGAGCCATTTCTTCTCCTTCCTTGCCTCATTCACTCGTCAGTCGCCCTCAATACACATACCTGAGGAGTTGGGTTATCTGATCAGTAAGGGGTCAGGCTACATACTCTTTAAAAAGAGAGGGAGGGGGATGAATGGCATGCTGAAAGGGGACAGAGGCAGGGATTCTAGTACATTTTCTGTCTTGCCCCGTGCTGGATTCACACCTACACTGCTCAGGACTGCAGTATAATATTCTCCATGCTGCTTCTGTTTATGAGGGTATACTATAGAGCAGTGGTCAGTAACCTTTTGGCACTCCGGCTGTTGTGAAACTACAATTCCCAGCCTGCCCCATTCATTTCTGTAAGAGTTCTGAGAAGAGCAGAGGAAGTATGCTGGGAGTTGTAGTTTCACAACAGCTGGAGTGCCGGAGGTTGCCTACACCTGCTATAGAGAGATCAGGAAGTGGGATCTCCTCTTCTCTGTATGTGCATTGTATGGGAGACATTACAGCAACTAGTCTCCACCCATTATCTTATAGAAAACGGACAACGGCCTCTTTCACACAAGCGTATTTACAATCCATATATGGCGCGTATTTTGTGTACCGGAATCCGCTCCTAATGTTTATATAGGGCTGTTCACACGGGCGGATAATTACCGTCAGTATTTGCAGTACGCAGCATGTCCTAGTCCTCTGCGTATTTGCTTCCAAATACACACATTATAGTCTATGGGAATGTATCAAAAATGAAGACGGGAAGGATTATGTATGAATTACTGAAGCAATACTGATGACAATCTGAATGGTATATCTTCTGGAATCTGTGTGAATTCCGGAGTCTGAATTCGGACGGATTTCTATAGGCTTGTGTGAAAGAAGCCAATTAGAGATGGAGCTTGCAGAAGGAAAACTGATGATAAATGCAGAATACAAGTCCTATAATGACCAATTAGTGTTATTCCTCATGTACACATGTGACAAATTATTCTGAAAAGCTACTTGAAATGACGGGTGCCCTTTAAAAAATTGCAGCTGTCGGACGTACGGTAGTTCTAAAAGCCCCTGGTACTCAACATCTCCTTGCAAGAATTCTTCAAGATTCTCCGTCTGACAGCTTTTATAGATGTCTGGTTTGATACACATATGTTCTCAGACGCAGAACCTGCTGTGCCGTATGTAGCAGGAACTATTGCAGATTGTCACAGTGAAGCCATATTGGCTCCTGTCCTGAACATTCACTTTTGATGTTGGAAAGAAGGGGCTGCTCATTGTCTGCGGTGGTGAGGAGTGTGTTTTATTATTATTTTTATAACTTTAAGGACTCTTTGGATGCTTTCAGCATTTCTCCTGGTGTGTATGCTGAATGCAAACCCCAAACATGGTGTGAACAAAGCCTAAGGGTCCATTCACACGTCCGCACGTGCGGACCCATTCATTTTCAGTGGGGCTGCAAAAGATGCGTACAGCACACTGTGTGCTACCTGCATCTGCATCTCTGTTCCGCGGCCCCGCAAAAAAATAGAACATGTCCTATTCTTGTCCGCAGACACGGACAAGAGAAGGCATTTCTAATATAGTGCCAGCCATGTGTGGTCTTCAAAATGCTGAACGCACATGGCCGGTGTCCGTGTTTTGCGGGTCAGATTAGTGTAAATATCACTCCTAGGACCACCACTTCCCCTGAGAAGGAACAGGGGTCCAACCCCAGTTCACATCAGAGAAGTGGACACTTTCCTTATGGTCTAGGGGAGATGGGAAAACAGATGGAAATGCAGTCATAAGTGAGAAACCCCCTTAATGATTGTTGAAAGTATGTGTTTGTACAATGAGACTCTGACATGACCTCCACATGTATGCAGGAAAATGCAGGCTGAAGTTCCTAATGGAGTCCGCAGTCTCCTACATCACACACATTACAAAGAGACAGGCCCAGCATGGGATTAATAAAGCAGCTGTGGTGCCATACACATAGCCATAGGTGCCCCATATCTTTCTCAGTTTTGGTCCTCACTCAGATAGTACCAATCCACTTTGTCCCTAGTATAGCACCCCTCTAATTCTTGGCCCACAGAATGGCGCTCTTATAATTTATTCTCCGTAGCATGGCACCCATGTAGTTCAAAGTACTTACCATGGCACCCCTTTAATTCTTGGACCCCAATGTGCTGCGTCTCTAATTATTGATACCCAGCATGGCACCCATCTAAATCTTGGTCTCCGCCATGACAACCCTCTACTTTTTTATTCCCAGCACGGCCCCCCTAAAATTCTTGGTCCCCATCATGGCATCTCTCTCATTCTTGGTTTCCCAACATGGCTTGCGTATGATTCTTGCTCCCCTCCTATAACTTCCCTCGAGTCGTTTCTATGGGACCGCCGAAACTAGGCTATAAGCCCCATAGAAGTGAATGGAGTGGTGGCTGTGCTTGCACAGTGCGCGTCTCATTTATTTCAGTGGGACTTGTGAAAATAGCCGAGCACTCGGCTATTTTCGGCAGCCCCATAGAGATGAATGGAGGATGGCCACGCCTACGTGGTGCGCCCTCCGGCACCCGCACCTATCAGACATTGGGGGCCTATCCTAGCGGTATGCCCCTAAGGTCCACAATGAGCCAGCCCCTTTAAGTACAATTGTGGTAGGTTTTGAACCTTCATGCAGCCGGCATATCTTGGATGACAAGGTCTCTAATACCCAGACAGGATAATATTTGCTGATTTATTAAACCCTTTATGCTTGCACAGTTCTGCAATGTACATAACAGGTGGGGCTGATCTATCATTTCCTTATTGGAACTGGTGCTTCCTGCCACAGCAGCAATGTCACTGGGATAAACTAGCTGTCAGCGGTTTGGATATTAGGTAAAATGTAGCAAATAAATAAAAAATACTAACGCAAAAAATCCTGGGTGTTTTCCTTCTGTACCACAGTAGAAAAGAGTAGAAGAGCTCCTGGGACTTTGCTTAGGGAAGTTTCTGGCTTGGAAAAATAAATTCCATTTTCTAAGTGCTTATGTCCAGAATATTGGGAATATTAAGAAAGGTTTGTGTATTTTGGAATTTTTTTGTTATGACAGAGCCTGAAGTTACAAGAGCTTATCCTAATTCCAACCTCGTCTCCTGTGGTCAGGGGGATTTCTTTTAGTCAAATCGTGTCAAGAAGCCATCAAGGTTGAAAGACATCTGTCAGCAGACCTTTACCTATGAAGCTGGCTGACCACTTGGCATCTGTGTTGGTCCCATGTTCGTATGTGCCCGAATTGCTGAGAAAATGTATGTTGTAATATATGCAAATGAGCCTCTAGGAGCAACGGGGGCGTGGTTATTACACCTAAGTTTTTTTTTCTTCTCACGAGCGAGTCCATTGCGGGAATCGTGCTCCGTGTGAATGTGATCCTCCGTTCTGGACTTGCAGGAGCTCACAGCATTATCGTGATTTATAATGCTGTGTGCCTCTGCTTGTACGGCACCATTACTTTCACTTGTTCAAGAATTTTAAAATGTTAACAATGGCCATTGAAATGTTTAAAGGCTATGGAGACCTTTGCACTGTTTTCTTTATTTTCTTTATTTTTTTTTTATATCAGATTGCATGTTTTTTGTGTTTGAATATTTTAAATTGAGTTTAATTTAAAAAATGAACTTTGTGGCATAAACAAAGAGTGCCTAGAAAGCTGCAGCAAGCCATTCCGTGATAAACCATCGCAACTGGCATCTAACAGCTCGGACGCCAGCTTCTCACTCCCAAACAATCTTCTGAGCTGATTTATGACTAAATCAGAGTTCAAGGACAGGAGGGCTGGAGACGGCAAGATGAGACCAAGCCATCAGACAACCCGTTTGAGGGGTTTGCTATGTAGAGGCTAAACATGCCAGCTGCAAATGCCAGTAGAAGCTGCTTGCTTTTTTTCAATTTTTTTTAATTAAAACCCAGTTAGAATGTATTTTTTTTAAGACTGTATTGCACCAGGCGATTCTGCAGGAGATTGTCAGGAAGGAAACGTTCCTTCTTAGCAATCGTCTGCTCACTACTGGAGAAGACCACTGCTATTATATGCAGCGATCTCCTCATGAGGAGGAGCGAGCGTTATGCCATTGCTCGTCCCCTTGATGTCCAGTTATTTGGCGCCGATCTTCCAGCATGCCGAAAGATCACAATTGCCTGATGAACGAAGATCTTAATTGCTCAATGAACAAGCGTTTGCTCGTTCATCAGGTAATCGGCGGCAGCATTAGACTGCCAGATGATCGCTAATGAACGTTAGTACGAATCAGGGTGGATTTGATTTAAATCAAACTGATTTAAATCACGATTTAAATCACTAGTCAGTAAGGCTTGATTTAAATCCTAGTTTTCTACATAAAGCTACTTTCACAGTTGCGTTTGGGGATCCGCTTGTAAGATCCGTTTGAAGGTCTCACAAGAGGCCCCAAACTGATCCGTTCAGCCCAAATGCATTCCGAATGGATGCGGATCCGTTCAGAATGCACTGGTTTGGCTCCATACCGCCTCCTTTCCGTTTTGGAGGCGGACACCAAAACGCTGATTGCAGAGTTTTGGTGTCCGCCTAGCGATGCTGAGCCAAACGGATCCGTCCTGACGTACGATGTAAGTCAATGGGGACGGATCTGTTTGCATTGACTTTCAATGGGGGTCAGAACGGATCCGTTTGGGACTTAGCATTTTTTTTCCACATATAATACAAACCGATCCGTTCTGAACGGATGCATTGGTTTGTATTTTCAGTGCGGATCCGTCTGTAAAAGTACTGGACGGAACCGCACCAAACGCAAATGTGAAAGTAGCCCTAAGACTAATTCTTGCTGGTATAACTTATAATATGCTGTGAAGAAGAGGCCTGTGATCTCTGCTGAGTCAAATTCAGTTTGGAGAACTGCAAAAGTAAACCCAGCATCTGTGATAATATCTTGTAGGCAGAGAAACTGCCCAATAATCTTACAAAAACCACTGGAAGAGCCGGACATTGTGAATGGATTAATGGAATTTATTTACCCAAAAAATTAAACATGTACAGCCTTATTTTACATAATTAAAAAACGAATCTTTATTTCATGATGGAATAACCTTTGGATGGTAATATATTTTCCTCAAAAAGCATTTTATATAAAAAATCCAATTTAAATTAAAAAAAAATCCGATTTAAATCAAAAAAATCCGATTTAAATCAAAAAAATCCGATTTAAAAAAAATAAAATAATCATTGATTTTTATTCACCCTGGTACGAATGCTCGTCAGTGATCATCTGGCAGAAAGGCTTTAGTCAAAAGAAATTTAGGCAAAGGTGTCCGAAGCCTTAGATTTAGGAAGAGGACATTGTGTTCCCGATGCCCTGCAGTACATATTGGTCACATGCGAGACCTCCAGTAAAACGGATAGGAAACTCCAATATTTTCCACACTTCCTAATTAGACTGATGTATAGGGTTGAGCGAACTTGTGTTTTAAGTTCTGCATCCAAAGTTTGGGTTCGGGTTATCGAAGAATCCCGTTATGGATTCCGCTACCACGGACCAGAACGGAATTTGGAATCAATAACTGGATTCTTCAATAACCCGAACCTTGGACGCCGAACTTAAAAATCAAGTTCGCTCAACACTACTAATGTACCGGAGCACTTAACACCATTATGACATACCCATCTCGACTGTTTGGGGCAGGCAGTCCTATCGATGTTGCTTTTTGGAGAAGGGACATTTTCAGCTCTTCAGCCTAGTCTTCATAATCTACTGAAGTATAAAGAAGTATGATGATGTAATATTAACGATAACTATTGGAAAATAGCATTTGTGGTGTGTTATCCCGGTAGGTATGGTAGCAAGTTCTCAGTAAGTTGTTTATTAACTTCTCCAGAAGGTATGTACTGTAGATGTATACCTAGACCAATACATAGTGCGCTCTTCAGTTGCTTGGTGACTAATATCTTATACACCATCCATCTTCTGTACAAGTCCATTTACCCTGGGTTCACACCTGAGCGTTTTACAGCGCGTTCAAACGCGCTGTAAAACGCTCAACACATGAAAGCCAATGCTTTCCTATGGCCCTGGTTCTCACTTGAGCGTTTTACAGCGCGTTTGAACGCGCTGTAAAACGCCCTACGCATAAACAAGTACTTGAGCTTTTTTGGGGCGTTTGTCGCGCGTTTTGTGATTGACACCACAGTAGTCAATCACAAGAACGCGCATACGAACGCGCGTTTCCTATTTGCAAAAACGCGCTGAAATACGCGCGACAAAAACGCACGTAAAACGCGCGTTTCAAGAACGCTCGGGTCTGAACCCAGGGTACTTGGTTTCATTTCCATGCTTCCCAAGACCTGCGAGCTCTCTGGAAGTGTTTCTTCTCAACCAAGGCCAGAGCATTAGATCATGCAACATAATGTAGATGTAAAATGAAAAAAGTGAGTGTTCAGGACAGGGGAGCAGTCGAGCCGCAGGAGAGCGTGACGTCGGCTCCCACACTCAACCGTGTCCTAATCTATGGTGATTTGAAATGAGAGAGATGGCTATGAGCCGATAATCTGCCTTGTGGATACGCTTGAAGTGAAAGCTATATAAACTCTCATTAACTCCATGTATGAACCTGCTCTGAACCCTACAGACTGTAGTTGTGTCCATGCTATGCGGCGAAGGGTCCAGCATAAGTCAGAAATAATAAAATGGCATAGAGATGTGCGAATAAATAAGATGCTGCAAATCTGGGTGTATTAATAAGATGTAGGAGTACTGATAACCCAGCAGGTTGTGTTCCAGGTACTGGCCGGGTATGTGCTTGGTAAATTTCACCTGTTTAGGACACGGCCTACAGGTCTTTCACCTAGGCTAGATTTGCACAACTCTTAGGTCTGAGGGCCATGGTGTCAGTCGGCTGCTCGTTCAGTGAAGGAGACCGCTGCATTTACATGCAGCGATTTCCTTTGCTGTATGAGGTCGAGGGATGGCTCTAGCGTTTAGTGTTGAGCAAATCAAGCTTTGGATCCTAGATCCGAAGTCGATTCGCTCCAAACTTCGTTTTAATGCTCTACAGAGGCCCATACATTTGAATGCTGTACAGAGACGACTCTCCATACAGCATTTAATGTTTTGAACCAATCGACTTCGGATTTAATAGCGATCCCTCGTCCCCATACAGCTGCACTATTTCTGGGGAGCAGATCGCTGTTTAGACTGCTTCTCAGAAACGAGGATCGGTGTGCCTGGACGAATGACAGGATCACCGGATGAATGACTGCTTCACTCGTTCCCGACAATATGCTCATCTAAATGTGCCGCCGATCACCGGATGAACGAGTGTTCACAGGAACGTTCGTACCCGGTAATCTGCCCGACAGTTGGCCATGTAAAGCCACCTTAAGGCCTCTTTCACACGGGCGTCATGTTTGACGCCTGGATAAGAGGCGGGTGCGTTGTGGGAAAATGCGCGATTTTTCAGCGCGAGTGCAAAGCGTTTTAATGCGTTTTGCACGCGCGTGGGAAAAATCGGCATGTTTGGTACCCAGACCCGAACCCGGACTTCATCACTAGAGTTCCGGTTTGGGTTGAGTATTCTGTAGATTTTATTTTTTTCCCTTATAACATGGTTATAAGGGAAAATAATAGCATTCTCAATACAGAATGCTTAGTAAAATGTGGATGGAGGGGTTAAAAATAAAAAAATTAACTCACCTTATCCACTTGATCGCGTAGTTGCCGATCTCTTCTCTCTTCTTCAAGCATTAGCTGTCGGCTAAAGGACCTGTGATGACGTCACTGAGCTCATCACATGGTCCATCACTATGGTGATGGACCATGTGATTGGACCATGTGATGTGACGTCACCACAGGTCCTTAAGACGGCAGCTAATGCTTGAAGAAGAGAGAAGAGATCGGCAACTACGCGATCAAGTGGATAAGGTGAGTTAATTTATTTTTTATTTTTAACCCCTTAATCCACATTTTACTAAGCATTCTGTAGTGAGAATGCTATTATTTTCCTTTCTATAACCATGTTATAAGGGAAAATAATAAAGATCGGGTCCCCTCTCTTAGCAACCTTGCGGGAAAATCGCACCGTATCCGCACTTGATTGCGGATGCTTGGGATTTTCCCGCAGCCCCATTCACTTCTATGGGGCCTGCTTTGCGTGAAAAACGCACAATATAGAGCATGCTGCGATTTTCACGCAACGCAGAAGTGATGCGTGAAAATCACCGCTCATGTGCATGGCCCCATAGAAATGAATGGGTCCGGATTCAGTGCGGGTGCAATGCGTTCAGCTCTCGCATTGCACCCGTGCGGAAATCACGCCCGTGTGAAATGGGCCCAAGGCTTTTTTAGTTGCCCATAGAAACCAATCGGAGCTCAGCTTTCATTTCCTAAAGGGCTCTGAAATAATGAAAGCTGAGCTCTGACTGGTTGCAATGGGCAACTAAGACAGTTTTGCTCCTTAAGAAGTTTTGATAAAGGAGGCCCTGTGTTTCAGCTTACCGATTCGTATGGCATCTGTTAGTAAAGGAAAGGGAAAAATGTTTTTGCTGAGGTTCTCAGTAATCTCCAAAGTCTGTGTACACCCCTGAACATGAGCGCCAAGTGGTTTTACAAGACCCCGCAGTGATATTTCCTCCCCCACTGCTTGCCTTCACTCCAGTGACACCTCAGGCTTATGATGCCCGCCATGCACTTTTGTCAGAGGACAGTGAGGCAGAGAAGAGAGGGTCACAGTGGTAAAAGAAAGCAAAACTCATTGAGAGAGATTTACCAAAACTATTGTAAAGCAAAACTGGCTTAGTTGCCCATAGCAACCAATCAGATTCCTCCTTTCAGTTTCCAAAGGAGCTCTAAAAAATGAAAGGTGGAATCTGATAGGTTGTTATTGTCAACTAAGCCAGTTCTACTTTACACCAGTTTTGATAAATATCCCCCAAAGTGTGTTTAAAGCGCGTGACTCTAGGGGCCACAATACATTTATTTTTGAATCTGTTGCTTATGGATGAAATTAAGAATAATGCCCTTCATACATGAAAGGAGCTGCTGCACAATCCAGTATTCGGAGGAGCAGCAAGGATGGGCCCTCGGCATCACTTAGGAACCGCATTTGTGTTTCACAAACAGACAACACAGGCAGGTGATAAGGAGAGAAGGAACACCGTGTCCTGCAAATCTGCGCATGCCTGGCACGTAGAAACCAAGGAGGGGCAACACAGTACAGCAGAGTGGTGGATCCACAGTACATCTGTAGATAATATGCTAAGGTTGATGCCGGGCCTTTCACAATACAAATGTTAATTGATCCAGGAAAATATTCAAACCGCTGATAAATTTGAAATGCCACTATCTGTTCTGGTGACTATTGAAAATAACCTGTACATGGGTAATAACACTATTTCTGACCATTTATATTTGTAAATGGCTTCCCCATCTGTAGGTACCGTCTCTAATTATCACTTTTCCCTGAACTCCACTCCAGAGTGGGCAGAGGGACTGCTATGATGTCTCCCATACACAGCGCATATAGAAACAAGGTGATCATGCTCTCCTTTCTCTCGGTGTAGCACACTCTTAGAAGCAGCATCACCATGGAGGACACTGTACAGCATTACTGAGCAGTGTAGCTGTGAATCCAGCATTGGGGCGAGATAGCAGAACACTTAGTAGAAGCATTAGTGTCTCAGCCTGTTTCTTTCCAGCAGGTCACCCGTTCCATTTCTATAGACTTCTGAGTTGCAGCTGTAACCTGATCTCTCAATGAGTTTCATAATCTCTGTCTCACTGCAGATTGATTCTGACTGTGAATTGGGAGCAATCAGTCCATGAGTCAGCATTTTTTTTGTAATAATATATCATGGGCATATGTTTCATGGGCAACACAGTTGCTCAATGGTTAGTACTGGTGCCTTGCAGCGCTATTTTCGAATCCGACCAAGCACAACATCTGCATGCAGTTTGTATGTTCTCCCTTTGTGTGGGTCTCCCACGCTCCAAAGACCCACTGATAGGAAACTGAGATAGTGAGTACCATTGGGGGCAGCATGCAATGGAATATGTCAGCTTTGAGTGAAAAGTGAGTGAAAAATTAATACATTTCTTATTTATACAATATTGATTACTGGAAACCTAGTTGAAACAGGTACTGCCTCAGCGTATCTGCAGAAAGGTCCAAACTTCAGCTGTAATGGAAACAAGCTTTTTTCACCTACTTTCTTGTGAGTCTATGATTGGCTGCTGTGTATCACACGAGTCTATCTGAGAAGGGAAGCGGGCAGCCGCCTGAACCAATGATGAGACAGGAGGCGTGTCTTAGACTACCTCAGGCTGTCTCTAGGCACTGTAGCTAAACATAAGTCACAGACTATAGCTGTTCCGTAATCGAGCCACGCTATAAAACAGACTGACGAGTAATAAATGGCATGTAGGCAATTGCCTATAGGTACTGACTTGCATATCATTTTTCAGCTTGTGACTGGACAGTTACTTTAAGGGTTCGTTCGTAGACTCAGCCTTTGTTTTAAAGGGGAAAATATCCTTTTGGCACCCTAAAAGCGATCACTGTGGTGGCCAAATATCAGTACGCGTTCTATGATGATAATTGCTCATGGACTATATAGGTTGACTGAGGTGATGCTCTATGGCACGTGTTTTCTTTCAGGTGGACCTCTAATGTTTTTGGCTGCCTTATGATTTACATAGCCTGGTATGCATACGGTTATAATCCAGTTATTATAATGTTGACTTTAATGCATAAAAAAAAAAAATTACAAACTAAAGTGCTTGTCATTTATTTAATGGTTCGCAGTTACCTAGCTACGTAAAGTAGTTTCTTAGTCAGAGCTATTTTCCGTGGTTATTCATAAATAGTTTCATCTAATTTTGGTGATCGGGAGATGACATTTAAGACTTTAATTTTTCTTCACACAGAAAAATGGCCATGAGTAAAATGTTTGTCTAAGATGTTCTGAACATGAGTAATGTCAGTGTACATTCATACAAGAAGGAATCACAGCAATGCGGTGATATTTTTGTTGTTCTTTGAGTCTTTTCGGTAGAAGGTCAACACTTTAATGATCTCGCTACTTACTGCTGTATGGAGGTTGGAAAACGGAATATTAGAATTTTTCAGGAATGGTTCATATGTAATGCCAAAACCTGATTCTTGTTTTTTTTTTTTTTTTTTTTTCCGCTGGTGATTCTTGGAAACAGAAAAAATACTCTTTTGACGAGATGTCGAATGTCTTAAAGGGGTTGTGCAGCCCTATATTGATGACCTATCCTCAGGATTGGTGATCAATATCCGATTAGCAGGGGTCTGACACCTGGCACCCCCACTGATCAGCTGTTTGACAAGGTGGCAGCGCTCCATAGACGTAAATATAAAAAAATGTTATGTGGGTCAAATTATGAAGATGCAAAGAAACAGATCATTTTCGTCGTAAAAGCTAAAGCCATAAAACTCTGGCGGAATTGCATTTTTTTTTCCCCATTCCACACCATTTGGAATTTTTTTTTTCCAGCTTCCCACTACATCATATGCAATATCAAATGGTGCTATTAGACATTACAACTTGTCCCATAAAAAACAAATCCTCGCCTCTTCTACCCCCTGGCAATCCATTGCCCCCTGGTGAAGCTAGTAAGTATGGCACATGATCTCTGAGGCCCCTGATTGGCTGCAGCAGTTACTGATGTTGCCTGTCGCCGCAGAAAACCAACGGGGGTCTGCTGGAGCATCTGCACGGGATTGGTGCAGGATTGCAGAAGTAATATAAGGCACTTACTAATGTATTGTGATTATCCATATTGCCTCCTTTGCTGGTTGGACTCATTTTTCCATCTCATTATACACTGCTCATATCCAGGGGTTATGACCACCCTGTAATCCAGCAGCGGTGGTCATACTTGCACACTATAGGAAAAAGCGCCAACTTGTGTGCATTCCCGTGGTCTTGGCCACCAGACAGGCAAGTGGTTTTTCCTATAGTGTGCAAGTATGACCGCTGCTGCTGAATTTCTGGGTGTTCATAACCCCTGGAAACGAGCAGTGTATAATGTGATGTGATGAATCCAGCCAGCAAAGGGGCAAATATGGACAGTCACAATACATTAGTAAGCGCCTTGTATTGCCTTTCTCTACATCAGGGATGCTAAACCTGTTGCCCTCCAGCTGTTGTAAAACTGCAATTCCCACCATGCCCTGCTGTAGGCTATCCGAGCATAATGGGAGTTGTAGTTTTGCAACAGCTGGAGGGCCGCAGGTTGGGCATCCCTCCTCTACATGATAAATGCCATTTGCTGAAGTGAGACAACCCCTTTAACACACGAAGCTGTATAGCAATATATAGGATGATGATATCGCTCTACAATGGACCAAAGATCAATGAATCCCCATGTGCTTAGATCATAGGGGTATGACTAACACAAAATATTTCATGGGCTATCTTGCTTCTTCCTGTGGGTTGAGAACATGGGGTTATAGAGAACAGCTCAAAGGTTTATATGTTTTACATACATCTTGTCATCCTTTTAACTGTTTTGTATTGAGTCTTATGATTGAGTAAGGCTACATGCACACAAACATTGTTTGTCTCCGTGTCCATTCCGTTTGCGGATTGGATGCATACCCATTCATTTCAATGGGTCCGCAAAAAATGCAAACAGCACACAGTGTGCTGTCCGCATCAGTATGTCCGTTCCGTAGCCCCGCAAAAAGAAAAAAAATTAGAACATGTCCTCTTCTTGTCCGTTTTAGGCACTGTTACAATGGATCCGCAAAAAAAACGGATGTCATTCGTTTTTTTTGCGGATCCACAATTTGTGGACCGCAAAACACATACGGTCGTGGGCACGTAGCCTAACACGAAGAATAGAAAATCCCAGGAACTGTAAATTGTAGCAAAGGGTTAACGTCTGTATGGATGTTTGCCTGAAAGAAACCATCTGTGACGGTTTCTGTTCAGTGACAATGACTGTGTGTATAAAACATGATTTGTTATTGTGTATGGTCGCGCCGGACTCTGCTTCCTCATGGAAACTGCGTGAAAGCCCAGTTCTACCGTATTCAGTACAGTAGAAGGTGACAGCATGTATGTGGACTGGGTGGCACCACTTTATAGCACAGCCTTTCATCAGTTCGGGGAATAAGCGAGAATTGTTTTTATCTTATGCAATAACTGATGGATTTAATATCTTCTCTGAATAGTCCGTTATAGGGGAGTGCACAGCAACCTGATTGCAGCTGTTGAGCATTAATGCAGCCTTTCCTTTGATCTCAATCTGATTCACCTGCCAGTTGTTGGAAACTTTAGATTGCAAGTTCCACTGGGACTTACAACATCTAGGGCAGGGATCCGCAACCTCCGGGACTCCAGCTGCTGTTCAACTACAACTCCCAGCATGCACACTTATTCACCTGTTCTTGTGACACCCATAGAAGTGAAAGGAGGATTCTGAGAGTTGTAGTTTCAGAACAGCTGGAGTGCCGGAGGTTGCTGATCCCTGATCTAGGGCATGTCCAAAGGAAGAGAGGCAGTTGATTTGAGACCTGCCTACATTCAAGAGGTTGTGCCATGTTTTGAAGTTATCCCTTATCCACAGGATAAGGGATAACTAACTGATCGGTGGTCGTCTGAGCACTGGAACCCCCAACTGATCCTGAGATCGGGATCTGACCCTGGGTTCAGACCTGAGCGTTCTAGAAACGCGTTTTAGTCGCGCGTATTACATCGCGTTTTTGCAAATAGGAAACGCCCCAAATAAAGCTCAAGTACTTGTTTATGCGTAGGGCGTTTTACAGCGCGTTCGAACGCGCGGTAAAACGCGAAAATGTGAACCAGTCCCATAGGGAAGCATTGGTTTGCAAGTGTTGAGCGTTTTACAGCGCAAGTGTGAACTTAGGGTGATGGAGCGGCAGGTCAGTCATGCGAACTGCTGCTCCATTCATTCTCTATTGGACTAAGATATAGCGGAGTACAGCGCTTGCCCATTTCCGGCAGTCCCATAGAGAATGAATGGAGAAGCAGGGTGCATGCTTAACCTGCCACTTACATTAGATTGGGGGTTCGGTGGGGGCCCCGGGAGTTATACCCCCATGATCAGTTAGTTATGCCCTATCCACAGGGGATATCTTCAGAACGTGGTACAATCTTTTGAATGCTGGCAGGTCTCTCTTCATGTGGTCAGGCAACAAATACACAGTAAGGCCTATTTGCTAGAAAAGAGTCTGTTTTGTTTTGACCAATATTGCGCAAATTTTATCAAAAGTGCCCCAGATTCTTCTGGCACAAGTATCATGTCATACACCTACCATCTAGAAAATGTTGCATATACATAAATGCAGCATTTTCGGACGGGCCCACCCACAGAAGAGAAAACCGCTGGTGCCCCTACATTATAGGAATATGATGCCGGCATCTGCACTCCATTTTTTTCCACCGCTACCTCACGGTCTATAAATGACCCCTGTAAATGGCTCCAAGCAGATGCATTGGACGAGCATAAAACCACGAATATCAAGGCCAAGAATAAACCCCTTCAATTACTACATGAAAGTGTCAAAAAGCAACATTGATATTCTGAAGTGCTGGTCTGAAACATATGCTGCGGATTTTACAGACACCCCCCCCCCCCCTTATTCTTTGGAAACCCCCTGGAAAGATGCGCACATGACTGCTTGGACCCGACTGGCACTGTATTATTTTTAGGTCTGGGACTGAGTAATTATTTGGCTCCATTAAACAAACCTAATTATCCTTGAAACACAACTTCATGGTTCGTTTAGAACAGGATTACCCTGGGATATTCCCAGTTGTCAATTACCTAGTCTACTTCAGCCTCGTGACAGCCATTGGACCTGGAATATTCCCAGGTAGATGTCAATTACCTCGTCTGTTTCATCCTCATGAGAGCCATTGGACCTGGAATTAAAGTAACTCTGTATGTAGAGACAGGATTAGCGCATAGGTTTCATTGTGCGAACCTAAGCGTGTATATTAGGGAACTGTATGTGTCACTATGACTACGGTAAATGATAAGGAGTTCTATGGCAGTATGAAAGCACAAGGCTGTAGGTTGAGTGTATTTATACAGGTCAGGGAAAGCCAAGGTGAATTGCCTCTTGAACAGAGTCATTCTGATAATACATCTTAGGGAATCATATATGCACTAATTGCGGATTTGCAGGGTTAAAATCCATGGTCGAAAAATCTGCAGCATTTTCTGCTTTGCATTCAGAATGTTAAAGGGTCACTGAGTTTTCAGAAAACTTTTGATAAGTCATGGAGAAATAGCAAAGGTTTTGATCAGTTGGGGGTCCAAAGGCTGAGACCTCCATGATCCCTAGAGCGAGGAGAGAGAGAAGCGTGCACATATCACTGCAGGAGACCAAAGAGAGTCAGACCCATAGACTTTCTATGGAGTCCGCTTCATTCCCTTTCCTGAAGAGGGGAGAGCATGATATGCGCGCGCTTCTCTCCATGTTCAAGTGATCGGTGGGGGTTTGGCACTCGGATCGATAATTTTTCAGAAAATTCATTAACCCTTTAAAAGGGTTTTCTGGGATTTTTTTTTTATTTTTACTGATGACCTATCCTCAGCATAAGTCAGTGGTGGCGAACCTGTGGCATTGGTGCCAGAGGCGGCACTCGGAGGCCTCTCTGTGGGCACCCGCACCCTGGAAAAACTATGGTGTACCAATATGCCTTAGACATTTCCTGCCATTCATCAGCGCAGGGCACACTATGAACGGCACAGGCAGCGCACTGAATGTAGGCAGCTATTATTGCTAAATGATAAAGTACATGGAAGATATTCTATACTGGACTGCAGTATTCAGGTAACGTTTCTATGTTGACGCTTTGCTATAAATAAGTGGGTTTTGGGTTGCAGTTTGGGCACTCGTTCTCTAAAAGGTTCGCCATCACTGGGACAGGTCATCAGTATTATGATTGGTGGGGTGCGACACCCGGGACCCCCGCTGATCAGCTGTTTGAGAAGGCAGCGATACTCTGTGAGCACTGCAGCCTTCTCTCTGCCTTTCCTGGGCCAGTGACATTCATCAAGCTCGTAGCCTAGGAGTGAATGAGGCTGAGCTGCAATACCAAGCACAGCCACTGTACAATGTATGGCGCTGTGCTTGGAAAGCACTGCAAAGACCATGGTGCTCACAGGAGCGCAGCTGCCTTTTCAAAACAGCTGATCAGCAGGGGTCTCAGGTGTCGGACCCCCACGATCAGATACTGATAACCTATGTGTGCCCCATGCACACATAGGTCATCAGTTTTCAACATGTCATTTATACGTATATAGTGCCGTAACTTTGTTTCAATAACATCTAAACTTTTTCTTGTGGTTTTGTAGAGTCATTGTCAGGTGAGAAACCATACAGCAAATGTTACAGAGGTGCTGGTCATTTATTTTGAAGCTATTTTTGGGATCCATAAAAGATTTGGTCAGTGTAATTCCCTTGATTGATCAGTAACTCCGAGTCCTGGTCAGGTGAGATATCCCATGTATATGATATTGTGTCACACGTAGTAGTATAACATGGAGCAAAGTATATGAATGGCTTCTGTTAGTTGCTCCTTGTTATGAGACCTCTAGGAAAGCGCCGAGGCCGAAAGTCTTTGGTGACAAGGTCTAGTTGCCCTAGAGAATAGAGTGCCACAATTACAAAGACTGAGATATACACAGGATAGGATGTCAAATGCCTCTTCACACTCTCGAGACTTGTTAGAGCCTTGCAAAGTGATTTCTAAGCCTCCTGTTGACTACAGACTGTTTAGAAGCAACAAGAAAACAATTACTGTCACCCGGGCCGAGTTCTCGCTGTTCTCCGGCTGAATTATTAGCATGCATGGGAGAAAGGCATCTCACTGTATGGTGATGCCATATATATAATACAGTGTAGATCGGATGGATGCACATGGAAAAATATAGATAAAACTGTAATACTTCACCCACACATTCACCGCCAGTCTAGTCTTCTGGTCCTGTGACTGCTCAGCAAATCCCTGGCAGGAGTGGTGACATATTACCGCAAGTGATTGGCTGTTTTTTAAGTTTGGCGTCCATGGTTTGGGTTCATGTTTATCGAAGAATCCCGTTATGGATTCCAAATCGTTCTGGTCCGTGGTAGCGGAATCCATAACGGGATTCTTTGAGAACCCAAACCCAAACTTTGGAAGCAGAACTTAAAACACAAGTTCGCTCAACCCTATCGGTGAGTATTCCCTTTTCCAATGTGCTACTGGACGGTTGTCGGTATAGTTCCAGCTTCGGCTCTGTTAACACTAGTGTCAATGCTTAGATTTCTAATGTTTAAACGGGTAAACCCTTGGGCCGGATTTACATCATCCGCCCGCCACATCGTTTTCGTGCTTAACCTGAAGTCTTACATTTTGAAGGAATAAGCAATTGGCTGGGGTTTCGACAATTTTTCATTCCAGTACAATCAGCATTGTCTCCGATTGCATTCGGTTGGTCAGTTTATTTCTGTCTGTATGACATCAGTTGTCATTAGCTTTTTACATCAGTGAAAAAAAACCTGAAGAATACACTCCCAGCATATCGTAGCAGCCATCGGTGAAAAACAGACTGCACACGGATGGCCTCCATGCGCTGTTAGTTTGTTTCATTGACCCATCAGCTTGAATGGGCCAGTCCAGCGTGAAAAATAGATTAGGATAGACCCTGCTGTGATTTTCTCTAAATGGACGATGGTTAGTGAAAAAAAAAAAACTCATGTGAATATGCCCATTAACTTTAATGGTCCAGTGCCCGAGTTCCATCCATTCTACACTCAGCTCCCGGTGAAGAAAATCATTCATGTGAAAGCAGACTTACGGATTCCTTTAAACTTAAAGGGGTTGTGCAGGCCATATATATTGATGACCTATTCTCAGGTTGGCAGGGGTCCAACAACCAACACCCCCGCCGATCAGATGTTTGAAGAGGAGGTGGCGCTCCATGCGAGCAGGGCTTCCTCTTCATTACACTGCCCGCCGTCTTGGAAGTGCAGTTTAATTTGTAACTGCACTACGCCACCACTGCAAGGGAGAGGACGGGCAGTGTAATGAAGAGGAAGGAGAACTCACATGGAGCGCCACGTCATCTTCAAACTACTGATCAGCGGGGGGTGCCGAGTGATAGATCATCAATACATACTGCCAAACCCCTTTTATACAATGGCCTGAGGATAGGCCATCACTCTACCCTCTGTTTCCATCTCTCCATTTTGTACCGAGGTAAGCCATTATCTAAACGAACCATGAAGTTGTGCTCGGTTTTCTCATTCTTACATGTAATTTTTCTGTGGGATATTATCTCAAATGTTTTCTAACCAGTGCTCATTGAGAGAAATAAAATATTCATCCAACTTGCATTAAATTGCATTTAATAATCTATTAATCATTACATATTTGTCTTAATAATTAACCATTTGCCTTAGTAGTCGTGCCGCAGCCACGTTTGCCTTTGTATAGGGTGTCCCCATATCCTTTTGTGAATAAAGTAGATATATCCAGGTTATTCCTGATTGAATATTTCACAGGGCCCTCAGGCACGTCTTTAGAAACGGTCAGGGCAAAGGGGCTGGCGTGACGCAGAGCAGGCCGGTCTGGAAATAAAATGGAGGAAGTGTCATGCGGCAGAGAAGGAAGGCAGACTCCATAGCTCTGGGGCTGAAGCGCACATTGAAAGACATGTGTTTCTTATCAGTGCCTGTAGTGCTGCATATAATCTCTGAAACCTGCCAGATTTCTTCTGCGTTTGGGCCCTGCTTCCTCTTCTCAGTGATCCTGGGTAAGCACATGTCCTACATCCGCCACTTTCTTCTCACTGACATTTAGCATACTAGTTAATAATCATATCAAGGCCGGTGCCAAAGACGGCAGTGCTCAAGGAGAAAAAGTGTTAACTCCTTTTCCAGCCATGAGACTCCTGTTAAACAACCCCATTGTGCTCTATGTGGCCCCCATCTTCTTCTCGGACCGTGGAACGGACCCTGCACGGGTGTGCTGTCCGTATCTTTGAGATGAATGGGTCCACATCCGATCCACAAAAGACGCAGACCGAAACTACGGCCTTGTGCATGAACCCTTACTCCAGCATTTATGAATCTGGAGTAACATCTCCAGACAAAAGTGCTATTTCAAAAGATGGGTTAAATTTGACACATATTAAAGAGGATCTGTCACCTCTCCTGACATGTTCATTTTCGCAACTATTTGCAGCAATTCTGCAGCATCTATTCTTATGACTCTATGTTGTGCCATTCCTGTATTATACCTACTAGAAGTTCTAAATTACCAGCATTTTGCAGTGACGGTCCAGAAGGGTGTTACCAGTTGGGGGAATGTCTCTGCACATTCTCCCACTATCAAATCAGATGTGCATTGACACGCCCCCAACTGATACCACCCATCTGGGCCTTCATTGGAAACTGACAGCAATTCATTCATAACTTCTAGTGGGAATAATAGAGCGACTGAAAACATAGAATTATAAGAATAGATGCTCCATAGTTGTTTTCACAAGGAGTGATGCGCGTAAAGCAGACATGTCAGGAGAGGTTAAGCCAACATGCACTGAGACATAACTGACTTTATTCTCATCATAATAAATATACCCCTACATTTTTTTGGAAATTAAGAAAATGCAAAAAAAATTACAAAATTAAGAAGGTTGTCATAGTTTGGGATGCATTCACTTGGAATGTTTTGCTTCTGGTTCCATGTTAAAGATCTGTTGTCGTAATAGAACAATAGAAGAGGATGTATGGAATATATTTTATTACGACGCTACTGTATCCCACCCTGCTTTGTGTGTAGGTATGTAGTGTCTAGTGGCCCTACTTGTATGTATCAACTAGGAAATGGGCTCTTATACGCTCCCCATACAACACCTGCTGTAGGAAAAGGCAAGTAAGTATTCCATTTCCCCTTGACCGGTCTTGTATGATATAGTAACCGTACATTCCAGGCGATCCACGTAGACGCTGTATTTCAATGTCTCTTGTCTTCCTGTAAGTTTAAAATAAAACCACGCTCATTATAGGGCAGGCATGTCCAAACTCCGGCCCTCCAGATGTTGCAAAACTACAACTCCCATCATTCCTGGACAACCTACAGCTGTTAACCTACAGAAGAGCATGATGGGAGTTGTAGTTCTGCAACACCTGGAGGGCCAGAGTTTGGACATGCCTGTTATAGGGTATAAAGGAAGTAGACTCTGCATTGTGCAGTGTAGAAGTGGTTTATGTAGGATTCACACCATGTTATCACAAAGGTGTGTATGTGTAATATATATATATACTCTATTTTATATATGCACTGTATTTTTCTGACTATAAGACACACCTAGGATTTGAAGGAGGAGAATAAAAAAAATATTTTTCATCAGGCACCCATTCTTCATCAGACCTCAGATCAGACCCCCATCAGCCTTGAATCAGACCAGCATCAGATCAGTCCCCCATCAGCCTTGAATCAGACCAGCATCACATCAGTCCCCCATCAGCCTTGGATCAGACCAGCATCAGATCAGTCCCCTATCAGCCTTGGATCAGACCAGCATCTGATCAGTCCCCTATCAGCCTTGGATCAGACCAGCATCTGATCAGTCCCCTATCAGCCTTGGATCAGACCAGCATGAGATCAGTCCCCCATCAGCCTTGGATCAGACCAGCATCAGATCAGTCCCCCATCAGCCTTGAATCAGACCAGCATCACATCAGTCCCCCATCAGCCTTGGATCAGACCAGCATCTGATCAGTCCCCTATCAGCCTTGAATCAGACCAGCATCAGATCAGTCCCCCATCAGCCTTGGATCAGACCAGCATCAGATCAGTCCCCTATCAGCCTTGGATCAGACCAGCATCTGATCAGTCCCCCATCAGCCTTGGATCAGACCAGCATCTGATCAGTCCCCTATCAGCCTTGGATCAGACCAGCATCAGATCAGTCCACCATCAGCCTTGGATCAGACCAACATCAGATCAGTCCCCTATCAGCCTTGGATCAGACCAGCATCAGATCAGTCCCCCATCAGACTTCAGATTAGACGTATACATAAATAACCGCCACGGACGCGCTGCCACTCACTGCTCCTTGGTCTTCCAGCCCCTGCTGCACTGTGACCTGATGGCGCACAGCATCATGTCATAGAATGCGCCTACGTTCGCTATACGCAGTCAGGACACACTGCAGAGCGGGGCCCGGAAGAAAACCACGGAGGGCGAGTAGAGCTTCGCAGCGCTCACTCACCACACGACCCCCATGCTGATGACTGTTTCCATAATAGAAGTGGTCATTGGCATTCAGGCTATAAAACGCACTGCCACCTTTCCCTCAATTTTGGGGGGAAAAACGTGCGTCTTGTAGTCCGAAAATTATCATTGTGTACTGGTCCTGAGTTCTGGCCTGTATTATACCCCAGAGCTGTCCTTCCATATTCTGGTTAGCATTTTGTAACTGTGTTTGTAATCCAAAACCAGGAGTGAGTACAAATTTAGGCCTCCTGCACATGAACGTATTTTCTTTCCGTGTCCGTTCCGTTTTTTTTGCGGACCATATTTGGAACCATTCATTTCAATGGGTCCGCAAAAAAAACCGGAAGGTACTCTGTGTGCATTCCGTTTCCGTATGTCCGTTTCTCCGTTCCGCAAAAAAATAAAGCATCTCCTATTTTTTTCTAGTTTGCGGACAAGGACAGGCATTATTACAATGGATACGCAAAAATAAAGGATGCCATACGGAACGTCATCCGTTTTTTTTTTTTTGCGGATCCACAATTTGCGGACCGCAGAACACATACGGCGTGTGCATGAGGCCTTAATAGATGGCGTAGAACTTTTTCCATGATCTTTCTCCTACATTGAGTACACTCTCCTGCACAATACTGGCCAGGATATTGCTGTGTGAATGAGGCCCAATGCGGGTATCTCTCAGTAGTCCATATTGGCTCAGACTTTGCTTTGGTGATTTGTTAAAGGTGGTATAGTTAGAATAGGTCACTAATATCAAATCAGTGAGGGTCCAACATCAGGCACCCCCACCGATTAGCTGTTTATAGCAGGCATCAGAACCCAAATGGAGAATGGAGCCAGAAGCACAACTCCATTCTCTGGGTGGAGGCTGTGCTGGGTTACAGCAGCTCTCTGAGGGGCCCAGCACAGCCTCTACTCTATGGACAGGGCCTTCTGCCTCTGGCTCCAATCTCCTAGTTAGTTCTGGCAGCTGCTGTGAACAGCTGAGCAGCGGCGAGTGCCGGTTTTTGAATCTTCACCAATCTGATATTGATGACTTATCCTGAAAATAGCTCATCAATATCTATAACACAGGAAACCCCTTTAACTTTGCACCAGGCTTTAACCATGCAGTAATCTGGTGTAGGAAAAACTAACCTACTGCATTATAAAGTGCTCAGTAAGGATCCGAAGTCGATTCGCATAATACTTTGTTTGAGTACTGTACAGAGCGAGCCCTCCATACAGTATTAGAATGTATTGGCTCCTATGAGCCGAAGTTATTACTTTGCGAAGTCTAATAACTTCATAAATAAATTTCTACTGTGAGAAACGATTTCCCGATTCGCTCACCCCTAGTGCTCAGTTAAAGGGGTTGTCACAAAACAACTTCTATGTTTTTGAAAGCAGCACCTGGATCTGACTACTTTTGTAGTTGCATATAATTAAAAAAATTACAATAGCCAGTGAGCTATTCAATAAAATGTATCTGTACAGCGTCACCTGCTGTTTGCTCTTTTCCCTATTTTTTCTCCGCTTTGCTGAGCTTGTCGAACGTGCTCAGTTTAAATCTTCATTTGCCACCAGCCATATGTTCTGTTAAAAGCTGTGGCAGTTACAGGGAGAGAGCTGCAGCAGAAAGGACGCACTCCCTGATCCCTGAGCTGCCAGGCTGAAGATAATCTAGCAGAGAAATTGGAGCAATGAATGTCGAGATCTCTGGATCCATTTGCAATGCAGGGCTAGGTTCTAGCCTTGTTAGGAAGGTATTGTCATGTATTATATGATACCTGATTTTCATTTTTTACATCAATCATGACATAACCCCTCTAATCTTGTTGACGGTTTCTAATAGCGACCAAAACAATTGTAAATGCATTTTTTTTTACCCATAATACAGCTCAGGATCAATATAACATAAGATGATCAAAATGTTTTTTTTTTTATGTTGTAAAGTTATTCCGATGTGGCCTTTTTTAAGTTTCAAAGACTGATCACCTTGTGTCACACGATTTCAAATAAATGCAACTTTGTTCTTATGGAAATTAGTGGTACAGGGTACATAAACCAATAGATGATGTGTGCGCTTTAAAGGGGTTATCCAATTTCTTCATCTGTGTGCAGGGGGAAGCAGCGGGGATCGGGAGCGGGGTAAGTATATTACCGGTTGGGGGGGCCCAGCACATGGGCGGGGGGAGGTTGAGAAATTGGATAACCCCTTTAACTGTACGTCGCTCAAGTAGCGTTTTCTAATTTGGAGGTTTAAAGCTTTGTGAGAGCCCGATAAAGATAGAAAAATATGGAATATTCCTTCCAGAGAAAAGCATACAGGGAGCAGCATTGTTTTACGGCAGAACATGGAAACGGGCGCCTGGGTGAATGGTGACAAGAGCCCATTGTATGCAATGACTGCTTTCTTGATGGCACATAGTGAAAATCAACACAGTCTTCAGATAAAACTGAACTCTGCCGCACAATGTGAAATGGGCATAAGCCAGACAGTATGCAGTCCTATGCCGGTGCACAAGAAGCTCCATGTACAGTATGTATGTACTCTATAACATGCTGCCTGCAGCTCATACATCATGTTCAAGGTGACGGGTTCCCTTTAAAGTGCCAGGCATTGATATAAATCAGCCTAAACAGGATCCCCTCCGAAGGCCTGTAATCTCTGGCAGCACTTATTGGACAGTGTCACACTATGCAGAGACACCCCCCCCCCCCCCCTTAACCGGTAACACTCATCTGGAACCTCATTATAACCTGCTACTAATTCATTCATAACTTCTAACATGTCTTATAGATGAATGGCACGTTGGTACATCACTAGGTCAGGTGCCGCATGGGTGACAGGTCACCACAACGTCCAGAGATTGGCTGCCATTTCACGTGACCTCTGTATGACCCCTTTCCCTTTCTATGGCATAAATTATGGCGCGTGCCACAATTTGCGACATTTTGAGCTTCTCCCAATTTTCCAAAGTGACGAGAAAAGTAGTGTGGCTTAGTGGGACGTGGGTCTTTGGTAATATCCACTTGCATGCACGAGGACACACTCTCTCTTCACTGGAGGCAGCAGAACCTGACTCTCTCAGCATGGTGATGTCATCACGCTGGAAGCTTCAGGTCCTGCTGCCTCCAGTGAGGAGCGAGGGTCCCTGCATGTGCAAGTGGGTCATTTAATATATATATAATATATATTTTAACCCCTGAAAGGACATTTTTTTCCCTCTAGTGTGCCCATTTTTACAGGCCAATAGATGGATGCACACCTTTCTAAACGGCTGTTAAAAACAGTCCCGATTCCAATGGGGTCTGTCTGGCTGTGAAAGGAACCAAAAAATTATTCCTATTGTGATGCCTGCTAGTCACGTGGCATATAAACCGCCCCATTGACTTCGATTGGTTCTAAAAAAAAAAAAAAAATGGCCATGCCACGTTCGTGTGAATGTAGCCTTACAGATATTTGACCAGTTTCTGCCCAATCTGACCAAATTCTGTCCAAACTGATGTGTAAAAGACCATTTGACTTGATTGAGATCTGTCTCATCTGTGAGGAAAACCGTGTGGCAGCGATCTTTTGCCTGTTCATCAAGTGATTGCATTTTTATGTGGCGCATAAAACCATTGCTTTTAGGCAACACATAGCCTTGTGTAAATGGACATGCTGCCAGCAAACAGTGAATCGGTATGGTATGAGCGATCTCAGTAGGCAGGATTATCACCCCTACTCAACGATCAGGCGATTATCAAGAACATATGCGTCCCTCTCGTTAATTCTCAGTCACTTGGCCCATGTCAAAGAGCCTTAACCTAAAACCATATCTGTGTGTGTAAACTACCAAGTCAGACCAGTTTGGTCATCTGTAAGATCGGTTTCATGGGTCAGAAATCTGTGTGTGCAAAGCTCGTAGACCGGGTTGTCTCTGAAATCTATTTGTAGTCACGGTTCCATGTTCTTCCTCGCCATCCTCTGACCTCCATGATTTTGCAATCCTTGTTGGTTCTGTTCACAGTAATTTATGGGAAAATTTTGCACTGCGTGGTTGCCAGAGTACTAAACAAGCCTGAGTTGATTTTCTGAAGGTCATAGTATTTTTAGAATTTATTATCTTCATATTCGATGTTGGTTGCCAAACTTTACATCTATTACATTTGCTGAATCTAACGCGCAGAGCTAGTCTGTGTACCGTAGGAGCTGTGGCTTGATATGTTCCAGTTATTCCAGTCCTGACATTGTGCTTAGTGTCACATCTTCTCCATATTGTTGATACATGTACCTAATGATATTTGCATTGTATACTGCAGTAATTTGTGGCCTTTCTTTTTTTGCTAGCCAAAATTTATGGTCAGCATTTACTTTTGTCCGAGGTTTCATCATTTTCATCAGTGATTTCCATCACTGGACATACACATTCCATAGCTGTAGACCAACACTTCTGGTGGCGTCTTGGTCTCCTGGGAGAATTAGGCTAGTTACACGCTCATGTTAAAACTATCCAGCAGGCTCTTCTGGCAGAGGAACAGCCTGCATCGTAACCGGCTGAGGCTAGGTTCACATCAACATTTTGTTTTCTGTTCTTCTGACCTGTCACAAGAACAGAAAACAAAAAACGGATTCTGTATTTTGAGCATCCTTTATGCTCATTTTGCATCTGTTCTAGCCTTTTCCTTGTGAGATCCATTATTTTAGCCGGAAGAAAAGTTCTTTGTGGAGGACTTTTATTCCCATCTAAAATAAAGGTTCTCCCATTGGAAATGGCTAAAGCAAAATGCAAACGGATGCTTAAAAACAGAAAGCGAAACGGGGATGTAAAGTCTACCTAAGGCTACTTTCACACTAGCGTTTAAAGGGAACCTGTCACCAGGAAATTCACTGATAAAGCAGGCATGCTGCCTTGTAGGGCTCATTCTGCTGAATATAATGATACCTTTCACTTGGTGATCTGTTGCTTTATTTTGGAGAAATGGTACATTTATTCCATATGCTAATGAGCTGATTTGAGTCCAGTAGTTGATATGAGTCCAGCATTTTTTCTATTCAGAGCTGTAGCCCCGCCCCTATTCACTTCTTCAGATGTAAAATGGGCGTGGTTTATTACATCCTTCATTCAATTTAATAATTGGCGGGAAATGAATAACAGGGAATGCTAAGGTATTATATGTCTGAGGTAAAAAAAGGGGGAGGAATATACTATTGAAGTTACTAATTATAATAAGGGCTACTTTGTTCATGGGGTGATAAACACATGATGGCTGATAAGGGACATGTCGCCGTGGGTATGGCAGTTAGGCTTTAAAGTGAAAGGCAGCAAGGCTTGTATTGGCTATAATGCAGGTCAGTTTTTTAAACCACGCCCCTTTTACATCTGAAGAAGTGAATAGGGGAGGGGCTACAGCTCTGAATAGAAAAAACGCTGGACTCATATCAACTACTGGACTCAAATCAGCTCATTAGCATATTGATTAAAAGTACTTTTTCTCCACGATAAAGCAACAGATCAACAGGTGAAAGGTATCACTATATTCAGCAGAGTGAGCCCTACAAGGCAGCATGCCGGGTTAATCAGTGAATTTCCTGGTGACAGGTTCTCTTTAAGTTTTCCGGTATTAAGTTACGTCATAGGCGCTCAATACCGGAAAAAAAAACGCTTTGTCAATGGGGACAAAACTGAACTGAACAGAAAGGAATGCTCCAAAATGCATTCCTTTCCGTTTAGTTGCGTTCCCAGATCCGAGAGCAAACTGCAACATGTTTGCGGATGCAAGACGGATCCGGCATTACTCCAATGCAAGTCAATGGGGAGGATCCGTTTTCTCTGCCACAATAGAAAACTGATCCGTCCCCCGTTGACTTTCAATGGAGTTAATGACTGATCTGTCTTGGCTATGTTAAACATAATACAACCGGATCCGTTCATAACGGAGGAAGATGGTTGTATTATCTGTAACGGAAGCGTTTTTACTGGACCCTGCTGGATCCATCAAAAACGCTAGTGTGAAAGTACCCTTAAAGCTGAACCCCTACATACCGACATTTTCACCCAGGCAGCCTCTCTAAGGTCTTGTTCACCCGTCAGTTTTTTGATCAGTTATTTCCATCAGTTATTGTGAGCCAGAACCAGGTGCGGGTCAGAAACACAGAAAAGTTGCAGATTTTTACATTATACATTATCAATGTATAGCCTCCAATCCTGGTTTTGGCTCACAAAAACTGATGGAAATAACTGACGTGTGAACAAGGCCTAATATGCGCATCGGAGAATGCATTTCATGCTCTGATCTCATTTGCCCTGTGCTGAATCGCACAGGGCAAAGGCATTTTTAGGAGATCCGGTGATGTACTGTGCTCTCCATAGGGACTGCTAAGCATAGAATTCTGCCCAGCAGTGAGTCCGGTAACGCCACCAGCACTAATGGATGGGCTCTAGCGCTGCCCTAGCCTGTAAAACGGCTAGAGCAGTGCTAAAGCTGGACCATCAGAGCCGGTGACGACACCGAATACACTGCTGGGAGGAAGCCAGGAAGCTAGCAGTTTAAAAACATAAACAAAAAGCATCAAATGCTCCAATGCTTATATTGGGGGGCTGCCTGGACAATCCCTTTAAGGCCCCTTTCCGCATGGGCGCACTGCGTGACGTGAACGCATAGCACCCGCACTGAATCCTGACCCATTCATTTCAATGGGTCTGTGTACATGAGCGTTTTTTTTCACACATCACTTCTGCGTTGCGTGAAAAACGCAGCATGTTCTATATTCTGCGTTTTTCACGCAGCTCTGGCCCCATAGAAGTGAATGGGGCTTCAGTGAAAAACGCATTGTATCCACAAGCAGGTGCAGATGCAGTGCGTTTTCCACTGATGGTTGCTACGATATGTTGATTGTAAACCTTTGCATTTTTTTAGCACGCGTGTGAAAAACGCATTGCACCCGCGCGGAAAAAACTGAACGCAATTGCAGACAAAAGTGGCTGAACTTGCTTGCAAAATGGTGCGAGTTTTACTGAACGCACCCGGACCTAATCCGTCACGCTCGTGTGAAAGAGGCCTATAGCTGATAGGGCTGGAGCACCGCCAGACCTCATTGACTATAATTGGACACGGCAGGGATCCAACCTGTTACTGGCAAGCACTGGTTTTGATCCGGACAAATCCCAGCAATCATGTTGGAAACCATTATACTCAGTGGGCTCCGGCAGGGAAAGCAATGTCCCGCTGTGCCGGATGCCACGAGCTCTGGCAGTTATTTTTTTTCTGCCGGAACAGCCTTTCAGATAGTTTTGACGCTAGTGTGAAACTAATGTAAAATGTTCAGAAACAAAAATAAATTTTGCCCAATCCCTCAGGAGCCCACCATACACATTACACTGTCTGCTAGACCTTGTCTATTGCTTGTTGGAGGTTGAAACTGTTTTACGCTGATAAGGGAGGAATCCAACCTCTTCTCTTTCTGATAGAGCATGTAGGATACAATGCACCCATATCCATCCCCACTTCCACGTAAGATTGATAATCCGAGGAGGCTGTGTAGTCTTGCATACATACTGTAGACAGGTACGGGGTCTGGTGCCATGCTCCGATATTAGTTTGATAATGCACTAGAGCATGTGGCTCAACCCTTCACCCCAAGCACCACAAAGTGAAATTATTAAAATCGGTGCCCCCCTGTTTCCTGCTTCTGTATTGTTTTTCTCCATCTGATTAATATTGTACACGTTTGCTTTCATTCCTGCAGCTAATACCTGAAATGACGATAATCTCTTTTTATCTTGCAATGTTTTTTTATTATTACTGTACATATGAACATATTTGCAGACGGACAATACCATATTCTCATGTAGTTGGCATCTGTAAGCCATTTCATAATGTTTGCATGGTTATTTAGTGCATAAGCAAACTACGAAACAACCTTGCTCCAAGCTATGAGTGTAACCTCTAGCATTGTTAGGAGGAAAACCCCATCCTCTGGTCTTCAGCATTCCATAAGGCCTCTTTCACATGGTCAGCCGGCCAGTATTTGTCAGCATTTATATGCCAATACCAAGAGTGGGACCTACAGGTAAAGAGGGGATAATGGAAAGATTTTCATTTTTCTGCTCCTTCTCTACATTTTGGCTTAGAAATACTAATGAAAAATACCATAATATACTATACTATAATATGTATTTAGAAGCACAGGCCAAATTTAGAGGATGTACTGGCTATCCTTGCACCAGAAACTGAAATCTATGGCAGGTATATTTTATGTCAGTTCTGGGGTAAAATATGGTAACTTTGTGTTAAGGCCACGCCCCCTCTCAGTAAGTCCCACCCACTTTTCTCACCACTTTTAAAAAGTGTAAAAAGTTGCACATTATAGCGCAAAAATAATATGTGCTACAAGTTGCAACTTTTTTGCACTGATGCGTAAAAACAATTGTGAAATCTGTCCCACTGGCTTCCTGTTGGATAATAACCATATGTTCTTAAGTTCCAGGACCACAAATTTTAGTTAAAGGGGTTTTCCGAGTATTGCAGCTTAACCGTATTCACTTCAACGGGAATGAGCTGCAGCAAGACCATGTGACCGATGAAGAAGACTTCAGAGACCATGTGACAGGCCTGAAGACAGCTGATTGGCGGGGATGCTGGGAGTCTGACCTCTCAGTGGTCTGGTATGGATGACCTATCCTATCAGTATTTAAAGGGGTTGGCCCATCTCGCAAGTGCATCCTCCTCTCCATTCATCTCTGAGCCAAGCTGGACCTCGGTTATTTTCGGCACTTACATAACCGTGAATAGAGTGTGACTGCACTTGTGCAGTGGGACCTCATTCACTTTGTGGGTCCCATTATAGAGATAGCGATAAGCCACCACTGTGTGAGATCGGCCAACCCCTTTAAATATTGATAGGAAAAGTCATCAATACCAGATCACTGAGGGGTCAGGCTGTTTTCTTCATGCCTGTGATATTGCTTTTATCGGTCACTTAGGGGGTCATTTATAGGGGTTATTAAGACCGGCGTCTAAAATGACAATCTGTGGCATAACTAAGGGTATTTTCACACTTGCGGCATGTGGATCCGGCAGGCGGTCCCATCCCGCCGGATCCAGCATACCGCATGACAACTGAAAGGATTTGTAGACGGATCCGGCATATGGATCAGTCTACAAATGCATTGCAAGTCTGGATCCGTCTCTCCATTTGCCCTGCGGATTGACGGATCAGTCTTGTATTTTTTTTTACAGTCTTAAAGGTCTTTGCATGTGCAGACCGGAAGGATGGATCCGTCCTTCAGTCATTTCTTAATGCCGGATCCGACACTAATATAAGTCAATGGGACTGGCATTCTGTCATGTGTTCCGGCATTTCAGGACCGAGATAAAACCGCAGCATGCTACGGTTTTGTCAACGTCCAAAAAACGTTCACATACTGAACGGAAGACATCCTGGTGCATCCTGAACGGATTTCTCTCCATTCAGAATGCAAAGGGATGATCCTGATCAGTTTTTTTCCGGCATAGAGCCCCGACGACGGAACTCTATGCCGGAAAAGAAAAACGCCAGTGTGAAGGTACCCTAAGGCGGATTTACCGCCGCTTCTAAATGTTACGTTTTTTCCCGCCTAAACAGGTGTAGAAAATGATAAATGAGACAGGCCTTCCAGCCCATCCCCACCCACGCCCACAATTTTAGATCTGGCGTGAGTGGGGAAATGTCGCAGGTGGTTAGTTGGGCCGTCATGTGCGCATGATATACACCTAATATTGTATTTTTTAGTATAATAAATGACCCCCATAGTCTTGCTGCAGCTCAGTTCCATTGTAGTGAATGGCCTTGAGCTGCAGTACTAGGCACAGCCTACACACAATGTACTTGGTCTGCAGTAAAGAGGTCACATCTCTCACCCAAGCACCCAGTCCCCCTCAAACAACTGATCGGCAGAGGTGCACATAGACGGACCACCACTGATCTGATATGGATGATCTATTTGGAGGATTTGTCAGTATTTAAGTCCCGGAAACCCCTTTTTAATGATGTTTCCAATTGACACATCCGTTACACAGGAGCAAAAAGAATGCAATGATGTTAATCGACAGAATTGTTTTCTAAAGTAGGACTGTGAACTGCGAGGCACTCTCACCGGGCAATTTACAAGTAGCTGAGAGAACACCACTGCTGTGCTAGGACCTATTGTGCCACATTTATGTGCAAACTCAGATTCCTGACTCATGAATCATCTGCGCGTTTTAAACCAGCTGCTTGTCATTTGCCAAGAAGGTTTAATTCACATCCTTGTTGATAGACGATTACACTTCCAAACAATTTATTTATATTCAATGCAGAAATTGCAAAAGTCCATAAAGCCCAAAAGCAGAACCAGGAACGCATAACGATGGCATTCACATTTCGGCTTACCCTGTCCCTTAAAAGCCATCTTAAGGCTATCTTTTATGTGGACCGATGTTACAGGCCGGTATAGGGAATGGTTCAATCCCAATAATTGCCTGATGGTCAGAAGAGTTGAAAGCTGCATTTACGTGCCACAATCCTACCCACTCTATATAGACTCGTCCCTAATTCCACAGGGAGATGTGCTGCATAGAAATAGTGTCTCCCAGCACCGCTGCTGATCAGGCTGCAGCTCGCTGAGAGAGCATACATTGGTCACACGGCCTAGATGCGGCAAAGTACCTTTCACGTGACTGTCGTGCCGCATCGCGGACACCATAGACTAGCATTACAAAATATGTCGTACAACGCATTTTGCAGTCTAGTTGTACCCTATATTCCGGGCGACACGTGGTCTTATAGCCCTAGCCTTAGAGTAGCCTGATTGTGCTAGTCAGCAAGCTGTAAGCAGCAGTGTACACCAGTCAGTTCTGCCTCATTATTAGGCCCTAGGCTGTTGTATGCAACTGCACCGACCACTCACGTCCGCTAATGACAGGTTTTGGGTATTGTTCTTGAAGCAGATCTATTAGTGTTTATCGGATACCTGAATAGGTGGAGGTACTATTGAAGTAGCTGCTTCCGGTATTAGCTGCTGTCACCTTAGCAGGAGTGGCAGGTCTGGTAATGGCACAGGTATCATCTCTGCAAACACTCTGCTATATATAGTGGCTGCAGCTGCAGAGGGATCCCTGGAGCAATTCAGAAAGTAAACGGAGATCTAGATTAAACAATGGTGCAATCTGCCAATCATCCTGCCGTGCACTATTGTATTTGAGAGCACTGCCTAAGTTCTCAGTTATTTTTGGGTGTGCTGCAACAGAAAAAAAAAATTTCTTAAAGGGAATCTGTCACCACAAACCTAACTAACGTAACTAACAGCATCAGCCTCTGTAGATGTGTGCTTGTCAGCATATTCTAAAACTGTTTGTCCCACCTCGATATGTGCCGCCAATCCTGAGAAAAATCCCAGGGCTCGCCTCATTTTCTCTGTCGGCCGTGCCCCCACCACTTTGACTGACCACGTCAGGCAGTGTAGACGTGCTCATGCCTGGCCCTGAAGTGTCGTGGTACGGAGGTGGAGATCGGCAGGCAGGTGGGCGATCTCCATCCGTGTACTGCGTGTGCACCGAATGTGCTACCGCAAGACTTCAGACATGAGTATGTTTGTTCTAGCGGTAAGTAGAAATATATTTCTTTTATTTACACTACATAACTTCATGTATTACAGTACTTTCAATACTTTGCCCTTTAAAGTGAGTTTCTGGCTTTGCATAAAATGTAACGTAACTTGGGGAGAATATAGTGAATGTACCTGGTGTCATAATGGCCTCCATTACATCCAGGGAATGCAGGTACAAACATGCATGCTGAGCCCACTCTATACCCCTCCTGGTGCCAGACGGCTTCCAATGAATGCAATGAGAGCAGACTACAGCTTTATACAGCTTTATACTTACATTAATTAAATTCAGCCTATGGGTTATTAGGGTTCAGGTTATCGAAGCATCCCATTATGGATTCCGCTACCACGGACCATAACGGCATTTGGAACACGGGGTGAAGGACCTGGGGTGATGTCACCGTCATGTGATCAGTGCAGGGGGCGTGGCTCAGTACTGGATTGGATAAGAGGTGGTAGCCTACGACCTCTTATCCAATCCTGTGCTGAGCCACGCCCCCCGCACTGATCACATGACAGTGACGTCACCCCAGGTCCTTCGTGTTGTCCAAGGTTCGGGTTCATTGAAGAATCCCCTTATGGATTCCAAATGCGGTTATGGTCCGTGGTAGCTGAATCCATAAAGGGATGCTTCGATAACCCGACGCCGAACTTAAAACACAAGTTCGCTCAACTCTACTCAACACTACTCCTCCCCATACTCTGGAGGAGATCACTGCATGTAATAGTAGAGATCTCCTCCAACAGCGAGCAGCAGATTCCTTCCCGACAATCTGCTGCTCTGTCATCCCGTGTTACTGCACAAAATCTAAAAAAGAGCCTTAGACATTCAGTAATTGTTGACAAAAGAGCTTTCAGCCTGCAATGAAGATTGCTGTTTTGGCCCAGCTGAATATGCAGATCGATTCTGAGGAGGCGCTGAAATAAGCAACTGAAAGACGCCTCTGGTGCCAGCTATCTCTGGTGTAACAATAGCAACAGCCTGCCGGCTAAATGTGATCTTCCTAAGTATTACAATTCCCCAAAGCCATCCTTTTCTCTATAGCATGGCACAGTGGTATGAAGGCAACAGCTAGAGAGTGATGACAGCAAGGCAGGGCTCCTTACACTGCATAGTCATATCTATGCCCAGTGGCTAGGGCAGTGCCAAAATGTAATTATGTGGGTTGATTGTACTGTTTTTCTGGAATAATTATATACAACCTATTAAATATGTTTGTTTGGTTTTCTTTTTTAATTTAATGCTAAAATGACGCAGGCTGGGATTCTGTTGTTGACCATTGACATTCTTAAGAAGATATGAATTCCTGGTCGGAGATGATGAAGTTGATAGCACTGTAATAAAGAGTGCCGGGCGTTCCTGGTCTTTTGCTTACCAAATTCACCGCATGGAAGCAAGTTGATTTTCATTTTGTAAATCGCACATCAAGTTGGAACTAGAGAATCAAGAATGAAGATTTTCTGCCGTAAGCTTAAGGGCTCTTTCACACGAGTGTGTCCTTGCGGGAATCGCGCTCCGCGTGAGAGAGAGATCGTGCTGTCTGGACTACAGAAGCGTAGGGCATTATCATGATTTATGTCAGTTTGATTCTGTAACACACAGGTCATACAGAGGCACACAGCATTATCAATCATGATAATGCCTTGTGATTCCGTATGTCCAGAACGCAGGATCCCTCTCTCACACGGAGCTTGATTCCCGCAAGGGACACGATCATGTGAGCCCTAATACTGAGGACAAATTTGCTGAATTAGTTGCATGTCTTAAACGGAAATTTGGAGGTGGTAATAGAAAAAGGTCCCAATTTAAGACATGCGGATTGGGCGATAGCATAAAATTATGGTATGTGTGAAGGCACCGTTAGGCTTTAGCAAAAAGTTGTATAAGTGGTAGTGCAGTAAGCCCCCGAAGATGGGAGAAGTAGTGGATCTGATGAAGTGTTGTGTCATGGTATACTCCTTCAGGCCGTTGCTCCCTGAGGAAATATAATACTGAAGAATGAGGCCAGAATTAAATGTTAGAAAGCGCAACATAGAACTTCAAATGCATTCAATAGCAGCAGATTTTGAGTGCAATCTTCTGGCACCAGAAAGGATTATGGAGGCAGGTTGGATGGCTGCAATTTACCACTGGTGTAGTATTCTGGGTGATGGGTGTCTTAGCCATAGTCCCTCACCTTACAGTAGTGTCTTCAAATGCTAGTAGTTGTTCATTCTGCTATCTGTCTTCTCAAGGATTTACTTGAGGTCTTATATCACTGTAATTTACTTTGGAGAATTCTCTCTAGGACCAAGAGCTCAGACATGTGCTTCCTTTCTCCTCAGTAGCTCAACAGGAACTCCCCCTCTTAAGAGGAAGCAGGACCAGTCCATTCCTACCAAGAGGGAAGTAACAGGGTGGTTACCCTTGTTCCTGACTAACCCTTGCGGACTGCAAAACACTTGTCGTCTGAATGTAGCCTTAGAAGGAGAATACCGAATGCACATCATACTTTAAAGTAGCATGCCCACAAATTTTTTTTATTCTCTGACCTGTTAGAAAAGGTACATGATGTAAACTATAGAGATGATAATCTTCTTATCGGTGACTATATTTGTGAGTTAGAACCTCCTCTCTGATCCTCAGCTGTGTCATGTGACCCACAATCTGCTCTCCAACTGAAACAGGGCAGGAAGTCAGTTACTTCTTTATTTATTCCTATATTCCTATAAGACTGAGTAAGGCTCCCATAGGAATACATAGAGAAACTGGCTTCCTGTCCACACATAAGATACTGTGTTTTCAGGAGAGTCAGCATGCTGGTCACATGACACAGCTGAGGATCAGCAGTGAGAGGATCCCTCACAAATACTGGTAAGAAAATTACATTCACTGCAGTTTACAACATGTACCTTTCTAACAGGTCAGAAAATACAATTTTTTGTAGGAGTGCTACTTTAACTTCCTTACAAACACTGTTAAAATTTGGTTTGGTCCTGGGATGCTTATCGTGGCCACAGCTGCAAGGAGGATCTTCTATTAATTTTCAACTCCATAGGGTTGAATGAATAAATGCATTCCATAGAGCTGTCTGTATGGATGGTTTTACTGAGCAAATGAAGTGATTGACCGCTTAGCCCTCTGACACAGCATTGAATAATAGATTTATATACGTGTGACATCAAAGCCATAGCCATCGGCTTAGTCTACGCTAGTGCCTCAGCTATTTGTCTCATATTTGTAGTTTTAGCTGTTAGTAATAAAGTAATACATTACATATTAACTGAGCGTCGGTGGAATGTCTAACACAGAACAATGTAGTATTATTTTAGCTTTATGGTTCATAATGTATTTTTAGTCAACAGGAGTAGATTTCCATAATCTCAAGAATTTTTTACAATGAAGGAGTTTAGAATTCTGAATTATTATGGTCTTCATGTGCCCCATTCCGTGACCAACTGAGGTGGCCTACAGTGATGTTTGTGGTTAGTGACTTGAAGCATTCAGCGTGGCTCTTTGGAAACCTCATTAGTACAGAGAACCTAAGGACTCTTTCGTAGGCCCATGATGACATCCATGACAAGATGGTCAGTGATTCATTTGTGAAGATGTCCATGAGGGATACGTATTCCACAGACACAGCTAGGCTGAAAATTAAAAGGGTTGTGCCCGTGTTGTGTCCATGGTTTTCACAGACACATAGATATTAATGTGCATGAGGCATCCGTGATAATGGATAAAAACAGGGCATTCTTCTGTGGTGTCACCACAAACCCATTGTCCATGGAAGGCCCTTTGGTGTTTTGAATACACACATTTAAAGGGTTTCTGTCACCAGAAATACCTAAATTAAACTGTCTGACATTAGCGATGTGCTAATGTCAGCTGAACCTAACTGGCCTATTCCTAGTTTTATTCATGCCCCCGTTACTCCATATATGTAACTTTTATAATGTGCAAATTAGCCTCTAGGAGCAGGGGGAGCGTTGCTCCTAGAGGCTCTGTTCTCCCACCTCTGTCACCTCCCTCCAAGCATAGATAAAGAAGGACGCTCACTGGCTGCCGACTTCTTGCCTGGGCTTAATATTTCGTGGCCCAGGTGCAAGATTTACCATGCACTCAGGGCCAGCAGGAGAATGCGAATGCTGCCTGGCCCTGCCAATCAAGACTAGGAGGGAGGTGACACAGGTGGGAGAACGGAGCCTCTAGGAGCAGGAGCAACGCCCCCCTGCTCCCAGGGGCTAATTTGCATATTATAAAAGTTACATTTATGGAGTAACGGGGGCATGGATAAAACTAGGAATAGGCTAGTTAGGTTCAGCTGACATTAGCACATCCCTAATGTCAGCCATTTTAATCTAGGTATTTCTGGTGACAGAAACCCTTTAGGTCAATGGATAGAGACTAGTGGATAGTCCATGATTCACTGATGTGTGAAAGGGACCTAAGGGACAGGAACACCTTTGTCTTTCTCATGAGAACTGGTTCTTAAATACAGGTTTAGATCAGAAGAATGAGAGCGGTTGGCTCATTTACACATCTTATACCCATATCTATCATTATTTATTATGTGGAAACTTTACCTCTTATGTTGTTGGTAGCCTCATTTTTAGATATTAGATATCTGTTTGATATTGAATTTCTGTTTTTAAGAATTTACAATATTTTAACCACTATTTAGATTGCTTGTCAGCAGGCACTTCTCTATATATTGCTTTTTATACTTGAGGAAACAGGTGTTGTGCGCCTTGCCTTCTTCTGGAAGTAGCTGCTCAGCATTAAGCTTCGGTGTTCAGCCAGGCGGATCGAAAGTTGGGGAGGAAATCATGGGCATGTCATTGTTCTGTTTCTGAGCTGGTGCTTGCCTGGGAGGAGGTCTAGAAACTCCATTATATCCCCAGTATATTAAAGGGAAATTCTCTGTAAAAGAGCTCATGTCAGCTGGATCAACCCGGTTAAACAGGCATGTTGCCCTGTAGGGTTGATCTTACTGATTAAAACAATACCTGTCCAGTGATAATGAGTTGTTGCCTTCCTGAGCAAATGATTATAACTGGTTAGATATATATTCAAAAGCTTAGTGTAAATAGGATTTCACAACCTTGTCAGGCAGAGAGTTTCATGGTCTCACTGCTCTTACAGTAAAGAATCTGTGAGGTTGATGAAACTTTCTTTCCTCTGGATGTAGAGGATGCCCCATCATCATGGTTACAGGTCTAGATGTGAAAGTATGATTAGGTTAATTTTACACAAGTGAGGGCCTTTTCACACTTGCGTTTGGACGATCTGGCATAGAGTTCCGTCGTCGGGGCTCTATGCCGGAAGAATAGTGATCAGGATCATCCCCATGCATTCTGAATGGAGAGAAATCCGTTCAGGAGGCATCAGGATGTCTTCAGTTCAGTCACTGAACGTTTTTTGGACGCAGCAAATACCGCAGCATGCTGCGGTATTCTTTCCATCCTGGGATGTGGAGCAAAACGCGTCCGTCATGACCACAATGCAAGTCAATGGGGACAGATCCGTTGTCTCTGGCACAATCTGCCACAATAGAAAACAAATCCGTCCTCCATTGACTTTCAATTGAGTTCAAAACGGATCCGTTTTGGCAATGTTAAAAAATAGTTAAAGTTAATACAAGCGGATCCGTTCAAACGGATGCATGTGGTTGTATTATCTGTAACTGAAGCGTTTCTTTCCGGCATAGAGCCCCGACGACGGAACTCTATGCAGGAAAACAAGAACGCAAGTGTAAAAGGGCCCTGAGTTTTGTGAACGGACAGCATGCAGACGGAACCTTGACCCATTCATTTCGATGGGTATATGCACATAAGCATAATAATGTTTTTATTGACCTTATCTTCAAAAAAGTTCACAGATTGTATAGTTTTTCACGCAGGACTGGTCCATTCTAGTCAGTGGAAAAAAAACTGACCATACTCGCATGGCATCCGGATGCACCCTGTTTATCACTGATGGTTGGGGGGAATTTATCATGAGAGGAAAATTTGAAGTCCGTTCTGCTTGAACCTGTGTTGGAGTACTTTATGCCACATTTATCAAATGTCTCGTGTTACTTTATAAATTTGTCTTATCCTTAAACCTAACATTTCTGTGTTGAAAAGCTACTCCAGTTTTCCTACTCCTGGAGTGACATGGAGCCTTTTTTTCAAAAAGTCTCAATGATAAATCTGGAGTGAAACTCATTAAATAGTAACTAAACTTTTTGAATACATTTTTGTTAGCATGTCCCCAATGCCCTAATAACAGTTTTTGTAATATACTTTATTAATGTATTTTGTATTTATAATAGACCCCCCCCCCCCCTATAAAGCGCACCTTTCTCTGTGCGCTTAAAATTCACTTCTCTGTACAGTGGAGTACGGAGGAGACATTTCCTTAATGGGGTCACAGCGCAGTCAGTACAGGCAGGAGCACACATTGCTGCTCCTGCCTGTGCCCCCCAGAGGTTTACTAATTGCAGGCGTAGCACATAGATACCCTGTGACATGCAGGACTCTTAGCTGAGCGACGCGGGCACAGGCAGGAGCCGCTCCGCTAATCCTTGCATAGTACAGGGTACCCATGTGCTATGCCAGCTATGCTATGCTTCCAATGTGCGCTCCTGCCTGTACACACTTCTACTGCGGCCTCATTGAGAAAATGTGTTCTCCGTACTCCGATGAGAAGTCAGCGGATTTTAAGTGCACAGGGAAAGGTGCGCTTTAGGGAGGGAAAAGTCTGTTAAAAATTCAAAATGCATTAATAAAGTATACAAAATGTTATAGCATTAGGGACACGTTAACAAAAATGTATTTAAATGTTTAGTTACTCTTTATCATAGCTAACCACACCCACTTTTCCACTCACATTACAAAACTAGAGTGGCGTCAAAATTTTGCGCAAGCGAGTGCAAAAAGTTGCAAAAGCCCTATTTTTCCAACTTTTTGACACCAGAATTCCGGAGTGAAGGTATGATAAATCAGGGCCACTGAGTCTTATTCTTTAGTTTTTCTTCATACACGTCCAAATGGATGCGATCCTGAGAGAAAAGAAACTGAAACACTGAACACAATTGCTGACAAAACTGATTCAACGTGTATGAAACCCAACAGTTTTTCACTGAGCAGACCCTGACACGTTCCATATCGCTCATGTGAAAGAGGCCTTAGAAAGATTTTTATACTGTCCATTCATATATGTGTACATTGTGATTAGGTTGTCCCTAAGCTGTATTTATTCCAAACTAAATAAGAGTACTTACACATCTGCGGAGGCAGATCCAACAGGCTGTTCTAGCAGAGAGCAGCCTGCCAGATTTCACCAGATCCAGCATTGCCAGATTCCACAGTTCACCTCTGGATCCCCATTGACTATTATGGTGTGTGGTGGTGATCCAGCCACTTTCAAGCATAATTGCCGGGTTTCAGTCAGGCTAAGAGCTGGCATTTCTGCCGGATCAGACATGCCATAGATGCAAACATACCCTAACCCCAAGTTTGTCAACCTATCTTTGTACTGCAGTACACCAAAGAATGGCCGCAAAAATGTTTTATTCTCTGACCTGTTAGAAAGGTACATGATGTAAACTGTAATGAAGATAATCTTCTTACCAGTGACTGTATTTGTGAGTTATAACCTCCCTTGTGATTCCCAGCTGTGTCATGTGACCAGCCCTCTGATCTCCAGCTGACACAGGACAGGAGGTTCTCTATTCATTCCAAGGCTCCCATAGGAATACATAGTGAAACTGACTCCCTGTCCACACATAAGATGCCCTGTTATTTGGAAAGTCTGAGTGCTGGTCACATGACACTGCTGAGGCTCAGAAGGGAGGTTATAACTCACAAAAACATGCACTGGCAAAAAATTTCCTTCACTGCAGTTTACATCATGGACATTTCTAACAGGTTAGAGAATACATTTTTTGCGGGAGTTCTTCTTTAATTAAATTGTCCCCCCTCTGCACCGCTCTAATTCAGTTATGCCCTCCTTATACACAGATGCCCGAAATTGGATTGTCAGATTTGTATAGCGGCAAAGCTATGTCCTTGTCAGGAGCATCCATATTTCTTTTGATGCATTCCATACATGCCATGAAATGAATTTACTTGTGCTTTAAGTCGTACAGACTGGGAGACGTTACTGTTTAATCTTTATAATGCACATTTCTCCCTTTTTATTATTCCCCTTCCTTTGATGTGACCTCTACTTGGTGCGTACAGTGCATTGACCTAACTTTCTCTTCTGTCCTACTCTGTGATTGTCCTTCGGTGATATTGCATAGTAATTGTGATAATGGAATTGTTGTCTTATTACAAGAGCTTGCCTACTCTTTCCTTCTGTGTCCATAAACTAAAGTATATCAGTGCTGTCTGCACGCGGCTAAATGTGTTCCCAGCCTCTCCCATATACAAAGATTTGTGGGTCACTCTCTCTAGTAATTAAAATCTGGTTCTCAGAAGGGGTGTTACTCCCAAGACCTTAAATTATCACTAGGCCGTGCTCTAAAGGCCCTTCTGTGTTTCTGCAAGCCTTCATTTTCTGCAGGCAAATGCTAAATATAAGCTATAATTGGCAGTTTGTGTGTGTGCATATGGGAGAGATATCAGGAAAGGGTATACAAGAAACTGGTCATTTTGGTTCTCCTATCGCACTGCAGGCGTCGTCTATTATTGAGTATTTGTCACACCGAAATATTTCTCATCTTTAAACAAAGTGAATATTAGAATGATAGGCCCAAGGAATGTTTTCCTGCAGTTTTGCCATGTTTTCTTGAAGTGGTTTTGTATGGAAGAATGTAGCATCTCTTGGGAAAAAACATGGTTTTATGTATTCCATGCAGAGGTTGTGCTACATTTTATTTCTACAATAGTAAAAACACTCCTCATAGCTTTTTTGAGGAGTGTTATTAACCAAGGAGGAGTCCAAAATAAGACACTAGTGGCCTGAGGTTAATAAGGTGCTGGGTGGCTGCTGGTTTGGGGTTAATAATGTGATAGGTGGCTGGTGGCCTGGGCTTAATAAGACCCTGGGTGGCTGGTGGTCTGCGGTTAGTAAGATGCTGGGTGCTTGGTGGCTTGGGGTTAATAAGTTGCTGGGTGGCCTGGAGTTAATAAGACCCTGGGTGGCTGGTGGCCTGGGGTTAATAAGACCCTGGGTGGTTGGTGGCCTGGGATTAAAAGGACCCTGGGTGGCTGATGGCTTGGGATTAAAAGGACCCTGGGTGGCTGATGGCCTGGGATTAAAAGGACACTGGATGGCTGATGGCCTGGGATTAAAAGGACCCTGGGTGGCTGATGGCCTGGGATTAAAAGGACCCTGGGTGGCTGATGGCCTGGGGTTAATAAGATGCTGGGTGGCTTGTGGACTGAGATTAATAAAACCCTGGTTTGCAGGTGGCTTGGGGGTCAATACGATGTTCCGTGGCTAGTATCCTGAGGTTAATAAGACGATGGGTGGCCTGTGATTAATAAAACATTGGGTGGCTGGTGGCCTGGGGTTAATAAGACCCTGGGTGGCTGGTGGTCTGCGGTTAGTAAGATGCTAGGTGCTTGGTGGCTTGGGGTTAATAACATGCTGGGTGGCCTGGAGTTAATAAGACCCTGGGTGGCTGGTGACCTGGGGTTAAAAAGACCCTGGGTGGTTGGTGGCCTGGGGTTAAAAAGACCCTGGGTGGCTGATGGCCTGGGATTAAAAAGACCCTGGGTGGCTGATGGCCTGGGATTAAAAAGACCCTGGGTGGCTGGTGGCCTGGGGTTAATAAGATGCTGGGTGGCTTGTGGACTGAGATTAATAAAACCCTGGTTGGCAGGTGGCTTGGGGTCAATACGATGCTCCATGGCTAGTATCCTGAGGTTAATAAGACAATGGGTGGCCTGTGATTAATAAAACATTGGGTGGCTGGTGGCCCGGGATTAATAAGACACTGGGTGGCCCGGGATTAATAAGACACTGGGTGGCCTGGGATTAATAAGACACTGGGTGGCCTGGGATTAATAAGACATTGGGTGGCTGGTGGCCTGGGTTTAATAACATCCTGAGTGGGATAAATTTACACACAGGCTTAGCCAAGGGATAAAGTAGAGAGTCAGATACACTATATTAGACTTATACAGGATTATCCACAGTCTAATATGCTGTATCGGGCTACTTTATCACTTGGCTATAAGTGGCTGCTGTAAATACTACCCACTAGGGTCAAGCTGATAAGAATTTAGCTCTAATAAATGTTCATGAGCTGTTAGCAGTTCATAGATAAAGGGGGTCATTTATGAACATTTTTACAACAGTTTTTGATGGCGGGGGCTGGACTTCACATGTAATAAATTAGGCAAATCCTCCAGCAGCACGGGGAAGGTGGGGGTAGACAGTCTTTGTAAATGACCTCCAAAGACTACACATAAAGCAAGCAAAGCAGCTCCATGACTGATTCAGGCCAACTGAAAAAATTATTTTTAGCACCAAATGAGTAAAATGCAATGATAAAGAATTGCCCCAAAGATGTGCATAGTCTTTAAAGTGGCAGAAGGCTGCATAGCCATTGGGTGAGGGCATTATACCCTATCCCTGTGATGGCTAACCTACGGCACCCCAGCTGTGGTAAAACTATGGCTCCCAAGATGTACACTTGCTTGGCTGGTTCTCAGAACTCCATGGAAATGAATGGTGCATGCTGGGAGTCGTAGTTTCACCACAGCTGGAGTGCCGGAGGTTAGCCATCACTGCTCTTTTCCATACATTGCTTAAATGGAATCATAATGTTAACCCAGCATCCTGGTGCACCCTCCAGCAGGTCGTGCACTAGACTGAAATCTGCCGCAGCCTCCTAGCTGTAGTAGATTTTTTTTTTTTTTTTTTTAAATGTGCGGGGCCCACTGGACCTGCTCACTACCACCCCTCACCATGCCCTCTTCTTGGAAAGTGGCGAGGGCGGTGTAGAAATGCCACTTGCAACTAAACTGTGTCGCAGTGGCGTTCAACAAGTTGCAAACTGCAGAATACTGGCGTGGGGGAATTAATAAACCCCCCCCCTAAAAGTTTAAACACTTGTTTGTACTAGACCTAATTGTAGAGTTCTGGGCACTGTCAAGTCAATGACTTTACAGGTGGTGGAACGGCTTTTGTAAATGGCTTCTTGTTGGACAGCCAATAGGCCAGATTTTCCATTACAGCTCTGGAACAGGTCTGTAAACCTTGACAAGAGGAGCGTTTATGTATGCTTATTCTCTGTCCATTATAGGCAGCTTTTAACTGGCGTTAATATGTCGCAGACGTAGCAGTAAAGTCCTTCCAGGGGCTGCGCACTGCCGTCAGGAGTTTGGCATCTGTCAAGAATTTGGACAGAAAACGACCGGCAGAGCCAGGGTTTTTCGAGCTGTGTAAACCTCAGAAAGTTGTGATATTTCTATACATCTCCGCATAGGGTTTGTGCAGAGCTTCTCACCAGCGGATACTGGGAATGATGACCTGTTCTCATGGGAACGGCTTTCTTTTAGCCATATAGTCTTACATCTTGCGTTAATGTTTATCCATCTTGATATTTTTCCCAGTGCTTTGTTAAGTAGGGAAAACATCATTTTTTAATGATGTCATTGGAGCTCTCCTAAGTTGCTATGAAGGTCGTGTAATTAAATGGGCAACAATATATTTTAATCTTAAAGGTTTTTTTTCTGGTTTTCCGTTAATGTTGATGGTCTAAACTTGGTAGTCAGGCCGCCACTTCTCAGCAGAAGGAAGGGGCCACGTCACCCCCTCCGTTGTTTAAACAGGCACAACACCATACATAGTCGTGTCTGTGCCTAGTACTGCAGCTCGGTCTCATTGAAGAAGATCAGTAGGCCCGGGGGCCCCGGGACTTTAATCTACCACCCATCTAATATTAGGAGCCCGAGTGATATTTACGGAGCACTGACACGCTGCGGATTGTGTTGCAGAATATTCCGGGACAGAAAATCGGTTTCATTCGTTTGAATGGGACAGCAAGCACGTGGATTTCTGCTAACCACTTTCAGGTGAATAGAACTGATTTTCAGTAGTGGAAATTTGTGCAACAAAATCCGCAGTGTGAGGGCACCCTTATAGGGCATCTGTCAGCAGATTTGTACCCATGACACTGGCTGACCGGTTACATGTGCGCTTGGCAGCTGAAGACATCCGTGTTGGTCCCATGTTCATATGTGTCCGCATTACTGAGAACTTTGATTGGCGGGGTCGGGCATGATGATGATTACACTGCCTGGTCCTGTCTATCAAAGTGCCGAGGATGCGGCAGTTGCAGAGAAAGCAGAACCTCTAGGTGTAATGGCAACACCCCCGTTGCTCCTAGAGGCTCATTTGCATATATTAAAACATTTCTCAGCAATGCGGACACATAGGAACATGGGACCAACACAGATGCCTTCAGCTGCCAAGCGCACATGTAACAGGTCAGCCAGTGTCATAGGTAGGAATCTGCTGACAGATGCCCTTTAAAACCTTGTTCACATTTCTGTTTTTCACTGACGTGTACTGTCTGCATTTTCCATTGATTTTAATGTGTCTGTTCACACATCAGTATTATTTTTTACTGAGCACAAGTCAGTAAAAAAATCACGGATCCATGCACTGCTTTGGTCTGCGATTCAGACTAAACATGCCCATTATAGACTGTGAGTCCGTGAAAAAACACACACACAACACAGATGCTATCTAAGGCACTGTTCACATCTCTGCTGTTGACTTCTTTAGTTTTGCTAGAACACAGCCTAAGGTCTTGTTCACACGACTGTGCCGTGTTTTGCAGGCTGCAGATTGTAGATCCGCAAAACACGGATGCCGCCCGTGTGCCTTCCGCAATTTGCGGAATAGAACGGACGGCTCTTTATAGAAATGCCTATTCTTGTCCGCAAAAGGGACAATAATAGGACATGACTCATAACTTTTGCGGGGCCACGGAACAGAGCAACGGATGCGGACAGCACACGGAGTGCTGTCCGCATCTTTTGCGGCCCCATTGAAGTGAATGGGTCTGCACCCGAGCCGCTAAAAATGCGGCTCGGATGCGGACCAAAACCGCGGTCATGTGAATGAGCCCTAAAGTGTATGACGACCTATGATGAGACAAGGGCTTTCTGCAGTGTTTTTTTCCGTATGAGAAATTTTAAGGGGGTGTCTAATCCTGCCATTACTAAGGTGACATGAAACTAAGCCCCGACCCTGTTTCCAAGTGGGAGCTGCTGAAACAGCGGAGCGCCGGCCGACCCCCACTGTTTCCTGGGCACCTGGTGGTCCGGGCTTAGTCTTCTCACCTTAGTAATGGTGAGATTAGACCTTCCCTTCAACAGTCCAAATGTTGTGAATGAAAAAAAATGACTTGGCATCCTCCCCCTTCATTTTTATATAATGGCAGATAGAACTAGATGTGATGTTTTATGTCATTTTTCCCTTTTCACTGATTGCAATTTTGCATCACACCCCCTGCTCTGTGTGAACGAGGACCACATTCTGCCTCTGTCTGTGTGGCTGCTGCGGTGTATCCTAAGCCGCATTGCATTGTCACAGCAGATGGTGGAGCTCGGTGTTACAGTAATCTGCTGTTCTTTTAGGCAGAGGGATCAAGGAAAAGTTGTACAGATTTTTGGATTACATATCTCACATCCTGATAATCTGTACAAACTGCTTATCCTAAGTAATATTGGATAATCCTTAATTCCAAATAACTAATATCAAATGCTGCATGAACTGTGACATTAGACCACGGTATATGTCTACATGCATCGAAGGTACCACTGGCATCGGCCACATATAAAATTATTACATAGCCACCGATTAAAGAGAGTGACTGAAAAATGTTATTCTCGCTCCCCCAGTGGGACCTGCCAAAAGATCTCTACTTACCTACTTCCAGCTGCTCCCTTTGGGCCCCGTGGCCCCCAGGCTGCCTTTACTCGACTTCTGGTCCCCTCATGTTAAATTCCTGTATGGATGGGATCACGTGTGCCGCTGCTGACATTGACTGGCCTCATCAGTGTTGTGGCACGTGACCTAGCAGTGACATACTGCTTGGGGACTTGTCACTGCTGAGGCCATTTATTGGCTGCAGCTGCGAATGACCCTGTCCATACAGGAAGTTTACATTTGGGGAGCAGAAGTCATGTGAAGACATGGAGCTCGGACAGTGTGGTGGACAGCAGGTAAGTATAGCTCTTTTGACACATTGTGCTATACAAGCCACTCCACGGGAAATGTGGAATCAAATGAATGGCAGTTCATGTCATACATGGACACACTGGGTCCACACTGGGTAGAGTAGATGTCCTCTCTTGCTCCTAAGAGAGGTCTTATCCCCCTTGACATATTCCATAAGGCATATAGACAGGAATTGTCATGGCAAGAGAACCCCTTTAAGATGATAGCCTGCTGTAGTTGCATTAGTCAAATTATCATTATTATTATTATTGATTACTGTGGGATTGATTTACTAATCCTATAGATGGCAGAAGCTTAGACCGGCTTTCTGGACCTGCACCAGATTTATCGCAGGGGCTCAGGCTGGATGATACATGTGGTGAAGGGACAAACACTTTTTGACTCTATACCAAGTATTGGTTGGCATACTTTGGTAGAGGATCGTACGCCAAAATTGTGCCTTAATATTGGTGCGACACGTGTATTAGGCCACCTTCTTTCTGTGAAGTCACGCCCCTTCTGAAAAATTTGAGAAACCCTAGTTAGCACCAAATTTCTGATTAGATTCTGAGAGCAGACACTTAGTAATTCTGGGCCTCTGTGTTTGTCAAGAAGTTCTGATCTAAAGATCTACTAGAAATGTTGTAGAAAAGTAGATTTTAAAAGACTCAACTTTGACGGCAGCAAGTATTTTTCCTCTGAACTCTACACATATTCTCCATGAATATGTTGTCTATATGTGTCCGGTATGTGAAGTAGCCAGTAAAAGTGGACAATAAATATCAGGATGCACTCTCGGGTCTCCCGTTCAGACACATATGTATTTTTTTACTGTTAGCTGGTGCTTTTTCCATTACTTGACTTTTCTGTTCAGAAAAACTATTACTGCAGTAACTCATGTTACTGGAAGCCTTTGAATCTGGGGAGTATTTCTAGGGAATCGCCACGACAATTATCTGCAGTAATAAATGACTAGCACCTTAGATGAGGAGCCTCAGATTGATATTTTTTAAATTTTCCTACTGCCCATCATTCCCTCGCTGCGCTGAAATGCATTGTCCGGACTGCTATTGTCTTAGCATGGCACAGCAGTCCAGACTGTGTATTGCATTCTTATTTAAAGGGGCCCTTTGTTCCTTCTCATTCTTGGTACTGCCATATGGCTTCTTTTGGCAGCACCACGCGTGTTTTGCACGCTGAGGTTTGTGTCCAACCGATTCCCGGCGTTGTCTGCCAGCACAGCCTGCTTGGATTCACACCGGAGGTGTGAAAGTAGCCTAAGAACATTTAAATTCTTGTTAGGGACATTTATCAATAATGGCGTAATTTGCGCCACAAAAATACTAAAGTTACAAATCAAAACTGGTGATTTGTTCACCTCATATATCAAAAGGCGCACACCACCTTCAGGACCCTGACATTTTTCACCTTAAGGACCAGGCGGTTTTTTGGGGGGAAATTTGACGTGTGTCAATTTATGTTGTAATAACTTTGGAACGCTTTTACTTATCCAAGCCATTCTGAGATTGTTTTCTCGTGACACTTTGTACTTCATGATAGTGGTAAATTTCTGTCAATAGTTTTCATTTTTATAAAAAAAAAAATACCAAATTTACAAAACAAAATTGGAAAAATTCGCAGTGCGGGTACCCGATGGGGAAGCGGAGGGCACCCGTACCCTCTGCATGCCGCATTCAACTTTGACAGCAGCATAAAAGGGGTTAATACGCAGCATCAGTGTTTTCACCGATGCCGGCATATGCAGCAGGGACCTGACTGTCTGTGACTGCCGACTCCGCGCCGCCGATGGGGCGGGCGCGCGCAGCTCCTGCACCCGCCCGATCAGCCAGCCGTACATGTATGGCACTGGTCCTTAAGTCATGTCCAACAGTGCCGTACATGTACGGCAAGAGTCCTCTACGGATTAACCTCATGTTGCCAGCTCCATACGATTATGGTAATTCCAAACTTTTTTTTTGTTTTATTACTGCAGTGGGTTCCAGTTAGCTAATTGGGACCACACTGTTTTGTCGCTCTGCATTGATAATAGCTATGCGGCAATACTGTGCTGTCATTAACAGTGCGGTCCTAATTAGTTAATTGGAGCCTGCTGCAGCTTGTAGAGCCGCTTCACGGCTGCGCCATGGGGAAGTATCCTTAGGGTACGGCCAACACTTTCAGGTTTTTTGATGCAGATTTTGAAGATCCAGAAGTGGATACAAAAAAGAGAAATATCTGTCCTCAATACTTCTCTTTTTTATGATCCACTCCTAGTTTTGGCTTCAAGAACTGCACCTAAAAACCTGAATGTGTGGATGCATCCATAGGCTATCTGCACACCTTGCAGACGATGCACGTTTTTTCCTTGTGGATTCTCATGTGAAAAAAAACTTTACCAGCAAAGATTATGAGATTTCACAAATGTCATATACACTTTGCATTTTCTTTTCCTGCAAAAATTGTCCTGCCATTCGGATTTTGAAATCTGCAGCACGTCAATTCTTTTTGCTGTTATTTTGTATGGATTTCACCGTTTTCAATGCAAGGGTGAGCTCTGCTGCCAAGCTGCATCAAATCTGCTCCGAAACCAGCAAGTAATGTGGATTTTGGTGCGGAAACGCACGGAAATGTGTGCTAATTTTATAAACCACCCGCGTGCAGATAGTGATTTACAATCTCAAGTCTTTGACCAGCTTTACACCTTAGATATTTTTGGTAAAATTGTGATTGTATGGGCAGATGTTTTTCTGCCAACATCACTATGAAAAAAAACTTTGGAGGTATTCCAGTAGAGCTGTACTCGGCTATCTCCGGCGATCCCATAGAAATGAGTGGCGTGGCAGTGCGCATTTCCAACCAGCCATTCCGTCCACTTCAGAGGGCTTCACGGTGTTTGGGGGTACCAGCGGTAGGACCCCCGTCGATCTAATAGTTATCCCATATGATATGGATAGGGGACAACTTTCTCCAACCGAGCGCTCCGTACAGTATTAGAATGTATTGGCTCCTATGAGCCGAGGTTATTACTTCGCAAAGTCTCGCAAGACTTCTCATAAAAAACATTTTCCGAACTCTGGTTCGGTTCCAAGTGGGGTTCGGGAAATGTTTTTTTTACAGTACACATTAATTTCTGAAGTTATTTTACGATGTCTTGCGAGACTTCGCAAAGGAATAACTTCGGCTCAAAGGAGCCAATACATGTTAATACTGTACGGAGCGCTCGCGCTGTACAGTATTCAAACGAAGTTTTATGCGAATCGACTTCGGATGTTTCATCCAAAGTCGATTCGCTCACCCCTAGTTATCTCACACACCAGAGCCGGAGATAGGATTAGAGCGCATGAAGTGCATCTGATGCATATTCCATGTGTTTTCATTGGGTTTAAAGGAAATTCAGGCCTGATTCAAGCATGGGAACTAACGCAGAATGCATAAGAAACAATACAAGGAAATCACTGGGACAGTTGAGTCTTATTTATCCATAAAATGTAATGCAATCAGTATTCCATATGTTTAGTAATACAGTGACCAGATTTCCTGTGATAGATTTTTTGTTCCATTATATACCATGCCTGCTGGCCATATTCTATGAGAAGACCACCCCTCTAGAAGAACCCTTTTTCAGTGCAGTTTTAGATGCTCGTCTCATAGAGATGTAATTGTATTACACATCAGTTCTGTAGTGTTTCCAGTGGACAGAAAACCACCCCTGTATCGCATGTTGTGTTTTACCTGGGACTGCAAGACTCCATTCTGTCATATATCCTTGTCACTCAATTCCTGCCCACAGGAGCATTAAGTTTAATCCAGTCTCTTTCCAAAAACCCCTGTCCATTTGCCGTTTGGGACCATCAGAGCGATGAAGTGCCTTTCATAAATGATCCAGAGTGGAGAGCTGCTGCAGTCATTCGAATGGTCTCCACGTCATATGGGATTTATTCGGCAGTGGAAATGTTTGGCTGGAGTTGCCCCTGGTAATAATAGCGGATTCACCAGCCAGACCCTTGGCCTTTCTCTTTTGTCTGGCTCTTCATTGGGTTCACAGCAGTTTTCTATCATCCTCTTAGCAGATCCGTTTAACTGATGCTGTCCCTTTTTTGTTGTACACAAAAGTGTGGTAGACTCCTCTTTTGGGTCTTCTAAAAAAGAAAAATGGACGGTGATGAATACTTTTTTTTTTGGGTCACATCACCATTTAGCTTTCCGTTCTGCTGATCCATCAGAACAGAAAAAAAAACCAGATCCATTATTTTGAGAATCAGTTATGATCCATCACTTCCGCTAGAGATCAGTTATTTTTCACAGGAGGAAAAATCCTATCTAAAATAACTTATTAAACTGATGCATCCTGATTATAACTGACGCTCAAAGTAACGGATCCATTTTTTTAAAAAAAATTCTGTTCTTCTGACGGTTTAGAAGAACCTAAAGCTAAACTGTGATGTCATCCTAGCTTTAGGATATCTTATATCCACTACAGCAGATGATGGAAATGTGATGTGCACGTGTGTAAGCCCGGCAGCCCGTGTAAGGGTGGGTTCACATTCCGTTATGGCTTTCCGTTTTAACATGGTTATAACGGAAAATAACGGAATCCATAAGACCGTCATGTGATCAGTGCAGGGGGCGTGGCTCAGCACGGGATCAAATCCAGTGCTGAGCCACGCCCCCTGCACTGATCACATGACGGTGACGTCACCCCAGGTCCTTCGGCTGTTCAACAGTTCGGGTTCGTGGAAGCCGCCCCTTATGGATTCCATATGCCGCGATAGTCCGCGGTAGTGGAATCCATAACGGGATGCGCGAGTTACCACAACCCGAACGCTGAACTTTTTTTTAAAGTTCGCTCATCTCTACTCCTGACCGACTGCGATTGGGCTGCTGGATAAGTCATGGAAGGAAGGAAAGAAATGTTTGGCCTGTGAGGATGTGTGCGGCAGCAGATGCAGGAACAAACAAGGAAGCAATTTAACAATGTAGTGTGTAAGACATTAGCACCACCACTAATACAGGCTTCTAACGGGGGAGGGGGGCTTCTCAGAAGCAGCAATCATGTCTAGATCTCGCTTTTGATATGGAGGACATGAATTATGTAAGGAAGCAGTGCATTGAGGGCTGGGGAGAGGTATTACCTCTGATTATTAAGCACAATGGAAAAATGGATTATGTTGACAAAAACCTCACTGGAATAAGACTGCGCTCAGAAGCGCAGCGACATTAGTCTTCATACTGTGCGGTTTAGGTTCTTGGTTCAGGTGGTCCACAAATAACATCATCTGTCCACAGGACAAGTAATGTATGATCTCCGGGGGTCTGACTGCTGGGACCCCCAACAGTCGCGAGAAACGGGGGTCCCATGTTTGATTGGAGCAGTGGTCATGCAGGTGCACTGCTACACTTTTGGGCAATACTTTTTACCCTTTTGTGCCACTCTGACTAGTTTGGGCACAGCGAGAGGGGACGGGACAGGACTTGAATGGCCCAACGGATTTAAAGGGGTTCTTCACCTTTTGTAGAGCTTTTCTACACACCCCGCCGCGGTGGTAATCATGATTACCTGAGCCCTTTTGCTGGTTATAATGTGGATTAAAAGTCCAGAATGAAGCAACAGATCCCTAAGTGAACGGTATTGTTACATTCAGCTCAGCTACATTGCGCCTGGTTTATCGGTGAATTTCCTGGTGACCGACTCCCTTTAAGCGTATGTTCACATGTGTCAGTCCGTTGGAGAAATATCTGCAACTGAAAAATCCATGCTGTACATGAATGGGATTGTGTGTGCGGCTTGGCTTTCTGCAAACCTCTCTAAAAAGGATAGAACAGTTTAAAAACGGGGGGCACGGGGGGGCGTAGGCAGTGGAATGTTTTCAAGGGAACCTCTAGTTAGGAGCCAAGAAAGTTTGTGTAGGTCAATACCTACAGTGGTGTCACCCAGGCTCCTGCACACGGTCTGCTTGCTTATACAGTGATGTGTATGTGTGGACATCGTGGAAGCCGCTAATGGTCATAGTCGCAGCTATCCCAGCGGTAGATATATGTGTGGACATCGTGGAAGCCGCTAATGGTCATAGTCGCAGCTATCCCAGCGGTAGATATATGTGTGGACATCGTGGAAGCCGCTAATGGTCATAGTCGCAGCTATCCCAGCGGTAGATATATGTGTGGACATCGTGGAAGCCGCTAATGGTCATAGTCGCAGCTATCCCAGCAGTAGATATATGTGTGGACATCGTGGAAGCCGCTAATGGTCATAGTCGCAGCTATCCCAGCGGTAGATATATGTGTGGACATCGTGGAAGCCGCTAATGGTCATAGTCGCAGCTATCCCAGCGGTAGATATAATTAAGAATTAACTGAATTGAATATTTTAATGACTCAAAAGAGGAAGATAATTTTTTCTATTTTTGGGGGAAAATGCTCTTTAACATGCACACACGTTCTATGATCTTGACTTTCATTTTACTTTCCCGTGTCATATGCGACTGTCATCGACATTATCTTCTGCTAAAAAAAAAAAATCCCAGATTAGCAGACATCCGCGGGACTGCAGCAGCCTTTCTTGAGAGGATCACTCTCGCTTCCCCCTTTCCGTGATGCTCTGTTTTGTTTCCTCCGCTACTTTTGTTCTTGAAGGACAGGCCATGCCGTATTAACCTAATTTACTTACATTCAGGAGATGGGTTCTAATTTCAAACAAAGCAATTTACTTGAGGTTGTCTCTTTTGATTTTGACCAGGCTATTGAAATGGTGCCACTTTAGAGCTGTATGCAAAGTAAGTTTCTCGGAACAGCTAGCACCGCAAATTAGGAGTTGTTGGGGAGACGAGAAATAAAGCAGACTGGACGCTGTGCTCGGTGGCAGCGAGCCTCTGTTATGGCTGGTAACAATTGTCCATAGACTCCATGTAGAACATTATTTAAGTGTATTTCTATCTTAAAGGGGTGTTTCAGGATTGGTTCCCTATTGGGCCTCAAACTGGCGTATTTTTTTTCCGCATCCCATACGCAGTTTTTAGAAGATTGGATGCGGACTCACTTCAAGGGGGCCGAAAAAACAGCACATGTCCGTCCGATAAAAAAAATTGAACGTGTTCTTTTCTTGTCTGTTTTGCAGACATTTTGACTATGGGGATCATGGCCGGTATCCGTATTATGTGGATCTATGGTTTGTGGACCGTAACATACATTTGATCTGGTGCATGAGGCCTTAAAGTAAGCCCCTTGTGTGAGGGACCTAAGGAAAGAGTCATACTCACAACACCGCTCTGGTCCGGCACCCTGGCTCTATTCGGCGATTCTCTTGTCCCTAGCTGGTCACGTACAGGGCAGGGACACATGCGCCGCTGCAGCCAATGACTGGGTTCACCACTGAGGCCAATCATTGGCTGCAAGAGCACACGTGATCCCATCCATACCCCAGCCGGAAGATCAGGAATAAAGCCAGGGAAACGGGGAGCTGGTGAATATGATTCAGGGGCTTAGCTATAAGGGAAGCAGCTGCTATGGAGCCCAAACTCAGAAGGGGCACGCCCAGGAGAACTGAAAGATTTTATTTCCAGGGCCCCCTCAATTATGTACAGTGACAGTATATACAGTGGCCTAACATACCGTATATACATGTAGGAATCGGACAGAGGGACTGCCGGGCCTGGTCTAAGAGAGCGATCTAGCCGCAGGAGTGGGGGTTGCTGGGGATGACGAGGGGTTTCAGATTGAGGGGTCCAGTCAGTTCTAGTTCTACGCCACTGATATGATTCTTAACTTACCTCATGCTAAGAGCCTTACTTTACAGGAACTACAGGATTTTATGTATTTTGTTTAAATATAGATATTGACGTGGAAAATTAAAAATAACATAAAAAATTCTTTAAAAATATGTTAAACACATTCTCTTTAAAAGTGCCCCAATCCCTGACCACCCTTTTATTGTAAGGATTCTTTATCTGATCCATCTCTGCTCACGGATGCATCAAACAATTACCTGGAACCTGCGCGTTGCTTTGAATTGAATGGAAGGAGGCAGCCGGGATCCCTTTAATAAATATATCTTGCTTTAAATTAACGAGAGCTGAAGACTTTTTTTCTACTTAGTGTAGAATCTGGATTGTGGGCTTTTATCTTCTACACAAAGACACTTCACAGAATCGTCTCTGTGTCCGGAATTGCCTTTGACTGTATTAGAAGGGAGCGAAGAAATTGCCAGAACAAGTGTCGTGATCTGATGCCGTCTCGGTGTATAATTTGTGTTATTTAGAACTCCTGGGACTGAGATTATTTCATCATTCTTCTGAGTCTACATTGACATGCAGAATCTCACCAGTGCATGTCTATACAGTTTTTCTTATATTGGTCATGTCTGACAGCCGTTTTTAGCAAAGTGACAATCAAAACTGTAGCAATATTTGCTGTCCCTTTTAGAATTAGCTACTTGGAAATTTAGGACCAATGATCATTGCAGCGGTGATGTGGCCTCCGGGGTTTCTTATTGTAAACCTCTGAGGACAGTGATTGGCTGCAGCAGTCTCATACAGACATGTCATTGCTGCAGTGGCCTAAGCCGCGGCGCTGGAATGGAGGGGATCTGAACCGATAAGTATAAGGCTGACTTCACACACAGCAGATTTTGTCTGGGACTGAAAATCAGTTCCATTCGTCTGAATGAGGCTTCAGCGCGCTTCCTCCCAAAGCAACGCCATTCTAATGAAGTTTTTATTTTTTCATTATCTTTGACAAGCCCTTTCAGTTTATTTTGCCTACCCAGGCAGAACTTTTCAGTTTTACTCTGATCTTTGCCTAAACTTGCCCTGGACCAAACAATAGGGCCACTTTTTAAATACATAAAGGAAACCTATGCGAAAATTGGATGACTCTAGTCAGCATTTACTAACCAGTGAGCCACCATTTAGAAACCAGAGTAGGAAGAAGGACAGGGGCGACATAACATCGGTGCAGCCTGTGCAAGAGGATGCTCATACCACAATAGAAAGGGGCAGCGAAGCTCCCATCACTCAAAATTGCTGATGGATTCGGATCCATCAGATGAAGAATTGACTAGATGGTCATCAAAAGAAGTAAGGAGGACTACGATGAGCCCGGCGTGCGTAATGAATTGGTAAAGGGCCCTTCTACTTCTTGCATGTGAGCCCTCTACTGTCTATGTCTGGCCCTGAAGAAGGACACACACAGCGTCAGAGAAAATTGATCTAAGTTTGCTTAAGTTTTAAAAGGGTTATCCTACGATGTAAAAATGAAAATGAGACATCTTATAGTACATAACAATCTCTTTTTAATAAAGCTAGAACCAGCCCTGTACCTCACATGGATGCAGAGATCTCCCCACTAATTGCTCTGCTAGATTTATATCAAGCTGACAGCTCAAGTGTCTTTTCTGCTGCAGCTCAGGAGGCGTGTCTGTGATCTCCCTATCACAGCTCAGGGGGCGTGTCTGTAATCTCCCTATCACAGCTCAGGAGGCTTGTCTGTGATCTCCCTATCACAGCTCAGGAGGCTTGTCTGTGATCTCCCTATTACAGCTCAGGAGGCGTGTCTGTCTGTGATCTCCCTATCACAGCTCAGGAGGAGTGTCTGTGATCTCCCTATCACAGCTCAGGAGGCGTGTCTGTCTGTGATCTCCCTATCACAGCTCAGGAGGCGTGTCTGTCTGTGATCTCCCTATCACAGCTCAGGAGGCGAGTCTGTCTGTGATCTCCCTATCAGAGCTCAGGAGGAGTGTCTGTGATCTCCCTATCACAGCTCAGGAGGCGTGTCTGTCTGTGATCTCCCTATCACAGCTCAGGAGGCGTGTCTGTCTGTGATCTCCCTATCACAGCTCAGGAGGCGTGTCTGTGATCTCCCTATTACAGCTCAGGAGGCGTGTCTGTCTGTGATCTCCCTATCACAGCTCAGGAGGCGTGTCTGTCTGTGATCTCCCTATCACAGCTCAGGAGGCGTGTCTGTGATCTCCCTATCACAGCTCAGGAGGCGTGTCTGTCTGTGATCTCCCTATCACAGCTCAGGAGGTATCTATGATCTCCCTATCACAGCTCAGGGGGCGTGTCTGTGATCTTCCTATCAACTCAGGGGGTGTGTCTGTGATATCCCTATCACAGCTCTGGAGGTGTGTCTGTGATCTCCCTATCACAGCTTAAGGGGCGTGTCTGTGATCTCCCTATCACAGCTCAGGGGGCGTGTCTGTGATCTCCCTATCACAGCTCAGGAGGCGTGTCTGATCTCCCTATCACAGCTCAGGGGGCGTGTCTGTGATCTCCCTATCGCATCTCAGGGGGCATGTCCATGCTCTCCCAATCACAGCTCAGGGGGCGTGTCTGTGATCTCCCTATCACAGCTCAGGAGGCAGTTGAAGGATGAAACTGAGCATGTGCGTCCATCTCAGTGAGCAGGTCAAAGAAATAAAAACAAACAGCAAGTGGCGCTATACATTTTCTTGAATAACTCAGTGAATATGCTAAATTCTTAATTGCATGTAAGTACAAAAGTATTCAGATCCAGGTGATGGTTTGAAAACTGTAGAATATTTCTTGTGGGACAACCCCTTTAAGGAAAACTGTTGCCCATAGCAACCAATCAGATTCCACCTTTCATTTTCCAAAGGAGCGCTGAAAAATAAAAGGTGGAATCTGATTGGTTGCTTTGGGCAACTAAGCCAGTTCTACTTTACACCATTTTTTGATAAATCTTCCCCAATGTCTGTACATTGCTGCAGAATGTGTCGGTGCTATATAAGTAATATAAATAAAACAGACGATAGAGTGTGGCCCCATTATTACCGAGCTGTAGATTGGGGAATCAGTCTGTTGCTGTTAGACACCCCATGTGTAACCTCGCAGACCGCCCTATGCGTGCTTTGAACAGGTTTATGACGGTATCTGTCTGGCTCTTCTGAGAGAGGAGTAGACCCATGCTACGTTGCGGCTGAGGATGCGAGCGGGTAACTATGGTAACTCCATCGGCTCAGACCGCCTGTTACATTTTTAATGCTCCGCTTTAGAAGGCGCTGCAGAGGATAGCAAAACTTTCATCTCGTGTGCGGATGAAAGGTATTTTCACAAGGATTCCTCTGTTTGTTTTCACCAGAGAGTTGCTCGTAGTTTGGATGCACCAGGCGCCTTTTAATGAGGTCCTGTTGTTACCACAGTCTCCAGCCGTCTTCTCCAGATACTGCTGTGGCTTCTGGCCATTTTTGTCTACAAAAATAATTTTAAATTGGGTTTTTAAATTTTGGATTAGAATCTTTCATGTAAATCACGCAATGTATTCTGTCACTTAATAAGGCTTCACGTCCTTCCACGTGCATTCCTTATTTCTCTCACTCCCGTCAATAGAAAGGGCTATTCTTCATCTGGAAGACAGACCATAATTGTCATAATATATGTTCTATAATTTGCAGAAAGGAAAAACGGAGAAACGGATGAGCAAAAAACATTGGCGTGTGCATGGCTCCATACAATGATTGGGCCGTTTGCTGTATGCAAAATAGGCGGCTATCCCATGGATCAAAGACTTGTGAATGAAGCCTAATTAATATGAGGCTTTTTGGCTCAGCCAGGTTGAGTGGGATAGCATGACTTGCCAATTCAGGGCACATTAGCGCCGTCCTGGGAACGCCCAAACCCGATAGAACTGCCCACCCTTGAATGGTGCTTGCATAATTCCCACGCATTTTTGGCCCGTGACAGCCAAAATTTGCAGGGACTGTCTCTGAAATGTCCCTGCAACTATGCATTTGGTATTTGTCTAGTTTAAATGGGTATACTATAAAATATAATGATGACTTATCCTCGAGATAGGACATCATTATCACATCAGCGGGGGTCCAAGTCCCGGCACCCCCACCAATCAGCTGTTTCAGGAAGCCACTGAGCTTACCGACGCTATGGTGAGCAATGCAGGGTCCCGGCAGCTTACCGAGCACCGCGCCATACATAGTATAGTGGCCGGGGTTGGTATTGCAACTCAACCCTATTCACTTCAATGGGGCTGAGATGCAACTAGGCCACGTGACCGATGTACAGTGATGTCACTGGCCTAGAAACAGGCTGTGATGCCCCTCCTGATAAATATCTTCTGGATAACCCCTTTAAGTTAGGAGTCGCAGATTCTGCATTTTTTGACATGATAAATAGGGCCTTGCTGTTTTTTGGTAAATGGCAGAAACCTTGGTGGAATTTGATGGACCCCATTTAGTGTGGTCCATGACACGTGTCTGGTGCCTGATCTGCATTGTCACCGATTATACAAGAAGCCAGGTCCATTGCATATCAGAGCCTTAATGTGGTTGTGTGATTTCAGCGAATAGCATTTATCATGTAGAGAAATTGAATACAAGACACTTACTAATGTATTGAGATTCTCCATATTGCCGCCTTTGCTGGCTGGATTCATTTTTCCATCACATTTTACACTGCTCGTTCCCATGGTTACGACCACCCTGCAATCTATTAGTGGTGGCCGTACTTGCACACTAAAGAAAAAAGTACCAGACCATGTGCGGTTCCACGGTCCCGGCAACCAGAGAGGTCGGCACTTTTTCCTATAATGTTCAAGCACGGCCACCGCTGATGGATTGCAGGGTGGTCGTAACCATGGAAACAAGCAGTGTAAAATGTGATGCAAAAATAAATCCAGCCAGCAAAGGAAGCAATATGGACAATCACAATACATTAGTAAGTGCCTTGTATTAGCGTTCTCTACATAATAAATGTCACTTACTGAACTGAGACAACCCCTTTAAGGGTGCATTAGACACCCCAATCACTCAGACGATTTTCGGGAGGGAAGTGTTCCCTTCTGGCAATCCCCTGCTCACTAGCGGAGGAGACCATTGCTATTACATGCAGCGATCTCCTCCGCAGCATGGGGATGAACGATCGCTATGTCATCGTTCGTCCCTGTGCTGTACAGTGGTTTGCTAGCGGCAGATCGTAATTAGTCAGCATGATTTGCCGCAGGGAAATCCTACTCTTTCAGCATAAAAAACTGCATCCTGAATGCATGTCAAAGCAGCTCTGTGTGCCAGCACACTTACACTGCAAGATGATCGCTAACAAGCGTTCATACGAATGCTCGTTATCAATCATCGAGCATAAAATCTGCTCGCCTAATACACTCTTAAGAAAACCAGTTTTCGAATACCATTAAATAGACAAGGATCTTCTGTTGAGAAGCCTCATCTCTTGGCAGTGAAGAGCACTGCCTGCATTTTGCGGCCACACAGTTATGTGCAAGAGGCGTAAGGTTCCGTTTTTCCTGTGCTGCTGATCACAGCTGATCACTAGGGATCTACGCAGCAGAACACTTAATCATCAGTTTAAAGGGGCTGACCAATGTGTTTGCAAGATGATCATATGGCACTTACTAATCTAGTTCCATGTTGTATTTTTCATGAGGTCTGCCCCCCTTGTTTCCCAAGTCTTTTGTGCTGTCCTCACAGAAGTCTTGTCTATAAAATGGCAGCCTAAGAACATGGCAAGTCTGCAATGCATTGCATGGGCAATTTATTGCAGTGTATTGGGGAAGCAACGGAATAATTGCTTGTTATAGCCACCTAGGATGACTTAAAAAAATATATAAAAAATCAGTTCCCCATTTTGTCCCATCATTAAAATGCAAATAAAAAATAAAATAAACATCATAGGCATTGCTGCGTCCAAAATGCCCAAACCATTAAAATATAAATGTATTTATCCCGTACAGTGAACGCCATATTGGGGAAAAATCAAAATGGCTGATTCGAGAAAGAATAAAAATTGATCAAAAAGTCATAGACACTCCAGTAGTATCAAAAAAAAAAAACTCTGCAGAAAAATGAGCCCCCACACAGCCCGGTAGACGTAACTATGAAAAAGTTGTGGGGGCCAAAATATGGCAGTGAAAATATAAATGTGTGTCTCTGTTGCCAACACTGACTGTCAGACTGTGTGCAGGGACACACCCCCAACTGTTAACACCCAGCTTGTTGTCCATTCGTCAACTTCTGGTAGGAATAACAGAGGAATGACACAGCTTTATTTTACTTTATTATACGAAAGGATGGTCCAGAATCGTGAAATACAAGTATACACTAAAACAGACATGTCAGGAGAGGTGAGAGGTACTTTCTAATGTGCATTTTTAAATAAATGAGCCATTCCAGCCAGGATTTATTACATTGAGCGTAGTGTTTATCCTCACCTCATGGTAAGCGGTAACAGTAGATGTCACGGACGTGAAAATGTAGGGCATCGGTCCATGGCATAGAACTGTCTGAATTCCCTGCTGTTCGTACAGCGCGATTGTCTGCTAGGCACTTCCAGTCCTATTTCTGTCTTCTCATAAATAATTTGATTTTTTTCCCCCTTTTATTTAACTTTTCTTCCCCCCGTGGTACATACAGAGTGTAAATGTTTAATCCTGAAGGATCACAGCCTCCTGTCTGCTAAGATTAGAAGAGGCGAAGACGTTACAGACTCCCCAGCCCGCAGTTCTGTGCAGCAGGACCACGCTCAGTTTTAGCCTCTACCTATAGCCCTCCACTTCTTGACTCATTAGAAAATTCCCATCATAGCTGTCCCGCTCCTTTTCTAGACCTCCTCATTGAGCCCGTGGAATGCACTTAGTTATCTCTAATAGCAATCTAGTACGCCATAAATGTTTAATGAACTATTAACTTTTAATAGAGTTAATTTAGAAAGTAGAACACACTGACTCATGTGTCTGGAGCGGAGTGTGGCATTTTATGTCATGTCGACTTTACATCGACTTATATATTGTCCACAATAATCTAGAAATCAATCTGTGTTCAAAGGGAGGGGATATTTTTTTTTTATAAATATAGCATTAAGGGTTGTTTCGGTTGTGTTAAACTGTCTCTCCTTTCATTACTATGGGACTGCTGGGGATAGCCAAGTACAGCGCTCGACTATCCCCGGCATTCCCGTAGACCTGAATGGAGCGGCAATGTGCATGCCCAACTTCCCACCCAGTTCATTTCTGGGGTGTGGAGTCCCTGATCTTGTGATCAGTGGGGGTCCCAGTGGAAGGACCCCCAACAATCTAATAGTATACTATACTAAGAATGTTTAACAACCCCTTCAAATTTACCATCAAAGCCAATTGTCAATGTTATAACATAGAGTTCCTCCACTCCGGTCCTCAGGACCCACCTCCCGCTCATGATTGGAGAATATCCCATAAGTCCTGGAAACCCCGAAAACATGACCAGCAGGTGGACCCTGAGGACTGGGGTTGAGGAACCCTGGTATAACAGATTGCATGTTTTGACTTCACAAACTTTTCATATAAGAATCCACCATTTTGCATAGGTTTGCTATTCTAGCCATTAGGTCATGACTGTATCCAGGGTAAATTTTAAGAGGAACCTGTCACCTCAATAAACTGCACCATAGAGTATCCAGCATCGTGTTTCTAATCATCCTTTTGTTTCAGCTGTCCGATCCGGTAAAAGCGCCGAAAATAATCTTTTATTCCCAGCCGGCGCGCTCCTCGAGTCAGGCTTGAAGTCCAGGGGGCAGCGACCTCCTTGCTTCAAGCCGCAGTAACCACGCCCCCTTTCCTGCCCCTTCACTGTGACTGACAGCGTTTATGCCCGACAGCTGGCTGGCTTTACCGAACAGCCGGCTGTCAGTCACAGCGAAGGGGCAGGAAAGGGGGCGTGGTTACTGCGGCTTGAAGCAAGGAGGCCGCTGCCCCCTTTACTTCAAGCCTGACTCGAGGAGCGCGCCGGCCGGGAATAAAAGATCATTTTCGGCGCTTTTACCGGATCGGACAGCTGAAACAAAAGGATGATTAGAAACACGATGCTGGATACTCTATGGTGCTGCCGGCGGCTTGGGACAGTTTATTGAGGTGACAGGTTCCCTTTAACCCTTGATATCTGTAAATCTTTCCATAGATGCGACCGACTTGTAACACATTTGTCCCTGACCTTAAGGCTCCATTCAGACGTCCGCAAATGGGCCTGCATCTGTTCCGCAATTCTGTGGAACGGGTACGGACCCGTTCATTCTCTATAGAAGTGTTTCCCAACCAGTGTGCCTCCAGCTGTTGCAAAACTACAACTCCCAGCATGCCTGCACAGCAAAAGACTGTCCGGGCATGCTGGGAGTTGTAGTTTTGCAACAGCTGGAGGCACACTGGTTGGGAAACACTGCTCTATGGGGCTGGACGTGATGCGGAGAGCATACTATGTGCTCTCCGTTTCCGCAATTGCGGAGCGCGGCCCCGAACTTCCGGTTCGTGGCTCCGCAAAGAATAGAACATATCCTATTCTTGTCCGCAGTTGTCTCACTTCAGCAAGTGGCATTTATCATGTAGAGGAAGTTAATACAAGGCACTTACTAATGTATTGTGATTGTCCATATTGCCTTCTTTGCTGGCTGGATTCATTTTCCATCACATTATACACTGCTCGTTTCCATGGTTACGACTACCCTGTAATCCAGCAGTGGTGGTCATGCTTGCATACTATAGGAAAAAACTGCTGGCCTCTTTGGTGGCCGAGGCTGTACGCGTACATAGGCTGTTCTTTTTTCCTATAGTGTGTAAGCACGTCCACTGACCGCTGGATTGCAGGATGGTCGTAACCATGAAATTGAGCAGGTTATAATGTGATGGAAAAATGAATCCAGCCAGCAAAGGAGGCAATATGGAGAATAACAATACATTAGTAAGCGCCTTGTATTAACTTTCTCTACATGATAAATGCCATTTGCTGAAGTGAAGTGAAAGGGGTATTCTGGTAAATACATGATCCAGTACATAGGGATTAACTAACTAATCGGTGGGGATCTGACCACTGAGGACTTCACCAATAAATAAAGCAAAGGACAATACAGAGATCTCTCCAACGATCCATTTATCCCCAGGACTGTAATTATAACTAATGGGCATCTTGTATGTCTGGAGGAAAGAAGGTTTGTACACAGACATAGAAAAGGATTCTTCACTGTAAGAGCAGTGAGACTATGGAACTCTCTGCCTGAGGAGGTGGTGATGGTGAGTACAATAAAGGAATTCAAGAGGGGCCTGGATGTATTCCTGGAGTGTAATAATATTACAGGCTATAGCTACTAGAGAGGGGTCGTTGATCCAGGGAGTTAATCTGATTGCCTGATTGGAGTCGAGAAGGAATTTATTCCCCTGAGATGAGGAAAATTGGCTTCTACATCACAGGGGTTTTTGGCTTTCTCTGGATGAACATTGCAGAATGATAGGCCGAACTAGATGGACGCATGTCTTTTTTTTTTTTTTTTTTTTTTTCTTTCTTTCAACCTTACAATCTATTGACACAATCGGAAAGCTGACTGTAAACGTATGCGTCTGTGTAAGGAGCCGTCATCTGTTATGTCGAGGTATAGTCGTTATCCATTTGTCTGAAATGATGCCGTTGCTTCTATCGTGTTACCAGGTCACTGAATGTTCCAGCGTTCCTTAACAATTTGTTCTCATAGACATTGTTAAAGAATATAGCTCTGTTTCCAATTTGGAGTGATGTTTCTCTTGCACGGTAATTTATAATTATGCATTCTACAAATAAACCGTGGCTTTTTTAAATCGTATTGAAATCACATGTATCTTGGAAATTTTATTGTTCTATCTTATGTGACTGGTTCATTGATTGGCTCCATTTTCTTAGCCTCTAGTATCAGGGACATAATGGATTCAGATCAAGGCATATCAGTATAAATATTATATCAAGAGTCATAATTAAAGGTTTTAATACTGATAACCTATCCCCAGGATAAGTCATCAGTATCTGATCATTGGGGGTCTCGATGATCTGACCCTCGATGATCAGCTGTTTGGGAAGGCAGTGGCACCCCTGTGAGCGCCGCGGCCTTCTCACAACTTTTCCTAGGCCAGTGATGACATGTTTATCTGTCACGTGGCCTGAGTGAATGGGGCTGAACGCGATACCAAGCACAGCCACTATACAATGTACGGCGCTGTGAGAAGGCAGCAGCGCTCAAACAGCTGATCGGCGGGTGTCATGGGGGCCCACTCCTTATGTTATGTTTAAATGACCTAAAACAATCAAACTTCTTTTTACTAGCGCTTGTGCAGTCATCACTCCGGTATTGAAGTAGAGCCTCTGAGTCCGCTTATGTAATTTTTATCTTCATACTCACTTGCATTCTGATACTGCGCTCCCACAAACCGGCAGTAAATACATTGAGAGGACTCCTGAGCTCCTGCACATAAGGCCTCATGCACACGGCCGTGGAACCGTGGTATCCCGGCCTGAAATCCAGCTGACAGCAGGAGCGCATGGCGTCATTGGTTGCTATGACGCCGTACGCTTCATGCCGCCGTTGGACTACAGTAATACACCCGTACGAGTGTATTACTGTAGTCCAGCGGCGGCATGAAGCGCATGGCGTCATAGCAACCAATGACGCCGTGCGCTCCTGCTGTCAGCTGGATTCCAGGCCGGGATACCATGGCCGTGTGCATGAGGCCTAATGGAGAGGACTGAGGAGTCCTCTCAATGCATTTTACTGCCGGTTTGTGGGAGCGCAGTGGTGGAACGTGAGTTAGTTTCATGATAAAACTTACATAACTGGACTCTGCGCCACTTACACTATACACCGCTTGCTCTAGTTTTGGGCAGGGTTTTTTGGTCTGACAGATCCCATGTTCATTACAAATCTCCAAATCAGTGGGATCCACCTCCAGCGATAAGGCCCACTTACAAAGGCCAATTAATTATGGTCATGATCTCGTTGACCTCGGTTAGGCTACTTTCACATCTGTGGTTTTGCTGGATCCATCATGGGTCCAGAAAAACGCATCCGGTATATCATACAACCGTCTGCATCCGTTCAGAACGCATGCGGTTGCACTGTATCCCAAATGAACAAGACAGATCAGTCACTAAATCCATTGTAAGCCAATTGGCAATGGATCCTGTACTCTCTGTATATAGGAATATTTCACACGTTGAAAATGGAAAATTTTACCTTGCTTTTGCTTTTAACCCTTTTGTTGTTGCGGAGTTTCGCAATGAAGCACAAGACGTTTGTTGTTGGATCCCTAAGGATACAAAGAGGCTCATTTTAATGCTTGTCAGTGGGATTTAAAGCAGTGGGATTTAAAGCAGTGGGATTTTATTTGTCCGAAAAAAACGGATCCATCACTAGTGACCTACAGTGTGTTTTATGATCCATCTTGATCAGTATCCCATGAGGCACTCAAAAACGCTGCTTGCAACGCTTTTGTCTGCGTAAAGGGAACACAATGAAACGGAACCGAATGCGTTCTAGTGCCATCCGTTCAGTTTTGTCCCCATTGACCATGAATGGAGACAATACTGAAGCGTTTCCTCGAATATTGAGATCCTATGACGGATCTCAATAGCGGAAAGGAAAACGCTCATGTGAAAGTAGCCTTAATTGTGGCACCATATACGTTTTCATTATCAATGGCACACTTTATACATGCAACTCACAGTGACATTTACAATAGATATAACTGTTTAGAGCACCGTCATCGTGAGCGCCATAGTCAGGGGGTGATTATGCCTCCTGCTGACGCCTCTCTCCACCACCAATTATTTGGGCCAATAGACTCATTTACATGCTTATAAATAGCATGGCAGAATAATAAAGATATTCATATCTTCATAGTAACATAGTACATAAGGCTGAAAAAAGACATCTGTCCATCCAGTTCGGCCTGTCATCCTGCTAGTTGATCCAGAGGAAGGCAAAAAAAAACCCTGTGAGGTAGAAGCCAATTTTCCTCCCTTTGGGGAAGAAATTCCTTCCCGACTCCAATCAGGCAATCAGAATAACTCCCTGGATCAACGACCCCTATCTAGTAGCTATAGTCTGTAATATTATTACACTCCAGAAATACATCCAGGCCCCTCTTGAATTCCTTTATTGTACTCACCATCACCACCTCCTCAGGCAGAGAGTTCCATAGTCTTACTGCTCTTACCATGAAGAATCCTTTTCTATGTTTGTGTACAAACCTTCTTTCCTCCAGACGCAGAGGATGTCCCCTCGTCACAGTCACAGTCCTGGGGATAAATAGATGATGGGACAGATCTCTGTACTGACCCCTGATATATTTATACATAGTTATTAGATCTCCCCTCATTCGTCTTTTTTCTAAAGTGAGTAACCCTAATTTTGATAACCTTTCAGGGTACTGTAGTTGCCCCATTCCAGTTATTACTTTAGTTGCCCCCCTCCGAACCCTCTCCAGCTCTGCTATGTCTGCCTAGTTCACGGGAGCCCAGAACTGTACACAGTACTCCATGTGTGGTCTGACTAGTGATTTGTACAGTGGTAGGACTATGTTCTCATCACGGGCGTCTATGCCCCTAATTCAAAAGAATTAAACTTCATTTAGTGTATTTTCTGATGCTGAAATGATATGGTTTATTATCCGTTTTTTAGCTCTTTATGTTCTGTGTTTGAATCTTTGAATACATTTTAAATGACCAGAGTCAAATAACTCTGCAACTTACCGGGCATTTCAGACGCATGTGTTAAAGTGCCTGGATTTATCAGTGCTTCCCTATGTTCCTAGTGGCGCCAGATATGATTGGCATTACAGGACTGTCATTGGTTACCAAGTCTATTGTTCCAACTCTTGAATGCCAAATCTGCCTGGTTACACAGTGATGCAGCCGTCAGGTAAGTCTCACAGACCATCTTGATCCGTGAAGATGGGACCAAGTCCTTCAGTGCACCTGCTCCTGCTTGCTTTGCCAGCCCCTCGCTTCCTAATGGACGGAGCCAGGGAAGAAGAGGCTAGTAGAGAAAGCAGGAGGAGCAAGGGTGCACAGAAAGGATTTGGTCCTCCCATAGTGCACTTAACTGCTCGATTGCGTATAAATTAAAAGTACTTTGGGGGATATTTGTCATCTCCCTGAGCCTCTTTTTTGGCATAAAAAAGTTGCAAACCTTGTTTAACTGCCACTTGCAACAAATTTTGTTGCAAGTGGTGGTTCTGTGCCACTATTGGCACTTTCTGAAATGGGTCGGGGACAGAGGGTCCCCCACATTTATCTTTATTTGCACGATAAGAAGACCGAAATCAGCCGTAGATTTCATTCTGGCACACAGCCAGCCAAAGGATGCACCTAATTTATGAGGCCTGCACCTGGTCATAGGTCATATTTTGTCCAGACCATTTTTACCCCACAAAAAACGGAAATGACTCCATGTCCGCATGGCCGTTCCGCAAAAAAAAGAACATGTCCTATTATAGTCTGTGTTATGGACAAGGATAGGACTGTTCTATTAGGGGCCTGCCGTTCCGTTCCCAAAATGCGGAATGCACATGGCAGGTATCCGTGTTTTGCAGATCCACAATTCACGGACCGCTAAACATCCATCAGTACTGTGCATGAGCCCTAAGTCGCAGCCTCTGGCAGCGCATAGAATCCTTGATAAATCTCCCCTTTTGTCTCCAGAGTGAGGCCTTGTTCACATCTCCGTTTATCACCGTGGAAAATGTGGTTAGTACACGTGCCCATTGATTTGAATGTGCCTGTTCACACATTAGTATTTTTTTTACTGTCTGTGTATCATTGAAAAAATCACAAAGACATGCACTACTTGGGTTCATGATGCAGATCAAACACGCCCCATCGCGGATGGTATCCATGTTGCGTCCGTATTGCGTCCTTTTTCACTGACCACTAATAGGAGATGCTCTGGAAATGTACTTTTAGCTGAGCATTGTCTGTGGAATACGGATGACACATGGAGCGCAAAAAAACGGACATACAGACCAAACAAGGATGCTTCACGGACATCTTGATGGACTTAACATGGACTGACTTTTTCCACGGACGTGAAATGGACACGGAAATGTGAACGAAGCCTGAAGCAAAGTGAAAGGTATCATTACATTCAGCTGAGCTAGCCGTACAGCATTGTGTCTGGGTAGTGTCTAACTCCTATGCGCCGTAAGGACCTTGTGAAGTCACGTGGGTCTCTAGCAGCAGGGTAATAGCCACATCCCATGCGCTAAGTAAAGATTACAATATAATATTAAAATAGTAATTAACCCTAATCATGGTTTTTAGGGCGAGTCGCATGGTGAGTTTGTGATTCCAATGCCATGTGACCCTGTGACATCACAAGGTCCTTACGGCACATAGACACCATCATTGTGCCTGGTTTATCAGTTACGGTAATTTCCCGGTGACAGCCCCCCTTTAAATTTTTGTAAAACTAGGATGGTATGCTTTGTGGGTGCAGGAATGGTAGCCACATCGGTAGTCACTGAATTTTTCCAAAAAAACACTCTTATTTAAAGGTACTTTTTTTTATTTAAAGGGAAATTTTCAGAAGAAAATGTTAAAATCCCGATCATTTCAGATGTTCATGTACAGTCTTTAATACTGTCATGTACAGGCCGTGGCGTATGACCAATGTATATGTGGCTGGTGCCTGATAATGCCCCGATCACGTAGAGGAGTTAGCAGTCCGACCTCTCCTCCACTTCTAAATGCAAATATTTCTTCATATTCCCTGCTTGGTGACATCACAGCCTCCAGAACTGGTGCCTGTGTGAACAGACCCGCTCTCTGTATATAGGAATATTTCACACGTTGAAAATGGAAAATTTTACCTTGCTTTTGCTTTTAACCATTTTGACGTTGCGGAGTTTCGCAATGCAGCACAAGACGTTTGCTGTTGGATCCCTAAGGATACAAAGAGGCTCATTTTAATGCCTGTCAGTGTGATTTAAAGCAGTAGGGATTTTATTTGTATGGCGTCGAAGGCTGGGTGCTGATGTAAGACATCCACGATGTGACCCGGGGACAGTATGATAGATGAAAGAATGTCTGGGATCGACAGACTTCTATCCCACATACGATATTTGGATGTGACATTTTATTTCTACCCTTCATTCCAGTATGAATACGTAATTACAGATATAAATAATCCTATTCAGTTTGTAATAGCGGCAATGAAACCTCAGCAGTAAAAGGTTCCCTTAAATGGGCATTGAAATGTAGGTATGTAAGATTTTCATGAGCATGTCAACGGATTTGTCATTAGGCCTTGTTTTTCTGATTGCTTTACAGGCCCATTTCTCAATCTGTGTTCCTTAACCAAAAATGGGAATGGATCCCAGCAGAAGGAACCAGGAAAGCATTCCCAAACCTTTCCATGTTTTCCTTTCCATGTTCGACCAAAATGCAGAATGAAGGGGGTTATGTGTAAGAATAATGTGCGATTTTGTGTCTTTACTACTATGTAAAAATTTCAATAAAAATGTCTAGTTAAAAAAAATGTGGAATGAAGAATTTATCAATAGGACAAACAAGGCGGAAGGTATAGGAAACCATGGGGCATATTCATCAAAGCCCCATAGCTGGCGGAGGATCCTCCGAAGTTATAAAGAGAAGCCGGCCTCTCCATAACTTGTACGTATCCAGAGCCGGTCTAAATGTAAGACCTTTTAGACCTTTTTCTGTGCCTAAAACAGGTATAGAGAATGATGGCTGAGACGGCCTGCCAGCCCGTCCCCTTTCCCGCCCACAATTTTAGACCTGGCGTGAGCGGGTTGAAGTGGCAGATAGCGGAGCAACTAACCGTTGCGCTGACAACTGCGCATGAAATAGGGCTAATTTGGGCGTATTTCAGTATAATAAATGACCCCACATGTACGGAAACGTCGTGCAAATATTTCATTTTCGCTGCCCCAGAATTTTGACAAATGAAATTTTGTCACATGCCATTCTTGACATTTGGTAAAGTGGAAGCAATTAACTGCGTCAGAGGCGTTGTCTGGGATTGCCATGAAAATTCGGTATGCCGGTTTATAAAAAGCCTGTTCCAATGTTCCTGACCGAAAAGAGCCAGGACAGGACGTAGAATACATGAGTGATTTTAAAAAAAATTAAAAAAATATCCAGAAAGCCATCCACTTGGGGAATGAAAAATAATAATAATAAAAAAAATATATAGATAGATATGTTTATATATATATATATATATATATCTATGTTTTTTGATCAACCAATGATTGTTAGTCTTCCCTTTATGGATGTGCATACACAGTTAGCCGTCAGTCACGGAGTAGGACCACCCACTGGACTCCTAAGCCCAGAATAGGCAGGGATTCAAAGAAATAAAATACAAGTTATATTGCAAATTTCCCCACAAAACTATATATTAGTCGGCTCAGTTCCTCCAGTTCTATAAGTGTGAAAAAGTGTGATTTGCTGTATTGCGTCTCAGAGAAAACACTTAGAAAATGAGATGAGAACAGGGAGAAGAGTCCACTGTATGTTATATGTCCGCCCAGCTGAGGAGTTCACGGGGTGCCGCACCTTTTCTACCCACAATGTTTTAAAATCTGTGTTTTCTCTAAGTCTAATGTAGCTCGCTATCATGAGGGACCCTGTGATATAAGTACATATAGCACTGCGACTGTGACGTACAAAAATCTGTCTGTGTTTAGTTTTTTATGTGTTCCTCATATCTACATCACTCTAAGATACTGCCTTTTGGCAGTTTTTATCTTTTCCAGCGTAGGCCATAGGGCAAGTATAGAAATTTGGATTAGTTCCTATGGAAAATAACTTGCCGTCCGTTAGCGTGCAGCATTCAGGGTGACCTTGTTTAGAATATTCCCAGTGATGATAATATTCCTCGTGTGCTTGTCTCTGGCCCGACGCCAACACACATGATATGGGGCGATGCTTGTGAGATGCTTGGCACATTTCTGCTCCAGTTTATAAATCTATTAGGCGGTGACCATGATAACAGTATTGTCCTATGGAATCGATTTCACAAGTGTCAGGCGACTCGTGTTACAGCGAATAGTGAAGGGGGTCTCGGCGGTTTCATTGTTACTCTGTATAATGGAAGTTCAAGGTAACCCCTTCCCTAGGAGGAGGGAACAGATCAGTCATTAACTCGGTCAAGGCCGCCTGGTATAAAGGGAATCTGGAGAAAGATGCGTTTGGTGCTGTCGCCTGAAAGGCCACGTAACACTACTCCGGTTAACCTTCACGAGCCTCGGTCTAAATGGCTCCACTGTGCAGATCTGGCCATTATATGGTGTCGTTTATGACATTTTTTTACAGTTCAATCCAGTATATTGTTCTTGCCTCCTCCTTATATGAGTCATATTCAGCGCAGAACTATTTCATGTGACTTTCTCATTGTTAATTATGTGTCTGAGCAATGATGGGGGAATTACATGCATAACAGAAATGCTGAATGCTTGCTTTTCAGAACTTCGTTCGTGGCACCCATTTGTGCAAAAAAGTGACGAAGGAGAATTGTAGTTGAGGCTGGGCATACACGAGACGTATATTGGCCGAACCCAACCGGCCAACCATCCCATGAGTATGTGGGTCCACCGACTCTTTTGGTAGCCGATGTTGGGCAGATCAGGATGAGGCTGTTGGATTTCAACATACCCGATCCTTTTGTTCTTGTCAGAAAAGCCATTACCAGAGGGGGTGGCAGCAGCTTACTCCTCATGTGTTAATGGGGGGAGCAGGAAGAGAGGGAGGACAGCCGAGTGAGCGCTCGGTCGACAGGTATCGTGTGTATTCCTCCACTTAAGTATTGTACATATTTCTCCAAGTCATCTATATGGGAAAGCATATGCGAGGCTAAAAAAAGAAAGGGATTTATTAATACTGACTAAACTAGGACAGAATACAATACAACTGGAGGACACAGGCAGAAACTGTATTAACCCCCTCGGAGAGGTGATAAATTTGGTGCATCTTTCACTGTACATGAAATACTTTTTCTTACACCGTTTCTATATTATACACCCTCCTCTTCCGTACGCTGTTTACGCCGATACTGCGTGCCATTGATAAATCTGGTTGCTTTTTACTTAGCCGTGACCCTGTTCGAGACACTCTTATAAATTGTCTAGAGGGGCATGAAAAGTGTCCGAGCGTTTTCTAATTAGAGCCAGAATTCTGTCATATGTTACTCACTATAACTCCCCCTCAGTGTTCATCATTTGACAAGTACTTAAATGTCACCGTATATAAAGTATAAACCTATAAGATCAAGCCCAGGAAGAATGCTACTGAATGATATGCTGTGATTTAGCGGTGACACTAAGGATGTTCTCATATTAATGAAACTGGACCAGGGTCAGAACCAGAGGACTGGCGTCTTTAACAAGGCTTTACAACAGAGCAGTACACTGTGTTTGGCCTCATTCACACCACTTCTATTGATTTCTGTTCTTCTGCTCCATTATAGGAGAGAGCAGCATAAATAACGGAAGTGCTGTATTCAGCACATAACGGACCTGAACAAACAGATTACATGGACTACGATGGGGTCCGTCCGTTTTCCGTTCGGGAGGCGTTTTGCATGCAGGACTTTTATCTGCACTGTTTTCAAATGAATCTGGGACAGAGGCCCCCGAATGGATCCTCCAATGTAGATTTCATTTTCTGTTTGGTTATTTATTCCTGTTAATATTTGGCATTAGGATACTTTCACACTAGCGGCAGGGCAGTCCGTCAGGCTGTTCCGGCAGGTGAACAGCCTGTCGGATGCGTCCTGCCTCTAGTTCACGTGTGCCCCCGGACTGCAGCTCCGTCCCTATTGACTATAATGGGGGCGGGGGCGGAGTTCCGGCAGCGCACGGCGCGAGGCCACCGGACTAAAAGTACGACATGCAGTACTTTTAGTCCGGCTGCCTCTAGCCTTGCGGCCGAGGGAACTCCGCCCCCATTATAGTAAATGGGGACAGAGCGGCAGTCCGGGGGCAACGTGAACTATCGGCAGGATGGATCCGACAGGCTGTTTACCCACCGGAACAGCCTGATGGACTCCCCTGCCGCTAGTGTGACTCTAGCCTTAAACGGCGTCTGTCGGCAGATTTGTACCTATGACACTGTCTGACCTGTTACATGTGCACTTGGCAGCTGAAGGCATCTGTGTTGGTCCCATGTCCATATGTGCCCACATTGCTGAGAAAAATGATTTTATATATGCAAATGAGCCTCTAGGAGCAACGGGGGGTAGCCATTACACCTAGAGGCTTTGCTCTCTCTGCAACTGCTGCGCCCTCTGCACTTTGATAGGACCAGGCAGTGAAAACATCATCACACCTGGTCCTGTCAATCAAAGAAGAGAGGACGCGGCAGTTGCAGAGAGAGCAAAGCCTCTAAGTGTAACGACAGCGCCCCCGTTGCTCCTAGAGGCTCATTTGCATATATTAAAACTTGATTTTTCACAGCAACGCGGGCACATATGAACATGGGACCAAGACAGATGCCAAGCGCACATGTAACAAGTCAGCCAGTGTCATAGGTAGAGATCTGCTGACAGATTCCTTTTAATGCCAGATATTAACAGAAAATGAAATCTGTATTGGAGGATCTGTTCGGGGCAGATTCATTCGAAAACAGTGCAGGGAAAATACGGAAACGGAAAATGAACGGATTCCATCGTAGTCAATGTGGTCTGTTTGGATCTGTTCAGGGGACTTCCGTTATTTCTGATGCCCTTTAATTATAACGTTGGGTGCGATCAACTTTATACAACTCAGTATTTCTGGTGCTTTTCTAATGTCACACATTTTAGAAAACAGTGGTAAACCTCATCTGCAGGATAAACTGCTGGGGGTATAGGTAGCAGGACTGGTCGGTTGCTTCTTTTATATTCGGTTGCTGGTTTTGAGCAAATTGGTGGTCCCGCGGTAGGTCTTCAAAGATGTTCCCTCAGTCCTCCGGCCAGTCGGCACCCTGTACAGATAAGTGAAGCGCATCTTTAAAAGTTTGTAGGGTACCATATAGTGTTCTGTGCGCGTAACTGTATAATTTCCAAAATATTTCTTGCGTCGGTCAACAGGCCATCCTTACCAGCGGTGTACGGGAGAGCAGTCTTTGTGCATTTTATGGTGTTAGGCACGGCCATTGATAAGTAGGATTATTTGGGACGTATGTGACTGTGGTAAATCGCCTTAAGACTGGAGCTGTACAGTATACACTGTGGGGTTTTTTCCAGCTCTGGACGCCTGTCATAGCAGCATGGCACAAGGCCAGACTCCAGCTGGCTGCGGTTAACCGCACTCGCCACACAGGAAGGTATAGCTTGTGCAAACCTTTGGCTGAGGGATCACTCCCCGTCTCTTCTCTGTTCTCTCAGTGGAAATTGCTTGGTTCTCACGAGTATTTAGAAGTTATTATTTCTTCCTCGTCTGTCATTGCCGTGTCTTACTGTTACAGAAGTGGAAAATCTGATATTCAGTGCCTAAAAAGAGAAGGAACGGGGAAGGAATCGACTTCGAAATCATATAGCTTCAAGCGGATGATTCTTGAGATGCTGGCTTTTTTGATCTTCTGTATTTGATGGGAAGAATGGTTAATAACTAAATATTTGAAAGAAAATAGACCTGAAATGTACATCCTCTTTTTTTATCGGTTTGTATTGTTTATACTAGATGTGACGGGTGCTGGGATTTTTTATACTTGCACATGTTATACAATGGCCTTAGATGATGTAGACATTTTTTAGTACAGCAGATTTACGTATGTGCCTCTATAGCAGCATAAGAAACCCCAGTGATCACCCTACTGGATAGTGGCACAGGGATGTGTCCCTCACACGCAACTATATTTGTCATCCGTGTGCTATCCACAATTTTTGCACCCATTTATTTCTATACACTTTTTTGGATCCAAGCGGCCGTTCTGCAAATGATAGAACATGTCCTATTCTGGTCCGTATAGCAGACAAGAATAGTCCCGTCTCTTGATTTGAGTGAGAAAAATTCAGAATGTACACAGAAGGGGTATCTGTATTATGCAGATCTGTGGCTTGCAGACCGAAATTTGGATATGGCGGCGTGCACTAAGCCTTTCCTGGTGTGTGTTTAGTTAGTACGTTCTTCAATGCAAAATTTATTGAGAAGTCACAATCATTCTTGAGATAATAATTAATATGGCTGGCCAACCACAGTGGTTTTCTTCTGACTTTTATTCATATTTTAGGAGCGCTTTCGCATTAGGGCTCACGACCAAATGTGTTTTGTGGTCCACAAAATAACGGATCTGCAAAAAATACGTAATGGAACAGCTGGCCCCTAGAACAGTACTATCCTTGTCCGTAATGCGGACAATAATAGGACAAGTTCTCCAGAATGCACACAGAGTAACTTTCATTTTTTTTTTTTTTTTTTGCAGACCCATTGAAATGAATGGTTCAGCATACAGTCTGTAAAAATAACGGAACGACTCAGAAAGAAAATACATTCGTATGCATGAGCCCTTAGATTGAATCCACAACAATTCAATTTTCTCTGAGGACTCTCTTGCTTTTCACTAAAGGAAATATACACAGTAAGGCTACCTACACACTGGCGTTTTGGTTTCCGTTTGTGAGATCCATTCAGGGATCTCACAGGCGGTCCAAAACGGATCAGTTTTGCCCTTAATGCATACTGAATAGATAAGGATCCGCTCAGAATACATTAGTTTGGCTCCGTTCCGCCTGCATTGCGCTTTGGAGGCGGACACCAAAACGCTGCCTGCAGAGTTTTGGCGTCCGTTTGACGAAACTGAGCCAAACGGATCCGTCCTGACACACAATATAAGTCAATGGGGACGGATCCGTTTTCTCTGACACAATAGAAAACGGATCCATCCCCCATTGACTTTCAATGGTGTTCAAGACAGATCTGTCATAGCTATGTTATCGATAATACAACCGGATCCGTTCTGAACGGATGCGTTTGTGCAGATTCATGAAGAATCCGCACCAAATGCGAGTGTGAAAGTAGCCTAAATTGGCTGAGTTGGCTTTTTAAGACAATATACAGTTAACAAACCTCCCCACCTTGGCCCCAGGGTATTGTGACCCCCAAAAAGTAGGAATCCTAGCCGCTTAATTTCAAGATTCTCCTATTGGACATCATCATGTTTGCCCCATGGCTTCCTGTGTGTTCACGGCATTTGTAACCGTTCTGTAACACGCAGTTAGTCATACGGAATTAATCGAGCTTTCCTCCTACAGATCTTGCCTCTGGTTTTATTTTTGGATTTCTCTTTTATATGGCAGGGTTTTTCCCTGCTCTAGGGTTTCGGTTGAAGCCCAATATAGGGTCTGTTTCCTCTGCTAGCAGATAATGATTTTGCAGTATAATCATTATGACAAATAGGCAGACATTATCAAACTTCAGAACCGCGCTGCCATTTCCTTCCGCTGTACCAGTGCCCACAAAGTTGTGGCATTCTTTATTGAACTTTAAGAATCTACACTTGAATGGCCATACACACGGAGATGGGTTTACACCAAGTTGCAGAGCAAGTCCGTCATACAAGAGATCTGAATGGTGCCCGACTGACCCGATCGACTTCTAATCGAGTCCCATCAGGATTTCCATCATTGTAGTACAAGAATAGAGCTGCATGTTGCACTATGAGGCCACCTGCACGCATGGCGGAATACGTGCCGTCTTTCTGCACGGAATTCCTTGCAGAAACTACGCAGCGTAGTACAGTACCAACAAAGTGTACGAGATTACACAAATCTTGTGCATGCGTTGCAGATTTTTTTATGTACAGAAATTGACCTGCTGTGCAGATGTCTACATCTGAAGCATGTCAATTATGTTTGTGGTTTTAGCTGCGTATTTCACCCTTTTGTCCGCACCAAAAACCGCCGTGAATTATGGATATGGTGCGGAAACTCGCAGAAATCCGCGCGGAAATTTGTGTTGGTTGTATGTACGTTCACATAAACTCGTGTGTAGGCAGCCTTAGGGCGAAACCACATAGTGCGGTCTTTTACTGTGTGGGCTCTAATTAAGAATGTGATCTAAAGAATGTGGTCCTAATTAGCTTAATTAGAGCCCGCGGTGGTTCATATGGATGCGTGGTACACGACCGCACCATGTGGTCGTACCATTATTGCCATTAAAATGCTGGAACCCTTGAAGAAACACGCTCCCACTTCAGGAAACACGCCCCACGCGGAAGCTTTATTTCCTGTCTCCTGTGACAGGGCCTGGCGGCATTATACTCATTTATAATGCTGTGTATCCCTGCCCGACGTCAGCCGTAATGAATTGTACATACAACATAATAGTACAGTTTATTACAGCAGATTTTGGGCAGGGACACACAGCATTATAATGCCATGAGGTTCTGTCACAGGGAAAAGATGTTGCTATGATCACAATGAATTTTCAAATCTTTTCATGGATTGGCGATATTAATATTGAATAAAAATAACAACGGTAGAAATCGTTAACTGTGCCCATCATTATCGCTCCAACATTTATGCCCAACTACCATGATTTAAGCCCCACGGCAGGCATGTCCAAACTCTGGCCCTCCAGGTGTTGCAGAACTACAACTCCCATCATGCCCTTCTGTAGGTTGATAGCTGTAGGTTGTCCAGGAATGATGGGAGTTGTAGTTTTGCAACATCTGGAGGGCCAGAGTTTGGACATGCCTGCCCCACGGTAAGCAGATATTGTTGTATTTGGTCGGATCCATGCGCGGGGTCCATGACTGCGCTGCACCTGACAGATACAGAACAGGAGATGTACATCTTCAGGCTTTGGACCTCTAACATCACACAATGATCACTCGGCATAAAAATAAGATAAAAAAGCAGTTTTACATTATTTAGTCACGAAAGATTTTTTTTGTTTGGATTGATCTCCTTATAGATAGATAGGCCTGTGTGATATGCAATATGTGCTGTGGGGGTTTAGCTCTGGTCTCGAGGATCGTTCACATACAGACTGTTGTCCACTGCAGCTTTAGGGGCCAAACATCGCTTTATTGTCTCAGCATCAACATAAATAAATGAAATGCAAAACAAACACCTGCCCGGCTGGGCTCTAACTTAACACAGTGTGTCCCTGACTCACCTACAACACTGTTCACACACACCGCACCCGTGCGGCTTTTCCAGGCAGCCTGTTCGGTTTCACAGGGGTCTGAGCCCTCCAGCTTGGCTCCAGCCGTGGGTCCCAAACAACAGCCCTCAGCTCCCAGCACTATTAGCAGCTCCAGGAAAATCACCCCCAGCTGCTAAGGAGGCTGCCTTTTTAAAGGGCCGGATAAAGTCCGGACTGGACCGTGGGGAGTAGGCACCCACCCAGCTCTTTGCCTACTCCCAGTAAGAGCCGGCCCGGATTGGCTTTGCAGCCAAACTAACTAACAGAGTCTGACAGCACTAGCTGCTGCAGACAACAAAATCCGGCTCTCACCCCACCGAGGCCAGCAACCTCGGTGACACGTACCTGCCATCGCTCTCTCCTATCAGCCATGAGGCCTGTCACTGCCTCACAGTGCCTATAAAGGATGAATAATAATTCTATCTGTAACAGCGACAGGAAGAGGCTGTGGCCCTCCGCTGAGCGACCGTACATTTTATTCCTATTTAATCCTATTCCCTTAGGTCGTGTGACTGATGATTGTGACCTCACTGGCCTCTTTAAACAGCTGATCGGAGGGAGTCGGACCCCGCCGATCAGATATTGATGACCTGTCGTGAACATAGGTGACCAATATTTTACTCCCAGGCCGATATTTATTTTGATGGAGAATACGTCACTACCTGAAGTGTCTGGAAGCAGTATATGGGCAAAACATTGGGGGTCATTTGTTATCCAGAAATACGCCTATATTGGGTGCGTCGCAATCTGCGACTTTCTCCCCGCTCATGCCAGGTCTAAAATAAAGAGGTGTGATGTGGGCGGGGAAGGGGACGGGTTGGCAGGCCGTCTCATTTACCATTTTGCATGCCTGTTTTAGGCCCTATTCACATGTCACATGCAAAATGGATCCGCATCCCATCCGCAATTTTGCGGAAGGGTTGCAGACCCATTCATTTCAAAGGGGCAGGAATGGATGTGGACAGCACACTATGTGATGTCCGCATTTCCGCATCCGCGTTTCCGTAAAAAAATAGAACATGTCCTATTCTTGTCTGAAATTGCGGACAAGAAAAGGCATTCTCTATATAGTGCCAGCAATGTGTGGTCCGTAAAATGCGGAATGCACATTGCAGCCGTCCGTGTTTTGCGGATCCGCTGTTTCCGCAAAACACACTACGGACGTGTAAATTAGGCCTTAGGCGAAGAATTGATCTAAATGTCAGATAGCTAGGAAGCTGTGTTACATTTAGACTAGCGCTAGATTCACCAAAGTTATGGAGAGATCAACGCCTCGGCAGATCCTCCGCCAGATATAGGGTTTATTAAGACCGGCGTCTAAAGCGCCGTTTTTAATAAATGACCCCCATTGTGCTTATTGAAATCGAGTATGTCCGATTCTTCTATTCCTCAACATTTTATATCAAAAGACAGTCTGGAGACCCCCATACACCTGCCTGATCAGTGGCCAATCCCACCAAAATTGGGGGATTCAGAGAATTTTATTGTACGACCACCTTTAGACATGTAGCTATATATTCGTTATCATTCCTTTGGTATAGCTGATATGTAATATTCCTAATTTATTATGACATATTCTGGATTATCATACTAGTATACTAAAAATACATTCGCCATTCTGATATGTCCATGGCTTGTTTCATCGTCTGTTTTCATTTTGCGCCTGGTTTTATCAAGGCTAAATATGAAATGGTAGATCAGGCTTCATATTTAATAGAGTATTTACCGTACAGTAAAAATTGGTGAGCTGCCTGGATTTTTCCGTATTCAGGTTGTCCATGCGCGCCATTCTTCATTTGCACAGTTTCTTGGTCAAGCTTTTGCATGCTTATATTATTATTGTAAGTGATGATATCATGTTAGGATTTATCCTATTTGCACTCATTTCAGGAAGGTCATCTGGCATTTACTGTATCATCGTCGTCTTCATACATAGTAGACCTGCTGCAGCTCTCCTCGTCTATTGAAAGTGTGATTGCTAAGTTTTCTGGCATTGTTGCTTTGATAAAATGTTCACCACTGTGGCAAATCCGCAGCAAAATCCGCTAACAATCATGCAGATTTTGCAATGGATTTTTCCGTCACAAATTACGTCCTGTGTGGACATACCCTTACGATCTGCCTTGAGATAACGTGTAGATTATTCCGAATACGCTTGCAGCAGGATTTTATTTCTGTTTGCAAGTGGACATGGCTGTTTTTGCTCTGTTCAGTGAATGTCCATGTATTTTCTCAAATAATATTGGCATTTTTATTTCTCATAATTGTTCCCACTTTTTCTTTTCTAGTTGAGCGCCAATGTGCTGATCTTCCTTTGCACAAATATTATTGGCATTTGCACCCACTATCCTGCGGAGGTGTCGCAGAGACAGGCGTTCCAAGAAACACGAGGGTACATCCAAGCCAGGCTGCACCTTCAGAGAGAGAACCAGCAGCAGGTAAGTGTGCCACACCACGGAGCATAGGCAGGGAAACGGTGAGCGGAGGCGGTGGTCTCACTTCAGCAAATGGCATTTATCATGCAGAGAAAGTTAATAGAAGGCACTTACTAATGTATTGTGATTCTCCATATTGCTTCCTTTGCTGGTTGGATTCATTTTTCCATCGCATTATACACTGCTTGTTTCCATGTTTACGACCACCCTGCAATCCAGCAACTGTGGTCGTGCTTGCGCACTATAGCAGAAAAAAACAGCCTTTGTGCGTTACCACAGTCCTGGCCATCAGAGAGGCGGACGCTTTTCCCTATAGTGTGCAAGCACGAGCACCACTAATGGATTGCAGGGTGGTCGGAAACAGGGCAGTGTATAATGCGATGGAAAAATAAATCCAGCCAGCAAAGGAAGCAATATGCACAATAAAAATACATTAGTAAGTGCCTTGTATTAGCTTTCTCTACATGATAAAAGCAACTTGCTGAAGTGAGAGAACCCCTTTAAAGGTCCTGGGCCTGAAAGTAAAACTTGTAACATGTCCCTACGCCTACTTTTAGAATAGGCCATCAAAATCAGTTCGATGAGGGACCGACTCCCTCACTCCACTATTTATTTCACAAAAGCGAAGTCCCCTTCATTGTTTCCCTGGCACAGTGCCAACTAATGGGTGAAGCGGTAGTTCCCGGTATTGCAGGCAGCAGGTATTGAGTCCTTAACTTAAAAAACGGCTGAGCTGCGTTTAGCGCCAGGCACAGCCGCTTAAAAGTGGTGGCGTGCCAGTGAACGATGAAGGGGAGCGCCCATTGCTCGTCAGCTAATCAGTGGGGCCTACGAATAGACCAGCCGTCAAAGCGAGATATTTATCAAAGACCACCATATCCCATAGGCCCCGCAGGCCTCGTCATATATTAGGCGCATTGTCTGGTAGGCTGTGCGCCAGACTGAGATGTACTGCAGTTTAGAGCCACCGTAGATATCTGTCTTCATTTGCACCTGAACACAGGAGCAAATGAAGATGAATGTGTCTGGCCCGATGCCCTCCCCCCTCGTCACATCCCCCTTTTCGGAAAGTGGTGACAGCGGCGCAAAAAAGGACACTGGCAACAAATGGTGTCACAAGTGGCGTTCAAAAAGTCGCGCCACACAACCTGCGACTTTTTTCCACCATTTTTGTGGTGCAGGAAGATGAGATATCTCCCCCATAGTCCCAGAAAACCCTTATAGTATTGGATGCATTAGATTATGCAGTTTTTAAACATACGAAATTATTCGCTCAAATAATGAGTTTGATTCGCACAGCACATGTAGGTGTTTGCATGGTAAAATAACGTGCGGTCGGCCACCTTTTTGGGATGACGCTTGCTGCTTTGTAGTCTTACTTGCTTTGAAAAGTAAAGGGTTTGCATAGAACCATGATGTGGTCTCCATCAGTTCCAATGGAGATTCTGCAGAAAACAAAAAATAAACGCAGACTTGGTGCACTTCCAGGGTGCAAATTGTCTCTTTCATGCATGCAACTATTATATTTGGCAAAGAGCTGCACTAATGGCCACAAACCGGTAGTACGTGTTTTTCCTGTTTATGTCACTGCACCTCTCCCCTGTATAGGAGCGCCTCCTACTGTCCGTGCTGCCACGCCATGTTGCAATGGAAATGAAAGAAGACATAAACACCAAAAAGGAGGATATGATGTTCCACAAAATCTACATACAGAAGCATGATAATGTCAGGTAAAGCGTGGCTCTAACTTTAATTTTATCCCAGGCATGTCCAAACTGCGGCCCTCCAGCTGTTGCAAAACTACAACTCCCAGCATGCCCTAATAGCTGTAGGCTATCCAGACATGCTGGGAGTTGTAGTTTTGCAACAGCTGGAGGGCTGCAGTTTGGACACGCCTGTTTTATCCCCTGTAAGCTTTCAGACGTACAATGTTCTGCATGTTACAAGCCTCCGCCTATCGGTGGTCATCTCTGATTTAGAAGGATTTGAGGAACTGCCACTAATATGTGGCAGGAGCGCCAGTCTATTAATACAAATAAAAAGTACCCGTCAGCTAGAAACGGTGTCATTTGGTGGGTTGAAGTGCCTCATAATGACTGCATTCATGGTCAGAAGGGGGTGCTCTTTGGGAGATGATTGCTATATCATGTATTGGGGGTCATTTTCTGCCTCAGTGCGCTGCCGATCTGACAGTCTCTCTACTTACAGTATCCTGTTTGCTGACATAGAGGGCTTCACCAGCTTGGCATCACAATGCACAGCCCAGGAACTAGTCATGACTCTGAACGAACTATTTGCACGTTTCGACAAGCTAGCTGCGGTAAGTACAACTTACCAGATTTCTGTTAAAGGCGTCATTATCACTTTACGTAGGATCTATCCCCTCTCCTGACATGTCTGCTTTAGCAACCACTTGCATTCCCCTTGTAATAACAATTCTGGAGCATCAATTATTATGACTGTATGATGTGCCTGCTAGAAGTGAGGAGTGAATTGCTAGCAGATTGGAATGAAGGTCCACCTGGGGGTGTGTCCCTGCACAATCTCATACTATCTAATAAGTACTGCCGGTGTCAGGCTGTGCAGGGCAACACCCCCAACTGGTAACACCCAGCTGGACCTTCATTACAAACTGCTAGCACATCATTCCTCACTTCTAGCAGGAGTAATAAAGGAATGGCACATTATACAGTCATAAGAGTAGAAGCCTCAGATTACACAGGCAATACAAGAAGTTACTAAAACAGGCGTGTCAGGAGAGGGGACAGCGCCTCTGTAAAGTGGATCTCTCAACCGAATACACTCTGCCATGTCAGTTCAGCATATTATAACCACAGATCATATTCCTAGTAGTCAAAATGGCACGAAATACTGCGCTATTCATCTACTAGGAGAGCTGAAAGAATACACCAGGCACATACAGATGTAACTAGCGTAATCCTGACTCCAGGCACACCAGGATAGTCACTTTGACGAGATTTGTTGTATTACTGTAATGTGCTTTTGTTGCATTAACTAATTAAAGCTGATCTGATCTGATATTGAAGGCCTATCCTTAGGATAGATCATAAATCTAAAAATAAAATGTGACAACCCCTTTAAGCCAGTTAAGATAATGTTGGCTACATCTGTATGTGTATACACAGCAGCCGGTCAGTCACTGCCTCTTGGGGCAGAAGGAGCGCTGATGCAGGGGATTTTTCTTATTGGAAATTGGAAATTTATGTTTCCAATATATAACCCGCTTATTATGTGTATTATATACACCCCTCCAGTCCTTCATATACCGTGGGAGTAACATACAACCCTCGCAGATACTTGTATATAAAAATACTTTACTGATAACATAGAGATAACAAAGCAATGGACATCATTCATAAAGATACAGACACTACAAATAAGACAGTACATCGAGGACACCACCACACACAGCCGCCCCCATTCCTGCCCTCCCTGGATGCTAAGCAATGTGGCTAATAATGTGTATGTATATCAAGTATATCCAGAGTCCACTAATATACCGTCTACTGCAGGGATCCTCAACCTGCGGCCCTCCAGCTGTTGTAAAACTACAACTCCCACAATGCCCTGCTGTAGGCTGATACCTGTAGGCTGTTCGAGCATGCTGGGAGCTGTAGTTTTGCAACAGCTGGAGGGCCGCAGGTTGAGGATGCCTGGTCTACTGGATCTACTCTTCCCAACTCACATCTAGTACCTGACCATTAGTACATGTACATATAGTGACTTATGCATAAACAGCATATATAATCTACTGATAATACAATCAGAGACTACAAATATCTAAATGTACACCTATAAAGTCTACTGGGATATTATACTTGTATACATACACACTAAGGCCTCTTTCACACTTACGTTATTAGGATCCGGCGTGCACTTCCATCGACGGAAGTGCCTGCCGGATCCGTAACAACGCAAGTGAACTGAAAGCATTTGAAGACTGATCAGTCTTCAAAATGCTTTCAGTGTTACTATAGCAGCCAGGACGCTATTAAAGTCCTGGTTGCCATAGTAGTGGTGGGGAGCGGGGGAGCAGTATACTTACCGCCTGTGCGGCTCCCGGCGCTCCACAATGACATCAGAGCGCCCCATGCGCATGGATCACGTGATCCATGCTCGTGGGGCGCCCTGACGTCACTCTGGAGCGACCTGGGAGCCGCACGGGCGGTAAGTATACTGCTCCCCCGCTCCCCACTACACTTTACCACGGCAACAGGACGTTAGTGTCCTGGCTGCCATGGTAACCATTTAGAAAAAGCTAAACGTCGGATCCGGCGATGCGCCGAAATGACGTTTAGCTTAAGGCCAGATCCGGATTAATGCCTTTCAATGGGCATTAATTGCAGATCCGGTCTTGCGGCAAGTGTTCAGGATTTTTGGCCGGAGCAAAAACCGCAGCATGCTGCGGTATTTTCTCCGGCCAAAAAACGTTCCGGTCCTGAACTGAAGACATCCTGATTTCTCTCCATTCAAAATGCAGTGGGATAATCCTGATCAGGATTTTTCCGGCATAGAGCCCCGATGAAGGAACTCTATGCCGGAAAAGAAATACGCAAGTGTGAAAGAGCCCTTAATCAGATTTATATACTTAGCTTGCTCCTGAAGTGCTGTTGGTCCAAGGAGCTGGCAGGAAGAGAGAGCGAGACTCCCAAGTTTCATGTCACCCATATGTTTCTGTGTCTCAGCCCCCCACCATGGACTCCACCCTGTGACCCCCCAAATATCTTCCCAATCTGTTGACCAAGAGAATGTTGTCCAACTGCTTTTACAATGTGCCCTTCCAGTTTTTGATATGCTAACAAGGGACACAATGCCCAAATGGCTACTGGCCATACTGATATCACTGAATGGGTGAATACCACTGGATATCAATATGCACTATATCCAATTATTAGGCATATGTGTGTGGTCATCAGGCTGAGCTTCTGGCGAAGAGCCATATTTTCCTGTAACAAGCGCACTCTTTATAAATACACTGGACTATGGGGGAGATTTTGGCCAAAACCTGTGCAAGCACGGAGCTTTGAATGAAACGTATTACCATTTATATGTATAAGTTTCCACCTGTGGTCTCAGAGCTAGCTTACCGTCAGGTATTAAAACAAAATGGCTGCTTCGGAAATTGGGACACACACAGAGTACACATATCTAAATGGCTGAGTAGGAGAAGGAGGCCCTCCCGGGGAGGTTTGGCAGACAGCGCTGCTCCTCTCACAAGCAGAGTACATACACGGTTGTTTTCATTTTTGGAACTTCATCTCGTTGGATACGTTTTCATGGTTCTTCTAATTAAGTTATTGCGTCACGGTTGAACAATTTCTTTTAAATGGTTCCCACTTTTATTCTGCTTGGAAAACAATATCTGTAAAAATGTTAAGAGCATGAGGAGCAGAGTATGGTTATAGCCCAAGAGGTCTAAAGCTGCATTTACATCACCATGGAATTTAGTACTTATGAAAGAGACTCTTCTCTGAGATTAATATATCTCAGTGCATTCTTGCTATGTATTTTTATAATTTCATAACGATCTCTTTCTATACTTAGGAAAACCACTGCTTGCGCATTAAGATCCTGGGGGATTGTTACTATTGTGTCTCTGGATTGCCTGAAGCTCGCGCTGATCATGCTCACTGCTGCGTGGAGATGGGAGTTGATATGATTGAAGCCATCTCGTAAGTGGACCTTTGTGTAAAGGGAACCATGAAAATGTAGTCTACTCAGTCAGCAGCATGTTATAGAGCGGGAGGAGCAGAGCAGATCGATATATAGTTTTATGGGAAAAGATTCAGTAAAACTTGTATTTTATTCATTTACATCCCTGCTCATCCTGGGCTTTGAAGTCCAGGAGGCGGTCCTATCAGTGATTGACAGCTATATGTGTATACACAGTCATAGAGGGAAGGTCCTATCAGTGATTGACGGCTCTCTGTATACACAGTCATAGAGGGAAGGTCCTATCAGTGATTGACAGCTATCTGTATACACAGTCATAGAGGGAAGGTCCTATCAGTGATTGACGTCTCTCTCTCTGTATACACAGTCATAGAGGGAAGGTCCTATCAGTGACTGACAGCTCTCTGTATACACAGTCATAGAGGGAAGGTCCTATCAGTGATTGACAGCTCTCTGTATACACAGTCATAGAGGAAGGTCCTATCAGTGACTGACAGCTCTCTCTGTATACACAGTCATAGAGGGAAGGTCCTATCAGTGACTGACAGCTCTCTCTGTATACACAGTCATAGAGGGAAGGCCCTATCAGTGATTGACAGCTATCTGTATACACAGTCATAGAGGGAAGGTCCTATCAGTGATTGACGGCTCTCTCTCTGTATACACAGTCATAGAGGGAAGGTCCTATCAGTGATTGACAGCTCTCTGTATACACAGTCATAGAGGGAAGGTCCTATCAGTGACTGACAGCTCTCTCTGTATACACAGTCATAGAGGGAAGGTCCTATCAGTGACTGACAGCTATCTCTGTATACACAGTCATAGAGGGAAGGTCCTATCAGTGATTGACAGCTCTCTGTATACACAGTCATAGAGGGAAGGTCCTATCAGTGACTGACAGCTCTCTCTGTATACACAGTCATAGAGGAAGGTCCTATCAGTGACTGACAGCTATCTCTGTATACACAGTCATAGAGGGAAGGTCCTATCAGTGACTGACAGCTATCTCTGTATACACAGTCATAGAGGGAAGGTCCTATCAGTGACTGACAGCTCTCTGTATACACAGTCATAGAGGGAAGGTCCTATCAGTGACTGACAGCCTCTCTGTATACACAGTCATAGAGGGAAGGTCCTATCAGTGACTGACAGCTCTCTCTGTATACACAGTCATAGAGGGAAGGTCCTATCAGTGACTGACAGCTCTCTCTGTATACATAGTCATAGAGGGAAGGTCCTATCAGTGACTGACAGCTCTCTCTGTATACATAGTCATAGAGGGAAGGTCCTATCAGTGACTGACAGCTCTCTCTGTATACACAGTCATAGAGGGAAGGTCCTATCAGTGACTGACAGCTCTCTCTGTATACACAGTCATAGAGGGAAGGTCCTATCAGTGACTGACAGCTCTCTCTGTATACATAGTCATAGAGGGAAGGTCCTATCAGTGACTGACAGCTCTCTCTGTATACACAGTCATAGAGGGAAGGTCCTATCAGTGACTGACAGCTCTCTGTATACACAGTCATAGAGGGAAAGGTCCTATCAGTGACTGACAGCTCTCTGTATACACAGTCATAGAGGAAGGTCCTATCAGTGACTGACAGCCTCTCTGTATACACAGTCATAGAGGGAAGGTCCTATCAGTGACTGACAGCTCTCTGTATACACAGTCATAGAGGGAAGGTCCTATCAGTGACTGACAGCTCTCTGTATACACAGTCATAGAGGGAAGGTCCTATCAGTGACTGACAGCTCTCTCTGTATACACAGTCATAGAGGGAAGGTCCTATCAGTGACTGACAGCTCTCTCTGTATACACAGTCATAGAGGGAAGGTCCTATCAGTGACTGACAGCTCTCTCTGTATACACAGTCATAGAGGGAAGGTCCTATCAGTGACTGACAGCTCATCTGTATACACAGTCATAGAGGGAAGGTCCTATCAGTGACTGACAGCTATCTCTGTATACATAGTCATAGAGGGAAGGTCCTATCAGTGACTGACAGCTATCTGTATACACAGTCATAGAGGGAAGGTCCTATCAGTGACTGACAGCTCTCTGTATACACAGTCATAGAGGGAAGGTCCTATCAGTGACTGACAGCTCTCTGTATACACAGTCATAGAGGGAAGGTCCTATCAGTGACTGACAGCTCTTCTGTATACACAGTCATAGAGGGAAAGGTCCTATCAGTGACTGACAGCTCTCTCTGTATACACAGTCATAGAGGAAGGTCCTATCAGTGACTGACAGCTACTCTGTATACACAGTCATAGAGGGAAGGTCCTATCAGTGACTGACAGCTCTCTCTGTATACACAGTCATAGAGGGAAGGTCCTATCAGTGACTGACAGCTATCTCTGTATACACAGTCATAGAGGGAAGGTCCTATCAGTGACTGACAGCTCTCTGTATACACAGTCATAGAGGGAAGGTCCTATCAGTGACTGACAGCTATCGTGTATACACAGTCATAGAGGGAAGGTCCTATCAGTGACTGACAGCTCTCTGTATACACAGTCATAGAGGGGAAGGTCCTATCAGTGACTGACAGCTCTCTCTGTATACACAGTCATAGAGGGAAGGTCCTATCAGTGACTGACAGCTCTCTCTGTATACACAGTCATAGAGGAAGGTCCTATCAGTGACTGACAGCTCTCTCTGCATACATAGTCATAGAGGAAAGGTCCTATCAGTGACTGACAGCTCTCTCTGTATACATAGTCATAGAGGGAAGGTCCTATCAGTGACTGACAGCTCTCTCTGTATACACAGTCATAGAGGGAAGGTCCTATCAGTGACTGACAGCTCTCTCTGTATACATAGTCATAGAGGGGAAGGTCCTATCAGTGACTGACAGCTCTCTCTGTATACACAGTCATAGAGGGAAGGTCCTATCAGTGACTGACAGCTCTCTCTGTATACACAGTCATAGAGGGAAGGTCCTATCAGTGATTGACAGCTCTCTCTGTATACACAGTCATAGAGGGAAGGTCTATCAGTGATTGACAGCTATCTCTGTATACACAGTCATAGAGGAAGGTCTATCAGTGACTGACAGCTATCTCTGTATACACAGTCATAGAGGGAAGGTCCTATCAGTGACTGACAGCTACTCTGTATGCACAGTCATAGAGGGAAGGTCCTATCAGTGACTGACAGCTCTCTGTATACACAGTCATAGAGGGAAGGTCCTATCAGTGACTGACAGCTCTCTCTGTATACACAGTCATAGAGGTAAGGTCCTATCAGTGACTGACAGCTATCTCTGTATACACAGTCATAGAGGGAAGGTCCTATCAGTGACTGACAGCTCTCTCTGTATACACAGTCATAGAGGGAAGGTCCTATCAGTGACTGACAGCTCTCTCTGTATACATAGTCATAGAGGGAAGGTCCTATCAGTGACTGACAGCTCTCTCTGTATACATAGTCATAGAGGGAAGGTCCTATCAGTGACTGACAGCTCTCTCTGTATACACAGTCATAGAGGGAAGGTCCTATCAGTGACTGACAGCTCTCTCTGTATACATAGTCATAGAGGAAGGTCCATCACTGACTGACAGCTCTTCTGTATACATAGTCATAGAGGGAAGGTCCATCAGTGACTGACAGCTCTCTCTGTATACACAGTCATAGAGGGAAGGTCCTATCAGTGATTGACAGCTCTCTCTGTATACACAGTCATAGAGGGAAGGTCCTATCAGTGATTGACAGCTATCTCTGTATACACAGTCATAGAGGGAAGGTCCTATCAGTGACTGATAGCTCTCTGTATACACAGTCATAGCGGGAAGGTCCTATCAGTGATGACAGCTCTCTGTATACACAGTCATAGAGGGAAGGTCCTATCAGTGACTGACAGCTCTCTGTATACACAGTCATAGAGGGAAGGTCCTATCAGTGATTGACAGCTATCTCTGTATACACAGTCATAGAGGGAAGGTCCTATCAGTGACTGATAGCTATCTGTATACACAGTCATAGAGGGAAGGTCCTATCAGTGACTGACAGCTCTCTCTGTATACATAGTCATAGAGGGAAGGTCCTATCAGTGACTGACAGCTCTCTCTGTATACACAGTCATAGAGGGAAGGTCCTATCAGTGACGACAGCTCTCTGTATACACAGTCATAGAGGGAAGGTCCTATCAGTGACGACAGCTCTCTGTATACACAGTCATAGAGGGAAGGTCCTATCAGTGACGACAGCTCTCTGTATACACAGTCATAGAGGGAAGGTCCTATCAGTGACGACAGCTCTCTGTATACACAGTCATAGAGGGAAGGTCCTATCAGTGACTTACAGCTCTCTGTATACACAGTCATAGAAGTAAGGTCCTATCAGTGATTAACAGCTATCTCTGTATACACAGTCATAGAGGGAAGGTCCTATCAGTGACTGATAGCTATCTGTATACACAGTCATAGAGGGAAGGTCCTATCAGTGACTGACAGCTCTCTCTGTATACACAGTCATAGAGGGAAGGTCCTATCAGTGATTGACAGCTATCTCTGTATACACAGTCATAGAGGGAAGGTCCTATCAGTGACTGATAGCTATCTGTATACACAGTCATAGAGGGAAGGTCCTATCAGTGACTGACAGCTCTCTCTGTATACACAGTCATAGAGGGAAGGTCCTATCAGTGACTGACAGCTCTCTGTATACACAGTCATAGAGGGAAGGTCCTATCAGTGATTGACAGCTATCTCTGTATACACAGTCATAGAGGGAAGGTCCTATCAGTGACTGATAGCTATCTGTATACACAGTCATAGAGGAAGGTCCTATCAGTGACTGACAGCTCTCTCTGTATACACAGTCATAGAGGGAAGGTCCTATCAGTGACTGACAGCTATCTCTGTATACACAGTCATAGAGGGAAGGTCCTATCAGTGATTGACAGCTATCTCTGTATACACAGTCATAGAGGGAAGGTCCTATCAGTGACGACAGCTCTCTGTATACACAGTCATAGAGGGAAGGTCCTATCAGTGACGACAGCTCTCTGTTTACACAGTCATAGAGGGAAGGTCCTATCAGTGACTGACAGCTCTCTCTTTATACACAGTCATAGAGGGAAGGTCCTATGAGTGACTGACAGCTCTCTCTGTATACACAGTCATAGAGGGAAGGTCCTATCAGTTACTGACAGCTATATGTGTATACACAGTCATAGAGGGAAGGTCCTATCAGTGACTGACAGCTCTCTCTGTATACACAGTCATAGAGGGAAGGTCCTATCAGTGATTGACAGCTATATGTGTATACACAGCCATAGAGGGGAGGCTGTCAATCACTGATAGGACCGCCTCCTGGACTTCAAAGCCCAGAATGAGCAGGGATGTAAATGTATTAAATACGAGTTGTACTTAGTCGTTTCCCATCCAACTATATATCAATCCACTCTGCTCCTCTTGCTCTATAACATGATGGGGGCAGCTCAGACACCATGTTCTATGTCACAGGTTCCCTTTAAAGTATCTCGCTTTTACAAAGCTGTACTTGTGAATTGAATTAATTGATTTCTTATTATGGCAAGAAAATCACAAAAAGGGAATTTCTAGAATCTACAAATATTCCGTCCATATACTTTGCTGATCCCTGAACGGATCTCACAAACGGAAAGCCAAAACGTGGGTGTGAAAGTAGACTAAGGCAGCAGCAATCCCAGTGATCACTGGGGGCAGGGTAACTGCAGGAGCTTCTGGGTCTTAGCTAACCCGGATCAGCTCTGCAGTGCAAGTCAGCAGGCTGAATGCCCCCTGTAACTGGGGCCAATAAGTCAGCCCCAGACACAGGAGAAATCACCAATAAATAAATGTAATGTTAAATTGCTGCCCAAAGTACTTTTATGTCCTAAATGTAAAAATATATAATAAAAAAAGAATGCCACTACTAGCCCACACCACAGCTTCTAGCCCTGCCCCTTCAACTATAAACTACCTTCTATATCATAGATATTAAAATGACTAACAGAAAGGGGGTAGAATTTTAATTCTACACTTTGTGTTTGAAGACTGAAAGAAATGTGAAAAAGTTTTTCCCACTTTTTTTTTACACTTAACTGGGTTTAAAAATTCTATAATAAAATTGTCATAAAAATAAATTCCCACATATCTCAAAAAAACTGATTATTCAAAAGTATATTTAAAATAACCAAGTAAAAACAAGATACGGCTTTCAAAGCTGCATGTACTAAAGAAATGAAGATGTGTCTGGTCAGGAAGGGGGTGAATGGCCTGGTCTTGAACTGGTTGAATATATTTTTGATACAAAAATGATTAAAATAACATAATTGTCTGTCTATATGTTCTCTTTTTTTTATGGAGGATGATATGCCTTCTTGATAATGGTGTACTGTTGACTGATATGTCTTTGTATTTCAGGTTAGTGAGAGAGGTAACGGGGGTAAATGTGAACATGCGTGTGGGAATACACAGTGGACGAGTTCACTGCGGCGTCCTTGGCCTGCGAAAGTGGCAGTTTGATGTATGGTCTAATGATGTGACTCTGGCCAATCATATGGAAGCTGGTGGCAAGGCAGGGTGAGCGAATCACTTCTTTTCAACCTTAGCATTGCCGTACATTGCTGTATTACTCGTCAATGCAAACTGCAAAGATAACCATTACCTTTAGTTCATTCATCCCGTTTATTCCTGTTCAGGCGCATACACATTACAAGTGCTACATTAAATTATCTGAATGGAGACTATGAGGTGGAACCTGGTCACGGAGGAGAGAGAAACGCTTATCTCAAGGAACACGACATCAAAACTTTCTTGGTGACTGGATGCAGCCAGAAGAGAGTAAGTTATTGGACGCAACCTGTCAAAGGCATTAACTGGAATAGTCTCCTTGATCTTCTACGCTATTTGATGCTGATAATATAGCAGCTCATACAGCAGTATGATTTTCACAAGCTGATCATCTAGAACTGTTATTTATGATATATTTGATTTTGCTTTGGATTAGCTCATTGATGCACTTATCAGATATCCTATTTTACATCCTTGATAGCGTTAAATACTGGTTCATCCAGTATACAAGTAAGCACTTTCATGAAGTTTAAAATAGTTGTCTTTCTTAACCACTTAGTAGTTTTGCCCAAGCTCTGCTTGGGCTTTGAAAAAGGGATTTAACAAATCAACCTGAGTTCAGGCAGCAGGGTGAGGTGGGGGGAGGCAGGTGGTCTGCTTTGCATATCTTGTGATTGGTAGAAGCTAGAGATATTATCTTGTTTGAAAAATGGTATTCCACGCTTTCAAACAAGACCAGAATCCCAGCATTATCTCCACTACATCGGGAGGTATAGCTATTAGAAATCTAGTGACAGCAGTGAAACCTGCTTTTACGTTCACTTTCAGCTGTATTCACTGCTAACCCGATTTTTAACAAATATATCTTCTGATATCGTGGCGAAAATGCTGTGTTTCTGTTTTGTTTTTAAAGCTTAGAATGGTAGTTTTCAAACAAGATCATCTCTAGCTACCAATCCCCAGATATGAGGGGGGGGGGGGTTAAAGCAGCCCTCTCCTCTTCAGTCTGGAGGAGGAAGAGGGGCAGTGGGAGAGCTGACAGACTGCAGGAGGAAACAAAAATATGGGGAAAAAAATGTAAATTTGGAATTATCATATTTGTATTAACCCACATTATGTTATTTATACCACACAGTGAATGCTGTAAATACATTCCACAAAATAATGTTAAAATTGCAATTTTTTTTATCTTTTCCCTAAAAATAAAAAAATATAAGTTACTTAATACACTATATATACTACAACTCATCACGCAACATGAAAATTTTTTAGAAGAAAAATTTAAAAAGTTATGACTGCTGGAACACAGTGGGGTGGGGGGGAATGTTACTGGTTCTTAAGACTAAAAGTAGTTATGTCACTAAGGCAGTGTTTCCCAACCAGTGTGCCTCCAGCTGTTGCAAAACTACAACTCCCAGCATGCCCGGACAGCCTTTGGCTGTGAGAGCATGCTGGGAGTTGTAGTTTTGCAACAGCTGGATGCACACTGGTTGGGAAACACTGCACTAAGGGATTAAAAATGCAATTTTTTCTATCAATGGTTAAGTTACCTTTTATCAAGCAATACAACGGTTATCCCACCACTCCGCCTCAAAACCTTTAACTTGCCTCCAAATAAGCCAGTATTTGGAATTGAGAATCAGGCGCTCTGTAGTTGAGCACTTGATGTAGACTACAAATCCACTAATGCCTGCTGCTCATCAGTATTCTCGTCAGTTACTGGCAGAATGTAGAGCGATCACTTATCCTCCTGGTTATGGCAGAAATTCAGGACTTCACTGAATTCCAAGGAGGATGATCATTTGTGATCAGGTTTAACTAGAAGACATTAGTCTTTGCCCTGCTTTTTTCTTTTTTGCCTTTTATTAATTCCTTTTTGCTTTTTTTTTTTTTAAACCCAACAATGTAAAATGTGGACAAGAATTGCTGTTGTGGCCACCTGACCTGCGCTTGAGTTAAGGGTTTCATATAAAAGGTTTTCCTGTATGTTGTTCAATTCAGAAAGAAGAAAAGGCCATGCTGGCTAAACTACAACGGACGAGAGCCAACTCAAATGAATGCCTTACACGAGTCTGGGTTCCTGAAAGATCCTTTCCACGCAACAAAGGCTCAAAGGCATTTCGGCAAATGGTGAGTGTGAGGGGTCATTTTCTATCATTTAAATAACGTATTTTTTTATGTTAAACATATTTTTTAAGACTTTTGGTGATGGTATTTTAATTTTCCATGTCAATGTATATATTAAAAAAAAAAATCCCGCAGACACCACTTCTTGGTATGTACAGATAACTTTACTGCAGTTATCTGCTTATCACTATAGGCAGGATTACAATGACAGATATCAAATAGATAACACAGGAGCCATCATTCACAATAGGTGATATTGCAGCTTATCTTCTATTTGTTTTTTATTATGTATGTGTAACCCCCTCTTGATGTACAGCGCTATGGAATTAATAGTGCTTTCAAATAAATAATAAGAATGTTCTCCCTCTTGACCTCTGTACAGGCCACAGAGCATGCTTAGTAAACTCTCATAAAAGTCAATGAAGTCCCTCCAAACTTTTGTGTCTGGCCCATGTGGCTGCTGTAAAGCATGTCTCTTAAAGGGGTTGGGTCACTTCAGCAAATAGCATTTATCGTGTAGAGAAAGTTAATACAAGGCACTTACTAATGTATTGTGATTGTCCATATTGCCTCCTTTTCTGACTGGATGTATTTTTCCATCACATATACTACTTGTTTCCATGGTTACGACCACCCTGCAATCCAGCTGCAGTGGTCGTGCTTGCACAATATAGGAAAAAGCGCCGGCCTCTGTGTGCTCCCATGGTCCCGGCCACCAGAGAGGCTACTGCTTTTTCCTATAGTGTGTAAGCACGACCACTGCTGATGGATTGCAGGGTGGCCGTAACTATGGAAACGAGTGATATATAATGTGATGAAAGAATGCATTCAGCCAGCAAAGGAGGCAATATGGACAATCACGATACATTAGTAAGTGCCTTGTATTAACTTTCTCTACATGATGCATGCTATTTGCTGAAGTGAGACAATCCCTTTACTGCCGCTAAGAAGAGCTCAGGCAATATAGCTGCCTCATTTATCATGTTCAGGAATAGAATTAAAAAAAATCTGTAATCAGAAAATAAAAAGAGAGGGCACATTCCCCTTAGGGTCCATTCACACGTTCGTGAATGTGTCCGCACCCGTTCCGCAATTATGCGGAATGGATGCGGTCCCATTCATTCTCTATGGGGCAGGAATGGATGCGGACAGCACACAGTGTGCTGTTGGCATCCGCATCTCCAGAGCGCCCCCCCCCCCCCCCCCCCCTGCGGACGTGTGAATGGACCCTAAAGCTGTTGGTATATTGGTGTTAGGGTAAACTGTGCAGTGGCTGACAGACTGTACGACCAGCCGGAGCTGTCGCCACGGGCTTCGGAAGCTGATCCCATGGGGATCGGCTGATTCCTGGGCCTGCTTCAATATGAAAGTGGTTGGCATCTAAACTGCGTGTCTTCTGATTATACATTTTAAAATCACAATCCTTTGGAATTTGAAGGGTTTCTAGACTCGCCTATTTCCTCCTCTCCAATCCACGGTATATTATAAAGTATGAGCCCCGCATCATGTATTGACCCCATTTATAGAACCCCCTTAATGCTACTCTGAGCAGGTTAGATTGCAGATCAGTCTGAAAATGGGATTAATGAAGGGCTTTTTTCTCAGTGTGCATGCATGCGGCAGAGTTTGTCTTGGTAGAAATGCTGTGAGAGTGAAGCTGCGTTGTTAGTCTGTCCGGATTCTTTGGCCTCACACAGACTGCTGATTTTTCCCAAGGATCGAGCGTGAGAGATTCCTCCTGGTGAGGGTAGGCAGAGACAACACGGGGATGCACAGCTCCTCTCTCAGAAACACTTAATTAAATAGTTCGTCAGAAGGCCTCCTGTGGGATCTGCCTAATGAGACATGCCAAGGGGCGAGCAACTCTCAAGTCACATGCCTTTCGCTGCCTAATCCTTCCTAAAGGCCTTGTCACATATACCCTGAAGACTGTCTATTCAAAACGTGTTTTGCTTCACTAGATTAATACAGACGAGCGAATGAGTCAAACTGCAGCGTGCGCACGTGGAACCAGGAGGTATTTTACCCATTCTGATGTCAGGCTAAAGCCCCTGGAAATCTATCCATAATAAATAAGCCCCAATTACTGATTCCATGTGAACGTTCTCCAGACTAATGAGCGCAGCATCTGTATGAAAATAGGCTTCACGGTACACAAGCTGTATGCTCGGTGGAGAGGCTGCTGGTTCTAGACGCGTTTATAAAGCCTGTCTTCAGACATGGAGGTCTGTGAGCTCATGATATATGTTCTGACAAATGCTGGCCAGTGATAAACCTGTTCGGGTTCTTTTACACTGGGCGTTTTCAGCTCAAAAGGAGCACCAGACAATGAAATACAGATCACATGGCCTGATGCAATGGGAATGAGAGGACAAGTGATCATTACAACTATAGTGCGTCCCGTTCGGTTTTCATATTTGTACCACATGAAAAAGGCAATCCCCCAACAAGCGAACGCTTGCCCTGTTTATCCGGTGATCAATGGCATGTGGTCAGAACTAGCGTTTTTCATTCCCAAACATCCCATTTCCATGGCCCGATACAATGTGACATTGACTGGGAACAATGATTCATAGTCACATTCATTCCTCATCACTGCGTCGATTTTCTGCTCGGTTCATGATGTGTTTTTCAGCTTCCCATTCATTTCAATGGGAGAATCAGTACGGATTCCACTCCAAGATACAGCATGCTAATTTTAGGCATGCGCAAACCGAGCTTGGGATCCTAGATCCGAAGTTGCTTCGCTCAAAACTTCGGTTTAGGGTCCATTCACAAGTCCGCAAGTTTGGTCCGGACCCGTTCTATATTGTGCGGACCCGTTCATTTTCATTGGGGCCGAAAAAAATTGTGCTGTCCGCATCTGCACTTCCGTTCCGCATCCGCACTTCCGTTCCGCAAATAAATAGAACATGTCCTATTCTTGTCCACAGACACGGACAAGAAAAGGCATTTCTATTTAACGTGTCGTGTCCGTGTTTTGCGGATCCGCAATTTGCCTGTACCAATCTACCAGTAATTGGGATGTAGCATTAGGAAGAAGCATAGCCTCTTCTTATATGTCACCAAATATGTCACTGCATGGTCACGTATATGATATATTTGACCCTGAAAATAGGTAAAAATACATTGGAAAAGTGCAGCCTATATCTTACACCAAAAATGTTTACACTGTGACTGGTGTCATGGGTACCATTTTTTTACAGCATAGCGGATGTAAGTCCTGACAGATCTCATAGATTTTAACTTGGTCATGTAGATTTCTGGTTTGTTTTTTGGGATAGAATAGCACAACATTTTACACTATTCTGTAAACCAAAGAGCAACGTGAGTATTAACAAAAGTGTGAACAGACCCTCACTCCATTATTGTTAAGATATATGCCGCTCTAAATTCAAAGCCCATAAATGATGATCCGTTGCTCTTACGATTAATTATGTCTCCTAGACATAATGGAAAAATGTCATAATTTACGTTTCTAGTGGTGTGCAGGAGAACTTTGTAATAAAGATGTAATTGGCGGAAGGGTGTATATATTTTATCTATTTATAGTGCGTTATCTGACATATTTTAATTTTTACATTTATACAACCTAGGGCAGCCATAAACATTACTCTCAGGGACCATGGTTACATGGAGATAAGCTTTGTGTGCTTGCGCTCCCTGCCGGATAGATTGGCCAGTCCACTTTCCATGGACTGCAACAGCCAGTCAGTCCAGCAGAGAACGGTATGTGAACAGAGCTGATCTCCAAGCAGCCGCAGTCCTCAAGAACAACGCTTGGGGGGTTAAAGGGCATCTGTCAGCAGATTTTACTTATGGAACTGGCTGACCTGGCAGCTGAAGGCATTTGTGTTGGTCCCATGTATATATTTGCCCGCATTGCTGAGAAAAATTATGTTTTCATATATGTAACTGAGCCTCTAGGAGCAACGGGGGTGTTGCCATTACACCTATAGGTTCTGCTCTCTCTGCTACTGCCTTGCCCTCTACACTATGATTGACAGGACCAGGGATGATTACGTTCTCACTGCCTGTCAATCAAAGTGCAGAGGACGCAGCAGCTGCAGAGAGAGCTGAGCCTCTAGGTGTAATGGCAAGACCCCCGTTGCTCCTAGAGGCTCAGTTGCATATATTAAAACATCATTTTTCTCAGCAATGAAGACTCATATGAACATGGGACCAACACAGATGTCTTCAGCTGCTAAGCGCAGATACAACAGGTCAGCCAGTATCATATATCTGCTGCCAGATGCGCTTTAATCTGAACACAGGTTATGTTGCTCACCTTTAAATAATGCTGTAGAACCCGCTGTGTATCCAGTTGTGGTTCAGCAAGCTTTGAGGAGTGACAGACTCCCTAGATCTGGCTTATATCAATTTTCTGTTTACAAACAGTTTTTTTTGTAACGTGCGGTGCCAAAAGTGACATCAGTTCTGAATGACTGGCCAGAATTAAACATGATTTAATTGTTTCCTGTGATATTCTGCAGAATACCACGTCTTCGGAGCAGATGTGTTCTTGGAAACAGTCTGCATCGGGAGTTATAAATAAACTATTGTTAGACGTGACTAATTACGCCAAGCCTGTGCAAGTGCTATAAAGATACCTTATTTTTAGCATTTTTTTTTTAACAAAAAAAAAAACCCTGACGGAGAGAAATATATCAAAATATTTAAGTGTGTTGGGACAATTCCTAAAGGGGTTAAATGGGAATTTTATATTGATGGCCTATCCTCAGGAATATCTGATCATTGGGCATCCGACTCCCAGCACCCCCAAATTAATGGGCCAGAGCTGCAGTACCAAGCACAGCCACTATACAGTGTATACCCCTAGGCTTGGTAACCTGTGAGGGGGCCACAGCACTGTCCGGAGCGTGCTGCGGTCTCTTGAAACAGCTGATTGGTGGAAGTGCCGGGAGCCGGAGCCCTGTCTGTGAGATATTTAGGATAGTCCATCAATATAAAAATTCCAAACAACCCCTTTAAAGTGGCTATTTGTCCTTGGTATGAATAAAACAGATCTCCTAGTAATCGAGTATATACCGCTATAATAATATAAATGCTTTGTTCCCTCTCATTCTAATCAGACAAATGACCAGATTCGAATATGGGCCATGATTTGTATTATTTTTTATTTTTTTTGTAGTAGACTCTTTTGGCATTTTTATGTGATGAGCATGCTACATACAGCGATCGAATGCAAAGCAGGGAGTCAGTAAAGCCCATTTGTAATGTGGATTTTCTAGTGAGAAGTTGCATAAGTAATAAGAACATCAGGAGAATCTGTGCTGATTCATTTTGAGGAAATGTGTCATTTCTAAGAAATAAAAGGAAATAGTTTTCACTATAATTCTGGGGAAACTGCAGGTTAATACTATGATTGAGGTTAGAAATTAAAATCCGACATCATATAGTAGTACATGGCAGTCCAAGCAAGAACCAGCCCTGTACCTCACATGGATAAAGAGATCTCCCCATTCTGCAGGACTTATTTCAAGCTAGCAGCTCAGGGGGGGTGTCCTTTCAGCTGTAGCTCTGTCACAGCTTAGGGAACATGTCCTTTCTCGTGGCCGTATCCTTTCTGCTGCAGATTTCTCCCTGCAATGACTATTTCACATGAGCAAGTGCAGTCCGTAAATCGCGCTCCCTGTGTGAACGTGATACTCCGTTCTGGAGACTGCTCGTCTTGCAGGGGCGCACGGCATTATACTGATTTATAATGCTGTGTGCCTCTGCTTGACCTTACTTCTACAGGATCATACTGACATAAAGCTGTCACTATGACTCTGTAGCCATTAGGACACACAGAGGCACACAGCATTATAAATCAGTATAATGCCGTGCGCTAATGTAGTGTCCAGAACAGAGGATCACTCTCGCACACGTGATTTACGGACTGCCCGCGCTCGTGTGAAGCAGCCCTAACTGTCACAGCTTCTACAGCAGATATGGCTGGAGGCAGTTGAAGGATGGAACTAAGCACGTGCAACCAGATCAACAAGTGGACCAGCACATTACTATACAGATTAAAGGGGTATTCCCATCTCAGACAATGGGGGCATATCGCTAGGCGCCGCTCGGCTATTATCGGCGGGCCAATAGAAAAGATTGATGGTGGCCAGACCTAGACTGCTGGCACTTTGCCGGCTTCGTTTTAGAGATTCAGGTTCTACCTGTTGGACAATAAGCGCATATCCTAGCAATATGCCCCCATTGTCTAAGATGGGAATACCCCTTTAAACGCTAGGGGGTGGCATTTTAAGGAAGTTAAGAAAGTATCTCACAACTTGGTGCATTTTTGTCAAAGAAAGTAATTTTCAAATGTTTTTCATGCTGATTTATATTAAAATTGCATGTAATGGTGGCACATTAAATTGACTAGTAATCTTAATGTCATTCTCCAGGCTGGATTATAATGTGGGCAAAAAGGGAAGTTGCCTTTATTATTCAGACCCCCACACTATATGCCACCCCCTATAAACATCCTGTCCTGTAGCAAGTAGATGGCATATACTTTGCTTCTATTGGTAACTGTACAACAGTTTATGGATGTACTACTCTTCCTTTTCTTCCTTCCCCAAAAAATGGGAGTCGCTGTGAGGTGCCAGGTTTGTTCCTGTGTATGTAGCTGTGCTGCATGAGGCCGATGTAACCTGGGACGTTTCAGACCAACAGGAGACCTTCTGGTGCTCACTTATAATATACTAAGCTCAGGTCTCCTTATCCCTAGAGGGGTCTGACCAAGCAGTCGCATGGCGAGGACTTATTTATAAATGTGTGTAATACAGGTCCGCAGTACATGCATATTGCGGATTAGTAAGTGTCAAGTGATCAGTATTGCATCCTTAATACTAATAGGCTGAGAGAGAGGAAATTAAATTACATACTGTAAGTGTAAACTGAACTCACTCCATAGACTTCAGTGGGTGTTGTCCATCTGCACAATGGATGAGAAGTTTTTTTTGTTTAGTTTTTTTATGGCTCAATTTGAATTTCCCTCTAGAATAGAATAGCATTAGTTCTTTATTATGGACCCCAAAAATGGATATGAAATAAAAATATGCTCATGTGAAAGCCTAACAGCGCGGAAAACCAATCCCCAAGAAACAGTGAACACTTTCCTTTGTAACCTCCATGGATCAATCCATTAATGACGTTGATGTCCCATGACTTAAGCCTAAGTCTACTTTTACACTGGCGTTTTGGCTTTCTGTTTGTGAGATCCGTTCGGGGCTCTCACAAGCGGCCCAAAACGGATCAGTTTGCTTTCTAATGCATTCTGAATGGAAAAGGATCCGCTCAGAATACATCAGTTTGCCTCCGTTCAGTCTCCATTCCGCTTTGGAGACGGACATCAAAACGCTGCTTGCAAGGTTTTGGTGTCCGCCTGATGAAACTGAGCCAAACGGATTCGTCCTGGCACACAATGTAAGTCAATGGGGACGGATCCGTTTTCACTGGCACAACAGAAAACGGATCCGTCCTCCATTACTTTCAATGGTGCTCAAGATGGATCCGTTTTGGCTATGTTAAAAATAATAGAAACAGATCCGTTCTGAATGGATGCAGACGGTTGTATTATCTGAACAGATCTGTCCATGACGGATCCGCACAAAACATGAGTGTGAAAGTAGCCTAAGAATTACGTTAGTTGAAACCCTAGTCTAAACCAGCATTCAGCTAGAAGTCTGATATCTGCAAACTGATAATTAAGCAATCGCTTTAGGGAAGATTAGTTGTAAAGGATTAAACCCCTAATGCTTGTCTTTTCATAGGGCATCGATGAATCAAGCAAGGACAAGTAAGTAAAAGACATACATATATATATTTATTTATTACTGTTTATACAAATCATGTTTCTGCACTGTTCACCTAAAAAAAAAAAAACTCTGAACTAGAGCCCAAACCTGAGCCCTTTTACAGGATCTTAAAGAGGTTGTCTGAGATGTTGACACCCTCAGGATGGGCGGACTGTTTCCCAGCACCTCCGCCAATTATCTATTCGAAGAGGTTGTGGCGCTCCAGTCATTGCTGCGGCCTCCTCGCTGCTTACCAAGCACAGCACCTTACGTTGTATAGCGGCTCAGGCTGAATGGGACTGAGCTGCAGCTAGGCCACGTGACCAATGAGCGTGAAGTCAGTGACCTAGGAAGAGGCCACAGTGCGCACTGTCGGACCCCCACTAATCAGATATTGATGACCTATCCTAGCTTTAAATATATGAATCCAGGTAAACCCCTTTAATAGATTTGGCAATTGGTCACGGCGGTGACATATAATAGCGCACAGTGACCACTATCCTGTGTATGCAGCTAATAGTTGGGCCCTTGAACCTGTCATGCAGTTTGGTCATTTAGTTCTAGAAGGGTCAGTTCTGTCCAGATGTAGACTTCACATTATTTCTCACTTTGTATTTTCCAGCAGGAACACACAGGAAGCTCTAAATCCAGAGGAAGAAGTTGATGAGTTCCTGGCAAGAGCGATAGACGCTCGAAGTATTGATCAATTGCGAAAAGATCATGTCAAAAAGTTCATCCTCACTTTTCAAACCCCAGACCTTGAGAAAAAGGTAGCGTGCACTAAATGAAAACTTCTTGTGGTGCCTCATTGAAAAGCACTGCTGCCATAGAACAAAAGACAAAATGTTATGAACCAAATCTCACTTGTTGTTCTTGGCTACTAAAAAAATGACTTCAAGGGGCATAGATAAGATTTTTATAAGGAATATGACTAGGAAATGGTGTGCCAATTACTGTCATTGTTCATGGATCTTTTCATCACGAAATGAGCATAGAATAAACTCCATCTCCCTTTGTAAGGTTTAATGCACACAATGCACAAAGGCATTTAGACCTGAAACCAGGTTCGCAGTATGAATCTGTATTGATGTGCAGTTTCTGCGGGCACCACAGTGTTCTCTAATAGAATATTCTAGAGGAGATGTGGTCTAACGCTGCCTCAAAACCTTTTCTGGATATTAGGGCTGCACCATATGGGAATTTTGTGCGATTGAGATTAGGGCCCTAAACATTGCGATAATGATATGCGATGCGATATTTTAAGGGAATTGTGCTAGAGGTCTATTTGCTTGGATTTTCAAGGCAAAAGCAGACACAGATGACTGATAATACTGAAATGTAGTTATGCTTCGCTCAAGAACTGAAATGCACAATGTTTTTTAAAATAAAACATCTTTTTCTAAATTAAATAACACATCTGCATTACTGCAAAAGTACAAAATACATAACTTGCCATTTTCTTAATAGCGCTGCACAGAACAGATAAATAAAATACAATAGATATAAGAACATATGTTCATTAAAATAACGACTTGCCTCCAGCCCCTCCTCCCTCCCCGCGCTGTAACTGATGTATCGCCGGCCGCGCTGTGCAGCATTGCGGCCGGCGATACATCAGTGTCAGCCACGTAAAAAGTCAACCATCGCTTTATAAGACGCGCTGCCATTGTCCCCCCACTTTTGGGGGGAAAAAAGTGCGTCTTATAAAGCAAAGGTAAGGTAATATAATTGCAGCATTTTTGGGTTGGCCATATGGCGATTGCGATATGGCGATTTAGCTCGATACCGATTGCTTTGACGATATATTGTGCAGGCCTACCGGATATAAAAAAAAGTACTGTATTTCTTTTTAAACAACGGTACACAACAACCTATGGGATCTATCTTCAGGATTGTGTATATTGTATTATTTACAAAGTAAAGTTAATTCTTCCTCTTTTTTATATGTTGCAGTATTCTAAGAAAGTGGATGATCGCTTTGGAGGTTACGTTGCCTGTACCTTGCTGGTCTTCTGTTTCATTTGTTTTATCCAAATCGTCATATTTCCCCAGTAAGTACACAAGTATTGGACACAGTTTAAAGGGAACCTGTCAAATCCGTCATCATCTCTTCTCTGAAAGCAGCATGTGTAGTGACAGGCGCTGATTTTAGCCATGTGTCTGTTATGTATGAATATGCTGTAGTTTAGCCAAATCTATATTTCATTTGTTGCTGCGCTATGTCAGCATTGTGTGAGACGGGAGTCTGATGTATTCATGAAATGCAGACTTCACCCACCGTTGATTGACAGCTTTCTCCATATGCGCAGTAATAGGAAGATTGAGGCAGGAGGGCAAGTGGAGGCCGCAACTCATGAGTGTACTGGCTCGCCGCGCACTGTATAGAATGAGATGTCAGTTTGGCCTAACTACATTGTATTCATACAGAACAGCCTCTTTTCAATGATTGTCCACCTTTGACATCATTTTCTATGTGCCCTGTTAGGACATATGAAGGTAATGAAAGGGTGCGTCAGTCAGGGACACTCCTGTTAATTAGAGTCGAGAACTGCTGCAAAATCACCTCTTAGGCAGGAGGACCTCTCCAGTGATTTAAAATGGTGCTATCTCATTTTTTTCATTTTACCTAGCATCTATACTCCCAAATTTCACTTACTTGCTAAATGCAGCAAAGTTGTCAAAACTGGACAACCCCTTTAAAACATTTGTGGTCATTAAAGGGAGTCTTGTCACTGCCAAAATCAATTTCAAAGCAAGCATACCGCCTGGCAGGGTAACCAGCCCCCAAGGTATAACCTTACCTTTCTTGTGAAAAAGCTGTCCTCTGATCCTGAGAAATGCTTTTCTATTTCTAGGCAAATAAGTTTTTTCAGTGCACCAAGGGTAGGGCTAATCTCGGCGCACCTGACTTCCCCTGCCTCATCACTACCAGCTCTGAACGAGGGATAGGCATTGGGGCGGCGTTATGGTGGAGCCATGGTGCACCAAAATCCTTATTTACATAAAAATCTCAGGATTAGGCCTCATGCACACTCGTACGGGTGTATTACTGTAGTCCAGCGGCGGCATGAAGCGCTCGGCGTCATAGCAACCAATGGCGCCGTGCGCTCCTGCTGTCAGCTGGATTCCAGGCTGGGATACCACGGTCCGCGCACGGCCGTGTGCATGAGGCCTTAGAGGACTGGATTTTCACAACAAAAAAATGGTTACATTTTGGGGCACATAACCTACATGGCGGTGTCTTTACCTTGAAACAGATTTTGGAGGTGACAGACTCCCTTTAAGTATAGGCATTGGCAAGACCAGGTAATATAGTAAATGACTTATATGTAACCTGTGAGGTTGTATGTAAATGTGAACTCTGTGACCCAAGTGCCAACAACATCCATCCCAGTAAAGCAATGTTCACACCTTTGCTAAGACAGCTCCTGAGAAATACACCAAATGTAGCCATAGGCCACCATCCTCCCAATAGAGGCCAAAACAGTGTCCGTTTGGCCTTTGTCACATATACCTTTTTTTTCTTTTCTTTTTTGTTACTGTACAGGAAGTGCAGTGGGCTACAGCAAACAATATATACAGTACAGTGCATTTTTTTTTCTTTCATAACGGTTAAAGCATGCCCCTGCATGGCTATACAGTTGCATACTCCCATAACTCTAAAGGTAGATTAAGGACTCATGCACAAGAACGCAAATTGCGGTCTGCAATGCACTGACACTGCCACATGCGGGCGCATTCACCTAAATGGGGTCTGCAATCCGCATCTGACGGTTCGCACTGCAGAAAAGTAGTGCATGCACTACTTTTTTGCGGTGCGGACGCATGGACAGAAACCCTACAGAAGCACATCGTGGTGCTTACGTGGGGTTCTGTGTCTCCGTTACGCACCAACCTTACAGATTGCAGACCCATTCATGGGTCCGCATCCATGATGCGGGGTGCACACGGCCGGTGCCACAATACGGGCACAGCCGGGCAACGGCCATATGCATGGCCCCTTACACTGCACAATTGTTTGGCCGATTATTGGGAACGAACATTCCTACGAACGCTCCTTCCCGATAATAGGCCCATGTAAGTGTGCTACAGAAATAATCGTTGACAAGGACGCAAAACGCATTGCTTCTGGGCAGCAGATGGTGCCATTTAAACAGCGGCCTGCTGCCCAGAAATAATGTTTCTGTAGGAGGATGAGCGATAGCAGTAGAGATGATTGCTGCATGTAAATGCTCTTCTCCACTGATAGTTCCTTCCCGATAATTGCCTGCTCAGTCTGCTCATGTACTATAAGCACACCTTAAGCCTTTGCATCTGGTATTTGAGTGCGGCGACTGCAGGGGAGGCTGCAAGAAGAACTGTCTGGATAAAGCATGTTGTTGCCATCTGTCTGACACAACCCCTAGGGCTAAGTAGGACTGCTGGCTCTAACTGCAAGTGTCAAGAGCTGGGACCTCCATGATTTAGATACCTGAACCAAGGATCAATTTATAACACTGATGGTTTTCTTAAATGGAATTACAGCATTGAGCTGCTGCATCGATCAATAAACTAATATCACAAATCGTATTTTGTTTGATTCAGAATTGGCTCCACGTTCAATAATTGACTGAATATGGTAGGAGATATTGCCTAATAATTGCAAATGATTGAGCTTGGGGAGATGATAGTAATTGTAGAATTACTCTAGTTAATTGTGTCATTTTTTTTGTCTTTTACACAGTTCCTTCCTCATGCTTGGAGTCTACACCAGTATCTTCGTTATTTTGGTTAATATTCTCTTTGTGTGTGCCGTGTATTCTTGCATAAAGGTGAGCAGATGTGAAAGGTATAAAGAACTGTAAGAGAATGGTTGCTTCTTGAAGTCATACATGATTTTGGTTTTCAACAGCTTTTTCCATCAGTCTTGCAAAGGTTGTCTCGAAGATTGTCCAGTCACGTACAAACAGCACCTTCATTGGGATCTTCACCATCTTACTTGTGTTCACCTCAGCCTTTGTCAACATGGTAAGTTTCTGCATATACCAACTTGGAACACTAATAGTTCTGAAGTATCCTGTATATCCTGACCAGGGCTGGCCTTGGGTGTTCAGGCGCCCTGTACGAGATAACCTTGTGGCGCCCCCCCCCCCCCAGTGCCACTTTAATAGTATATTCCACAAAGTATAATCCTCCAGAGGCTCCCCCATATCATGTGCCAGTAGCCAGAGTGCCCCCCCCATCATGTGCCAGTAGCCCCCACCCTATCATGTTCCAGTATTGTAAAAAAAAACAAAAAAAAAAAAACACTTACCTCCATGTCAGTGATGCGATGCAGGCCTCTTCTGGCTTGTGTCCCTCGCTGTACGGCTCCGGCGGGGCGATGACGTCATCGCGCCGCCTGCACCGGCCTCTGATAGGCTGCCAGCACTAGGCCGGCAGCCTATCAAAGGAACAGGGAGGAGACACGCCGCTCCCTCCTCTACCGCAGCACAGACATCTGTATCGCGATCCTGAGGACGGTGATACAGATGACTATGGAGATGAGTGCAATGGAAGCGCTCATATCCTGCTGTGCCCTGCCGCAGGCCATCCCCACTTGTCACCAGGACCGCGGCAGGCCAGTCCTGCCCTGGTAGCAGCGTCTGCGAGCTGTGTCGGCCGCCGGGCCGGGCGCCCCTCTTGTCATGGCGCCCTGTTCTGCGGCACAGCTTGCGCACCCCAAAGGCCGGCCCTAATCATGACTACTCGGCTCATATTTGGGATTGTGGGGATTATATAGTAGTAAATGAAACTTCTGTAAAAAGTCACTTTGACCAATGTGCTGTCTAATTGGGCATTCTGTTCTATCACCGCTGGCCATCTGAAATCTGATCAGCGGCTTTGATCTCACAACCTCTCATTTTGCATTTCTAGTTTGCCTGTAATCACCAGAGTCTTGCTGAATGTGCTGCTGAAGAACTGAACATCAGTAAGGATTCTGTCAATGCCTGCCATTTCCAAATGCTTAACTATAACCTAAGCATGGAAACTGCTCCCTGCGGCTCTGATGGACCATCTTGTAATTTCCCAGAGGTATGACCACATGAAAGTAGTAAATCCTAAGAAGTATTATAGTAACCATACACTGTTAGAAACAAAGGACAGTTGCAAGTGAGTAGGTTTGCAATATCTGGTTGTGTCTACTAAAAAAGTGGTTTTGTTTAAGTACTTAAACCGTCTCAGCGCTGTGAACAAGAAAACTGGATGACTGGGACAGTTGTAGCCAAAATTCTGTACCATTTTCTTTTTGACAGTACTTCAACTACAGCATACTGCTGAGCCTGCTGGCCTGCTCCGTCTTCCTACAGATCAGCAGCATTGGGAAGCTGGCACTCATGCTCTCCATCCAGATCCTCTACATTATCATCGTGGAAGCCCCTGAAGTTGTCCTGTTTGACAATTATGACCTGCTGGTGACCGCTAATGCAATGTAAGTCTTAACCTTGTAAGATGTATGTGATCCTCATCTCATGACTTTCCATTATCTCTCCATTTATATGCTAGGCTCTAAAAAGGGAGTAATTCTATATTAAAGGAAATGTGTCATCAGAAAGTGACCCATTGTTCAAAAACCTGTTTTCATGGCAGACAGATTATTATTATTTTTTTTAAGAAGTTGTTAAAGTTGACAAGGAAGATTTAAACCTGGTGGACTGTTTTTTACCCCATAGATGTTAGGGGCTAGCGGTTTTGCCCAAAGGGGCTGAACCAAGTTTTTAAGTTATCCCCTATCCATAGAATAGGAGGTAACTAGCTGATTGCTGGAGGTCCAACCACGTGGACCCCCACCAATCACAAGAACAGACGTCCCTTTCTGATAGAGCGGCATTAGAACGGGGGACGGGGGCCCCTGTTCTCGTGATAGGTGGTGAACCCAGTGTTTGGACCCCTAGTGATCAGCTAGTCGATAGGGGATAACTTAAAAGCTTGGCACAACCCCTTTAAGGCAAATATGTACCACCATTACTACAGAATTTGCTTCATTTCTTCATTGTAAAATAGCCGATGACTGTAAAATATATCCTTGTAACTATGGCTATAACTACCAGTTTATCATAGATTCCTTATGTTAATTGCAATGTACTTAGGTAAACACAAGCTCATGCCCCCCAGGAGTGACCCCCTCTTTTCTCTTAATAAAAATTTCTACATTATTTTTATTTTACCATCTTGTTCACATCATCTGCTTCCATTAGAATTCCTCCGGGCACTTCAGTTTTGGAGTAAATTTGATGTAAAGTAATCTTTGTATGCATCATTACAGATGAGTGCTCTGCAAATTATGAAATGCTTTTCTGGAACTTGTAACCCTTTTTCAGCTGGATAATGGTCAGAGTTCTGTGCAGCTTGGGTAGAATTGGCACAGATGTGCCAGATCAGTGGATCTTGATGCTATAGCTGAAATAAAGCGTTTCATACTCCAGTCTTTGTAAGATGCACCAAAGTGGTTAAGGCTACTTTCACACTGGCGTTTGGTGCGGATCCGTCTGGTATTTGCACAGACGGATCCGCACCTATAATGCAAACGTTTGTATCCGTTCAGAACGGATCCGTTTGCAAAAAATTGTAAAAGTCAAAACGGATCCGTTTTGAATTACATTAAAAGTCAATGGGGGACGGATCCGTTTTCAAATGCAACCTATTGTATCATTGAAAACGGATCCGTCCCCATTGACTTACAATGTAAGTCAAAACGGATCCGTTCAGCTCCGCTTCGTCAGACGGACACCAAAATGCTGCATGCTGCGTTTTGGTGTCCGCCTCCAGAATGGAATGGAGGCGGAACGGAGCCTAACTGATGCATTCTGAACGCATCCTTATCCATTCAGAATGCATTGGGGCTGAACTGATCCGTTTTGGACCGTTTGTGAGATCCCTGAAACGGATCTAACAAACGGAATCCAAAACGCCAGTGTGAAAGTAGCCTTAGAGGCACAGGCACCCTAATAAATTTGTCTCATCTCCCGCAGTCTGTGCACCACAAATTTAAATGAACCCTGCTATGAGCTGATGTAGATTTCAACTATAATTTACTATTTATACCTACTTTATAGAAAATCTGGTGGGATGTAGCTGCCCTCTTTCTAGGCCCCGTCCCTTTTAACGCCACATTTAAAAAGTGGCGAGAAGCTCATAGTCACAAATTATGCAGCAGCTATGGCATGTGTAAAAATGTGTCCCTTTTTATGCCACAAAAATGGCAAAAAAAGTGTAGCTAGATACTCCCTTTAGATTAATGTCTGTTCCTTTAGTTTTATGGGGCTCTATTGCAGGGAGTAACATGGACAGGGCAAGTACGATGACCCAATGATTCTCAGCATCGCTGGTCATCCTATTTCTGGAACCCCACCAATGTGGAGGGTGCAATCCCCCAACCATGCCCTGCAGTCTGTTATGATACGTGATGTTTTTCCAAGCTCTGTATTTAATTCTGTCCTTGGTTATAAATGCCCCCCCCCTTCCCCCCAAAAATTAAATTCCAATGTAGAGGGATTGAAAATGCATTAAAGTAAAATTATGTTTGTTTTTGCTTGTATTATACCATTTGTTGAAGAATATTTCTTTGTCATTGTGTGGTCTTTCCATGCTGTATATAACTAGATAGAAAACTGGCAGTAGGGTAGGGTTTGGAAAACTGCAGTTACATAAATGCGGAAGATGCATTGGACACTGAGCAAAAATACAATTGTGTGAATGTACCTTTTTATTGCAGTATTAACAATTTATTCTTTGCTCTTTTATTTTATTTTTTTAGTATCTTCAATCGCACGCAAGAAGAAGAGCAATGGTAAGTGAATACCAGATTCCTTCTAGGTTTACTTATATTTGTTGCCATAGCAGGAGGTGGTGCTGTACAGTAAGTAGTAAAACTGTAGTGTGTGACCTTCATACCCATCATATTTACCAAAGTCATAACTGCAACGTGTTCCTGTCCTCCCCACTAGTGTTTGTTTTTCATGGCTGCAGCGGTGACATCCCATGCATTCCGTGTAGCCTCTGCAGCCAGTCACTGGCCTCAGCAGTCATGCACCCAATAATGTTAAGGACACTGATTACATCAGTCCTGCAGGAACAGAATGCTACTCTGGAAGGAGCAGTGGAGAAAAGTATAACTTAATTTATTATTATAGAAAAAAGGAAAGTTCAGCAGCTCTCACCTGCCCCACTTTCACCTGTGAGCACGGAGAACCCGTGTCAGGCCCGGGCAACACAATGCAAAAAGGTTCAAGGAATCCAGCTCCACTTCGGTAAAGGAATTCTTTATTTTTCGTGCGGTACCGCAAGCTAAATAAATAATTCCTTTACTGTAGTGGAGATGGATTCCTTGAATCTTAATTTATTATTACATCACATTTACAACTCCTGGGAATGTATTTGGACAACTAGGCATTTCCATACATGCCATTTTTTTGTTCAGGATTATAGCAAAACTGCCATCATTAAAAAGCAAAAGCTGGTACATATAAATGCGCCCTTAAAGGGCATCAAAATGATCTATTCTTTAAATCAAGTTATCTTAACAATTTTTAGCAATTTGTAAAAATTTTCTATGTCACTTTCTATTACTATCAGGCTACGGAGCCTCATAATAAATTGATACCTCCTGTTCTGTAAACAATCACTTTACAGCAGTCATCCCATTATCATAGAAAGGAATACAATGAAAGGTAACATCTATATATAGATAACACAAGATCCTCCATTCACAGTAGTGGATGGTAACAGCTTATTTACTCCCCTCCCTGCACAATGACCTCCACACAGCATGCCTAGAAAACTCCCCCTTACAGATCTAGCAGGTCCAGTTTATTATGTCTTTGGTCCATGTAGCTATATCTCTAAATGCTGCTAACCGTCCTTACACAACATGGCCACCCCATAATCTTGTTCAGAAAACAGTTTAGAAATCTACAATTGGAAAAAAATATTGGATGAGAAAAAAATAATTTGTGTCACTCTCTGGTTTTAATTAGTAAAACACAGATGACGTATTCCTTTTAAAGAGCTTGTCTATCTTTGATGTGTCATGCTTTCATTCACCCAGAGACTTTAAAGTCTGATGAATCCCCTTATAGAAGAGATGGATAGATGACAAATAAGGCTACTTTCACACTAGCGTTTTGGATTCCGTTTGTCAGATCCGTTTCAGGGCTCTCACAAACGGTCCGAAACGGATCAGTTCAGCCCCAATGCATTCTGAATGGATAAGGATCCGTTCAGAATGCATCAGTTAGGCTCCGTTCCGCTTCTATTCTGTTTTGGAGGTGGACACCAAAACGCAGCTTGCAGCATTTTGGTGTCCGTCTGAAGAGACGAAGCCTAACGGATCCGTTTTTAATTACAATGTAAGTCAATAGGGACGGATCCGTTTTCAATGACACAATATGGTGCATTTGAAAACGGATCCGTTCCCCATTGACTTTCAATGTAATTCAAAACGGATCCGTTTTGGACTTTGTCATTTTACTTTAAAACTAATGCAAACGGATCCGTTCTGAACGGATACAAACGTTTGCATTATAGGTGCGGATCCGTCTGTGCAAATAAACAGACGGATCCATACCAACGCAAGTGTGAAAGTACCCTAAGAATGACAACAATTGTCCAGTTTTGGTCTCTCTTGTTTGCTGAGTAATTAATTTATTTTTGTGGCTGTTTTTTTACTTACAGTTTTGTGGAAAATAAGATACAGCTGAAGTATGTGACTCCTGTCATCTTGACTGTCTTCGTTTTGGCCCTCTATCTCCATGCTCAACAAGTGGAATCCACTGCTCGTCTAGATTTCTTATGGAAACTACAGGTATATCTGACAATTGTAGTTTCTCTGCTCTTACTTAGAATCTCCAAAAAGAGACCAAGTTAGACCCCTTTGAATTAGAGCGTCACAGAGACGTCTTATTGGTAACTGAACTAGTGGGTGTAAATTCAGCTAGTAGTCTTTACAATGCTGATTGGAAGCTGACATGTAGAGTGTCACACGATGGCTTCCCCAATAAACTCTCAGCCATGTAATATAGCTATGGTGGCTTATACAGCATACTGCTTCCAAGAGTCTTGGAATGTGGAAAGATCTAGTTTGGTGTTGGTTTGTCATAAATCAGATTTACGTATGTTTAGGTTTCTGATCGATTAGAGAGGTAGTCCTCTCCTTTTATATGGATGGCCTATCTCCAGGATATCTGTGATCAATGAGGATCCGATATCCCACACCTCTGCCAATCAACTGCTCTACAGTAGCTGTGGCGGAGAAAGTACACTGCTTCATCCATTGCATGGTTTACAGAGCTGGTTAGGACAGTACTGCTCTCATTCACTTTAATGGGAACAGGACTGCAGTAGCTAGCTCCATCCACTAGACCAGGGATCAGCAACCACCGCCACCCCGGCTGTTGTAAAACTACAACTCCCAGCATGCTCCATTCACTTCTATGGGACATCTGAGAACAAACAAGCAATTGTACATGCTGGGAGTCGTAGTTTCACCACAGCTGGAGTGCCGGAGGTTGTTGATCCCTGCACTAGACAATAGATAGAGCTGTGTAGTTTTGGCACCGGAGCTACTGCTGATCAGTTTGGTGTGAAACGATCAGATATTGATGGCCTATGCAGAGGATAGACCATCAATATAAAAGTACCAGAAAGCCACTTTAATGCAGAATAACAATATGGTTCACTAAAAATGATATGACTAGTGCATAACATTGGCTATACAGCAGTAGGACAGAACATGGTTTAGTCCAGGGATGGGCAAACTGCGGCTGTTGTAAAACTACAATTCCCACCATGCTCTGCTATAGGCTGATAGCTGTAAGCAGTCTTTGCATGCTGGGAGTTGTAGTTTAGCAACAGCTGGAGAGCCGCAGTTTGCCCATCCCTAGTTTAGTCAGTACCTAGGACATTACTTGAGTATATTTGTCTTTCTATCCTAGCCCTAAGTATAAGGGTATTAGAACCTGAATTTTTGAAGTATTGTATTGATTAATCTTTGTCATTTAGGCAACTGGAGAAAAGGAGGATATGGAAGAGCTGCAAGCATACAACAGGCGTCTCCTGCACAACATCCTTCCTAAAGATGTTGCAGCTCATTTTCTGGCCCGGGAACATAGGAATGATGAACTTTATTATCAGTCCTGTGAATGTGTGGCTGTGATGTTTGCATCAATCAGTAATTTCTCAGAGTTCTACGTTGAACTTGAGGCCAACAATGAAGGAGTGGAGTGTCTTCGTTTACTCAATGAGATTATTGCCGACTTTGATGAGGTGATGATAAATATGACATGTTTTAGTGCGTGTAAATAATGTAAACCTAAGCATGATATATGTCTAAATGTTTATATGTTCCTTCAATAGCTGTTGACTAAATGATAATTCAGTTATGTCCCCCCACGGTCCCATGCACAGTGGTGCTTGAAAGTTTGTGAGCCATTCAGAATTTTCTATATTTCTGTATAAATTTGACCTAAAACTGCATCAGATTTAGTATATAAAGATAACCAAATCAAACAAATGAGTCAAAAACACTAGACTTTGTCTTTTATTTATTGAAGAAAAGGATCCAATATCACATGTCCGTGAGTGACCAAGGCACGTGAACCTTTGCCTTCCATGTCTAGTGTGACCGCCTTGTGCAGCAATTATTGCAATTAACTATTTCTGGTTGTTGATTAGTCCTGCACATTCGCTTGGAGGAATTTTAGCCCATTCCTCAGTACGACAAAGCTTCAACACAGCTTGGAGGGTTTCTCCAATGAACTGCTTGCATTAGGTTCTTCCACAGCATTTCAATTGGATTAAGGTCATGAGTTTGGCCATTCCAAAACTTTAACTTTATTCTTCTTTAACCATTCTTTGGTAAAACAACTTGTGTGCTTAGGTTCGTTGTGTTGCTGCATGACCCTTGTTCTCTTAAGATGCAGCTCATGGGCAGATGGCTGACATGTTCCTTTATGATTTGCTGATATAATTCAGAATTCATTGTTTCATCAATGATGACAAGCTGTCTTGGCCCACATGCAGCAAAACATGCTGAAACCATGATACTACCATTACCGTGTTCACAGATGGGATGAGGTTATTGTGCCAAAATGCATTTTTTTCCCTTTCTCCAAGCATAAACCTTCTTATTTAAACTAAAAAGTTATATTTTGGTCACATCTATCCACAAAACATTGTGCCAGTAGCCTTTAGGCTTGTCCAGGTGAGCTTTAGCAAACTGCAGACAGGCAGCGATTTTTTTTTTGGGAGGGCAGCAGCTCACAATCATGCACACCATTGTTGTTCAGTGTTGTCCTGATGGTGAACAATAACATTAACTAATGTGAGAAAAGCCTTTAGTTGCTTAGAGTTTACTGTGGGTTCCTTTATGATCTTGCAGACAACTTACGCACCTTGTTCTTGGCGTGATCTTTGTTGGTCAACCTCTCCTGGGCAGGGTAATAATGGTCTTGAATTTCCTACACTTGTACACAATCTGTCGGACTGTGGATTGGTGCAGTCCTAACTCTTTATAGATGGTTTTGTAACATTTTCCAGGCTAATGAGCATCAAGAGCTCTTCTTCTGATGTCCTCAGAAATCTTTTGTTGGTGCCATGATGCACTTCCACAAACATGTATTGTGACGCTCAGACTTTAAATAGATCCCTGTTCTTTGAATAAAACGGGTCACCCATTCACACCTCTATCAACCAATTGATTGAAGACACCTGAGTCTAATTTCACCTTCAAATTATCTGCTGATTCTTCATTTTCCTCAATAAATAAATGACCAAATCTAATAATATTTGACGCATTTGTTTGATTTGATTATCTTTATCTACTTTTAGGGCGTGTGTGAAAATCTTCAGGTCAAATTTATGCAGATATATAGAAAATTCTGAAGGGTTCACAAACTCTCAAGCACCACTGTATATGCTTTTAATAGGGGGAGAAGAGAAAGCCTGAGCCAGACAAATCTGGAGGCAGCTTATCTACAGGGAGAGCAAAAGATCGCTTGACAAAATCAATTTGCTTGGCACCTATTTTGCTCAATAACAAGCACAGAAAAAACTGGAGATTGGGCAACTTTTCATTATAGACACTTTCACCAACTTTATCTACCATACAAAAAAAAAAGCAGTCCCTCCTTTCACCTATTGTTAGCAGCTATTTCTTGGCGTGGAGAGGTTGACCGTCAAAAAGGCAGCAGTACCCAAGTGGATCATATTAGTTTTAAAGATATACATACATAGTAACATAGTATATAAGACTGAAAAAAGACATTTGTCCATCCAGTTCGGCCTGTTTCCTACAAGTTGCACATGATATGCACATGATTTTGTCAGGTCTGATTTAATCTTTGCTGTTATTTTGACAGCCTAGCAGATTAGAAGCATTGGCTTTGTGATTTAGTTATCCAGCAACGTTTTATGTTTGGTTGCAAATTATTTTTTGATCGACATATTTTGAAACTTGAAAGCTTGAAACAGATTTTAATTGTTTTTTGACCTAAATAGAACAAACATTGCCATTTAATATAAAGGCCCTGAGGATTGTAAATTGGATTACAGTGCCAATTTAGTGATGTCTTAGTAGCCTTCAGCGTAGCCGCATTATGCAAAGAGAAATAAATGTGGTAACTGGAGGCTTTCTACACCCTAAGGGGGAGATTTATAATCTCCCTTGCACTAGAAAAGTGTCTCTAAAAAGTCGCAAGCTCTAAAAGTCGGAGCTCAGAGCTGCCGTATTATTCTGTTTAAGAGCAACGACTGCTGGAGAATACACCAAATTTTTGACCTCATAAATTAGGCGCATCCTCCGGCAGTGCAGGGGATATCAAGACCAGCGCAGAAAGTGCCATTCTTGATCAATCTCCCCTATGTATTTTCCCTTCTTATAATGTACTGATTGTTTGGAACGTTGATACATCAGACTGAGTTGCACTAAATTAACAATGTACAACATATTTCAAAAAGCCATTTATGGAACACATTACGTGTGTCAATGTTTATCTGAATTTACAGCTTTTTCCAATTTTTCCAAAGATTGGAGGAGGGAGCTTTTACCCTTCAATTTTGAATCCTCTTTTGAGATAACAGGTAATACATATAGTACTTACCATTCCAAAGCTCAGTGGATCGGACTCTTGGGAACCCACTCATGTTACGCTCTTCTGAAAAAAACAAGTTTCCACCAACATCATGTCCTTAACCTGGTTTACTGCCTGGGCAGTGGACGACGTGTCACTTCCACAGTGGACTTTAGGTGGGCTTAGAAGTTTGCACATACGCCAGGGTGAGGAATAGTTCTGGCTCTGTTTAAAGTAGAATTAACGTCCCATCCATAGCTCAGGCCGGAAATCCAATAAAGGACGTGACGTTTGCGGAAGTTGAATTTTCAGAAGAAGAGTGCCATGTGACCAGGTTCCCAAGAGGTTGATCAATGCAACTTCTGAACGATGGGACCTGTTCGGTTCCAAAAAAAAACCATAAAAACTTTAAGTGGACAGTCTGGTAAAACCTTAGTTATACTCTAGATGTTTTATTTTTACTTTTTTTCACATTGGATTACAACCATGGTTGAAGCATCTTCTACTTTAGGTGCTGGCTAGCTCCGACAGAGGCTGCTTTTCATATTACATTCATAAATGACTCTAGTAACCTGTCTAACCTCTTCAACAGATCATAAGTGAAGAAAAGTTCAAGCAGTTAGAGAAAATCAAAACTATTGGCAGCACTTACATGGCAGCTTCAGGGCTAAATGATACGACTTACGACAAGGAGGGCAAATCACACATTACTGCCTTGGCAGACTACGCAATGAAGCTGATGGAGCAGATGAAGTATATCAACGAGCACTCCTTCAATAACTTCCAGATGAAAATTGGTAAGTATCACAACATCAGAGTACATTTTTTTCTTCCTATTGGAAAATGCTTCTTTCACCTTCTCCCGACTTCCATAAATTCACCTGGCAGGTTTTATTTCTCCTGCCTTAGAAACACAAGACGATAATTTATGTTTCCATCATGAAAAAGTATGATATTCACAACTGCTCAGTTGTCTTCATAAAATCCATTTAAGTAAACGGGAAAGGACTATGCTCAATCGTATAAGGCTCACCCATTTCGAAGTGCAGTGTTCTTTCAGTAAATATCTAGATCTTACAGATTTTTCTTTTATGCTTCCTTTTCAGGACTTAATATTGGTCCTGTGGTTGCTGGTGTTATTGGAGCCCGTAAACCCCAATATGATATTTGGGGAAACACTGTGAATGTAGCAAGTAGAATGGACAGCACTGGAGTACCAGACCGCATACAGGTTAGTATTTTATATTAGATTTTTTTTTAAAGGGGTTATGCCATGCCTGATGTAAGAAATGAAAACGAGACATCATATAGTACATGGCAGTCTCTTTCTAACAAAGCTAGAACTAGCCCTGTACCTCACTTGGAACCAGAGATCTCCCCATTCACTGCACCAATTGCTTTGCTAGATTTATTTCAGGCTGGCAGATCAAGGAGCGTGTCCTTTTTCAGGGGGTGTGCATTTTCTGCTGGAGCTCTCACACTATCGCAGCTCAATGTGTGTGTCCTTTCTGCTGCAGCACTTTCCCTGTAACTGCCACAGCTTCAAACAGATTTGGCTCATGGCAGTTGAAAACTTAAACTGAGCATGTGCGACCACCTCAGTGAGGTGGAATATGAAATAAGGAAAAGAACAGCAGGTTGTGCTATACATATACATTTTATTGAATAGCTTAGTGGATATGTTAAATTTTTAATTATACACAATCACAAAAGAATTCAGGTCCAGGTGCCGGTTTGAAAAAAGAATATATTTCATGGCACTACCCATTCAAGTTATGTTACATATTAAAGGGGGTTCTGGCTGGTTACATTTTTGTTTAAAGGTACAGCATGGTGTCTCGCTTCTCCTGTTTGTGTCCCCAACGCTCAGCCAATCACTGGTTGAGGCAAGTCAGTGCTATGGCCAGTGACTGGCTGAGCGGTCTTTTCTTGTGTATGAAGAGGAACCAGGAACTAGAGACTAGTGGGGACTTGTCCTGAAAAGGGTGCGTTGGGAAATTGGTGAGGTGAGTATCTCCCTAAGAACAAAAGGTCTGGCCGGTTGAAATGTAATGTGCCCGGTCCTTACATTCCGTGAGAATTGTAGCAATTTGCTACTGGGTTCAAGACCTAGATAAGAACAAAATAGATAAGAAATATATACTGTAGATGATTATGGCATCATAGCCCTGAATCATTGGATTATGGAGAGTTTTGACATTTACAGTGCTGCCCATAATTATTCATCCCCCTGGCAAATTTTGACTTAAAGTTACTTTTATTCAACCAGCAAGTAATTTTTTGACGGGAAATGACATAGGTGTCTCCCAAAAGTTAATAAGACAATGTACAAGAGGCATTATTGTGGAAAAAAAAAACATTTCTCAGCTTTTATTTACATTTGAGCAAAATGTGTCCAGTCCAAAATTATTCATACCCTTCTCAATAATCAATAGAAACGCCTTTATTGGCTATTACTGCAATCAAACGCTTCCTATAATTGCAGACCAGCTTTTTGAAGGTCTCCACAGGAGGAATTTGCCCATTCATCTTTAGCAATGAGCTCCAAATCTTTCAGGTTGGCGGGTCTTCTTGCCATCACCCTGATCTTTAGCTCCCTCCACAGATTCTCAATTGGATTAAAGTCTGGACTCGGGCTGGGCCACTCCATAACGTTAATGTTGTTGTCTGCTAACCATTTCTTCACTACTTTTGCTGTGTGTTTTGGGTCATTGTCATGCTGAAATGTCCACTGGTGCCCAAGGCCAAGTTTCTCTGCAGACTGTCTGATGTTTATCAACACAATAATGCCAGATGTATATCGTCTTATTATCTTTTGAGAGACACCTATGTCATTTCCCGTCAAAAAATTACTTGCTGGTTGAATAAAAGTAACTTAGTCAAAATTTGCCACCAGGGGTATGAATAATTATGGGCAGCACTGTATATGCCTATCATGTTGTATACAACGATTATTTAGGTGGTGGTTACCATTAACTGGATGTTTTTTTTTTGTTTTTATATACCTGTATCTCCAATAAAAATGTTTCTTCTCCTTTAGGTTACAACTGATCTGTACCAGGTGTTGGCAGCCAAAGGCTATCAGTTGGAGTTTCGAGGGGTTGTTAAGGTTAAAGGTAAAGGAGAAATGACCACCTACTTCCTCAATGATGGTCCAGCCAGCAGTTAGCAGCAGTCTGCCTGAAGGGGAAGGAGGAATTGGAAACCTCATATTGACCCCACACAGAGTATCCAGAACAATAAGGAAGCTACCTACATCATCTGCAACCGTGCAGTTGCAAGGGGGCTCAGTGGTGCCAAAGCCTCGCACCTGAGATGGAGAGCTTGGCAGGGGAGTATATGTGTGGTGCTGTACTCAGTGTCCGTGCTGCCCTGCCCAGGAGACTGTTTCACCTGTACAGTGAAAGCCCAGAGAAGCCGGTTTTCACCCTGGCACTTGAAAACAAACTACTCACAGGCGGTACTTACACATTATTTATTGTGAACGAGACATTATGCTATTTTCTTTTGTCTTTTTTTTATTATTTTAATGAGATAAACACAGCAACAAATCATTTTTCAATAGACTTGAAGATGAAGCTTCTCTAAAAACTGACCAAAGAGCCAGAAGTACGGGCCACAGCAGGGAGCGAGGGCATTGCCTTGTACGTTATTATGCGCTGTATGTTTTCTCTTGTGAGCGAGTGACATGTCTCCAGCAGCAGGTGGGAATATGACCGTTCTCTATAGGATCCTCATTACCACACACAGGGACTTGAAAGGGCAACAAAAATCCTGCAGTTCAGTTATTTCCTTCCATTCCACATCCTGACTCTGATCTCTCATGTTCCCCACTTCCTCACCTCCGGCTAATGGAGACTAACAAACAGGAGCAGAAGATTGTCCGACATGGATCTCTCGGAAGGTTCCACTTCAGTGCATTTTTCATTTATGTTCCAACTGGGAAGTGTTTTCGACCGACTCTCTGAGATTCCCCTAGCATCCAAGGAGAGTTGCATGGGGAACCACGTCCTGACAGCAGACATCAACAGTCTTTGCCTTTTTGACTCATTCCCTCAACTGCCTTTTATTCTGTGGAATGACATGAGCAGAAGGGTGAGGAAAATGCGCTTGTGCATCCACATCTGACAATGCACTTGTCTTTTTTCACTGTGAACCTATTGTAATCTGTGTCTCATTTGCCAAAATTCACTTCCAGCCTGCAGATTTATAGATTCTCGGGTTTGGAGACAAGGGATAAATGCCTCATCTATGTGGGGCAGCACAGACTGTATTAGGTACTAGCTGGCCTAAGAATTCCTCAGGCTGCAAGGATAGCCAGCGCCTTAATCCTTTTATTGTAGAACTGGTTCCTGTACGTGTTCTGTAACCATCAGATGGTCAATCATATGGTAGTCCTTATAGAAAAGATATCTGCTTCAGGTGAGATTGCACATCAAGTAGGGGGGGGGTACCTGAACCTCTCCAATGACAGAATGGTCTGAAGAACATGGTTAACCAATAAGCTGCACAGATCTAAATGGTTACATTATAAAAGTGTCTCAACTAGTGATGATGACTGTGGAAGAATACAACTCAAGAAATATGGTTGAGCCTCAAATATATGTCGAGGTATTACCTATGTTTAGTCTTTTCTGCCTGTTTTACAACTTTTAATGCAGCAGTCAAGGGTTTTTGTGAAAATGTAGTCTCCGATGTAGACAAGTCTTGATCCCTAAATAAAGGGCCTGACCCAGACACCTTTTAGCAAAATATTAAAATGGAATATCACGGGGCAGTGCAATTCCATGTCTGGTGCCAAAGAAGGAAAAAAGTTACAAAAATATACTTGGGCTGCTTGTGTTGGCGCTATCATGTTGTTTTTTTTTTTGTTTTTTTTTTACAATTTCTCCTCAGTACTATTCAACCAACACTAAATATTTTAGGGGAGATGTGGAAGTAAACTCTTTGTAGAGTTGTGTCTATTTGTCTTCAGTGAACGGTAACCTCTGGTTTCACCATAGCCACCATTCCAGCACACATCAGAGAGATAACAAGAAAATGTGGCTGTTGCGGAAAGACGAATCTCAGCATGCCAATGGAAGAATAGTTGCTGATGCCTGTTGTAAACTCTCTATTGAACTTTTGTCAAACGTGACTAAGTGGTGAATTAATTATGTCTAGGTGCTCTGTTAGTTTGCTATTAGATCTGTTACATTAGGATTGGGTATAATGATCTGAAGGACTTTGCTACAGCCAGCATCTTTGTGGGAAACAGAGTGATGTGCCTTGCTCATCTAGAAAACACAATATTAATACCAGACTCCCAACTCTCTACTACTAATTTATCGCCACATCCCATAATGTGTTTATACATTCTACCTTTTTGGTAAATTTCTATGAATGCATAAATCAATTGTTATATGCTGAATTGCTCAATTTAGCACCATTTTATGGCCACATAGTATAGCAGCTGCTCACTGTGCTTTCTTAGGGTTGCAAGGGCTGAGAATTCATTTTAGTAGGTCCATTACCTTGATGTTATCTTAATGCACTTGTTTAGCCGAAGAATAATAAACTCCTTCCATTTACGGAAATTCAGAGGAAGGGGAGGTGGCTCATATACAGGTTCTCTAGTCAATCGGCAATTATTTAGCAGAATTTTACTTATAGTTGTACTTGTTTATGTTGCAGCACATTGCTATGTATTTAAGTCCTTGAAACCTCAGATACTTAGATACTTCTACCTGGAAGTCCTCGCAGACTGCGGCGTCGCCATCTGGAAGTGTTCACCAGGGAAGAACCAGACCCCAAAAGTCAGAATTTAATAAAAGCATCATTAGTATATTATCTTTTATAAAGGAATAGTTCCCGCGTCAAGTTTTAGTGGACAAGTTGATTTTAAAGCCAGGGGCAACCTGCTTATTCTGTGTTGAGCAGTGCTTTATGTTCTAGTATAAAGAAAAGCTATATAGGTACAATTTGATCTAATGTAAAGTTTTATGTGTTTCTATCCTTTAACATGCTGTTTACTTAAAAGTGTTCTCCACAAATGCAGCTTCAAGCCGTGTGCTTGCAAAAGCCAACCGCCGTCAGTAGGATACATTCTATGCAGGTATGTCTGCATGGAGAACACAGCGCAACAGTCACATCGTCTCTCAGGCTCGTGCAGATTTTCCAGCCCGGAACCACATTAGTGAAGATTCCCTTTAATCATTCTTGTTTCATTGAAGATCTGTTATGGTCCGTGGTGGCGGAATCCATAATGGGATTCTTAGATAACCCGAAACTGTTTGCCGAACTTGAAGACACAAGTTCACTCAACACTAATATTGATAAATCTGTCACTAAGGGTGGGTTCACATCACATTTTTCCCATCCATTTGACATATATGTTGGAAAATATCTCCTGCAGAGTCCGGTAAAAAAAAACTGTTAACGTATACATTTTTATTTTACGGTGGAACTCTATGGTGACAGATGGCACTGTATGGCATCTGTCTGAGGCATCTGTTACCGTATACGTAATATGAGAAAAAACGTGATATGAACCCACCCTAACAAGACACGCCCTGTAAAGGGAACCTGTCACCATGAAATGCAGTGCAATCTGCAGGCAACATGTTACGAGCAGATTGATAATTTTGTGGGAAAAGATTTAGTAAAACTTGTAATTTATTGAACTTCTGCTCAGTGATTGAAATTCTTCTTTGTATTCTTACAAGGGCAGAGATTAAAATGAATATATTACTGAATTTTCCCTTGGAAACTACCGGTATATATCAATGTGCGCAGCTCCTCCTGCTTTATTACATGCTGCCTGCAGATGGTTCCCTTTAAGAAGTGTCTTAGGCATTATTGACTAGTTTGATAAATATGGAGACAGTTTTTAGAATTCTGCTTTTTCTTAGATAACATGTAATAAATCTGCCCTGGATGTATTTGAGCTGAGCATAAATTGCTATACACACTGTAGCTTCTTCTTTGTAGTCAGCGACTAATATTCAGTGGGTCCCATGTATGATAACTGTCTTGGAGAACCTTGTTGCCTAGTTCAGCCAGTCATAGCCCATGTTTTATTTTTCCAATGCAGTTTAGAAAATGAAAGCTGAACTATGGTTGTTTGCTATCAGCCACTTTCCCTCTGTGACAGTTTTGATACATAAGGCCCAACGTGCCTTAACCATTGGGCATCGAGAGTCCCCACACTATGTGCCATCATTTATAAAAAGGCGATATTCTGTAGAGGACTCTTTAGATCGACAGAGACGGGATTTAAAAGAAAAAGTGAATATTATGTTTATTAGTTTTATTATTACTTTGTTAAATCTTTTACTACTGTGCACATGAATGATATTAGGGTTTAAGAATGAATTGTATGTTTTCTTGTCATCAGTGCATTTCTATCAAGATGTTGATGATGAAGTCGTGTGCATGGGGTCTAAGGCACATGTATTTAGCTCAAATACATTTCTAAAACCATTGTTAATTGTGGTTTGTACAGTCTGTGATTTAGTCCATAGTATGTATGATGCTAATGGCATAGGGGTTACATCTGCTTGTAGATTTTCACTTTAAAATATTTTTAACTTAAATGCTATGTATGCATTCAGGGCAGTTTTTTTAATGACGTCATTTTACTCATTTTGGGCTTAAAATCAGTTTACAATTGGTCTTTATTAAAAACGTTCAGCCGTTTCTGTGATACACGGGTTAAAAATCAGTCTGTTTGCAAGCTGTCACAGGCTGTTTTCCTTGAATCCCGTCATCTGATGGCTCATGTGTAGCTCTGACCTCATAAACACTCATCATAACTCAATTTCTATCAAACATGAGAATATAGCTTAAAAAAGTGTTTGAGGTCAGAAGATGAGAGCTACATGAGTCATCAGATGATGGGGTTCAAAGAAAACAGACTGTGACAGATTATAACCCTTGTGACTCAGAAACAGCTGAACATTTTTAATAAAAACCAACTGACAAAATTATTTTTAGCCCAAAGTGACTAAAATGCAATAATAAGAAGGAGAAAAATGCCCTCGAACTTATGGAATTGCACTAATAATATTTCATCATTTCTGGTGTCAAAAGCATCATATCCTGATTACTTTAAAACAGTACTTTGACATCAATGTTAACAAGTCATGTGCACCGTGCATGTACGGCTGCAGATGGAGCCCCAGAGACATGGGCACCTTGTGGGTTGTTGTATGATGCGTCCCAGCAGCAATACATTTTCCCCCTAGAAGAAGAATATCTCTGTAAACTGCATATGGGACATGCCACATCCTTTCATGGAAATCCATTATGAGTATTTATAGAATCAATACCGTTTGGGCCCATAGATAATATGTGTGCCATACTACAGAGATCTTTAATATGGTTGTGTGTATGAGGCCTTACAGAGTATTATGTGTTGCCTTCCGTCTTTTTTGTTTTAGACCTTTTTTTTTATTGTTGTATGCAGTATGTTAATGTCCACAACAGAAATTAATTTGTATACAAGGTTATAGCTATACATGGATCTAACTAATGCAGAACAGAAATTAAAAATTGGTATTTTAAAATATTAAACTGCACTGTTTTGATTCTAAGCTGCTACCCTTAGACTATGTTCACACTGCCACCATTTCTTCCGTGTGTACACTGTGCCAGATCTGTTGGGAAGGATCCAAGCGGTAACTGACCGACCCAGTTGTCACTGGGGAATTGGCAAAATACAGGCACTGGGTACCAATAGGACCTAAGCACCCTTTTAACGAAATTAGCTTTAATTCAGAAATCAGCCACAGCAAGAGGCAGTCACATACAGGTCATTCTCAGCCGGTATTCTGCAAGTGGCAAGTCGTCCATGGCAGCGGTTGGCACATCTTTGTGTGGGCAAGCCTTAGGACAAGTAAAATGCAGTTAAAATTATTTCATGATCTCAGACAGTTAATGAGGTTAAATGGCACATTACATACTTGAACTCATTGCATTGAACATTCCTTTGAGAAAATTGAATTACAAGTCATGCAAGCAAATTCTTGTATGGACTTCTGTGGGATGGCCCTTCTCTGTTCCAAATCCCGTGTGTGCATGAGAATGTTTCCTACTCCTTTCTATAGCCGCCCTGACTGCAGATATGTGCTGCTGCACATAAAGCCAATGTTACTGAGAGTTTATATTAATTTATTTAAAGTTCCAGAAGAATATTTTTATAAAAAGTAAATGTATTTTAAATTATTTTAGATCCGTTGTGCATTCTGTATAGAGATTGATAAGACCTAGCTCTGTCTTGTTTGTGTATGAGGCACAGGCTCTAAATGGATATGGACAGTTTTTGATATGGGTTTAAAGTCCAGTTAGGTAACATATAGTTAATTCGAAGCTACTGACCAATCAATTGAATAATTCCCAGCTCTGCTGTATTTGACCATAGACAGAATCATTCAAACTACCATTTAGGGACAACTACCAAAATTTGGTCACTTTCACTAAAGAATGTTTCTAAGAATTTGAGTCAGATTGGCCATTTTGGCCAAAGTTTATTTTATGTTTATGGTTGCACCCTTTTGGGATGCAAGAGGTCATTAGGATTTCTAAGGGACTGTTCACATGTGATTTTTTCCCCTGGTATTTTAGCACTGACATCATGTCAAAATTCTGGTGGCGACCACGTGGTGTCTGCCGCTCATTGTTCTCAGTGGTAAGCAGCGCTGCAGTTCACATCCTGGTGGCTAAAAGCCGGTACCACTCCAAGAAGGGGCAAGTCCATTTGTGGCGCAGTGTGTGGACAGCCGTCGCTTAAAGCCGCAACGGCTGTCAGTTGGTCTGTGACATCTGAAGTGAGCCACTGCTGCAGAAACCACAGCGGTTTGACAGCTTCAAAATCTGCCATGTGAACAGCACCTAACTAATCTTTTGACCTTTGTGTTTAGAAAGCAGAAAAGAGTATCAGTTTGAGCTTAGGGAATATGGGGACCACAAAACAATACTTAGGGTACTTTCACACTTGCGTTGCTGGATTCCGGCAGGCAGTTCCGTCGCCGAAATGGCCTGCTGTATCCGGCAATCTGTATGCAAATGGATACCATTTATATACGGATCCGGATGCGGATCCATCTCACAAATGCATTGCAATACCGGATACAGATCTCCGGTTGTCATCCGGAAAAACGGATCCGGTATTTATCCTTTTCACATTTTTAAAGGTCTGCGCATATGCAGACCGGATCCGTCAGTGCGGCACTAATACATTTCAATGGAAATTAATGCCGGCAAGTGTTCCGGAATGTTGGACGGAGAAAATACTGCAGCATGCTGCAGTATTTTCTCCAGCCAAAAAACGTAAGAGGGACTGTCCTGATGCATACTGAACGGATACTGAACGCCTTATGACTGCATAAGAGGCACTCTTTAGAGTAGGGCTTACTTTAGAATACAACAGTCAATTTTTTCATTCCCTCTTCTTTTATCTAGAATCTTTGCCTTGTGATGGTCAATTTTTTTAAATTTCTTTCCTACAGTATTTGTTCTTTATTGCAGTTTTTAGTCCGTCATCCTCTAATTACATTTTATACCCTGCCGTAGAGACATTAGACATGTAAGTCTCCAGTATGCTGCATCATTTTCTTCTCAAAAAGAAGCTGAAGGAACAGATCTGTCAATATATTCTTTGTATTTATGTGTAAGGAAAGCATGAAGAATGCGTTCCTCCAGAAACAGCGCCACACCTGTCTATGGGTTTCGTCCTGTAGTCCATTGAAATGGATGGAGCTGAGCTTCAGTACCTGCCAAAACCGATAGATGTGTGCAGTACTGTTTCTAGAAGAAAACAAGTGTTTCTCTAATCCTGGACAACTAATACTTAATTTTGACATTACTTTGTGTCTGTTCTTGTTTAATCTGCTTTCCTTTTTTTTTTTTTTTTTAGCTAAATGTAAGACCAGGCTTGTCAGTTTTCTCATCGATTTTCCTTAGACCTGAATGAGAGAGAGAATTATATTTTGCACAAGACTTTATCTTTTGATTACCGTAATTCTAAGAATAAAACTTCAGTGCGAACCTGTCACATTAACTCTAATAATGCTGAATAACTATTGCTCTCAGGCTTTAATCTGACTTTTCTGTTCTATGATTCTTCAGAAATTTGTATCATTTTGTTATGAACACTATTTTAGCTACTAAAACTGTTAACAAACTTTTTACTTTGGAAAACAATTGTTAAAATAAACTGGTGAGGACCTGTGTATATTAAATGCTGGTCAGAATGATGTTGTCAGTGCAAAAAAAAAAAAAAAAAAAAAGACTACCTCCCCTCTGGTATATTCATAAGACCGTAAATGTGTGTCATTAGATAAATTACACTGGCTTTTTCACTTGCTAGTTGTATGGTATATGTACCATCTGTCTGCTCAGAGGGTGGCACACATTAAAGTATTCTCACAGTGGAGAACGTGCCAAGCCGCAGCATCTCATTAGCTGTGGTGAAAACTGAGATCTCTGGTAATATGCCCACCTCTTACAGCACTTAAAGTGGCTGGTATTTTCCTTTGTGAACATTTCTGTTGTAAATAATTTCCATTTTTCTGGCATGGTAAGTGACATTCTATTCCGTATAGAAGTAAAAAGCGAGAGTGTGCAATGTTAACGAGACCCAATCCCTTATACTGTAATCCTAGCAGTTAGAGGGTCCAGGGACAGTCATAGCAAAGTACAGTGATACACTGTAACCAGTAATCAACCAATCCGCTTTTAGCTACCGAAATAGCTAATTTGGGATATGGTTGCTATAATGTACTAGTTCTAGATACTAGCTAATCAAAATCCTGGACATCCACTTTAAGGCTTTAGGGGGGGCATCTATTATGGTATGTACCCCACTATTGTACAAAAAAGTTGCAAGTTTTGGAGCATGCCGTATTTGCTGCAAAATTTGTGATTCCCCCCCGGCAAATGTGGGAGGAGGTGGGGCCAGCACGACAGTTTTCTAGCGTAAATTAAGACCGACATCTATAGCAGCTAGGAGGCCGCCGTAGATTCTAGTATCTCACACGGCCAGCGGGAGGATCTGCCAAATCTATGAGAGGCCTGCACTCTGCTTAAATTTGGGGCCCCTTAGTTTGAGGACTGTAGATATCACAATTACTGAAATAACAGGCATACTGTGTGGAATTAATCAAGTGCAATGTATTGTGTGACAAAAGTCGCCGTGTAAAATAATTCTAAAACCTCTAATAACATGGATCCGTTAAGCGTAAAAATACTGTCTTGGAAGAAAAACGGCCATTTTGTCGATAGCAACTAATCACAGTTCAGGTTTGGTTTTTATTTTATTTTTATTCTTATTTTCTGGTTTTAATTCTTTTTTATATGACAAAAACTAAAACAGAATCCTTCTAGATGTTCATTTGTAAAGCAGTTGTAATACACAAGGAAGGCCCAGTATGTTTCAACTTCGAAGACAGGCAGAGGTCTTTGCTTACATCCTACCGTAAAAAAAATAAGACATTTGTATGTCAAGCCACAGGAATGCACAAGCCATAGGGTAATTGTTATTTATACCATTGCTCAGTCAATAACAACTATAAATGAAATGTCGTAGATCATCTGTTGCGGGGTGAAGTAGTTTTAGGTCATCTCTGCCTCTTACCCCATAGGATTTAGAACAAAGATCTTTCTAATGTGTCCCATAATGACATAATGCTTTACATAGTCGTTTTAACAGTACTATTATTGATTTGTTAAAAATGCATTGAAGCATTCTCAATTAGATCTTGAGTTCTCTGCTTAAACGCTACCGGCACATTCACAGCAATTTTCTAATGATTGCATTTTGCTCATTTTGGGCTAAAAATCTTTTTTTCTCAATTGGTCTTTAGTAAAAAAAAAAAATTAAAAAAATCTGCAGTTTTTGTGAGACTGCATGTATTTACACGCTGTTCCTCCTGAGTTCCATCAGCTAACAGCTCATGTGAAGCCTTATCTCCGATCTCCTGGCCTCATAAACACTCATGTAAGCTCAAGAGTGTAGCAATAATGAACGTTTATGAGGTCAGGAGATCACAGATGAGGCTTCACATGAGCTGTTAGCTGACGGGAGGAACAGTCTGCATATAGATTTTTAACCCCATGTATCACAAAAACTGCTAAAAAGACCAATTGAAAAAAAAACTTTTAGCCCAGAATGAGTAAAATGCAATCATAAAAAAATTGGAGCGAAGGTATTCATAACCTTTAAATATAGGGTTTGTTTGTTTTTTGCCGAAAAATTGGTACCATAATGTACATACGGTATCTTTCATGCCATAACTTAATTAGTTCCATTCCATAGGCTGGGACGGCCTGGCCTGACTGCTAGAAAGACAGTCTGTCTCGTTTCTGCTGGCAGCATTGTGCCTATCCAGTTTGTCATAGCTGCAAGCATAGCCCTAAAAGAAACCTGTCATAGATTTCTAAGCTCTAGGTTCAGTGTAGCGTCTGAGAAGGAACAAGGATTGTCAGTGCATATATTGTTTTTGTATAAGGACTCATGCACATGCCCATTGCTGTTTTGTGGTCCGCAAACTATGGATCGGCAAAATGCAGATATCCTGCACTTTCCTTGGTCCCTATTATAGAAATACCTATTATTGTCCACAAAATGAACTAGAATAGGACATATTCTACAGATTGCAGACCAGATGGAGATCCTTGTGCTGTCTGCATTTTTTGTGGCCCCATAGAAATGGATGGAACCGCAAAAAATGCATATTGGACACAAACTAAAGATATGATCATGTGCATGAGGCCTAAGTGAATTACAGTAAGTACATTATTGTAATAACCTTTATAGTCAACTACAGTCTAGCATTATTCACATGGTGAGGAAGAGTACAAGCTACTTTCTAGCCAGAAAGTTGGATTTAGAGTTGTCCATACGTAGCTACAGTAGATCCCACCACTAAATATTAAAGCAAGGTGAAAATAACTGCATCGACTCATAAATGACTTGTACTGTGGTTGATCTGTTACCTGTGTTCTTCTGAAGAGATTTTCTGGTTTCAGCAAATAATGAGACATCATTTACCAAGAAAACTATGTTTTTACTTTTCTATATCCGTTCCTGAATGTTTTCAGTGTCCCCATTTGTAGTCATTGAATGGAAGCCTGTATTATTTTATTCCAGAGGTCTAAGATCTACGATAATCAGCAGGTGAACAGCTTGTTACAGTATAGCTATAATAGCCTCTCCTGTGGGAGCATAACATGGCCACCACAGATTTTCATCCTGTAGAAGGAAAAACAATGAGGATTACCATTAAAGGGGTTGTCCTGGAGGACAACAAAGGGCTAGAAGGGCTAGAATGGGGTAAAAAATAAATTCTGGTGCATTTTAAGGAAATGTAATCCCTGTGGAGAAACCCTTTAAATCCTTATAAGTAGCGATCTGTTATGAATTGATACACAGGTTATAAGTGAAAATTACATACAGTTTATCATATTATCTCATCAGATTCAAAGATTTGAGTTGGTGGGAGATGGTTAACTAACGTTTTATCAGCTCCTTCCTGTCCCAACAACCATATCCAGGTCCTGTGATGTTAAAGTATTAATAGGTCATACATAATAGGATACAGAACTTTCTTTGTTTTCTAGTAGATTCTTAAATTGTACTGTGGATTACTTTTACTTCTGCATCCACTGATGTTTACTTTTCAACTTTGGTCTTTTTCGGTAATTTCCAGAAATCCTGCATCAGACGGGGTTTGTAATCTGGTAAATATCTAACTCAGAATTAATCTGACGTTAAGAATCCAATGAACTTTACCTAAAAATCAAAGACCCCTTATTTTATTTGTCTCCATTATTTGTTTTGTTTTTTCATAATATAGTTTCTATATGTATATTACATCTTTAAACCTAATACTTTTGTCTAGGAATGTCACTCCAGTTTTCTTATGCCACCCTTGTACTGCAGTGAGTTTAAGACTTTTTTTGCAACTTTGAAAAAAAAAAAAGTCTCAGTGATATAGATATGGAGTGAAACCATGCTCACTTTTCCACCTGCTTTGTAATGGTGTAAAATTGGGAAAATCGCAACCTTTTGAGTCCCTTGCCCAAAAATGTAGTGAAGAGACTATTATGCGACTTTTTAAAACCTGAATTCTGGAGAGCACTGCGTAATAAATTCCCCTCTATTACTACTGGTGTGATAAATACAGTACATGAGGTACTAATAGCCAGAACTCAGAGCTGTGGAAAGTATTATCAGGGTTGATATTCCTTTTATTACACTGACTTGGAATAGATGGAACCAAGATTATTTTTTTTGAACAATCCTTCTAAAATAAACACTTGTTTCCATTTCTTGATGTTTTTGTTTTGTTTTGTTAGTACTGTATGATCTGCTTTATGTTACCTACGACAGTCACCGGTGATGTCTGACCTCTTTTCCTGCACCTCAGACACCACTATACGTTTGTAATGCTCGCAACCCGTAAATAGCACAATCATTCTTATGTCTTCTCATTAATAATAGAGCAACATCGGGACTAGATATTTGAATTTGCCCTAGTAAATATTATAACTACAGTTTAGTGAAACCTATAAGTAACTATGTGCACATTAAATTAAACAGGGACATAACATGCCTGATTTTTCTGTCCAAATGGCCTTTGTGTTCTTTCTAATGATTCTTCTTGAAGTATAACATTTATGGCCAAAGCCACAGTGTCCCCGATATGACTTTAAGGTACTTTAGTCCTGGTGTGCTGCTGAAAAGTTTACAACCTGAAAACATGTTATCTGTGTTATGTAACAATAGCGGGTTAGTAAATATCCAACTCCTTGTTTGCCAAATGTTATAATGTATGTACTTGGAGACTACTCGCTATCTTTCTTATAGGGACAAACAGAAATTTATTTTTAATACAAGAATGACATCTTCTTTGTCTACTTATGTTTGTGAAGCCCCTAAGTAGTATTTTTGGACAAATGGCCTATATTTTGAAGACAAGGTGTCTGTAACATTGTACAGAAAACACTATAGATGACAATGGTGTTTAAAAAATAAAAGTCCCATGGCCTCAGGATGTTGATATAGAGATTTTATGTTCCTCTGTATCTGTACCTAACTTGCTACAGATAATTAACATGTATATTTGTATCTGAAGGGAGGGGGGGGAACAACCTGCAAAAAATAACTCATTCTGCGCCTGTGATGTCAGAGTGCATTGTAAACACCAGCCCTGTGTATATGTTTTATTTCACAAGAATTAAAGTGTTAATTCTGGGTTTGGCTTTTAGGTCTTCTCAGAAATTTCTGGCCTCACTTTTTTTTTTCCTGTCAACCAAACATGGTAAAAAGAGAAACAATATCTATCTATATATATACCGTCTATATAAAATATCTGCTCTTGTGTGTTTTTTTCGATAACAAAGCTTTCTATGAAATCTGAGCATTTTTGTAATATAATTGCTAAAACAAAAAAAAGCAAATCACCATGTATTTCCTTGAAATATTTAATATATTTAAGTATGAATAAAAATTTAAATATTTGTAACAATGATAGCTTGTTCTTTATTTTTAAATCGTGCAGTATTTATTCATTTATCTATTGAAGTAGACTGTGCTACAAAATACCCTTTTACATATAATAAAAGTATTTATTCTTGAAAAAAATGAAAAAGAAATATACTATACATAGTTGGCATCACCATGTCCATAATGACTCGATCTATAAAGTGATCTTGTTACTTATCCCACTTTGTGAACACTGTACAAAATACATTGAAAACTGCTATTTTTGTTCACCTCAGCTCTCACAAAAATGGCATAAAAAGCAATCAGAACATCTTATGTACCCCAAATTGGTACCGGTAAAAACTACAGCTCATCCTGCAAAAAAAGCTTTAAGACAGCTCTGTAGACAGAAAAATAAAAGTATGGATCTTAGAACATGGTGACACAATGAATCCCATAAAAAATAAACACTGACAAAATTGCTATTATTTGGCCATCTCATGGAAGTTATAGCTTGTCCTGCAAAAAACAAACAAAAAAAACCCTCATACAGCTTTGTCAACAGAAAAAAAAAAAACATTAAAAAATATATAACTTTGGTAACTTTCGTCATAGTGGTATCAACCCACAGAAAAAAATGTATCTTCATATTTCCCCTACAAACTGAATCTCATAAATAATAATAGTAAAAACAACTGTTACAGAATTGCTATTATTTGGCCACCTCGGCCCCACATGGTACCAAAAAAACTACAACTCGTCCCACAACAAAACAAGCCCTTGAACACTTCCACTGATGGAAAAATGTTACTGGTCTTAAAAACATTTGGTATTTCTATAATTATACTGACCTGTAGTTTCAAGTAGTCCTTTATACTGCATTGTGAACCCAATAGAAAAAAAACAGACAATATTGCTATTTTTTGACGGCCACTTCACCTCCCAATAAAATAAAGAATTAAAAAAATCCATACGTACCCCAATATGGTCCCAATAAGTAATAGCTCATGCAAAACAAAAAAACAAGCCTTCATGCAGCTGCCAAAAAATAAAAAATAAAACATTATGGTTTATAGAAAATCATTTCAGCAGAATCTGTGCTCCAAAAGCCAAATGGTGATGCTTCTCTTTTCAGCATTGCTGTGCACCTAAACAGTGGTGTACAACCACATAAGGGCTATTGCTGTGCTTCGGAGAAATTGCATAATAATGTGTGTAGTGCTTTTTCTTCTTTGACCATTGGGATAAGAAAAGCTAAAACTGCATATTATTGGAAAAATGTAATTCTGCGAAACACCTTTGGGATGAAAATGCTCACCCCTAGATAAATTCCTTTAAGGTATAGTTTTCCAAATTTGGTGTTTTGGTGGGTATTTTTTTGTGTTTTTGTACCTTAAGGTCCCTACAAATCTGAGTCCCCAAAATCGACACGGCGCATATACATTTTTGAGGCTGTTATTTGAGTCAAGTAGCACTCTAGGGCTACAATAGGGATATTTTTGAAAATAACAGAATCAGAGTAATAAATGTTGAGTTTATGTCTCTATCAACACCTGGTGCATTAAAAAAGCTTTAAAATTTAAAATCTGAAAAAACAAACAACATGCTAATAAACTTCCTAAATGCAATTTTTGAATAATTTGAGATTTATGGGGCCTTCTAATATATAGGTCTCTCAAAACTGAACTGGTCCCTAAAACGCAGATCAGAAATTTTTGGGAAATGTAGAAAAATTGCTGCTAAATTTATAAGCCTTGTAACGTGCCTAAAAAAAAAAAAAAAGAAAAACCTTAAAAATGATACTAACCTATTGTAGACATATTGGGAAGTGTTAAACGATAAAAAGTCTCCAATACATTTCCTGTTCGATGTGTGCTGCAGGTCCTGGAGTGAAGTGGGTAAGTTCACACAGCAAATCTTTGTAAGTATCGGACCACGCTGCTAAAAGTTCGCCAGGAAGAGTTCCTCTTTAGTTCGGAGCAATACGTGATGCACGCTCAGCCACAAATAAATGTAAAAGGTTTCTTATACTCACAAATATAGATGAGTTTAAAATATATCATAAAAAGTATATATCCTCCTGTTCATTACCGACCCGGGTTTCGCTTGACGCTTCGTCAGGGGCAAACATGTTCTCTGATGACCCTCTAATTACCAGCGAACAGGAGAAGTTTATTCTAGACAGTGTAGAGTTTTGTCTCAGCTACAACTATTTCTGGTTTAAAGAAACATACTATCTACAGCAGACTGGGACAGCGATGGGGGCTAAATTCGCCCCCAGTTTCGCAAATATCTTTGAGTCTTTGGAAAGAAGAAAATATTAAACCAGCGCTATGTAACAAAACTACAGATGGAGAACTTATTAAGTGGCGACGTTACATAGATGACTGCTTGTTAATATGGGAGGGAGGAAAGGGGGGTTGGAGAATTTTAATGTGAATGACTGGAATCTGAGGTTTACCAGCAATATCAGTGCAACTTCGGTTAACTTCCTCGACCTTACCATATATTGATGAGAATGTTTTTAAGACAAAAACATATTTCAAAGAGATTGATATAAATTCTACTAGCTGTCACTATGGTCCATGGCTTAAAAACATACCTAAAGGACAATACAAGAGGATATACCGAAATTGCACTGATAGAGGGGTATATGCAAATCCAACTTATCCATGAACGGTTTAAAGAAAAGGGTCATTGTAAAGATGAATTAATGAGATGTAGCAAAGATATTGTTGTGAACAACGAGAAAAGAATGCCAGTAAAGGAGGAGAAAGACTTTCGTTTCATCTTCTTTACACAATACAATAAGAACGCTGGAATCATGAAAAATGCCCTAAAGAAAAATTGGGCTATTTTAAAAAATGACCCAATCTTAAGAAAAGAGATCCCTGATCAACCCCCAATAACCCATAAAAAAGCTCCCAACATACGAGACCGTCTAGTTCGGAGTTATATTGCTGGTGGTGACATAAAAAATAAAATGTCAGTTCATATGGTGCGGCTTTTTCCTACCATGTAAGAATAGAATAAAAACCTGCAAACAGTACATTTAAATAAGAGAGACATTGACTATAAAATAAAAGGGGAGCTAATGCGAGCATGGAGGGGTCGTCTACTTATTGAAGTGGGCTCCAATATGTGGGACGAACACTATGTAAACTAAAAACAAGGATTCAGGAACGTATTCGGAACATCAGAAAAGGATTGGAGACACACAGTGTCTCCCTTCAATTTAAACAAGTCCACCATAAAAATCCAAAAGGTCTAATTTTCACAGGCATTGAATTGGTTAAACCACACTGGCAGGGTGGAGATCCTGTGGCTAAAATAAATAAATGTGAAGTGGAATGGATCTACAAACTTGGGACTCTGCAGCCACAGGGGTTAAATATGGAATTCGATCATAAACCTTGCTTAATATGATGAATGTGTTCAGATTTTCTGAATTATAGAAAATGTTTGCCTAACAATATATACTGATCGAACTCCCCGTATAGAAATTGGAATATATTTGTCGTGATTAGCCCTCCACCTAATGTGAACTATAGATACATTCTAGTCTTCAGACTATAACTTTAGACCAGTGGTGCCCAACCTACGGCCCGCGGGCCAAATCCGGCCCGCGGAGCTCTGTCATGCGGCCCGTGAGACTTCCTGGAAAAAGTCTAAGAAGGCGTAACAATACTGTACGCCTTTAGACTTTTTCCCCACATTCATCAGCGATGTGAATGGCACAGGCAGCGCAGCGATGCTGCCTGTGCCTAAAATAACCAATAACAAAGCTCCTTACAGCAAGGAGCTTTGTTATTGGTTGGAATGAGCGCATACACGTTCAGTCAGAAAGGGGAAGCCGGCGGGAGCTTGAAGGAGGAGGGGCCGGCTCCCGTGGAGGCTGTAGAGCAGAGCATGCTGCCTGGGGACCTTGGGCAACTTAACAGGTCCGCTGGAGAGGTAAAGAGCGTGGACTCATGTGACTGGTCCCCGGTGACCCTGCTCCCCCCTCCTACTATGACCACAATACTGACCCTGCTCCCACTTCCTCCTGTCAGCCCACTAGTGACCCTGCTCCCCCCTCCTACTGTCACCCCACTAGTGACCCTGCTCCCCCTCCTCCTGTCACCCAACTAGTGACCCTGCTCCCCCCTCCTACTGTCACCCCACTAGTGACCCTGCTCCCCCCTCCTCCTGTCACCCAACTAGTGACCCTGCTCCCCTCCTCCTGTCACCCCACTAGTGACCCTGCTCCCCCTTCTCCTGTCACCCCACTAGTGACCCTGCTCCCACCTCCTCCTGTCACCCCACTAGTGTCCCTGCTTCCCTCACCTGTCACCCCACTAGTGTCCCTTCTCCCACCTCCTCCTGTCACCTCACTAGTGACCCTGCTCCCTCTCCTCCTGTCACCCCACTAGTGACCCTGCTCCCACCTCCTCCTGTCACCCCACTAGTGTCCCTCCTTCCCTCACCTGTCACCCCACTAGTGTCCCTGCTCCCCCTCCTATCATACCACTGCTGACCCTGCTCCCACCTCCTCCTGTCAGCCCACTAGTGACCCTGCTCCCCTCCTCCTGTCACCTCACTAGTGACCCTGCTTCCCCTCCTCCTGTCACCTCACTAGTGACCCTGCTCCCACCTCCTCCTGTCACCCCACTAGTGACTCTGCTTCCTCCTCCTCCTGTCACCTCACTAGTGACCCTGCTCACCTCCTCCTGTCACCTCACTAGTGACCCTGCTTCCCCCTCCTCCTGCAGGGTCACTAGTGAGGTGACAGGAGGAGGGGGAAGCAGGGTCACTAGTGAGGTGACAGGAGGAGGGGAGCAGGGTCACTAGTGAGGTGACAGGAGGAGGGGAGCAGGGTCACTAGAGAAGTGACAGGAGGAGGGGAGCAGGGTCACTAGTGAGGAGACAGGAGAAGGAGGAGGAGGGAGCAGGGTCACTAGTGGGCTGACAGGAGGAGGTGGGAGCAGGGTCAGCAGTGGTATGATAGGAGGGGGACAGGGACACTAGTGGGGTGACAGGTGAGAGCAGGGTCACTAGTGAGGTGACAGGAGGGGGAAGCAGGGTCACTAGTGAGGTGACAGGAGGAGGGGAGCAGGGTCACTAGTGAGGTGACAGGAGGAGGGAAGCAGGGTCACTAGTGAGGTGACAGGAGGAGGGAGCATGGTCACTAGTGAGGTGACAGGAGGAGGGGGAAGCATGGTCACTAGTGAGGTGACAGGAGGAGGGAAGCAGGGTCACTAGTGCGGTGACTGGAGGAGGGGGAGCAGGGTCACCTCCTCCTGTCACCCCACTAGTGTCCCTGCTCCCCCCTCCTATCATACCACTGCTGACCCTGCTCCCTCCTCCTCCTTCTCCTGTCACCTCACTAGTGACCCTGCTCCCTCCTCCTCCTTCTCCTGTCACCTCACTAGTGACCCTGCTCCCCCTCCTCCTGTCACCTCTCTAGTGACCCTGCTCCCCCTCCTCCTGTCACCTCACTAGTGACCCTGCTTCCTCTCCTCCTGTCACTTCCCTAGTGACCCTGCTCCCCTCCTCCTGTCACCTCACTAGTGACCCTGCTCCCCCTCCTCCTGTCACCTCACTAGTGACCCTGCTCCCCCCTCCTCCTGTCACCCCAAAGGGAAGAAGCTGAACAGACTCCACCAACTATGATGGGATCCGTTCAGTTTCCGTTCGGGATCCTGTCTTTTTACCGGACACAAAAATGCAGCATACAAGGCTTTTTTGTCTGTTTTTTTGACAGAATCTGCAACAGAGGCTCCAAACGCAGATTTGAAGGCCTACGTATTATGTATTTTAGTAATGCTCACACGTGCCCCATCACAGTGTTTGCATTTCTTTCTGGCAAAGCTACCTGGTTCCGGCCCGCGAAATTTATACCAGGTCTAGTGTGGCCCTCAGGCGAAAAATGGTTGGGCACCACTGCTTTAGACTATAACTATAATTTTACCCACTTATTCACTCGATTCACAAAGTATATCACAGCTGAATCTAATAAGTGGGTAAAATTAGATAAAATGGTACCCTTATATCTCTGCATGATGTATTTAGTGTTTGTACAAGATGTTCGGGTGGATAGGTGAAGCCGTGTCAGGAGTGAGCTATTGATTAGTTGGTTTGACGTTCATTCACACAGGGCGAATTGAATCTGGAGAAAATGATGGGGAAAATTGATGGAGAAAAACACGTTACTGTGACACAACAGCGAAATGGCAAATTATAGGTTTAGTTTATATCAATGGATAGTAGTGGAAGTAAATAGCGATATCTAATCATAAACTGCTGTGAGATGTACGGAGTTAGAACCAGTATAACCACTAAGGATTTGTATATGTGTTATGTCGTATAATTATGATGTATTAAGCATTTTATTATTAATGATGTGCAATTGGAATAAAGGGTGGGCGGGACCCAAATGGTATAAAAAAAGACTGCCCAAAATGTGAGAACATGTTCACCCCTGACGAAGCGTCAAGCGAAACCCGGGTCGGGCATGACCAGAAGGATATATACTTTTTATGATATTATGATGTATTAAGCATTTTATTATTGATGATGTCAATTGGAGTAAAGAGTGGGCGGGACCCAAATGGTTTAAAAAGAGACTGCCCAAAATGTGAGAACATGTTCGCCCCTGACGAAGCGTCAAGCGAAACCCGGGTCGGGCATGATCAGAAGGATATATACTTTTTATGATATGTTTTAAACTCATCTATATTTGTGAGTATAATAAACCTTTTAAATCTATTTGTGGCTGACGGTGCATCACTATTTGTGCGACCCCTTTGCTAATCCGCAGAGAAGCTCAATGATTAAAGGGCGTTTTGTGTGGATACCGACGTGTTCCTATATCATAAGCTGCGTATGGCTCCGAACTAACGAGGAACTCTTCCTGGCAAAATTTTTGTAGCGCGGTCCGATACTTACAAATATTGGGAGATGTTACTTATTGAATTTTTTTTTAAGAGTAGTGTTGAGCGAACAGTTCGAAAATCGTTCGGGTCCGTACCGAATTTTGGGGTGTCCGTGACACGGACCCGAACCCGGACATTTTCAAAAAAGTTTGGGTTCGGGTCCGGTGTTCGTCGATTACTTCCCGCTTTCTGAAGGGCTGCACAGCAGCCAATCAGCTAGCGTTTTACTTCTTGCCCTAAGAGCCCATCACAGCCATGCCTACTAATGGCATGGCTGTGATTGGACAAGTGCAGCATGTGACCCAGCCTCTATTTAAGCTGGAGTCACGTAGCGCCGCACGTCACACTGCTCTGACTAGTGTAGGGAGAGGATGCAGCTTCTGTGAGGGCGAGATAGGCAGGGATAAAGAAGTGATTGAATGATCTACCTTTCTACACCTGTGCATCAGAACAACTCAGCTGAGCTGTTCACTGAAAGTCACTATTATGTTGAGACTGGCCAGAGCGATTTTTACTGGCACATGTAACTGGGCTGACCGGCGGTGGCCATTTTGGGACTTGTGGTGCGCCAGCACAAGCTGCCACAGAGTCTAAACCAAAGCTCCAAAGAAGTGTAAAATCTACACCTGTGAATCAGAACAACAGCGATTCAGCTGCTCAGTCAAAGTCTATTTTTTTTCTGGCTGGGCAGACCGTTTTCTGGCACATGTTACTGGGCTGATAGGCGGCGGCCATTTTGGGACTTGTGGTGCTACAGCAAAAGCTGCCACAACGTCCATTAATCTCACGTAATAGTCGATTTTTTCATAGATATACTACATCAGGGGTTTGGCTGTGCTTGTGTCACCCATACTAACTGCAAAGATATTTAATATATCAGTGGTGAAACTGAAAGTAACCCACTTGGATAGCAAATCCCATGAATGTGCTGTTCCAGCTAGGCTAGCCAGTGCCACTACAGCCAAGTCCAATACTGTCAGCCAGAAATATTTTTTTTTTTATGTGCCAGAAATATAAATTAGAAAAAGCTTTCACCGTAATAATAAAATTATTCTGGTGTTAGACCAGAAGAAGCACTCCTGTTGTAATTAATACTGTAAAAAGGCTTAGGCAATATTTCTCCCAGTGTGGGAAATTTATCTAGCAAAACTAGCATATTAAAAATTCCGGTGTTCTGAAATACCAGCAGTCCTCTTGTAATTAATACCGCAAAAGGCATTATATTGTCCAGTGCTGTAATTTTGGTGAAAAAAGGCCAATTTAATCAATCTGGTGTTAGTTACACCAGAAACAGTAGGCCTCACGTTTTACTCCTGTAAAAGGAATTAATACCGGAAAAGGCATTACATTGTCCAGTGTTGTAATTTTGGTGAAAAAAGGCCAATTTAATCAATCTGGTGTTAGTTACACCAGAAACAGTAGGCCTCACGTTTTTACTCCTGTAAAAAGGAATTAATACCGCAAAAGGCATTACATTGTCCAGTGTTGTAATTTTTGGTGAAAAAAAGGCCAATTTAATCAATCTGGTGTTTGTTAGACCAGAAACAGTAGGCCTCACGTTTTACTCCTGTAAAAGGAATTATATCTCCCAGTGTGGGAATCTATGTACCAAAACTAGCATTTTAAAAATTCTGGTGTCCAATTAGCAGCAGTCTTCTTGTAATTAATACCGAAAAAGGCATTATTGTCCAGTGTTGTAATTTTGGTGAAAAAAAGGCCAATTTAATCAATCTGGTGTTTGTTAGACCAGAAACAGTAGGCCTCACGTTTTTACTCCTGTAAAAAGGAATTATATCTCCCCGTGTGGGAATCTATGTACCAAAACTAGCATTTTAAAAATTCTGGTGTCCAATTAGCAGCAGTTTTCTTGTAATTAATACCGGAAAAAGGAATTATATCTTCCAGTGTGGGAATTTATGTACACAAACTAGCATTTTAAAAATTCTGGTGTCCAATTAGCAGCAGTCTTCTTGTAATTAATAACGCAAAAGGCATTATTGTCCAGTGTTGTAATTTTGGTGAAAAAAAGGCCAATTTAATCAATCTGCTGTTTGTTAGACCAGAAACAGTAGGCCGCACGTTTTTACTCCTGTAAAAAGGAATTATATCTCCCCGTGTGGGAATCTATGTACCAAAACTAGCATTTTAAAAATTCTGGTGTCCAATTAGCAGCAGTCTTCTTGTAATTAATACTGCAAAAAGGCATTACATTGTCCAGTGTTGTAATTTTGGTGAAAAAAGGCCAATTTAATCAATCTGGTGTTAGTTAGACCAGAAACAGTAGGCCGCACGTTTTTACTCCTGTAAAAAGGAATTATATCTCCCCGTGTGGGAACTATGTACCAAAACTAGCATTTTAAAAATTCTGGTGTCCAATTTGCAGCAGTTTTCTTGTAATTAATACCGGAAAAAGGAATTATATCTTCCAGTGTGGGAATTTTGGGGCTAAAAAATAATATATTTTATTGTGGTGCGAGTTGAATCGCAACAATGAGGAAACATTCTATTAAGGGACGAGGACGCGGTCGTGGTGGTGTCCGTGGAGCCTCTGTTGCTGGCAGAGGACGTGGCCGTTCGGCCTCAGGCGCACAAAGTAGTGAACCAACTCCATCAAGTAGCCGGCAGAATTTACAGCGATATTTGGTGGGGCCCAATGCCGTTATGAGGATGGTAAGGCCTGAGCAGGTACAGGCATTAGTCGATTGGGTGGCCAACAGTGCTTCCAGCACGTTCACCACATTGTCTTCCGCCCAGTCTTCTGCGGAAAGCGCACAGGTGGCACCTGAAAACCAAGCCCATCAGTCTGTCACATCACCCCCATGCATATCAGGGAAACTGGCTGAGCCTCAAGTTATGCAGCAGTCTCTTATTCTGTTTGAAGACTCTGCTCCCACGGTTTTCCAGGGGCGTCCACCTAGCCCTTCCCCAGTGACATTCCATGCACTGACGCACAACCACTTATGTATCCAGATGATGAGGACATGGGAATACCACCACAGCAGAGTGACCGAGTCTCTGATGATGACGAAACACTGGTGCCCACTGCCGCGTCTTATTGCAGTGTGCAGACTGAACAGGAGGAGGTCAGGGAGGAAGACTGGGTGGAAGACGATGCAGAGGACAATGAGGTCTTAGACCCCACATGGACTGAAGGTCGTGCCGCTGACTTAAATAGTTAGGAGGAAGAGGCAGTGGTGAGACCGAGACAACAGCGAAGCCAAAGAGGGAGCAGGGGGCAAAAGCAGAACAGCCGCCGTCCAGAGAGTTCGCCTGCTATTGGCCAGCGCCAACAGGGACCCAGCACCCCAAAGGCATCTTCAAGGAGTTCCCTGGCATGGCACTTCTTCAAACAATGTGCTGACGACAAGACCAGAGTGGTTTGCACGCTGTGCCATCAGACCCTGAGGCGAGGCATTAACGTTCCTAGCCTGAGCACCACCTGCATGATCAGGCATCTACATGCAAAGCATGAACTGCAGTGGAGTATACACCTTAAAAACAAGGAACCCGCTCAGGCTCCCCCTGCTCCCTCTACCGCTGCTGCCTCGGCTTCCGCCTCGAGAGGAATGTTGCCACCTGCCGAGCAGCAAACAGAGGATGTGCCACCGACACCACCACCGCCACCGTCACCTAGCGTCTCCACTATTTCACACAGCAGCGTTCAGCTCTCCATCTCTCAAACCTTTGAGAGGAAGCGCAAATTCCCACCTAGTCACCCTCGAGCCCTTGGCCTGAATGCCAGCATTTCTAAACTACTGGCCTTTGAAATGCTGTCATTCCGGCTGGTGGACACAGACAGCTTCAAACAGCTGATGGCCATGGCTGTCCCTCAGTATGTGGTTCCCAGCCGCCACTACTTCTCCAAGACAGCCGTGCCTTCCCTGCACATGCAAGTGTCCGATAAAATCAAGTGTGCACTGCGCAACGCCATTTGTGGTAAGGTCCACCTAACCACAGATACGTGGACCAGTAAGCACGGCCAGGGACGCTATATCTCCCTAACTGCACACTGGGTAAATGTAGTGGCGGCTGGGCTCCAGGCGGAGAGTTCCTTGGCGCACGTCCTTCCGCCGCCAAGGATCACAGGGCATCATTCTTTGCCTCCTGTAGCCTCCTCCTCCTACTCGGCTTCCTCCTCCTCCTCTGCATCCACCAGCTCATCCAGTCAGCCATACACCTTCACCACCAACTTCAGCACAGCCCGGGGTAAACGTCAGCAGGCCATTCTGAAACTCATATGTTTGGGGGACAGGCCCCACACCGCGCAGGAGTTGTGGCGGGGTATTGAACAACAGACCGACCAGTGGTTGCTGCCGGTGGGCCTCAAGCCCGGCCTGGTGGTGTGCGATAATGGGCGAAATCTCGTGGCAGCTCTGGGACTAGCCGGTTTGACGCACATCCCTTGCCTGGCGCATGTGCTGAATTTGGTGGTGCAAAAGTTCATTCACAACTACCCAGACATGTCAGAGCTGCTGCATAAAGTGCGGGCCGTCTGTGCGCGCTCCGGCGTTCACATCCTGCCGCTGCTCGCCTGTCAGCGCTACAGCGGAACTTCGGCCTTCCCGCCACCGCCTAATATGCGACGTGCCCACCCGGTGGAACTCCACCTTGCACATGCTGGAGAGACTGTGCGAGCAGTAGCAGGCCATAGTGGAGTTTCAGCTGCAGCACGCACGGGTCAGTCGCACTGCGGAACAGCACCACTTCACCACCAATGATTGGGCCTCCATGCGAGACCTGTGTGCCCTGTTGCGCTGTTTCGAGTACGCCACCAACATGGCCAGTGGCGATGCCACTGTTATCAGCGTGACAATACCAATTCTATGTCTCCTAGAGAAAACGCTTAGGGCGATGATGGAAGAGGAGGTGGGCCAGGGCCAGGAGGAGGAGGAGGAGGATGACGGGTCGTTTTTAGCACTTTCAGGCCAGTCTGTTAGAAGTGGCTCAGAGGGAGGTTTTTGCAACAGCAGAGGGCAGGTACAAATGTGGCCAGCCAGGGACCACTACTGGAGGACGAGGGAGGAGGTGGAGGAGGATGAGGATGAAGCAGGTTCACAGCGGGTGGCACCCAGCACAGCGCAGGCACATCCCTGGTGCGTGGCTGGGGGATACAGAGGATGATGACGATACGCCTCCCACAGAGGACAGCTTGTCCTTACCTCTGGGGAGCCTTGCACACATGAGCGATTACATGCTGCAGTGCCTGAGCAACGACAGCAGAGTTGCCCACATTTTAACGTGTGCTGACTACTGGGTGGCCACCCTGCTGGATCCACGGTACAAAGACAATGTGCCCACTTTACTTCCTGCACTGGAGCGTGATAGGAAGATGCGCGAGTACAAGCGCACACTGGTAGACGCGCTCCTGAGAGCATTCCCAACTGTCACAGGGGAACAGGTGGAAGGCCAAGGCAGAGGATGAGCTAGAGGTCGCCCACGCAGCAGTGTCACGGCCAGCTCCTCTGAGGGCAGGGTTAGCATGGCAGAAATGTGGAAAAGTTTTGTCTCCACGCCACAGCTAACTGACCCACCACCTGATACGGAACGTGTTAGCAGGAGGCAACATTTCACTAACATGGTTGAACAGTATGTCTGCACACAACTCCACGTACTGACGGATGGTTCGGCCCCATTCAACTTCTGGGTTTCCAAATTGTCCACGTGGCCAGAATTAGCATGTTATGCCTTGGAGGTGCTGGCCTGCCCGACGGCCAGCATTTTATCTGAACGTGTATTCAGCATGGCAGGGGGCGTCATTACTGACAAACGCAGCCGCCTGTCCGCAGCCAACGTGGACAAGCTGACGTTTATAAAAATGAACCAGGCATGGATCCCACAAGACCTGACCCTCCCTTGTGCAGAGTAGTCCTTAATAACTGCCTTAAACCATGTTGTCTTGTACTCCTGGCCACTTCTTCATTGAAAATCAATTTTGAAATTAAGTAGGATCTTGGGGTGCAACCCAGAGTTGAATGAACCTTCCCTCTGTCTGGGTGCCGGGCCAAAGTACATGAAAGTGTCCTTCTCCTGTGCTGGGTGATATGAATGTTATACTTGTGCTGTCTGACATGTCTCCTCTGTGTGGCTGCAGGGGTCAAAGTCTCTAAAAGTGCCCTTCTCCTGTGGTGGTTGATGTAAAACTGATGCTTGTGCTATCTGACCTGTCTCCTCTGTGTCGGTGCTAAGGCCTAAGTCACTGAAAGCGGCCTTCTCCTGTGCTGGCTGATATAAATGCCTGAATCTCTGCTGTGGGACCTCTCTCCTCCGTGTGGCTGCAGGGGTCAAAGTCTCTAAAAGTGCCCTTCTCCTGTGGTGGTTGATGTAAAACTGATGCTTGTGCTATCTGACCTGTCTCCTCTGTGTCGGTGCTAAGGCCTAAGTCACTGAAAGCGGCCTTCTCCTGTGCTGGCTGATATAAATGCCTGAATCTCTGCTGTGGGACCTCTCTCCTCCGTGTGGCTGCAGAGGTCAAAGTCTCTAAAAGTGCCCTTCTCCTGTGGTGGTTGATGTGAAACTGATGCTTGTGCCATCTGACATGGTTGCCGGGGTCCCATTAAATGGTGGCCTACTCCTGTGGTGGGTGATCTAAATGCCTGATTCTCTGCTGTGAAACCTCTCTCCTCCGTCTGGGTGCAGGGGTCAAAGTCTCTCAAAGTCGCCTTCTCCTGTGCTGGGTGATGTGAAACTGATGCTTGTGCCATCTGACATGGTTGCCGGGGTCCCATTAAATGGTGGCCTACTCCTGTGGTGGGTGATCTAAATGCCTGATTCTCTGCTGTGAAACCTCTCTCCTCCGTCTGGGTGCAGGGGTCAAAGTCTCTCAAAGTGGCCTTCTCTTGTGCTGGGTGATGTGAAACTGATGCTTGTGCCATCTGACATGGTTGCCGGGGTCCCATTAAATGGTGGCCTACTCCTGTGGTGGGTGATCTAAATGCCTGATTCTCTGCTGTGAAACCTCTCTCCTCCGTCTGGGTGCAGGGGTCAAAGTCTCTCAAAGTCGCCTTCTCCTGTGCTGGGTGATGTAAAACTGATGCTTGTGCCATCTGACATGGTTGCCGGGGTCCCATTAAATGGTGGCCTACTCCTGTGGTGGGTGATCTAAATGCCTGATTCTCTGCTGTGAAACCTCTCTCCTCCGTCTGGGTGCAGGGTCAAAGTCTCTCAAAGTGGCCTTCTCTTGTGCTGGGTGATGTGAAACTGATGCTTGTACCAGCTGACATGGGTGCAGGGGTCAAATTAACTAAATGGTGGCCTACTCCTGTGGTGGGTGATATGATGCCTGAATATGTGCTGTGGGGCCTCTCTCCTCTTTCTGGGTGCAGGGGTCAAAGTAACTAAAAGTGGCCTTCTCCTGTGCTGGATGGTATAAATGTAATGCTTGTGCTATCTGACATGTCTCCTCTGTCTGGGTGCTAAGGCCTAAGTCACTGAAAGTGGCCTTCTCCTGTGGTGGTTGATATGATGCCAGATTCTCTGCTATGGGACCTCTCTCCTTTGTCTGGATGCTGGGGTCGAAATAATAGTAAGCGACCTTCTCCATTGGTGGGTGATTTGAAGCCTGATTCTGTGCTATGGGACCTAACTCCAATTAATATTGGTTAATTTTATTTTATTTTATGTTAAGTCATCATTTCCCTATCTACATTTGTTTGCAGGGGATTTACCTACATTTTGCTGCCTTTTGCAGCCCTCTAGCCCTTTCCGGGAGTCTTTTACAGCCTTTTTAGTGCCCAAAAGTTCGGGTCCCCATTGACTTCTATGGGGTTCGGGTTCGGGATGAAGTTCGGGTTGAGTTCGGATCACGAACCCGGACATTTTCCGGAAGTTCGGCCGAACCTCTCGAACCCGAACATCCAGGTGTTCGCTCATCTCTACTTAAGAGCAGAGAAATTCAGATTTTGAAAATTGCAAATTTCTTTGTTTTGCATTTCTTCTAGAAATAAACGTAAAGCTTGACAGCCATAATGTACTTCCATGGTGCCATGAAAAATAATCTCAGAATCACTCGGAGGAGTATTATTTCAAAGTTATTACCAAACATTTAAGAAAACTAGGGCTCTGGCATTTGGTCTAAATTGGTTGCGGTGGTAAAGAGTTAAACAATAAACAAGACATAGTAACAAAGGTGCAGGTTGGGTGGGCACCTGGAAAATAGTGACCACAAATAATGTGGATAAATAAAAATATAAAGTTAATACATAACAAAAAATAACCTTATGGTGACTCTTTCAGCCCTGGAGGTTTTTTCATTTGTGTGTTTTTGTTTTTCACTCCCTGCCTTTCCGGGGCCATAACTTTTTTATTTTTCCATTCACAAAGCCGTGTGAGAGCTTGTTTTGTTGCGGGACAAGTTGCTTTTTCGAATGCCACTATTTAATATTGAATACGATGTAGTGGGGAGCTGGAAAAAAATTCCTAATAGGGTAAAATTTGAAAAACAACTTAATTCTGCAACAGTTTTCTGGGTCTTGCTTTTACAGCGTTCCCTATGCAGTGAAACTGAACCTATTACTTTCGTTCTCTGGGTCAATACGATTACGGTGATACCACATTTGTGTAGTTTTTCTTGAGTTTTAATACTGAAAAAAAAACTTAAATCAGTTTTTTCTTTTCTTTGCCATTTGTAGTTATGTGTATGGACCTTTGAGAGGGCTAATTTTTTGTAGGGCAATCTGTACTTTTCATTGAAAACATTGGGGTGTGTATGATTTTTTGATCACATTTTATTAATTTGTTTGTGGGAATTTTTTTTTTTTTTTCATGATGCCCATGAGCTTTATTTTCATTAATTTTTTTATTGCGTATTGATTTTTTTTTATAGCGCCTATAGGGAACTATAGTAACTTATGTGCGGCAGCCTCAGATCATTCAGCAGCACTAAGGCTGCCGCACTCGCCATACGGCTCCCCTGATCTTCGTACTTCCAGATGCTGTGGTCACATTTGATCACGGCCTTTGAGGGGTTAAATGTCTGCAATTGCAGTTATTGTTGATCACATACATTAGTCCGGCGTGTCTGCTGTTTAAAACAGGAGGCACCCTGCAGCTATAGCACCCGCTGTGCTCGCGAGCGGGCATCATCTTTAGTCCTGACCAACGCTGTACATGTACGGTGCTGGTCGAGAAGGGGTTAAACAAGAAGGAAGTCAAAAGGTCCAGAAACTAAAAAAAAAGCAATACTCATTGCCAAAGAGAGTAAAACTTACCCTAAATATTTTTTTTTTTATCATATATATAGTATACAAAAAAAGTTACAACTGAAAGTGTTAACTCATTAAAGAGTGATGAGGGAGTAGTTGTAGAGGGTGTTAAGAGGAAAACATTTATTAAATATTTTTTTCCACTGTATTCACTGAGAAAAATGAAATGTCACCTGTCTGACCCAGGAAGAAGTACAGTACAGCCTTTAAAAGGTTAAAATGCACGAATCACCTGGTTCAGATGGCATACACCCGCATATCCTAAGGGAATTAAGTAATATAAAAGACAGACTCTTATTTCTGATACTTATAATGACAAGGTCTGTTCCAAAGGAAAGCAGATGTAATGCCAGTATTCAAAAAGAGATCATAAAATGAGCCTGTGAAATATAGTGCTGTAATTTTAACCTCTATTGTATATTGGATAAAGCAATACAAATAAGTATTATCGGGAAGGAGGCTTCCTAGGAATGCATGTTCCTGATAATTGGCCTGTGTAAAGATGCCACCGATCACCTGACCAATGGTGACCCCTTCCCTGCATAACGGAATCCATAACGCAGTTCACCTTTTACCAACAAATGAAGTGTGAACGAATTTCATAAGCGGAAATTCGCTCATCTCTAGTGCCTATATATTAAAACCCAACCCCCAAGTTTTAAAAACGACACCCTTCAAAGTTTTTAAAACAGCAGAAATTGCAGAATTTCAATTTTTTCTTTAAATAATTTTTATTGAGGATTTACAACATAAAAAGGTACAGACAGATGATCAATTAAGCAATCAATTACAAGTCCAAAATAGCATATGAAATACTCGGACAATCTAGAAGGACAGTACAGCATACCTAGTAGAGATTAAAACAATACAGGTCCCAGGGACCACTTCACCTGCTCGACTAAGTGGCACGCAAAAGGTAAGCAAAAACAGACTAATATGTCCGAAGATGCCAGAAAGCACAAAATCGTACAATATGTACCATATAACAAACAAAACAATAGGAACAGAAAAATAATTAAAACAGTTAACAAAGGTCACTGCTTCAATCACATTCGTAAATCGATAGATGGAAGCGCCAAACTGGTAGAATGGGACAGCCATTTATTCCAGTGGATTAGGAACTTGTCTAATTTCTGGTCTTTATACGCCCAAATCTTCTCATAAGAGCATGATGTACTCCTGAAAGTATCTCAGCTAATGGAGGAATTGTAATAGACTTCCAATATCTAGTAATAACTAGTTTGGTAGTAAGTAACAAAAAGGCACACGGTATCCTGACCTCTATAGGCAACTTACAAATGTCCATAAAGAATAAGGCATTCTGCGGAGAATTATTTACTCGGGTTCCACTAAAGTCTGAGACGATACGGAACACATCCGACCACAATGGGGCTATGATGGGACATGACCACAGAATATGTAGTAGAGTACCCTGACCTCCACACCCCCGCCAGCAGAGATGAGAAACGCCCGGGTAAATTTTGCTCAATCTGTCGGGAGTAAAATACCACCGAAGGCAGGTTTTAATAGCAGCCTCATAGAGTAGGGTGTTTCGGAAGGTGGAGGTGATAAATTTAAATATAATCCGCCAGTCACCCTCCGCAATAGTACATTGGAGCTCTCGGTCCCAGGTTTTCTGGGAAGCTGATTTAGAGAATTGGGATTTGCGGCCCAACGCAGAGTATAAAGGTTTGATGCCCTTTTTGGAGCCAGTAGGAGACGACCACAGTCCGAAGACAGTCTCATTAGCTGTGGTCATATAAACGGTCCCGGTGGAGACCAAGTGACGTATCTGCAGATACTTAAAGAAGTCCTCCTTCGGGAATCCGAATTCAGATTGGAGCTGAGAAAAAGATTTAAGGGTATGCCCGTATAAAGTTGATGTAACCAAAGAAGGCCTTTGGACACCCAGGTCTGAATATCAATATTGGGTATATGCAGAGCTAGAATCTGAATGGGAGACACCGAAAATAAAGAAACTTCTGAGGGAAGCTTCTCTCATGGAAAAGACGCCAGTGAGCTATTGCAGCCTCCATCAAAAAGGGTAATTTCGGGAGCTTAGCAGGGGAACAGCTAATAGTACCAATTAACAATGCCCTCAAGTTCCCAGATGGGGATTGATCCATCTCTAGTTGCACCCATGGGATCAGGGTGTCAGGGGACCACCAATGTCTCAGTATCTGAACCTGAGACGCCAGAAAATAATCAAATATGTTGGGCAAACCCAGACCCCCAAGTTGCCTGGGGAGATAGAGAGCCTGAGCAGCTACTCTATGATGTTTTCCTGACCAAATGTAGTTATTAAGAATACTCTGGGTGGTAACAAAAAAACTTCTGGGAACTCTAACAGGGACAGTGCGAAAAATAAAGAGTAGTTTTGGGAGAGTTAGCATCTGAAAAGATGCCACTCGTCCCACCCAGGACACCTCAAATTTGCCAAACTCCAAAGTATCTTGCTTTATAACCTCTATCAGTGGTAAATAGTTAAGCTGGTACACCCGGGACATTACTGGAGGAATATTTATTCCCAAATATTTGATAGAGTCCTGTCTCCAATCAAGGGGATGGCTATCCTGCAAGGTCTTCAACAGCTGGTCCGGGATATTTAGCGGCAGGATCTGGGATTTTATTTTGTTTACTTTATAGTATGAAACCCGACTAAAAGAAGTTAACACTGAGAAAACAGCAGAAAGGGATTCCTCTGGTGCTGTTAAAGACAATAAAATGTCGTCTGCGTACAGGGATATACGATGATCCCTGTTCCCTATCGGGACCCCTTTAACAGTAGGATGAGTCCTAATTGCCTGTGCAAGTGGTTCAAGGGCTAACACAAAGACAAGCCGGGAAAGAGGGCACCCCTGCCTTGTGCCATTGGTTATCTTAAACGGGGATGATATGGCTCCATTAACAAAAACCCTAGCTGAAGGGTCAGAATACAATGCCCGAATTGCAGTGACAAAGGCCCTACACAGACCCATTCGTTGGAGGGCGGAGAAGGCGAACGACCAATTAAGGCGGTCAAACGCCTTCTCCGCATCCAAAGCCACCAAGAGAGCCTGATCGCCTCGACGACCCACCACATCCACAAGATTTAGCACCCTCCGAGTATTATCGGTTATCTGTCTCCCTTTGATAAATCCCGTTTGGTCGGACATTATGAGGGCAGGCATAATTTTAGCCAACCTAGTTGCCAAAATTTTAGCATAGTTTTAAATCAGAGCTCAAGAGGGAGATGGGCCTATAATTTTGAGGGCTATCTGTAGCCTTACCCGGGTTTAGGCAAAGCAACAATAGTCGCTTCCATCATTTCCCTTGGGAATGTTCCCTCTTGAAAGGCAGTATTAAAAACAGAGTGCAGATGGGGTACCAAAAGATCCGGGAAGGTCCTATAGTAGAGATTAGAAAACCCATCCGGTCCTGGGGCCTTATTAGACGGGAGAGATAAGATACCCTTCAGAATTTCTGGCTGAGATATCGGTAAAGCCAACGATTCTCTATCCTGCTGGCTTAGGGTCGGGAGGTGGAGGCTATCCAAAAAGGACTGAATCTCAAAAGTGGAGGCCTGGTATGTCTGCGGGGAGTCCCTAAGATTGTATAGTGAGGAATAGTACGTTGCAAATTGGTCAGCAATAAGCTTTTGGGTCGTAAATTTTTGAGCTAGAGAGTGGGTCAGTTAAATAAGGGATCCAGGCGCAGAATTTCAATTTTAATCCATTATTTTGTCTATAAACACAGCAGGCGTTAACAGAGAATCAAAAATCAATGGGGGTCATTTTATTATGACCCCCTAGACCAGAAACTGGTGTAAAAAAAATAGCAAACTCGCAGACACTTTTAAAATGCCATTACGACCAATTTCAGGTCCAAGTGGCGTTTCTATGCTGTCCTCGTCAGTGGTGTGGGTGGGGCCATCACCCCTGGCACATTTACTATCATTTACGCTAGTTTCCTGGCATAAATGCTGCTACAAGTGACGTACAGACACAATCTAGACACACCGACTGCTGGAGGATGCTTCTAATTTATGACGAGACCAGATAAATAACCCTGAATATCTTTTACCCTGATTATGCAGTGTTATGTCATCCTAGTTGGCTCAAACACAAGACTCAAAAATAAAGCAGCACCTTATAAATTTTGGGGCATTTTTTAATTGTATATATTTCAGGCACCATTTTAGGTTTGTGGGGGGCTTTGAGGTGCTCGTAAAACATAAGAAACACACCCCTGAAGACCCATTTTGGCAAGTACACCCATCATGGAATTTATCTAGGGGTGTTGTGAACATTTTAGCCACTCAGTCATTTCATAGAATTTATTAAAATTGGGCCATGAAAATAATTTTAGCTCAAACTTTGGTCAAGACATAATAGGAGAAATAGCTCCCCACAAATTGTTATACAATTTCTGCCTACTATGGCAACATCCCATATGTGGTCATAAACAGCATATACTGTATGTTAAATGCAGGAGAAAATCATGATGTGAATGCAGGCTTACTTTTATTTTTCAATGAGGTTCACCATGTGGAATAAATAATGTGTTAATTTATTTTCTGTGATTTTACTGTGTGAAAGTGATCGCTCTTTATTTCATTTTATCAGAGGCCCAAAACAGCAATTCTGGTATTTTATTTTTAACATCGTTCACAATGTCCAGTTATATGCTATATATATATATATAATTTTTTTTTCTCATTAATGGAAAAAAAGCAATTTTTATTTTTTTTAACCTGAAAAACAATTTTTATTTTTTTTGAACTTTTTTAGACTTCTGCATTGCAGTGGATCATATCTGTCAGTATTATACTGACAATTAGGGTCTAAAAGGCTTCCAATAATGGTAGACCTAGAGAACATCGTTGGGCTTCTAGTTGCCATGGCTACCATCAGCACCCAGAGATTGCATCGTTGGGGGGACAAATGGATCCTGCTTTGTTTGCCAATCACTTAGAAGCCACAGTCACTGTTGGACACAGCATCTAAGGGGTTAAACAGCCTCCATTGGACCTAGCTCTGATGTTAGCCATTGCAGATTGCAGCGGGTGACTGGCTGCATATTACAGCTTGCTCCTGCTGTAGATGGCACCGGTTCACCTACTAGGCCCGTGCTATGCCAGAGCTGCAGATGGACAACTGTAAGTGTTAAGTACTTTCCCACTTCACCAAAACGGTATCGTGCAGAGTAGAAAGAGGTTATCTGAGATTAGATATAGGGAATAGCATAATATAAAATAAGTGGTACTTGCCCGCAGACACACCTGCTGCTCCGGCACTGTGGTTCCAGTCCTCGCTGTCGGTCCTTGTTTACAGGCTGCAGCGATGATGTCAAGTCAACAGCACATGACCTCTGCCATCAGTAACTTCAACAGGGTACCTTTGAGATCAGCTTTCAGATTCAGAATTCCCATGTTGTCGACATGAAGTCACTGCTACAGGATCGCACAGTCATCCTCTTTAACTATGTTTTTTTATGTTTACTGTTATTTTATCCCTTTACGCTTTTTCAGTGGTTGAACTGCATATACAGTTGTGTTCAAAATTATTCAACCCCCAATGCTGTAAAGGGTTTTAGGGAATTTAGTGTACATTTGTAATTGTGTTCAGAATGAAATCTTACAAGGACTTTTTAAAGAACCAAATGCAACTAAAATGACATCAATTGTTTTTGTAATGCAGTATTAAATGTTTTTTTTGTGATTTCTTCATTGACACAATTATTTTAGCCTCCTAAAGACGACCACTCTTAAGAACAGAGGTTCATTCAAGTGTTTTCGATCAGGTATTGAAAACCCCTGTGGATGTCAAGGAGCAGCAATCAAGCATAATAAGCCCCAATTAGGCAGATGTAAAATGACTGTGATACTCAGCTCCTTCTAGACATTTACTGGTGTGTTTACAGACATGGTGAAGTCAAGAGAATGGTCCAGGAAGACAAGAGAAGAGGCGATTTCTCTTCACAGGAAGGGCAATGGCTATAAGAAGATTGCAAAGATGTTAAACATACCAAGAGACACCATAGGAAGCATCATTCGCAAATTCAAGGCAAAGGGCACTGTTGAAACGCTACCTGGTCGTGGCAGAAAGAAGATGCTGACTTCGACTGCTGTGCGCTACCTGAAGCGCAAAGTGGAGAAAAGTCCCCGTGTGACTGCTGAGGAACTGAAAAAAGATTTGACAGATGTGGGTACTGAAGTTTCAGCTCAGACAATAAGGTGCACACTGCGTAATGAAGGCCTCCATGCCAGAACTCCCAGGCGCACCCCCTTGCTGTCTCCAAAGAATAAGAAGAGTCGACTGCAGTATGCCAAAAGTCATGTGGACAAACCACAAAAGTTTTGGGATAGTGTTCTGTGGACTGATGAAACAAAATTAGAACTGTTTGGGCCCATGGATCAACGCTATGTTTGGAGGAGGCCTATGAAGAAAAGAACACCTTGCCTGCTGTGAAGCATGGCGGGGGTCAATCATGCTTTGGGGCTGTTTTGCTTCTACAGGTACAGGGAAGCTTCAGCGTGTGCAAGGTACCATGAATTCTCTTCAGTACCAGGAGATATTGGATGAAAATGTGATGCAGTCAGTCACAAACCTGAGGCTTGGGAGACGTTGGACCTTTCAACAGGACAATGATCCCAAGCATACCTCCAAGTCCACTAGAGCATGGTTGCAGATTAAAGGCTGGAACATTTTGAAGTGGCCATCGCAGTCACCAGACTTAAATCCGATTGAGAACCTCTGGTGGGACTTAAAGAAAGCAGTTGCAGCGCAGAAGCCTAAGAATGTGACTGAACTGGAGGCTTTTGCCCATGAAGAATGGGCGAAGTTACCCGTAGATTGTTGCAAGACACTTGTATCAAGCTATGCTTCACGTTTAAAAGCTGTTATAACTGGAAAAGGATGTTGTACTAAGTACTAAGATTGAATGTCACTTGGGGGTTGAATAAAACTGATAATGATGTGAGCACAGAAAAGACATTTGTGGTTATTTCATGATAAATGTTATGTTATATTTGTCTGACTTACAAGTGCCTCTTTGATTTAATTGTAAACAAGATGACGGAAATGATCAAAATCAATGTCAAACTGGCCAAAACACTCAATTTCAGTGGGGGTTGAATAATTTTGAACACAACTGTATATGTCTGTGTAACCTCCTTTAATATAACTATCTGCCCTATGGGAATATGTGCTCATCGCGAAAGAATTCTATTCACACAAAAATGCACTGGAAAAATCCCTGAAAGATTTTTGATGTAACATAAACATAAAAGTAATATGCCGTTACTCCACATGTAGCAGAAAGGAAACCCTAAAAGATGAGAGCAGAGTTATATTTCTCAACACATACGTCAGAAGATCTTCAATTACAGGGATCCTTCATAGACCCAGCCTATTATTAGTGTCCAGAACGGAGGAGCTGCCAATACTCAACATCGGTCTGGTCAACAACAGTCACCTTCTTATTAAAGGAGCAACTTGCATGTTGATAGCAGGAAATGTACTCTGCCATTGTACACACCTAGCCCTGTACAATTAGAGCTAAAAGTATAAAAATGTGTCACCAAAAAAAGTTTAAAAAATCAAGTTTTAAAAGTCTTAGAACCAGATGGCGACACATATCCTTTTTTCGAATTTAAAAAAAAAATGTGATTAATTTTATTTCATGAACATGATTATGGTGCTGGCCATCTTGCTTGAGCTGTTGTTATCAGCATTTAGAGATAAGCTTTACAACAGCCACCATGAGCGATGGATACAAAGAGACTTAATTGACTTCTATGGGTGCCGTGCTGCACCGTAGCTCCGACCCCCGCCCCATTATAGTCAATGGGGACGGAGCGGTAGCACGGCAGTGCACGGGCACTTGCGGCAGGGCGGACCCGGATCCGTCCTGCCGCAAGTGTAAAAGTACCCCTAGTGGCCAGTGCGAAAACTGCAGAATTTATGGTTTGTTGTTTATGTTTTTAACTAAATATATTATATTAGTTTCATGGAAAATTCAAAATAACATCACCAAAAATTCTTTTAAAATATGTTTACCATAAAAATATGATTCAAACAACAGGTCATTTTCTAATGGCACATTCCCTTTAAGACTGTGGTACATAGATGTACCAGTAAATAGTGGAAATTTCCGTTTTTATGTGGTCCATAGTAAATTATTTGAATATGCTCCAGATTTTTCAATTTAACTGTATTAACCACCAACCACTTCAGCCCCCCTAGCTTAAACCCCCTTAATGACCAGGCCACTTTTTACAATTCCGCACTACACTACTTTCACCGTTTATTGCTCGGTCATGCAACTTACCACCCAAATGAATTTTACCTCCTTTTCTTCTCACTAATAGAGCTTTCATTGGGTGGTATTTCATTGCTGCTGACATTTTTACTTTTTTTTATATTAATCGAAAATGCTAAAAAAATTGCAAAAAAATGACATTTTTCACTTTCTGTTGTAATTTTTTTTTTTAAAAACTACATTTCTATATAAAAAATTCTAAATTTATTGTTCTACATGTCTTTGATAAAGAAAAATGCAATAAGTGTATATTTATTGGTTTGGGTAAAAGTTATAGCGTTTACAAACTATGGTGCAAAAAAGTGAATTTCCGCATTTTGAAGCAGCTCTGACTTTCTGAGCACCTGTCATGATTCTTTAGGTGCTAGAATGCCAGGATAGTATAAATACCCCCCAAATGACACCATTTTAGAAAAAAAGACACCCCAAAGTATTCGCGGAGGGGCATGGTGAGTTCATGTATGATTTCATTTTTTTTCACAAGTTAGCGGAAATTGACACTTTCTGAGGAAAAGAAATAAATAATTAAGTTTCCATTTCTGCTAACTTCTGGCAAAAAAAAAAAATCTCCCACGGACTCACTATGCCCCTCAGTGAATACCTTGGGGTGTCTACTTTTCGAAATGGGGTCATTTGTGGGGTGTGTTTACTGTTCTGGCATTTTGGGCGGGGCTAAATTGTGAGCAACCCTGTAAAACCTAAAGGTACTCGTTGGACTTTACGCCCCTTTACGCACCTAAGCTGCAAAAAAGTGTCACACATGTGGTATCGCCGTACTCAGAAGAAGTAGGGCACTGTGTTTTGGGGTGTATTTTTACATATACCCATGCTGGGTGAGAGAAATATCTCTGTAAATTGTCAACTTTGTATAAACATTTTTTTTTAAATGTATTCATTCGCATCAATCAATGTGGATGAAAAAATCTCTGCCAAAAAATGTGCAAAAAAAAAAAAGAGGAAAGTACATAGGAGTGCTTGCGAAGTAAGGCCCCATTCACACGTCCGCAAAAATGTCTGCATCTATTCCGCAATTCTGTGGAATCGATGCGGACCCATTCAGTGTGAATGGGGCCAGTGGTGATGCGGAGAGCACACTATGTGCTCGCCGCATCAGCATTTGCGGAGCTGCGGCCGCAAACTTCTGGGTTTCGGAAGATAGAGCATGTCCTATTCTTGTCCGCAAATGCGGACAAGAAAAGGCATTTTGTATATAGTTCTCACAACGCGCGGATCCGCGGAAAGCACATTGCTGGTGTCCGTGTTTTGCGGATCCGTGGATTCGCAAAACACATATGGACGTCTGAATGAGCCTTACAGGGGGGTGATTAGTGACGGGGGGTGACATGGGGTGTTCAGGGGTTAATCAGTGACGGGGGGGGCGGGGGTGGTGATTGGTGCACTTACTTTAGCTGCTGCCTGTGTCCTCTGTTGGTCCCAAGCAAAAGGGACCACCAGAGGAGCAGGCATATCAGACGCTGTTTACTAAATTTGTGTGAAAGAGGCCTTCGGGTCCATTCACACGTCTGCAAGTGTTTTGCGGATCCGCAAAACACAGACACCGGCCATGTGCGTCCCGAATTTTGCGCACCGCACATGACCGGCACTTTAAATAGAAATGCCTTTTCAGTCCATCTGTGGTCACTGCAGAGACTCAGAGGTCACATGCCATTCAGCCACATATCTGCTACAGTGGTCACATGATCACGGACAGGATGTCATCATTTGTGGTCTGCCAGGGATCCAAAGCAGTGTTGATGGGAGCCTCGTTGCTGGAACAGAGATGTTTTCAAAAGTTGTTTTTTTTTCAGTTTTTATCAATCAATTTTTGAGGTTGAAAAACACCTTTAATACAATGCGTTTTCCAGAGTATTTCCCTTTATAGGGTTTTACCCACAAATGACACTTATGCCCTTTCCACAAAAAGTAAGGTCCCAGAGTGCCCTAAGAGAATGGATAGGCCTCATACACACAGCTGTTAGTGTTTTGCGGTCCACAAAACGTGGATGCGCAAGACACGGATCCCTGCTGTGAGCATGCCACTTTTTTGTTAACCTCTGCAAAACTGACAATAATAGGACTTGCTCTGATTTCTTGGGATGAGATAAACGGATGAGCATCCAGTTTGCAATAAGAGCATAATAAGGACGACTGACAGGTTGTTAGTACAAGTTACTTTATTACTTTCTGCTGAGTGACAAAAATCCCTGATAAAGGCTTTGTGAATAATCCAAATACTATTATGAGGTTTAATACTAATCATGTATGTCATGGATTTAAGGCCTCTTTCACACGAGCGTGTCCGGATTAGGTCCGGATGCGTTCAGTGAAAACTGTGCGATTTCACAGGCAAAGCCATTCAGTTTTGCCTGCGATTGCGTTCAGTTGTTCAGTTTTTTCCGCGTGGGTGCAATGCGTTTTGATGCGTTTTTCACGCACGTGATAAAAAACTGAAGGTTTACAAACAACATCTCCTAGCAACCATCAGTGAAAAACGCAACGCATCTGCACCTGCTTGCGGATGCAAAGCGTTTTTCACGCAGCCCCATTCACTTCTATGGGGCTAGGGCTGCGTGAAAAACGCAGAATATAGAACATGCTGCGATTTTCACGCAACGCACAAGTGATGCGTGAAAAAAAACGCCCATGTACACAGACCCATTGAAATGAATGGGTCAGGATTCAGTGCGGGTGCAATGCGTCCTCCTCACGCATTGCACCCGCGCGGAAAACTCGCCCGTGTGAAAGGGACCTAAGGGGACACTTCCATATATTTGACTTCTATCATTTTTAACTTCGGTGGGATGAGAGCAGCACTAACCGTCTCCGTCCAGTGCACATTAGATGGAGCTGTGTAATTCTGGCACAGGAGCTACCGCGGGACAGCTGATCTGCAGAGGTGCAGGGTGTCAGTCCACCACTGCGCTAATATTGGTGACCTATTCTATGGATTGTAGTCACAGGCTACCACCCGTAAAACGTAGCCTTTAATAAATCATATTAAAACAAAAAAAAAAAACAACAACAAATCATCATATAAAGGAGAAAAATATATATATATAATAAGTGAGCAGGTGCTCCGCACCGTGGGACCCAGGTAGGCAGGTGTTGGGCCAACATCTGCCTACTTGAGCCCCACAGTGCTGAGCACCTGCTCACTGATTATACAATATTTAATATTTATATATATATTTTTCTTCTTTATATGATAATTTGGGTTATTTTTTTATATGATTTATTAAAGGCGACGTTTTAAGGATGGTAGTCTGTGACTGCTGTTAGTTCTATTTGCCACCTTGGATACACTATACCCACAGACGGGTTCTTGTCTGAACTGTTAAACTATTCTATGGATCGGCCATCAGTGTAAAATTCTTGGAGAACCCTTTTATGGTAGTTTTCCGCCCCTCCCAAACTTAAAAAAACTAGCTCATCTGTCTGCGGTCTTGATGCTGCTCCGTTTCTGGTCCCCGCAGACCTCAGGGGTCATAGAGGCTTGAACAGTACATCACCGCTGTGACCACTAGGGACGGTGATTGGCCACAGTGGTTATGGGACCAAACCGCTTCCTGTTATTCTAGGAAACGGAGCAGCAAGATGACCACAGGTTAGTTGGTTTTTTTTATGTTCGGGAAGGAGCCCAGGGGTTGTCAGCTCCAAGGCCAGAAAAGTCAGAGAGTGAATATGACAAGTATACGAAAAAAACAACAACATACTTTCCATTGATTCAAAAGATAATCACTATACAAGCATTGGCCAAAATGTAAAATCCATTTAGATCAGATGGCACTCTAGGGATATCTTGGAAAATGTATTGGGTGCTATGGCCAGCCATACATCAATGGGGTGTTCAGAACAAGCTGAATTCTTTATTAGTTACTGCCATTTGATCCACAAACCTGGAAAAAGATAAAACGAAATGAGTACAACACACGATAAACAGTTTAAATCTGTGCTCTTTAAAGAACTATTCAAGTAAGCCACAGGAAGTTACACTGATTAATAATGATATTGAAATGTATTAAAAAAAAAAAAATCAGGTTATAATTAAAAGTCCTTGCTCTTTAAGCAGACGCATTTTTCCACTCCTGGACAACACCTTTAAGGGCTCATGCACACGAATGTGTGCCGGCCGTTACGTGCATTGGGGACTGCAATTGCAGGAAACATCTGTGCGGCTGCTGCAGATGGATCCAGACCCATTCAACTTGAATGGGTCCGTGATCCGACCGCCCCGCAAAAAAGTAGTGCATGCACTACTTTTTTGCGGTGCGGAGGCACGGCCAGAAACACCAAGGAAGCAAAGTAAAGGAAATCACAAAGCACAAAGGATCGTTGGCCAGAGCATGCGCAGTAGCTACATCAATGCCATAACCACAGTGGGCATTGTAGTGCGCATGCCCCAGTTAAGCAGAACGCAGGCGCAGGTTTTCACAGGGAGAGGAGGAGGACGCAAGGGAAAGGAGAGGGCGGGGATCTCAAGCAGAGCAGCCTGGGCTCCGAAGATGTAAACTCCGCCCTGGGCACTTGCGAGCCGCATTTGCATATATATAAAAGTTCGTTTTTGCTGCAGGAGAGCGAGACCCCTGTGTACTCGGTCTATAATGACCAAATGTGGTGACAGACTCCCTTTAAGCATTCCACATTTCTATTGAAATTAGTGGGCTCGCTGTGTAATACAACTTCATTCCCTGGAAGCCACCAAACAGAGCTCTCAGAGGGAGATGGCACCCCGGCGATCTGCTGACTATAACGGAAGACAAATTTATCCGGTGAGAGATCACTAAAACATTGCAAAAATGTGTTTTCAATGCATTCAGCAGAGATTTTCACAATAAAATGCACTCTGAACTTCTATTCTATTCATTGGAGCCGAGGTTCATTGGCAGAGACCATTGCATTTGAATGATATTCACCGGGCCTCACACACGGCATTCACCCACAGAGTTGTTCTATAATTCATGAATATAGTTCACAAGGAATGAATTATTTAGAGTTCCGGGCGTCAGATCAGTGGCAGAGCTGGAACAGAGTGGACGGCCGCTAATGAATACATATTCAGCAAGGGCGTAGGCAGGCAATATTAACCAGTGCACTGCCTGCATCAGCGTGGCTAACTGCATTGAAGATGCTTATTAGAGACAGGGCATGGCAAATCCACTGTAACAAAGGCAACTTACACACGTCATACACGGAATATATGGGATTTTACATCTATTTCATGGATATTGTGGAGCTACATGCTAATTTACTCCAGCTCCACCCTTTCAGATTGGTAGACTTAAAGCCTGTATTAGACAGGCAGACATTGTGCTTCCCTTCCGGCAATTGCTTGCTAGATAGCGGAGGAGACCATTGCTATTACATTCAGCAATTTCCTCCGCAGCATGGGGAGGAGCGATCGCTATGTCATCGCTTGTCCCCATACTGTCTAGTAGTTTGCTAGCGGCAGATCGGAATTAGACAGCACGATCTTTAAGCATGCTTAAAGGGGTCATCCGACCCCTGAAATGCCCCCCATAGGCCCAGGCCCCTCACACACAATGTACTTAACTGGCTCCCCAGCACCTGCGTCTCTCCTGCTCCCTGCATGGCCGCCGCTGATGACTGAAATCTATGTAGATTTCATCATAGGTGCACGGACTACGGGAAGATGCACTTAAAGGATACTTAAACCTAGAAAGCGTGATTGTGCAGCAGAACTTCTCAGAGCGCTCTGCACTGTTGGATTTTATTGGCTCTGTTCAGCATGCGGAGTACAGAACCACATAAAGTATATGGGATTCGTACTCCGCAAGCTAGAAACGCCGACCAAAGCTGATGAAAGCCGACAGTGCAGTGCGTTCAGAGAAGCGCTGCTGCACAATTGTGCTTTCTCCCAAAGGTTTGGGTACCCTAACCAACAACAAAAATCTCCCCCATGGACTTTGCGGTCATGTAACTGCTTGGACCAAATATTCAAGAAAGCTTTCGAAAATTTTCTATAACATTCGGGCCCCCAAAAAACTGTAAAAAATTATCTATATTGACTAGAAAACTCAAATCTGAATTTAAAAAGCAGAGATTTACACCTGCGACACTCTTTCCGATGCAAACTGAACATGGAAGCAGGTCCAGTCTCAAAGAAATGGCTGAAAACAATCCACTGGTGGCCACATCTAAGAGCATGTAAGACAGTCCTTCTTATGTCTCCTGCCTAAAGCTGAAAGGGAGCTAGACTCTGGCAATCTAGAAAACTAGAAGTGGAATGAAACAGAATCTATAAAGTCCAAAACCTGAAAGGGTTCAGAAACACATTGAGACACCATATTTGGTGGAACTATTAGTCTGTCCCTATATAAAAAGCCAGATATTGTCCACTGAATACTATCCCAGGTCTTTATAAAAGTCTCACAGACCTGACTGTGGGGACTGTCTAATATTGGGAAGTATGGGTGTGAAAATTCTCCATATTATACAAGGATCAGACTCCCCATTGGTTTAATAATGGTTTCTTAAAGAGAAGTCCTACAGGATGCTAAGGCACTGACACAGAGACCTCAAGAACTTAGGGGGTCATTTATTAAGACCGGCGTTTTAGATGCCGCTCTTAATAACCCCTATAGCTGACTGTGGATCCTTCGAAGTTATGGCATATCTTGCGCCAGTCTAAATGTAAGACAGCTTCCTTGTTGTATTACATTTAGATAATTTTCTACGCCTAAAACAAGCGCAGAAAATGGCAACCACCTTTTTAGACCTGGGGTAAGTGGGGAATCGTTGCAGATTGTGGCACAATTAGCCGTATTTCTGGATAGTAATTGACCCCCATAGTGATAAACCAGATAACACAATCAGAAACTTTATGTGGTAGAGCATTGACAAGTAAAGAAAATCTTTGATAGCTAAGGGCATAATAAGCTGCTACCTTAATCCTGGTCAGACTATAAGCGTTCTGGAGGTCCAATTTGGAGAATACAGCAGTGGGTTGTGTTCTATGATTATCTAATTGATCTGCTCTTCTTCTTATAGTTATCTGCACATTTGGCAGCAATGTAATTGGAGAGGATCCACGGCCTGAGTTTGCTCTTATCACACCTGGTTGTGAACCCTCTGTGCCACAGGTTGTGCTGGCTATACTTGGCATGGAGTCTAAGAAATCCCTGGCTTAAAGTATCATTAAAACAGTAGTTGTGATCAAGAAAGTAGAGGATACAATGTATTATGTGATACTTAGTCAAGTGCAGAAACTCGGTTGTGGAAACAGAGAACAGGTCATGTGCCAGAGGACAGCACAAATGGGCAGAAGCAGAAAAATAAAGCTGTGTAAAGCAGTCATACATGCCTGGGTGTGTGTATGCCTACCATCTGACCAGGCTGAATGTGAAGTGTGGCCCTTTCATGGAGTCAGAGCTGCATTTAAAGCTCCACAACATGTCAGGTCATCCACCACTGAGTAAATAAAGTTCAGGGAATGAATGCCTCAGCAGAACAGTGTCAAGTCGCTGCTCCATTTCAGTTGATTTAGGAAAGATGCATACTTGGAAGATGAGACTACTGACATCACTGGATGGCACCTGTTATGACTGGAACAACTTGCCCTACCTACCATGGGTGACATTTTCGATCAGAGATCTTTCACACATGTAAGGACTATTTTTTTTCTCTATCTTTATGACAGGACATGCCTTACCTTGTCATAGGACTGTTGATCATGGGGTATCGGGTGCTCTGTATCCAAGGATAAACATTTTCAGGTTTTTCCTTGGGGTCTTGCGGCAGCCACCAGCCATATTGTTGGGCGGCGGTCAGTGGCATTCTCTGAGTTTGTTTGGGGGCTGAAACATAAATTTTTATTTTCTTAAAATACAGTAACACTTTAATTACAAGAGTAGTGACACAAACTAACTAGGATGTGAGCTGAAGACACAATCTGTTCTCCCAGATGTTTGTATCTTTGTAAGGACAGAAGCACAGACACCTGTGCAAGACAAAAGACATCCTTTCTTACCTTGAGAGCCACAATCAGTGCTGAGAGATGGTCTCGAGCCTGGACGTGATAGATTGTAAAAGCAATATACCCAATAAGAAACGGTTCCAAATAACACTGGAGTCCAGTGAGAGACTTGGCGCTGCATATTGTCGGCTAGTCTTTCAAAATCTAGATTATAGTTAGTGACAGCCATATGCATGCAGTCACCCGGGTGGTCATCTGTCAAGCAGGTTCTGTATAACTACAATATTTTGATGGCTGAAAATCCAGATTACCTTGTAGTGCCCCCAGTAGTGATAGTACCCCCTATAGTGCTCTCAGTGGTTATAATGCCCCCTATAGTCATCCCAGTAGTTATAATGAAAACTCTAGTATCACTAGTAGATACAATGCCCCACATAGTGCCACTGATAGATATAATGCCCCTCTAGTACCACTAGTAGATATAATGCTTGATCTAGTACCACTAGTAGATACAATGCCCCATATAATGCCACTAATAGATATAATGCCCCTCTAATACCACTAGTAGATACAATGCCCCATATAGTGCCACTAATAGATATAATGCCCCTCTAATACCACTAGTAGATACAATGCCCCATATAGTGCCACTAATAGATATAATGTCCTCTATTGTTCTCCCAGTAAGTACAATACCCCAGTAGTTAATACCCCCAGTAGTTAATACCCGCATAGTAGTTCTAATGACCCCCTATTGTTCCCCCAGTAAGTACAATGCCCCAGTAGTTATAATGCCCCTTCTAGTACCACCAGTAGATATAATGGCACCTATAGTGTCCCTAGTAGTTATAATGACCCCCTATTGTTCTCCCACTAAGTACAATACCCCCAGTAGTTATAATGCCCCCTCCACTGAATATGTCAAATAGTAGAAAACTTTAGTGTTGAAATGACTGATAGATTTGCACTGTAGTCCACTGACCATCTTAAGCTGTCACCAGTATAGCTGGGAGAAGCTGACAGGAGCTCAAGCGCCTATGTACACTAAGGCTACATTCCCACGACATGACGGTCGTCACATGGCCGTTTTCAGAGCCATTGGGGCCCATTGGCCTATTGACATGACAGTTTTGTTAATAGCATGTGAAAAATGGCTAAGTCAAAAATTGGAACATGTCCAATTTTGGCCATTTTCACAAATCGATAGCCCCCATACGATTAAAGGGTAAATTTTTCAATGGCCATGTTTTAAAAAGCACCCATTAGAAAAATTGCCTTTAAAAATGGGCCATTTTTAACAGTTATATGAATGTAGCCTTTAACTGACTTGAGCTAATAAAATCAATACATAGGGGTCTTTTAGAATGAAATTTAACAATAACTATAAAGTCCACCCACCCTCTGCACAAGTGGCCGAAGGCAGTGTAGACTGACTGCACTACATATAGATAGGCAGCATACAGGACCTCAACCATCCTATGTTTTTAAAAAAAAAAAACTGGGTAGATTATTTAGCAAACTATCTGGTTAATTCACATCGGGTCAGTATCCTCCATGACCTGCCTTCCCGAAGTCGCTGCAGGGACCCCGTAATCTGGAGCGTCCTGATGCTGCCTGCCGCTATGCCAGCAGTTAGTATTTGCATGTAGCTGTGCACTGGGCCCCAAGAATGATTTTTTTCTGGTGGCCCTGGGCTCCCCAGTCTGACACTGTGTATTCACAATAATGCGTTCTGTACAAAACGCAGTCACTGACTCGTTCCCTTCGTGCTCTGATCTTGAGTTCACTGTAGAAAAAGGAATGTAGCTTCTCCCTAACCTCACGGAATGCAGGCTGCATACGCCCTCTGCTGGGTAATGGGTAGGACAGCCTTAATATTAATCTATAAAATAGTTTTAACAAGTGGCATGATGCAGTCACAATGGCGCCTGCGACAGCAGAAACTGTCTATTTACACTGGCACTAGTTAAAATTCAATATGCCCAGGGTGCATGCTTTAAAGGGGTTGTCCACTTTTGTTATATTGACAACCTATCCTTAGGATGAGACATCAATATCAAATCGGCGGGAGTCCGACTGCCGACACTTCGGCCGATCAGCTGTTTGAAGAGCGTGTGTTCTCTTCTCTGTTTACCTGCAGGTGTAATTACAACTCCGCCGTGCCATTCACTTCAATCAGATGGCTCCATCCTATGCACTTGGACAGAGGAGCTGTAATTACACCTGATCGCCGCTGCAGCTATGTCGATGGGGAGCAGGTAAACAGAGAAGAGAACACAGCACTCATACGAGCGCTGCATCCAGCTGATCAGCAGGGGTGCCGAAGGTTGGGCCCCCCACAGATCTGATATTGATGACCTATCCTGTGGATAGATCATCAATATAACAAAAGCAGACAGCCCCTTTAAGGGTCTTTCAGTCTGTAGATATTGTAGACTTAGCCTCAGGATAGGTCATCAGTATCAGAATGGTGGGGGTCTAACGCCTGGCCTCCAAAACAGTGGAGCTGGAAGCTGAAGGCTCTGTCCAGTGTGTAGTAGGTGTGCGGGTGTACTGCAGCTCAGACGCCATTCACTCCAGTTAACGTATCCCCACCGATCCTCATCCAAAGATAGGTCACCAATATCTACAGGCTGGAAAATCCCTTTCATGCACATTAAAGCATTTTTTTTTTTCCAATTCCGTTCCATTTTTTTGCGTCCCGTATGAGGAACCATTGACTTCAATGGGTCCGCCAAAAAAACGGAAATTGCTCCTTGTGCATTCCGTTTCTGTATGTCTGCATGGCTGTTCCGCAAAAAAAGATAGAGCCTGTCCTATTCTTGTTCATTTTGCGGACAAGGATAGGCATCGTTGCAATGGATCCACAATATGGATGTCACACAGACGTCATCCATATTTTTTGCGGACCGCAAAATACATACGGTGGTGTCCATGAGCCCTAATAGGGCACTTCATATTTCTGGTAAAAGAAGTTTTACCATAGTTCAATATTGATGACCTCTACTCAGGGCAGGTCATCAATATCTAAACGGTAGGGGTCCGACTCCTGGCACGCCCGCCGATCAGCTGTATGAAGAGGCCCATACATTATATAACAGCTGTGCTTGGTATTGCAGGCAAAGCCCATTTACCATTGACCGGTGAACATGACCGGAGTGGCGCAGCTTCTTCAGAAGACCCCTTTAATATTAGCCTCCCATTGGTTTTAAAGGAAATCTGTGCCGTAGATCGTAGAATAAACATGTCCATCGTTGGCACAGAAACCACACCATGAGGTCACACCAGGATTAGCCCCCCGCAGCAGAGATCGGAGGGCCCAGTGTCTATTTCCGCCATGTGAACATGCCCTTGTGGACAGCCACCTCTAGGTGACGTCCTCAGCAGATGTGGGATATATACGGTAGGTGCCTCCCCAGCCTCCTGCCGCACCTCTCATTAAATACTTACTTCTCAGGTGTTGGTGACGTCTTACTATATCTTGATACTTCCCATAACTGACATATGGAGAAGCGGGAACAAGAGGGGGAAGTCTGCTTCCATTTTCTCCTACAAAACCAATAGTAAGCTGTCAATATAAACGGTAGGACCACAGGTTACATTTACAGAATGGAGACCGTTATCGGGGCACAGAATTCACACGCGAGGTATTTTTGACAATCCTATCCTTATTTTTGACAATCCTAAAAAGACATGTAAAGGTACATTCACATGGGGCAGTAATAATGCAGACAACCACATATAAGGCTACTTTCACATATGTGATTTCCTTTCCGGTTTTGAGATCCGCCAGGGGATCTCAATACCGGAGAAATACGCGTCAGTTTGATTTAATAGAACCGGCTGCATTCGTTCCGTTTGTGAGCAGAGAACAAACCAGATCTGGCACTAACACTATCGTAAGTCAATGTCCGAAAAAATGGATCCGGCACCATTGACTTACATTGTTTTTAGGACCGCATCCGGCTTGTTTAGTTTCAGCAGTTTGCAGCAGTTTTGTGTCCAGTCACACACCGCAACAAACCGGAGCGGAATGCATTCTGGTGCGCTCCGTTACGGTCTGTTCAGTTTTGTCGCCATTGACAGTGAATGGAGAGAAAACTTTTTGTTTTCCTCCGGTTTTGAGACGCTCTGTCAGATCTCAGCGGCAGAAAGAGAAAGTGCAGGTGTGAAAGTAGCCTTATATGCATTGTGTATTCATTCCCCCCCAAAGTCAGGGCTGGTCCAAAAGATGCACTTACAAACCACTCATGTGAATGCATCCCAAGTCTATCCATACGGGCTCGTTCCCACGACCATATGGTTTTGCGGTCCGTTTTTAACGGATCTGTTTTTCCGTTTTTTTGTTTCAGTAGTGTTTCTGTTTCCGTTTGTGATCCGTTTTTTGCAGATCGCAAACGGAAACAGAAGCATATAATATCCGTTTTCTATTGTGCCAGACTGTGTAAGTGAAAACGGATCCCCATTGACTTACATCGTGTGCCAGGACGGATCGTTTTGGCTCAGTTTGATCAGATGGACACCAAAACGCTGATTCCAAAGCGGAATGGAGACTGAACTGATGCATTCGGAGCGGATCCTTTTCCATCCAGAATGCATTAAAATGCAAACTGATCCGTTTTGGACCGCATGTGAGAGCCCTGAACGGATCTCACAAATGGAAAGCCAAAACGCAATTGCGGACAAGAATAGGACATGTTCTATATTTTTCAGGAACGGAATTGCGGATCCTGAAAAAACGGATCCCGAAAAAACGGATGCGGATCCCGAAAGTGCAGATCTGCATCCGTTTCAGCCCCATTGAAAATGAATGGGTCCTGAAATTGCAGAACGGATGCGGATACAAATTACGGACGTGTGAATGGAGCCTAACCTTTAGAATTAAGGAGATTCTTTCGTTTTCATCTTTCCTCCCTATCTTCCTTGAGACATAACTTTTTCATTTTTCCGTTCACAAAGCCGTATGATGGCTTATTTTTGGGGGATAAGTTTTACTTTCTAACGCCACCATTTACTTATGTAGTGGGAAGCAGTAAAAAAATTCTAAATGGGATGGAATTGGAAAAAAAAACGCAATTCCTCCACCATTTCACGGGTTTTGCTTCCATGGCGTTCTGTTTTTGGCAAAACTGACCTGTGACCTTCATTCTCTGGGTCAGTACGATTACAAAGATACCCCATATGTATACTTTTTTATGTCTAAATAGTGTAAAAATACATTTAAACTTTCCAACATATTCTGACCCCCATAACTTTTTTTATACTTCTGTCTACTGAGCTGTGTGGGGGCTCATTTTTTGCAGGACAATCTGTAGTTTTTAGTGATACCATTTTGGAGATTTTTGGGGGTAAGAGAAGCCATGAAAAAAAATTGCAAATTGGACATTTTGACCCTTTTTTCCGTTAAGTCACTCACCGTATTGGAAAAATATTTTATATTTTAATAGTATGGATGTTTTCGGTCACGGTGATGCCCATGATGTTTATATTTTTTGTTATTTATGTATTTATTTTTTTATTATATGGAAACGGGGGTGATTTAAACGTATATTTTGGGAAAAATGTTATATATTTTTTATATAAAGTTTTATATAAAAAAAAAAAAAAATATATATATATATATATTTTTTTTTATATTTTATTATTTTTTGTAATGATTTTGAAGCTCGTATTTAAGCCTACATAATTCCTCTAAAAAATTAAAATTCTGAACAATCATGGATTTTTAAAATCCAGTTATTGCTCATTTCTTATGTTGGCCTGCCACCTAATGGCCAAAATAAGAATTGCAGCATGAATGCCCCTAGTCTCTTCAGCCAGGCTGAGGCTGCAGAGGATGCAGGTAAGGCTACTTTCACACTAGCGTTGGTGCGGATCCGTCTGTTTATTTGCACAGACGGATCTGCACCTATAATGCAAACGTTTGTATCCATTCAGAACGGATCCATTTGCATTAGCTTTAAAGAAAAATGACAAAGTCCAAAACGGATCCGTTTTGAATTACATTGAAACTCAATGGGGGACAGATCCGTTTTCAAATGTACCATATTGTGTCATTGAAAACGGATCCGTCCCCATTGACTTACATTGTGATTCAAAATGGATCAGTTAGGCTCCGCCTCTTCAGACGGACACCAAAATGCTGCATGCTGCGTTTTGGTGTCCGCCTCAAACAGAATAGAAGCGGAACGGAGCCTAACTGATGCATTCTGAACGGATCCTTATCCATTCAGAATGCATTGGGGCTGAACTGATCCGTTTTGGACCGTTTGTGAGAGCCCTGAAACGGATCTCACAAACGGAATCCAAAACGCCAGTGTGAAAGTAGCCTTAGAAGCCCAGAAGAGCGCCATTGATCACGGCATCTAAAGGCGTTAATTACCACGATCGGCATTATGGTTGGTCGCGTCGGGGTAATTAGCTGCTGTTTGAAAAATGCTGAGACCCGCAGGCCATGTGAAGGTGCAAGCAGGCGCCATGTTTGCCAATCACTCCAGTGATTAATCCATATGCTAATGAGCAGCTAAGTGCACTGAGGGCGGTGCCAAGACATTCTATATACCCATTGTTCCTCTGCAGGCCCTTCCCTCTCCTTGATTGACTGGGCAAGGGACCCTCACAGTCATCTCTCCTGGTCCTGCGAATCAAGAAAGAGAGGTAGGTCTGGAATGGGAATCTGGAGGAGCAAGGATTCACAGAGTGGCCTGGCCCCGCCCTCAGTGCACTTAACTGCTCATTTGCATGAACATAAAAAGTACTTTTTCTCCAAAATAAAGCAAGGGAATGGTATCATTATACAAACAGCTAAGCTAGCCCTACAAAGCATTGAGCCTGGTTAATCAGTGAATTTCCTATTGACACACTCCCTTTAAATCCACTCTATACAAGTCTCTTTAGAATCCTTTCCTGCTTTTGGCTAAATAACTGCACCAAAGCTGCAGTGTGAACAAGGCCTGAAGCGTTAATAGTGATCAGATGATTAATACCCAGCAGGTCTGATCATGATCAGCCATCATCTGATCTCACACTGGAGATTAGCTAGTGGCTGTGCTGTTACCGCCTAGAAATCATGAAGGAACCCCACTGACATGAAGTATGAGTTACTACAACTAGGAGCGGCTGCCGCCTGAGGGTGCCTCTCACCTGCGATCTCATCTCTAGGGATCTGGGCGGCCCGCAGAGGAGCCTGATAACCGAGGCCCGTGATTCCGAAGAAAGCCATGCCGAGACCAACAAGGAAGCGTCGCCGGTTGCCATGGTGAGCGCGGGAGGCGCGCAAACGCGGGAAAGAGCCGTGACCATGGAGACCGAGGAGCAGTCCATAGGACGTGGCGCGGGGGTCATAACTGTGGCTAGAAGTATAGTCTGGCATCAGGGCCGAGCACAGCTCCCGAGGCGAATCGTCCTCATTAAACAGTGTGTGCTTTATCATTGCAATCATGGTAAAACAAAAAACGCAACCACATAAGGGTAAATTCACACAAGATGGAAATGCAGTGCTTTTTTTCCCCCAGCAGATTCTGCATAATCCTGAGGAAATGCCACAATGGGAAATCCGCACTAAAATCCCCAGGATATGTTCACACTGTCTGGTCTGCCTGTTTGAGCAGCAGAAACACTGCCAAAAACATGCCCAAAAACTCCAGCTGTTAGCCGCCCCCTACTGACGTCAATGATGAAGAAGTACAATGGACTGCAAATCAGCGGCGGATAAAAACCCCGCCATCGCCATGTGCACATGGTAGTCAATGGGAAGCTGTTGGCATTTTGATCGGGGATTACACCGTCGAAAAGTCAGTTTTCTGCGATGGAATCGGCAGTGGATTTCTGCCGTGTGACCATACCCTCAAGATTTAATGCGGGGATGCGTACTTACTAACTTTGCAGTTGGTACATTCGGGACAGATATGCCCTGCCCTTTAGAAAGCCCCAAACCATTTGGGCAGTGGCAGCCAAAATTTGCAGAGACTGTTCGCAACGTACGTGCAGGGCATGGCATTTTTTTTACACAGTTGGGATACGATCGCGTCACATTTCTCTCAGAAGGTCCGGGAAAAATGGGAGACCTCCTGGAAGGGGTTGACTGGGAACTTATAGTGGCCCTGGAGAAAAAATAAAAGTTGCCCCATGTTCTAGAAGGGTCTAGAGGGCGGGGCCAGCAACACCTTAGTGCAGCACAAAGTACCGCCCCAGCAGAACCAAACACGACAGTGCAGTACAAAATACCGCTGCCCTTGCCTCAGTATTCAACTATATCACTGTCCTGGGGATGGCGATACAGTTGAGTTTGGGAGGACACCGGCGGCTGCTGTATCTGATGCTCGTAGCATTACTTAAAGCTGAGAGCATCAGATCATTATGTTCCTAGCCGGCAGCCACGGGGAGGGCTCGGGCAGCCCCCTGGACATTTTGACTGTCGCTTCCCAAGACCCATAACTTTTTTATTTTTTATTCTATGGGTTTGTGTTAGGGCTTGATTTTTGCGGGATGGCTTCTATTTTTCATTGGTATCATTTTGGAGTAAATGGCGCTTTTAAAGTGACTTGTTATTAAGTTTTTTTGGGTGGCAACTAAGAATAATTTAGCAATTCTGTCTTTTTTTTTTTTAAGGCATTCACCGTGGGGGATAATTTATGTGATATTTATGTAGGCTGGGTCATTACGGACGCGGCAATACTAAACACATGGGGGAGATTTTTTTTTTTGCAATTTTTTTCACTGAAAAGCGTATTTTCAATGTAAAAAGAATTTATGGAATTTTTTTATTTAATAAATATGTTTTTTTTTTTTTACTACTTAATAGTCCCACAAGGGGACTATAACAAACAGTATTTTGATTGCTTTTAAAATACAATGCATTAGGGATGTCCCGATATCAGTATCGGGTCCGATACCGGACATTTGCACGAGTACTTGTACTCGTTCAAATGTTGCCGATACCACTGCCAATACTTGATGGCGTAGAAGCGGCGGGTCCCATGCGGCGGCGCTCTCAGCCGATCAGCGTGGGGATGGCAGAGTGTCCCAGCTGATCGGCGTGTGGGCGGGACTTCTGTACAGCCGATCCTGACCCGAATCACAGCGGGCACAGGATTAATGTTTCTTCAGTTTGCATTGGTGGCGCAGGGCCCCTTCAACACCCCCCCCCCCATTCCCAGTATTAATCATTGGTGGCAGTGGCCACAGGGTCCCCCTCCTCCCCTCATTATTGGTGGTAGCGGCAGTTCCAATCGGAGTCCAAGAGGTAATGCAGGGTCTCCGTTTGGTTACCATGGCAGCCAGGACCGTACTGAAGTCCTGACTGCCATAGTCAGTTAGTCAGCAGCATTATACTCACATGCGCCGTGGCTGCCGGGTGCTTCTTTTTCTAACTCACGTCTGTGCGGTGTATTGCTAATGCTATAAGCATTAGCAATGCGCCTCACAGACATGTGAGTTATCAGAAGAAGGAGAGCCCGTCGACCACGGCGCACGTGAGTATAATGCTGGGACTTCGATTGGAACTGCTGCTGCCACCAATGATGGTGGGGGCGGAGGAGGGGGACCCGGTGGGCACTGCCACCAATGACTTTAATACTGGGGGGGGGGGGGGGGGTTGAGTTGCCGGAAGAGGGAGCTGATGAGAGGCAGGGGGATGTTCTGTTTTGTGGACTTTTGGTTAGTCAGTGGTCACAAAATAAATTGTTATAATTGGTATCGGTAATTGGTATTTTGGTAATTGGTGAGTACTTGAAGAGGACCTTTCATCAGGCTAAAAAAATGTGTACTAAGTGTGCTGACATGTAGAGCAGCGCCCAGGGATCTCCCTGCACTTACTATTATCCCTGGGCGCCGCTCCGTTCGCCCGGTATAGGCTCCGGTATCTTCTGGGACTTGGTTATACTAGGCGGAGCCTAGCATGACTTGGTTATAGTAGGCGTATCCCAGGCTGTAGCGCTGGCCAATCGTAGCGCACAGCTCATATCCTGGAAGTTTTTTTCCCTCCCAGGATATGAGCTGTGCGCTGCGATTGGCCAGCGCTACATCCTGGGATACGCCTACTATAACCAAGTCATGCTAGGCTCCGCCTAGTATAACCAAGTCCCAGAAGATACTGGAGCCTATACCGGGCGAACAGAGCGGTGCCCAGGGATAATAGTAAGTGCAGGGAGATCCCTGGGCGCCGCTCTACATGTCAGCATACTTAGTACCAGGGCTGTGGAGTCGGAGTCGAGGAGTCGGAGGCAATTTTGGGTACCTGGAGTCGGAGTCGGCAAAAAATGGACCGACTCCGACTCCTACTAGATTTAAATTGGAATAAAAAAAAATTGGAATAAAAAAAAAGCAAGTTTAAATGTCCCAATTCAGATAAAGTTATAATTAATTACTTCTCTACTGTAAGAATAAAGGCCAATGCATGCAGTGCGTCACGTTACCGCTAAACAAAGACGTTAAGTGACCGTGAAGAAGCACGCTTTTCATATGCTTTACTATGCAGTTACAGGGACACTGACAGGCTGATTTACCGGCTAAAGATATATCTGCTGGCATTCATCAGAGGATTAGGAATACAACTAGACGACTGTTACCCCCAGTTGAGGTTTACTTGTGTTTAAAAACGTTTTAATCAATATGCAAATTCTCTACCTTTGTGCCCAAGGGGGCAGGCGCACATGTAGAGTACTGGTAGCACTAGACAGGACTAGGTAGCGAGGAGGAAGAGAGAAAGCTGGCACAGCCTCAGCATAGCCAGACGAGGCTGCTGCCAGCACTCTACACGTGCGCCTGCGCAGGAATTCAGCGCTCGGCTAGCCTGAAAAAAAAAGGCCAGTGCAGTGAATAATAACGAGGGAACAGCGCTGGGAAGCTGTACTGGGCGCGGCTGGGCACAAAGCCGCAGGAGACGCTGCCCCATTGGGCACAAAGATAGTGAATTTGCATACAGATTAAAATGTTTTTAAACACAAGTACAGCTTAACTGGGGGTAACATTAGTATAGTTTTATTCCTAATTCTCTGATGAATACCAGTAGATATATATATATCTTTAGCTGGAAAATCAGCCTGTCAGTGTCCCTTTAAGGAGCGGCAATACTCATTAACCATTGTTATCCTAGCCTCTCACTGATAACTGATTAAGGACTGGAGACACTTGTATAAGTGAAGGGAATGGATAGTCAATAGTTCAAGACTGAAGCTGTAAACCATTTGAAAAACTGCTATCATTCAGCTAAGGCTATAAAACATGTAAACTCAGATTGTTAGCTTAAATTTTAAACATGACTATGGGACTCTACTAGGAAATTCATGTTTTAAAATAAATGCCCCTTCCCCTGCCCCTTCCTGGATCCTCCCACTGCTCTATCTTCAGCAGAAGATCAGCACACAAAGGAGAAGGCAGCAGCTTCTGCTCAACTACCTCTCTGTGCTAGAGAAGATTAGAAGAACTTGGTGGAACAGCTTCGTATTTGCATATTAAATACAGAGGAGTCGGAGTCGAGGAGTCGGAAGTTTCAAAATCTGAGGAGTCGGAAAATTTATCTACCGACTCCACAGCCCTGCTTAGTACACATTTTTTAGCCTGATGAAAGGTCCTCTTTAAAAAAAAGTATCGGTACTCGTACTCTTAAAAAAATGGTATCGGGACATCCCTACAGTGCATTATCTCTATAATGCACTGTATTTTAAGAGCAATGCTATTTTAACATTGACCAGCAGGCTGCACCAGAGAGGCACAGCCTGCTGGATCTACTTCAGGAAGGACGGGGCCTAATGATCTGAAGCCAGGTAAGGCTTCACAACCCATCAGCACCCCGCAATCGCATTTGCAGGGTGCTGATAGGTGACAGAGGGAGTCTGCTCCCTCTATCACAGCTTTCCATGCGGCGGGCGCCATTGCGCCCAGTGTGTAATGCGTTAAACAGCCCGGATCGGCACTCCTGCCGGTCCGGGCTGTTAGAGCAGGGCCCTCAGACCTAAATACGCCATAAAAACGCGGCAGCCCAGCCTAACCCTAAGGGGTTATCCAATTTCTCAAAATCTCCACACATGTACCGGGCTCCTCACCGGTAATATATTTACCCTGCTCCTGGTCCTGGCACCACCACTGCTGTTTCTCCCTGCACACAGATAAAAACATCCGGTGTCGGAGGGAGCAACCAATGGTAGGCGGTGTCTCTGTGGTGTTTCTGTCCGTGCCTCCACACCGCCAAAAAAATAACATGTTCTATTTTTTGGCGGTGCAGAGGGATTACGAACCCATTTAAGTTGAATGGGTCTTGATCCGTCCCGGCCACCGCAAATTGTGGTCCCCAATGCACAGAACAGCCACACAACGGCCGTGTGCATGCAGCCTCAGTGTAATTGTAGCACTGACTATACGGTGGATTGCAATAGATAACTATTGCAATGCACTGTATAGCCATCAGGCCCACTGGATCTTCAAGATCCAAATGGGTCTTGATGAAAAAAAGTAAATGACCTGATCTTTAAAAGTATCATGTTACTAATCCCGCGCAGCGTAAAAAAATAATGTAAAAAACATTTATGAAATTGCTGTTTTTGTCAGCTTACCTCCACAAAAAAATTAATAACAAGTGATCAAAAAGACTTATGCACCCCAAAATGATACCAATAAAAACTACAGCCCGTCCTGCAAAAACAAGCCCCACACAGCTACATTGGTGGAAAAAAAGATGATATTGATGTTAGTATATGGTGATGCAAAATATCATTTGTTTTAAACACAAAAGTTATTTTATGATGTATGAGTAGTAAAACATAAAAAAAAATATAAATTTGGTATCGCCATAACCGTATCAACCCACAAAATAAAATTATCATATATTTAACGCAAGAGGAGCCCCATAAAAAGTAAAAAACACTGACACAATTGCCATTTTTACCCAAAGACATATGTACCCCAAAATGATACTAATAAAAAACTACAGCCCGTCCGCAAAAAATGAGCCCCCACACAGCTACATTGGTGAAAAAATAAAAAAGTTATTGACACTAGTATATGACGTTTATTAATTTATTTTTAACACAAAAGTGATTTTGTGCTGAAAAAGTAGTAAAACATAAAAAACGATATACATTTGGTATCGCCATAACCGTATCAACACACAGAATAAAATTATCATATCATATTTACCGTTAAAGGAACCCCATAAAAATAAAAAACATTGACAGAATTGCCATTTTTTTCACTTCACCTCCACACAAAATGGTATAAAAAGTGATCAAAAAGACATGTGTACCCCAAAATGATACCAATAAAAACTACAGCCCGTCCTGCAAAAAAACAAGCTCTCACACAGCTACATTGGTGAAAAAATAAAAATGTTATGGCCACTAAAAACAATTTCAGCAAATTACCGTACATGTTAGAAAATCCTTATGCCGCTCCATCCCTTCTGAATGCTGCTGTGCACCAAAACAGCAGTTTACGACCAGATATATGTTGTTGCAGTATTCAGGAAAAAATGCATAAAAAATTGTGGGGTGCATTTTCTCCTGTTAGCCCTTTTTAATTTTTCATTTTCACAGCCATGCGTTTCTAAATTCTATGAAACGCTTGTTGGGTCAAAGCATTCACTTCAACCCTAGATTTATTCCTTGAGGGGTGTAGTTTCCAAAATGGGGTCACATTTGGGGGTTTCCTTTCTAGGGGTCCTTCAGGGTATCTTCAAATGTGACATGGCACATGAAAACCATTCCAACAAAATCTGCCCTCAGTTAACAATATGGTGCTCCTTTCCTTCTGTGCCGTGCTGTGTGCCCATACTGCAGGTTCCGACCACGTATGGGGTGTTTCTGTAGACTGCAGAATCAGGGTAATAAATATTGAGGTTTGTTTGGCTGTTAGCCCTTGCTGTGTTACAGGAAAAATTGATTAAAATGGAAAATCTGCACACAAAAAAATTAAATTTTAAAATTTCCCCTCCATTTTGCTTTAATTCTTGTGGAATACCTAAAGGGTTAACAAAGTTTGTAAAATCAGTTTTGAATAATTTGAGGGGTGTAGTTTCTAAAATGGGGTCATTTATGGGTGGTTTCTATTATGTAAACCCCACAAAGTGACTTCATAACTGAACTGCTCCTTAACCACTACAGGACCGCCTAACGCACGGATGCGTCCGGCCGGCGGTCCTGTTGCTCTGGCTGGACGCATCCGTGCGTCATCTCGCGAGACACGAGATTTCCTGTGAACGCGCGTCTCACCAGTTATACTGCAGCCTGCCAGCAATGATCAATCGCTGGCAGGTTGTAGATGCGAAATAAATCGCATCAAAGTGGTATATCAGACGCTGTTTTGTTAACAGCGTCTGATATACCTGCTACCTGGTCCTCTGGTGGTCCCATTTGCTGGGATCGACCACCAGAGGACCAGGTAGCTATGTAAAGCTGCACCAAGCACCACACTACACTACCCCCCGCCCCCCCCCCCCAGTCACTTATTAACCCCTTGATCACCCCATCTAGATTCCCTGATCACCCCCCTGTCATTGATCACACCCCTGTAAGGCTCCATTCAGACGTCCATATGTGTTTTGCGGATCCGTGGATCTGATCCGCGGATCCACAGATCCTCAAAATACGGACACCGGCAATGTGCTTTCCGCATTTTGCAGATCCGCACATTGCCAGAACTATATAGAAAATGCCTTTTCTTGTCCGCAATTGCTGACAAGAATAGGACATGTTCTATATTTTTGCGGAACGGAAGTGCAGACCTGGAAGTGCGGATCCGTAATTCCGGATCCGAGCGCGACAAAGTCATATATAGACATGTGGTATCGCCGTACTCAGGAGAAGTAGGGCAATGTGTTTTGGGGTGTATTCTTACATATACCCATGCTGGGTGAAAGAAATATCTCTGTAAATTGACAACTTTGTATAATTTTTTTTAAAAAGTTGTCATTTACAGAGATATTTCTTCTCACACAAAGTATGGGTATATATAAAAATACACCCCAAAACACATTGCCCTACTTCTCCTGAGTTCGGTGATACCACATGAGTGACACTTTTTTGCAGCCAAGATGCGCAAAGGGGCCCTAAAATCAATGAGTACCTTTAGGATTTCACAGGGCATTTTTACGCATTTGGATTCTCACGCTTTAGGGCCCCTAAAATGCCAGGGCAGTATAAATACCCCACAAGTGACCCCATTTTGGAAGGAAGACACCCCAAGGTATTCCGTGAGGGTAAAAATGCCCTGTGAAATCCTAAAGGCACTCATTGAAATTAGGGCCCCTTTGCACCCAGGCTGCAAAAAGTGTAACACATGTGGTATCGCCGTACTCAGGAGAAGTAGGGCAATGTGTTTTGGGGTGTATTTTTATATATACCCATACTTTGTGTGAAAATACACCCCAAAACACATTGCCCTACTTCTCCTGAGTACGGCGATCCACATGAGTGACACTTTTTGCAGCCTGGGTGCAAAGGGCCCAAATTCCAACGAGTATCTTTAGGTTTTACATGGCTGCTCACAATTTAGCCCCGCCCAAAATGCCAGAACAGTAAACACACCCCACAAATGACCCCATTTCGGAAAGTAGACACCCCAAGGTATTCACTGAGGGGCATAGTGAGTCCGTGGGAGATTTTTTTTTTGCCAGAAGTTAGCAGAAATGGAAACTTTATTTTATTTATTTTTTCCTCAGAAAGTTTCATTTTCCGCTAACTTGTGAAAAAAATGAAATGATACATGAACTCACCATGCCCCTCCGCGAATACTTTGGGGTGTCTTCTTTCTAAAATGGTGTCATTTGGGGGTATTTATACTTTCCTGGCATTCTAGCACCTGAAGAAACATGACAGGCGCTCAGAAAGTCAGAGCTGCTTCAAAATGCGGAAATTCACTTTTTGCACCATAGTTTGTAAACGCTATAACTTTTACCCAAACCAATAAATATACACTTATTGGATTTTTTTATCAAAGACATATAGAACAATAAATTTATAGAAAAATTTATATAGAAATGTAGTTTTTTAAAAAAAAATTACAACAGAAAGTGAAAAATGTCATTTTTTAGCAAAAAATTCGGTCATTTTTGACTAATAGCAAAAAAAGTTAAAATGTCAGCAGCAATGAAATACCACCAAATGAAAGCTCTATTAGTAAGAAGAAAAGGAGGTAAAATTTATTTGGGTGGTAAGTTGCATGACCGAGCAATAAACGGTGAAAGTAGTGTAGTGCAGAATTGTAAAAAGTGGCCTGGTCATTAAAGAGGACCTTTCATGACTTCTAAAGATATCAACTAAGGGTGCTCACATGGAGAGCAGCGCCCAGGGATCTCCCTGCACTTACTATTATCCCTGGGCGCCGCTCCATTCTCCCGGTATAGGCTGCGGTATCGACGCTCACCAAGTTATAGTAGGCGGGGACTTGGTGGAATTGGTTATAGTAGGCGGAGCCTGCCCTTCATCTCCTTCTCCCCGGCTGTAGCGCTGGCCAGTCGCAGCGCAGAGCTCATAGCCTGGGAGTTTTTTTTTTCTTGGGAGAAGGAGATGAAGGGCAGGCTCCGCCCACTATAACTTAGTGAGCACAGATACCGGAGCCTATACCGGGAGAACGGAGCGGCGCCCAGGGATAATAGTAAGTGCAGGGAGATCCCTGGGCGCCGCTCTACATGTCAGCACACTTGGTTTATATCTTTAGAAGTGATGAAAGGTCCTCTTTAAGGGTGTTTAAGCTAGGGGGGCTGAGGTGGTTAAAGTGGATTTTGGCAATTTTCTTAAAATGTTTTAAATTTGCTTCTAAACTTCTAAGGCTATGTTCACATCAGCGTTCGGTCTTTCCGTTCTCCTGCTTCGTTCTAAGAGCAGCAAAACTGAAAGGACGGAAGGGATGCCAAATGGAGCAAACGGACCCCATAGACTATAATGGGGTCCGCTGAATGTCCTGCAGGCCGAACGCTGATGTGAACGCGCCCTTAGCCTTCTAACGTCTTAAAAAATAAAATTACATTTACAAAATAATGCAAACATATATATATATAGTAGATATATGGGGAATGTAAAGTAATAACTATTTTATGAAGTATTACTATCTGTCTTAAAAGCGGAGAAATTCAAATTTTGAAAATAGCGAATTTTCTAAATTTTCTGCAAATCTTTTTTTTTTAAGCATAAAGGTAAAACGTATCAACTCAAATTCACCACTAATATGAAGTATGATGTGTCACGAGAAAACAATCTCAGAATGGCTTGGATAAATAAAAGCGTTCCAAAGTTATTACCACATAAACTGACACATGTCAGATTTGAAAAATGGGGCTCTGGCATTTTGACCAAACTGGCTGTCGCTTGAAGGGGTTAATATATGCAAATAAGCCTCTACGAGCAACGGGGGAGTTGCCGTTACACCTTAGAGCAGGGATGCTCAACCTGCGGCCCTCCAGCTGTTGAAAAAATACAACTCCCACAATGCCCTGCTGTAGGCTGTTCGGGCATGCTGGGAGTTGTAGTTTTGTAACAGCTGGAGGTCCGCAGGTTAAGCATGCCTGCCTTAGAGGATACACTTTCTCTGCAACTGCTGCACCCTCTCCATTTTGATTGACAGGACCATACAGTGTAAACGTCGTCATGCTAGGCCTGTCAGAGTGCAGAGGGTGTGGCAGTTGCAGAGAGAGCAGAGCCTCTAGGTGTAACAGCAACGCCCCCGTTGCTCCTAGAGGCTAGTGTGCCCAGAAAACATCCCCCACGCCATTACACCACCACCACCAGCCTGCACAGTGGTAACAAGGCATGATGGATACATGTTCTCATTCTGTTTACGCCAAATTCGGACTCTACCATTTGAATGTCTCAACAGAAATCGAGACTCATCAGACCAGGCAACATTTTTCCAGTCTTCAACAGTCCAATTTTGGTGAGCTCGTGCAAATTGTAGCCTCTTTTTCCTATTTGTAGTGGAGATGAGTGGTACCCGGTGGGATCTTCTGCTGTCGTAGCCCATCCGCCTCAAGGTTGTGCGTGTTGTGGCTTCACAAATGCTTTGCTGCATACCTCGGTTGTAACGAGTGGTTATTTCAGTCAACGTTGCTCTTCTATCAGCCTGAATCAGTCGGCCCATTCTCCTCTGACCTCTAGCATCAACAAGGCATTTTCGCCCACAGGACTGCCGCATACTGGATGTTTTTCCCTTTTCACACCATTCTTTGTAAACCCTAGAAATGGTTGTGCGTGAAAATCCCAGTAACTGAGCAGATTGTGAAATACTCAGACTGGCCCGTCTGGCACCAACAACCATGCCACGCTCAAAATTGCTTAAATCACCTTTCTTTCCCATTCTGACATTCAGTTTGGAGTTCAGGAGATTGTCTTGACCAGGACCACAGCCCTAAATGCATTGAAGAAACTGCCATGTGATTGGTTGACTAGATAATTGCATTAATGAGAACTAGAACAGCTGTTCCTAATAATTCTTTAGGTGGGTGTATATATGTATATCATGTTTATTTCTGTGATTCTTGTTTTATATGTATTGAATGTGCCATTGCATATGGCTGGTGAACATTCTGTTGCACCTGGAAGCCGGTGTCACATGGTCTGTTGTAGGTGTAGCTTGCGGCCTCATTTGTTCCCCATTGCATTGTTGGTCCTGCAATGCAGGTGAGTGGGAGGGGGCTGTAGGCTGCTTAATACCTTTTCAGACCTTGTTCACACACCATAGGTAGTCTAGTGGTAGGACCCCATGTCATGCTGAGATACCGTGACGTGGTGCTTGAAGGGGCTCCGATATGTTCCTGATTGGAAATATTGGCGAATCTCTCAGCTTTTAACACCAGAGTGAGGGATTAGCCAGTGTTGTCAGTTGCTTATCCATGTGGTGCATCTTTTTTCTGTGAGTTATGTGTTTATATATTTTCATCCGCACATGTTTTATTTTGTGTAGGATGTTTGTGTGGTGCTTGTGGTTCCCGCCGGTATCCTCCATTGTATGCAATTTTTGCTGGGGATAGCCGTTCGCTGCGAACCACATGCGGAGGAACTTCCCCTCCAGTTAGAAACACGCCACAGTGTTTGGGGTTTGGAGCAGTCCCACCCATTTAGGCCACGTTTATTTCTGTGATTCTTGTTTTGAGTGTATATATGTAGCAAAAGAATAAAAAATGTAAGGGGTGCCTGCGGCTATGGATCCCGACAAAATCACTAAATGGAAATATAGAAAAAATACCCACGGCACCTCCATATGGTGAAAAGATTGTGTCCTTTATTCACCCATCAGTCCACTTGCTGGGACCTTCTTTTATTGCTTGAAAAAGGTCCCAGCAAGTGGAATAAAACGTTGCATGGGTGAATAAAGGACACAATCGTTTCACCATATGCAGGTGCAGTGGTATTTTATATATATATAGTAAACCAAGTATTGCAGCAGCACAGTCTGACAATGTGAAAAGGGTGCAAAATCCTGAGGAAGTCAGGCGCTTCTTCCAGCGTATATATATATTGCAACGACGACGCAGCACTCCAACTCAAGTGAAGACGGACGTGACCCTCTTTATTTCCCAGCTAACGTTTCGGCCCACACAATGAGACCTTTGTCAAGCAATACAATAGTGTAACAAGTGGATATATATACCCAGAATACTTCAGTGCAAATGAGTCACATGACATAACATGATTAACCCATGATGTGCAAATAAATCCATGACATGATCACAAAATTCATAAAAAGTGCATTTCAAAACATGAATTTCATTAGTGTCTCATTACGATTGCAGTAAATTCATACATTGTGCAATATAATAAATATGTGAACCTGTGCTTACAAATATACACCAGTGTCAGTGTCTTGTATACAAAGGGTTAAAAAGGCTTAACCTACAAACATATTCGGTAAGCAGCACAGCTATGCTCAAATCTAAATAGTATATAGCCAAATCAGCGTACCATTGGTAGTTCAGTGTAACCGCACGGAGCCAGAGTCCCTGAAACTGTACTGCACAGGCGCGGGAAAATCAGTGCACATCCACAATCCCAGAAACCGCGCTGCAGCCGGCATCACTGTGCTGCTTAACTAAATATGTTTGTAGGTTAAGCCTTTTTAACCCTTTGTATACAAGACACTAACCTAAGTCCTAGGTTAGTTTGTGAGCCGCTAGCCACAGTCACTACCTGATGTTGCCGCCTTATTTTATTTTATGTATTGTCTTATTTCCATTATATATTTATCTTTCCAATAAAGTGTCCCTTTATGGTTTTTGAGTTATATACGCATAGTCACGTATTATTCTTATTGTGTTTAGTTGGTTATCTCTCTTTACAGCTTAGGAACAAGCCAAAACAAGAATTTTACAACTATATATATATAATTTACTAGGACTGGATGATGGTTGACAGACTTATTGTCCCAGACATTATACAGGGAGGCCCACGAAAAAGTAGCCCACCTCCAATATCTCTAAATCAACCTAATAGTAAATCTGTCTTAGATGTCCATAGCAGCCAATCAGAGCTCAGCTTTCATTTTGTCAGAGCCCTGTAGGAACTGAAAGCTGAGCTCTGATTGGTTGCTATGGGCAACTAAAGGATGATTTATTACTCTGTTTGATAAAAGTATTGTGTCAAAAAGATGGTGTTCTCCCTGGAACAGTGATTGTGGAAGGCTATGTGCGAAGCAGATGGATTATAGGGTTATTTCCATTTGCGTCCTTCATACTTTGCCGTCCACTTCCTGGTTTCGGCAGGGGGCGGGATCCTTCTTGATTGAAGTCTTCTCCCTGCCGGGCCGCGCGCTGCACTGAACGTGCACGCCGCCGCGCATGCGCCCTGGTGACTTCTTCCTGGCAAGTATACTATACTGGCCAGGAAGAAGTCATCATAGCGCATGCGCGGCACCGGCGTGCGCTTTCAGGAGTACGTGCGCGGCCCGGCCACGAGAAAAGAAGTCGTCTGCGCAAGCGTGGCCACCGCGATTCCGGAGAAGAGCGGTGGCCGTAACCAGGGGAGACGGAAGACAACAATCAGGTAAGTATATGTTAATTATCTTCTAAGGGGTGGGAATTAGTTAATTAATTATATTTAGAAAAATGATCACTGGTAAATCATTAACAGATTTAACAGTGATCATTAAAATGGGAATACCCCTTTAAGGAAACGTAAGAGACCTTTGCCGACAAGTACCCAGAAAAAAAACCACGAGCTAAAAGTCTGGTTCGGAAATGGTATCAAACTGGCTCTGCTGCAAACATGAAGACACGAGGCCTCTATCGATCAGGACGGCTGAAGTTGTGCATGAAATTCAGCAGCGGATTGCAAGTAGCCCCCAAAAATCAACTCGAAGACTGTCTCAGCAAGTGCATCACGCAGGGGCGGACATACCGCCTGTGCAGCCGATTTAGCTGCACAGGGGCCTATTCTCGAATACTTTTAAGCGCTTCTTAGTCTGCAGGAGGCGCTGTACTGACCCCTCCTCCCTGGTCACCTTCGGGCCGCGCTGCACTGTCCTGACTGTGTACAGCGTCAGGACTTACAGCGAGCACTATGACCTGATGCTGCGCGCAGTCAGACCAGCGATCGGCGACTGCAGGAGAGGACACTGGACATGGAGAGCAGCGGTGTAGCAGCAGAGGTACGTTTATTTATTTGAGTCTGATGGGAGCCTGAGCATCTGGTGTGGGGGGTCTGAGCATCTGGTGTGGGGGGTCTGAGCATCTGGTGTGGGGGTCTGAGCATCTGGTGTGGGGGTCTGAGCATCTGGTGTGGGGGTCTGAGCATCTGGTGTGGGGGTCTGAGCATCTGGTGTGGGGGTCTGAGCATCTGGTGTGGGGGTCTGAGCATCTGGTGTGGGGGTCTGAGCATCTGATGTGGGGGTCTGAGCATCTGATGTGGGGGTCTGAGCATCTGATGTGGGGGTCTGAGCATCTGATGTGGGGGTCTGAGCATCTGATGTGGGGGGGTCTGAGCATCTGATGTGGGGGGGTCTGAGCATCTGATGTGGGGGGGTCTGAGCATCTGATGTGGGGGGGTCTGAGCATCTGATGTGGGGGGGTCTGAGCATCTGATGTGGGGGGGTCTGAGCATCTGATGTGAGGATTTGAAAAGGTGGTCTGAGGATTTGATATGGGGGTCTGAGGATCTGATATGGGGGTCTGAGGATCTGAAAGGAAGGGGGGATTTTTTGTATTGTCACATTATAGGGGGGTATTTTTGTACTGGTGCACATTGTAAGGAGAATTATTACTACTTCGGGACTACAGGGAACATGATTACGAGTATGGGCACAGTAGGGACATTATTACTATTGGGGGCACTCTTAACCCCTTAAGGACACGGCCCTATTTCACCTTAAGGACCAGGCCATTTTTTCAAAATCTGACGTGTCACTTTATGTGGTGATAACTTTAAAACGCTTTTACTTATCCAAGCCATTCTGAGATTGTTTTCGTCACATATTGTATTTAATGACAGTGGCAAAATAAAGTCGAAAAATTTCATTTTTATTTATAAAAAAATACCAAATTTACCAAAAATTTTGAAAAATTTACAATTTTCCAAGTTTCAATTTCTCTACTTCTAGAATACATAGTAATACTGCCAAAAAAAGTTATTGATTTACATTCCCCATATCATTTTGGGAATGCCATTTCATTTTTTGGGGACGTTACAAGGCTTAGAAGTTTAGAAGCAAATCTTGACATTTTTCAGAAATTTTCAAAAACCCACTTTTTAGGGACCAGTTCAGGTCTGAAGTCACTTTGTGAGGCTTACATAATAGAAACCACCCAAAAATGACCCCATTCTAGAAACTACACCCCTGAAGGTACTCAAAACTGATTTTACAAACGTCATTAACCCTTTAGGTTTAGGTAACAAAGCAAGGGGGCTTCAAATGGGACATAGTCTCAAAAAAACCAGTCCAGCAAAATCCGCCTTCCAAAAATCATATGGCGTTCCCATCCTTCTGTGCCCTGCCGTTTGGCCATACAGCAGTTTACGACCATATATGGGGTGTTTCTGCAAACTACAGAATCGGGGCAATAAATATTGAGTTTTGTTTGGCTGTTAACCCTTGCTTTGTTACTGGAAAAATGGATAATTTGCAAAAAAATAGCTGTTTTGGGACAGTTTTGTAGTTTTTGTTATTTACATCGTTGAACTGACAGGTTAGATTGTGTGCTATTTCTATAGAGCAGGTTGTTACTGACGCGACAATACCAAATATGACTACTTTTTGGGGTTTTTTGTTTCAGTTTTACATAATAAAGCATTTTTGAAAAAAATGATTTTTTAGTGTCTCCACATTTTGAAAGCCATAGTTTTTTTTTTTTTTTTTTTTGCGATTGTCCTATGTAGGGGCTCATTTTTTGCGGGATGAGATGGCGGTTTGAATGGTACTATCTTGGGGTGCATATGACTTTTTGATCACTTGCTATTACACTTTTTGTGATGTAAGGTGACAAAAAATTACTTTTTACAACGTTTTTATTTTTTATGTTTACAGCGTTCACCTGAGGGGTTAGGTCATGTTATATTTTTATAGAGCAGGTCATTACGAACGCGACGATACCCAATATGTATACTTTTTTTATTTATTTTGGTTTTACACAATAATATCCTTTTTGAAACAAAAAAAACATGTTTTAGTGTCTCCATAGTCTGAGAGCCATATTTTTTCAGTTTTTAGGCGATCGTCTCAGGTTGGGTATAATTTTTGCGGGATGAGGTGGCGGTTAGATTGGCACTATTTGGGGGTCATATGACTTTTTGATCGCTTGCTATTACACTTTTTGTGATGTAAGGTGACAAAAAAATGGCTTTTTGACAAAGTTTTTTTTTTTTTTTACAGTGTTTACTTGAGGGGTTAGGTCATGTGATATTTTTATAGAGCAGATTCTTACGGACGTGGAGATACCCAATATGTCTACTTTTTTAAATGTTTTTACATTTAACACTAAAAGCATTTTTGAAACAAAAAAATCATGTTTTAGTCTGAGAGGCATAGTTTTTTTATTTTTGGGCAATTGTTTTATGAAGGGGCTCATTTTTTGCGGGATGAGATGGCGGTTAGATTGGTACTATTTTGGGAGGCATATGCCTTTTTGATCGCTTTGTATTACACTTTTAGTGATGTAAGGTGCCCAAAAATGGCTTATTTACACCATTTTTTTTTTTTTATGGCGTTCACCTGAGGGGTTCAGTCATGTGATATTTTTATAGAGCTGTTTTTTACGGACGCGCGATACCTAATATGTGTAGTGTATTTTATTTTTTTACTTTTTATTCAGTGATTTGTGTTTTACTTTTTTTCACTTTTTTACATTTTTTGGACCCAGACCCACTTGGTTCTTGTAGATCCAGTGGATCTGGTGTCTATATAATACAGTACAGTACACTATATAGTGTACTGCACTGTATTTTTACTTTTCACAGTCTGGTCAGACTTCTGCCTTTAGCAGAAGTCTGACCAGAGATACTATACCATGGCAAGCAGGACGCTTCTGAAAGCGTCCTGCTGCCATGGTAACCATCACCCACTGCCATTAGAGAGCAGTGGGTGATGGATAGGGAGGAGGGAGCTCCCTCCCTCTGCGATCCCATCCTGGGGGGCTGCATAGGCACAGCAGCCCCCGATGGAAGAGGGAGGGAGCTCCCTCCCTGTTAACACCTTCCATACCGCGGTCCGTCCGGACCGCGGTAAGGAAGGGTTAAGCGGCTGGCATCTGCAGCACAGATGCCAGCCGTTTTCTATCAGAGTGCCAGCAATGTGCTGGCACTCTGATAGAACCACTAGACACCAGGGAATTATTACAAGGGAGGCGGGCGGGGATCGCTATTGCGATCCCGCCTCCCGCACCGCCTCCCGCCTCCGCAACCACCCCCTGCACCCCCGCCGCCATAACAAGATTGGGGCTGCAGGGGGTTAAAATAAAGATCTTTGCCGCAATTAACTCTCTGATCCCGCGGTCACAGACCGCGGGATCAGAGATAGCTAAACCGCTGCAAACCGCAGGTCTGAATTGACCTGCGGTTTGCAGCGATCGCCGATACGGGGGGGGTCACATGACCCCCCTCGGCATTAGAACATGGTTCCTGCTGATCTACATCAGCAGCAACCATGTTGCTACTGCGCCCACATCGGGTGCAGTAGCAGTTTAAACACAGGGCGTACAGGTACGCCCTGTGTCCTTAAGGACTCGGACATTAGGGCGTACCTGTACGCCCTGTGTCCTTAAGAGGTTAACACTTAGTGCACTCTGGCAGATAAATATTTCTATTGGTGGGACTTTGGGGAGCACTATTACTGTGGGAGGTACCCTGGCACAGTATCAGCTTAGTGCAATTATTTTTGTGTGACTTTATGGATACAGTATTAGTGTCAGAAATACAATTTCCTGGGCATAGGAATTTTTATTTTGTTGATTTGTTATTGTTTTTTATTTATTTATCGTCTTTTTGTAAAACTCTGCAGAAACAAGAGATGGTTGAGAGAAGTCATTATGGCGGTCTGGTCTGAATGGAGAAGATGAGGAAAGAGAACATCTACATCAGAGGAGATGTCACTGGATGTAAGTGGTATGTGCGCTGTATTCTCCTGTACAGTATGTTTGTAGTGCTGTATGTAATGGTTCCAAGTATGTCTTTAAAGGGATTCTGTCACCTGGAAAATCCATATTAAACCAAACATAGGTTCTTATAGCTCTTCATACCTTCTTTCCATAGGTGTTCTTTACACTTGGATCCGGCTTTCTACCTTCATAAAAATCCTCTTATCTTTATGCTAATGACCCCCCTGAAGGTGCCCAGAGGGGCGTTATTTTTATTCAAAAAGTGCCCAGGAACGCCCTCCATCCAGTGCCCAGGCCCGCCCCTCTCTCTGCTCATACAATATGTCCCTGGCATTGCGACTGCCGTCAAGCTCCGCCCCCACTGGCTACGTCACTGGTAGCCGATAACCCACTCCTTCCCTCCAGCTTCACTAACATCCACCAAGCCGGGCTCCTGCGCTCTTCCTGTTTAACTGAGCGCATGCCAGGTGAAACACTTGAGGCTGTTGCGCTCAGTTAAACAGGAAGAGCGCAGGGGCCGGCTCGGTGGATGTTAGTGAAGCTGGGGGGCAGGAGTGGGCGGGGTTATCGGCTACCAGTGACATAGCCAGTGGGGGCGGAGCTTGACGGCAGTCGCAATGCCAGGGACATATGGTATGAGCAGAGAGAGGGGCGGGCCTGGGCACTGGATGGAAGGCGTTCCTGGGCACTTTTTGAATGAAAATAACGCCCCTCAGGGCACCTTCAGGGGTCATTAGCATAAAGATAAAAGAGGATTTTCATGAAGGTAGAAAGCCAGGTCCAAATGTAAAGAACACCTATGGAAAGAAGGTATGAAGAGCTATAAGAACCTATGTTTGGCTTAATATTGATTTTCCAGGTGACAGATTCCCTTTAACAGTAGGGTTCGGGTACATTTCAATTTTTGCCTATGGCAGCAGAAAGGCTAGGTGCACACATGCTGTCTGTGTCCGTCCCTGGTATCACAAGCGACATGGCAGTGAGTACAGTGAGAACTTAAATCTCTAAACCTAAAACCGTACTGAATAACATGTGTGCAGAAACTGAAAGAGTCTGACAAAGCTAAAGGCCTAAATTGCTGGACTTGGTTGCTATGATTGCTGACAGACATTTGGAACCATTGCTGTACTTTATGACGGACGACTCTTGGTTTAATTTATCAGGTCACGTAAATTCCCAGAATACAAGGTACTGGTCCACTGATAATCCCCATTTTGCTCACGAAACACCACTTCACGACCAGAAAATTGGATTTTTGTGCACAGTGTCAGGAACACAGATAGTGGGACCAATTTTCTTCAAATCAGCTGTGAATACCACAATTTACCTGAACATCTTTGAACAGTTTTACAACCAACTAAGGGCTCTTTCACACTTGCGTTCTGAGGATCCGGCAGGCACTTCCGTCCCACCGGATCCCTCAGAACGCAAGCCGTCTGAAAGCATTTGAAGACTGATCAGGATCCTGATCAGTCTTCGAAATGCTTTCAGGTTACCATGGCAGCCAGGACGCCATTAAAGTCCTGGCTGCCATGGTACTCCGCAGCAGTGTACTTACCTGCGCTGCGGCAGCTCCTTCATGACGTCACAGGTCCCCGCGGTGCATAGATCAATGCGCCGCCCGGACCTGTGACGCCATGAAGGAGCGCCCGGAGTCTGCAGCGCAGGTAAGTACACTGCTGCGGAGTAATTACCATGGCAGCCAGGACTTCAGTAGCGTCATGGCTGCCATGGTAACCGATCGGAGCCCCAGCTTACACTGGGGCCCCGATCGGAACTGCTGCTGCGCATGCGCAGAGCTGAACGTCGGATCCGACGATGTGCCGAAACGACGTTTAGCTTAATGCCGAATCCGGATTAATGCACTTCAATGGGCATTAATTCCGGATCCGGCATGTCTTCCGGATTTTTGGACGGAGACAAATCCGCAGCATGCTACGGTTTTGTCAACGTCCAAAAAACATTCACATAATGAACGGAAGACATCCTGATGCATCCTGAACGGATTTCTCTCATTCAGAATGCATTAGGATAATCCTGATCAGTATCTTTCCGTCCTAGAGCCCCGAGGACGGAACTCTAGGACGGAAAGCAAAAACGCAGATGTGAAAGAGGCCTAACAAAAAAATAAACAAAAAAAGTGGATCTGTAGCATAAATCTAAAAAAAAAAATGATAGCTGGAAAGTGTAAATAAATCTTTATATCAATAAATAAGGACTGTTGCACACGAACGAGTCCATTGCGGGAATCACGCTCCTTGTGTGAGTGTGATCCTCCGTTCCGGACACTGCTGGACTTGCAGGAGCTCATGGCATTATCATGATTTATAATGCTGTGTGCCTCTGCTTGATGTTATTTATACAGAATCATAGTGATATAAAGCTGTCAGTATGATCCTGTAGAAGTAAGGTCAAGCAGAGGTACACAGCTTTATAAATCACGATAAGGGTCCATTCACACGTTCGCAACTGTTTTGCGGTCCACAAATTAAAGATCCGCAAAACACAGACACCAGCTATGGGCATTCTGCATTTTGCAGACAGCACATGGCCGGCACTATGATAGAAATGCCTTTTCTTGTCCGTAAATACAAAGGGAACCAATGCCAATATGAACCCTCATGCCTGAACTAGAATTAGCTGGGGCAATGCATGATGCACTATTAAATATGGAGGTTCATGGGACAAAGAAATATATCACTATAAAGCTGGAGTGTACGCTCCCAAAAACGAAACCACAACCTATAAGAAAGCTGGAGCATACTTAATTTATTAAGATAAGTTATATGTTATTCAATTGTCAAAATTCATACATTTATTTACTTGCATGATATCTAGATAAATAACATCGTTGTTAAAAACAAGGTGGACAGAGAGAAAAGAGCGCCACCCTGGTGGAACACAATCAGCACATAAAAATATATAAAGTGCAGCAATTTGCAAGCACAAAAGGCAGAGCTAAATACATAAAGTGTAGATATAATGGTAGGACTGACCAGTAACTGCTTTTTGTAAATACAAAGTGACAGGAGTAATCTCACAGAAAAGCAAAAAAAGCAAATAAGTCACAGGAAAAAACAGACCAAGTGCCGCTGCAGTGAAGCAACCACCAGGATGGCGATACCCCCGACGCGCGCTTCGGCGTGCCTTTGTCAGGCAGAAGCATCTCTCAGCCCTCTGATGCGGCGCTTGCTGTAATGTGACGTACGGGACGGCGCCGATACTCCGATGCTTCTGTCCGTAGCCAAATTCGTCCGCGATTTGGCTACGGACGAAGGAGGTGAAGATCCAGTCAAAGGGCGGACCGCATGGGTGAAAGGGGAGTGGTTGCTTTTAAAATCAGCGCGGGACCTGGGCATCGGCCGTTTGAACGCCGCCCCTGGGCACCTTCACACACTGATTTGCATATGGAATAAAAGTGTTTTTGGACGACCTATGGAACAGACAACAATATGGTAAGATGCATTTTAATGTGGGGGCTGTATTGGACATAATGGTGTAAGTATTAGATATTGCGATTTTGGGGTGAAAGACTCCCTTTAAGAAAAAGAACTCTCCTTCTCCATTTGCTCGCGCTGTGGGGAACACTCGCTGCTTACTGGAGGACAGGACCTGCGAGAGGTCATCACGCTGGAGCGCAGGTCCTGTCCTGAGCGTCCAGTCAGCAGTGAGCGTTCACCGCAGCGCAAGCAAATGGAGGAGGAGAGTTTTTTTTTTTTTCAGAATCAGAGAAGGGGGCTTTACTCTTACTGGGGGCACCAATAGGAGGCACTATTCATTCTGGGACGCACAAATGGGGGCATTATTCTTACTGGGGGGCATTAATGGAGGCATTAATATTATTGGGAACCACAGTATGATAGCGACTTGAAGGGGTTTTCTCACTTCAGCAAACAGCATTTATCATGTAGAGAAAGTTAATACAAGGCAATTACTAATGTATTGTTATTATCTATATTGCTTCCTTTGCTGGATGGATGCATTCTTCCATCACATTATACACTACTCGTTTCCATGGTTACAACCACCCTGCGATCCTTCAGTGGTGGTCATGCTTGCACACTATAAGGAAAAGTAAAGGCCTCGCTGGTGGTCAGGACTGTGAGATCACAGATAGCCCAGCGCTTTTTCCTATAGTGTGCAAGCACGACCACCACTGATGGATTGCAGGGTGGTCATAACCATGGAAACAAGCCGTGCATAATGTGATGGAAAAATAAATTCAGCCAACGAAGGAAGCAATCTGGATAATCATAATACATTAATAGGCGGCTTGTATTAACTTTCTCTACATAATATATACTATTTGCTAAAGTGAGACAACCCCTTTAACATACTGTGTTAAGCCACTCCCCCACAATCACACCCCTTTAGGGTGTGGCTTAACTTGGCTGATAACTTTTCCTGGGAAAGGTGGCAACCCCAGTTCGTACAGAGGAGTCCGAATCAACTTCGCTCAACCCAGTGGCGTTGCTAGGGCTAGTGTCACCCGGTGCGGTAGAAAATGGTGTCACCCCCCCCCCCCGGCGACGATCTGTCTGCTTAGCCCCGCCCCCCCACGTCAGCTGTCTGTTTACTCTCCAAACCCCCATCCATGTTATCGCTTGGGTTCAAATTATAGCACCCCCAGCAGGCCACCCCACCCCAACCCCCGGCGGTCTGTTGGCAGCCTATCAGAGGAACAAAGAAGGAGACGCTTCTCCCTTGCCCTGCTGCAGTGTTTATCTGTATCGCGATACAGATGAATGTAGGGAGATGAGTGCTTCCATAATGCAAGCGCTCATCTCCTGGTGGTGTCATCCAGGGGCATAGCTAGAAATGACTGGGCCCCACAGCAAAAAAATTTATGCATCCCCCCCCCCCCCGGATCTCCCACCGACACATACCATATTGGACCTCCCACCCATTCCAGAGCTTCCACCCAAACACCCCTCCAGGACCTCCCATCCCAACATCCCCACATCCCTCCCTAGATCCCCCCTAAGTGTCCTCCACACATCCCCCCCATCAGTGTCCTCCACACATCCCCCCATCAGTGTCCTGCACACATCCCCCCAATCAGTGTCCTCCACACATCCCCCCATCAGTGTCCTCCACACATCCCCCCATCAGTGTCCTCCACACATCCCCCATCAGTGTCCTGCACACATCCCCCATCAGTGTCCTGCACACATCCCCCATCAGTGTCCTGCACACATCCCCCCAATCAGTGTCCTGCACACATCCCCCAATCAGTGTCCTCCACACATCCCCCATCAGTGTCCTCCACACATCCCCCCATCAGTGTCCTGCACACATCCCCCAATCAGTGTCCTGCACACATCCCCCATCAGTGTCCTCCACACATCCCCCATCAGTATCCTGCACCCATTCCCCCCATCAGTGTCCTGCACACATCCCCCCATCAGTATCCTGCACACATTCCCCCCATCAGTGTCCTGCACACATCCCCCATCAGTGTCCTCCACACACACCCCCATCAGAGCTTCATATTAACCTGCTGTACTAATATTATGGCTAAAAACCTCAGTAATAGTTTCCCATATATAATACTTTATATATATATATATATATATATATATATATATATATCAGAAGTATAAATATATATTATCATACTTCTGATATACATGAATGCATAATTTAGCCTCTATTTCTAAAAGGTTTTCACCAGGACTAGAACTCCCAACCCTTCACATCAGAGGCAAGAGCTCTAACCACTGAGCTATGGAGCTTAATGCTAAACTATGCTGGAAAAACCTTATAGTAGTGTATCAGGTATTAGGTATTTCTATACAGCAGAAGTATCATTAAATAAAAAATAAATCTGTAATTACTATATAGTAATTACACATTTATTTTGTATCATGTTTTTTTACAAAAACTGAAAAAAAAATATTAAATTATACTTCTGCTGTATGGGAATACCTAATACTTGCTAGACTACTATGAGGTTTTTCCAGCTTAGTTTACCATTGAGCTCATAGCTCAGTGGTTACTGTTCTTGCCTCTCATGCAAAGGGTTGTGAGTTCGAATCCTAGTGGCAACCTTTCAGAAATAGAGGCTAAATTAGATTAAAATACATTGGGTGTCCCCCAGGATTGTCAGTATGCTTGGGCACATCTAATTTAGCCTCTATTTCTGAAAGGTTGCCACCCCCTTCATGTTCATAGCACTGACTCCATATATGGACACAACCATATATGGAGTCAGAGCTGGGATTCCCTGTACAGCATCGGCTTCAGGCAAGTGCAGTGAATAAATTATCTTCTGCCGACACTGGTGGGTGTCACCCCATCAGTGGTGTCACCCGGTGCGGCCCGCACCCACCGCACCCCTCGCAACGCCACTGGCTCAACCCTAACTAAAGGAAAAAGTGCCAACCTCTCTGGCAGCTGGGTCTATGGCAGCATTTCTCAAATAGTGAGGCTCCATAAAGGGGGGGTGTTAATGGAGCCTGCACATGATTGGGGGGACGGGTGTTAATGGAGCCTGCACATGATTGGGGGGAGGGGGGTTAATGGAGCCTGCACATGATTTGGGGAGGGGGGTTAATGGAGCCTGCACATGATTTGGGGGGGGGGGGGGTGTTAATGGCCCTCACCTGTGGGGAGATTGGTGTACTTATAACAATTTTATAGACAAATGATACTATTTACAGTCGCGCGAAATGTTTTCTTCTTCCTAGGAGGGGGTATGACAGAAAATAATTGAGAAGCACTGGTCTATTGGAACACACATAGAACGGTGCTTTTTCCTATAGTGTGCAAGCATGGCCACTGTCCCTGGATTTCAGGGTGGTCGTAACTAGAGATGAGCGAATTTCCGCTTATGAAACTCGTTCACACTTTGTTTGGTGGTAAAAGGTGAATTGCGTTATGGATTCCGTTACCACGGATCATAACGCAATTCTATGATTGAATGCCTTTAGAGGCATTCCGTTATTCATTCCGTCATAATAGAAGTCTATGGCCTGCATAACGGATCCGTCCCTTTTCCGTTATGCAGGAGAGGACTCCCTGGTCCGTGATAACGAAATCCATAACGCAATTCCCCTCTTACTACCAAACAAAGTGTAAACAAATTTCAAAATATGAAATTCGCTTATCTCTAGTCATAACCATGGAAACCTGAAATGTATACTGCAACGGAAAAATAAATATAGCCATTAAAGGAGGCAATCACAATACATTAGTGAGTGTCTTGTATTACCTTTGTATACATAATAACTGCTACTTGCGGGCAGTGCCCTCTCTCCTTCTGTACCAGTCTGTAACTCGTCTTGTTCATGCTTAGTGAGTTATCTGTATTATGTATGTTCTCCCCTTATCATATGAATAGCCCTTTAATACTAAATAATAAATTACTGACGTGAGACAACTCCTTTAACCTCTACCAGCCTGGACAGCACACGCCACCCACTGCTGCCTAGTTACACAATCCACTACAGCCGCAGCGCCCTTCCTTATATAAGAAGCAGCGTCTTACTGACGTCACTTCGCTCCGCCCTCCCAGAAGCCCTTCCGGTTTACGCGGTCAGGACGTGCTGCGTTCGGCATGACGTACTTCCTGTTTTCTCTCGCGCGTTCCCTCTTACTCCGTCATGGCGCCGCCGAGCCGCTGGTATTTCACCCGGGAACAGCTAGAGAACAGCCCTTCCCGCCGCGCCGGCTTGGACCCAGATAAGGAGCTTTCTTACCGGCAGCAGGCGGCTAACCTCCTGCAAGATATGGGCCAACGGCTTAACGTGTATCCTTCCCTGGGCTGTAGTCAGGAAGGAAGGCCTAGAACTGGGCGGCTGTGTGTTCACAGGAGCGGAGCCGTTGACTCCCTCTGTACGAGGCGTGAAGCCGGTTAGTGAAGGAGAAGCGCTGCGCTGGACACAGACGACTGCTGACAACCATACTGCGTGTTAGGATAGGAAGGTGTCGGGGCAGCCCCCCCAGACGTGTGTTTGGCCCCACTGTGATATGAGGTGTCATCATTGAACCCTCCACTAGGGGGCATGATCCTATTACAGATACCTGATGTCTTGCAGTCATGGTGACTTGTAGAGGAGCGCAGTTTGGATGGCAGTAATGGTTTATTACCACGGGCACAGTGGTGGCTCTGATTATTGTAGCAGGAAAAGTTACAGTTGGGTTGTCAAACCTAATACAAGGCACAAAAAAAATAAAAACTGACCGCAGAATGTGATAATAAACCGGATCCAGATGTGTGGTGTCTTTAATTCAATAAATATTGCGTTACCTTTTTATTTTTTGTGTGCCCTGTGTTCTCAGGAGGACTGTACTGTGCATCCAGTGTGGCGTTTCTGTAGAGTGCAGACTTGGGCTACTTTCACACTCGCGGTAAGCTTTTCCGCTGCCGGATCCATACTACCGCTTGGAGACGTCTGCTGTCGAAAGTCCGCCTGGCCCCATGCACTATAATGGGGACCGCCGCAGCACAGCAAGCATGCCGAGAGGCGTTCATCGGCCGTGTCCATTATAGCGAATGGGGCCGGGCGGACTTCTGACAGCACACGTGTGCGAATCGGGCAGGCTGTTCCCCTGCTGGAAAAGCTTCGCGAGTGTGTGAAATCAATTTGCATAACTTATAATTGTGAAATAAACGTCAAATGGATGATTGCTAGAAGTAAACTAGAGGAAAAAGCGGCTCAATAAAAGGATTCCACACGGGCTGACAGCACAATTTCAGTATTTTAATAGTTTGGATGGATTCATTTTATGGCATGGGCAAAGCTGCAGAATTCACGTCTCGCCATGTGCGTTTGCTGCAGATCTAATTCTGGGAGGCAAATCCACGTGTACAAATGTAAAATGACTCCCCTCTTGCAGTACACACTGTTAGGCCGGTTTCAGATGAGTGCGTTCACTGTGAAAAATGCATTCTGTGTGGGAGCGATATTTCCCATCATGGACTCTGCTCTTGTAACGGGACCTCACGGCATTAGGCCTCATGGATGTTGTTTGGGTCCACGTTTAATCCACATTTTTTTGCAGATCGCACATGGACCCATTCACTTCTATGCTCCCTAAATAAAAATGCGGACAGCACACCGATGTCATGTGTGTGCTGTCCGCATTTGTGTGGCCGTTGCACACATTATAGAACACGTCCTAATGTGCATTTTTTAATAGGGGGAATCCGCGGACCGCAAAATACATGTGGTTGTGTGCACATAACGTATAATTTATAATGTTGTGTGTCTCGGCCCGACATCATCTGTAATGAATTGTATTGACCGCCGCCATTAAAGCAGGGACACACAGGATTCTAAATCAATGCTGTGAGATCCCATTACTGGGGCACGCTCCCACACAGGGGGTGTTTCTCACAGTGAACTCACTCGTCTGAAACTGGTCTTGCGCCAACATTGATTTTTACATAGCTGTCCTTTACTCATAGGTGTAACTTGAAGCCCCTGGGCCTTAATTCATAATTTGTAATCACTTATAATGTAGGCCCCTTGCAGATGAGCATGTGTTGCGCAGCTCCCGGCCTGAACTCCCAGCACTGCCGGGGTCACATAGCATTATATTAATTTATGATGCTATGTAACCCTTACAGTTCTGGAAATAGATTACACTGACAGTATTATGTCAGTGTTATCTAATACTTAATACTTTCCAGAACTGTAAGGGTTACACGCTCATCTGCAAGGGGCCTTATCGTACTAATCTGCTGTGGGGTAAGGGGCAGCGTCTGCATCACCTATAGTTTTTGTGTATTCACAAGTGGTAGATTGTCCATGTGCATGCCACAGTAATATCTCCATCTATTTTCAGTCACAAATTTCTGCAGAAAAACTGATACATGTGAATATAGCACAAACTCCACATGTTGAAATGTCATCTGTAAAGCCTCATTCACACGTCAGTGTTTCACGGACAGCACACGTCCCCATTCATTTTAAAGTGTGCATTCAGACATCAGTGTTTTAGCACGGTCCGTGGGTCTGTGTTTTCAGCACTGATGCTCTATGTTGTCCATGTTCACAGATCCATCACGTCCATTATAGCCTATGGGTCTGTGAAAAACACGGATGCCATCTGTGTTTCACGGATCATTGGGAAGAGATGCTTTGAAAATTATTTTTCAGCTGTGCAGGGTCAGTGGAACACAGACAGCAAAAACGGACAAACGGATCCTTCACGGATACATCACTGACCACCTGCTCACAGATTTGAGCACGGACGTGTGAATGAGGCTTAAGACAGATTTGCTAAAAGTTGCTTGGAAATCTTGGTATAGTTGCCCTAAAGGGAATCTGGAAATGTATTGTAGATCCCATTATAGTGAATGTCTGTGCCGGAAACGGTAACTCCGGTAGTCTGTTCCTCTGCGGAAACACACTACCAGAGTTAGAAAGTGGAGATGTGGCTTAGTAAAAGGTATTGCATTCAGGCGAGCTTTACCTACAAGGCTTTGTGCCTGGTTAAACAGTCAATTCCCTTTACGCTGGGTTCACATCTGAGCGTTTTACAGCGCGTTCCTACGCGCTGTAAAACGTTCAACAGGCGAAAACCCATGTTTCCCTATGGACATGGTTCTCACCTGAGCGTTTTACAGCGCTTATGAACACGCTGTAAAACGCCCTACGCCCAAAGAAGTACAGGAGCTTCTTTGGGGCGTTTTGTCGCGCGTATTGTGATTGGCGCCAGAGTGGTCAATCACACGAACGCGTGTACAACGCGCGTTTCCTATTTCCAAAAACGCGCTGTAATACGCGCGTACCAAATACGCTCAAGTGTGAACCCAGCGTTAATGTTGTACTATGCTTGGTATAAGGCAGTGTTCCTCAATTCCAGTCCTCAGGGCCCACCTGCGGGTCATGTTTTCAGGATTTCCTTAGTATTTAGCAGGTGATATAATTAGTGTCAGTGCATCAGGACTCACCTCAGGTACTCATTCTGTGGGATATTCTCAAATCATGACCTGTAGGTGGGCCCTGAGGACTGGAGTTGAGAAACACTGGTATAAGGCCACTTTCACACAGTCAGTGTTTGTGAGCCAAAACCAGGAATGGAGCTACACAGAGATCACGTATAAAGGAAAGATTTGCACCTGTTCTGTGTTTTTGACCCGTACTTGGTTTAGGTCCACAATTACTGATGAAAAACATTGACCAAAAGACTGTATGAAAGCGGTCTAAAGCTTATATTACACGGGCATGTAAAATAATCTTTTAGATCATCGTATGAACGCTCGTTAGCAGTGATCTGGCAGTATAATACTACACTCGTTCATCGGGTAATTAGACTCTTTCAATAGGTCTAAAAATTCCCATTTGGCAGCGGCAGATCCTGCTGTATAATTATGATCTGCTGCCGGCAAACAATGCTTCAGTATGGGGATGAGCGATGGCATTACCGATCGTTCCTCCACATACTGTGAAGGAGATCTCTGCATGTAATATCAGCGGTCTCCTCAGCTGACGAGCAGGTGATTGCCGGGAAGGAGCGCTTCCTTCCTGACAATCGCCTGTGTGATTTGCCAGTGTAATATTAGCTTAAGGGCTCATGCACACGAACGTGTGTGCCCCATACCCGTATTGCGGCCTGCAAACAGCTGGTCCACAATATATGGGCACCAGCCCTGTGCACTCCGTATCACGGATGTGAATCCATCAACTTGAAGGGTCCGCAGTCCGCAAGATACAAAACAGAGGCACAGATCAGAAGCACTACAAAGTGCCTTGGTGGGATTTTGGTCCGTGCCTCCGCACTGCAAAAAAAATAGAACTGGGGTTCGGTTCCAAGTGGTACCTTGGAACCGAACCCGAGTTCGGGAAATGGTTATTTACAGTACAAATTAATTTTTGTAGTTATTACCCGAAGTCTCGTGAGACTTTGCGAAGCAATAGCTTCGGCTCATCGGAGCCAATACATTCTAATACTGTATGGAGCTCCTGCTCCGTACAGTATTAGAACGAATTTTTATGCGAATCGACTTCGGATGTTTCATCCGAAGTCGATTCGCTCATCCCTAGTTATTTGCATTAACAGAATTTTAAAAAAAGTTTGTGACGGTGGACATAGCCTGTTGTATTTTCCTTAGTTTTAATAATGCAGATCTCAGCTGACTATTAATACAGCTATAGTATACATGCATCGTTTCTATATGGTCCAGTCGTTTACAAGATTCCACCGTAACGTAAGTGATGTTGCGTATATTTTCTTTTCCTCAAATGGATTGTCATTTATGAGGTACAGTGCTTATAGTGAATATAGCAATATCGTTTTTTTTCTTCTTTTAGGGTGCATTCACACGACCGTATATATTTTGCAGTCCACAAAAATACAGATTATGTCCGTGTGGCATGTTTTTTTTTTTTTGGGTGGACCCATTGTAACAATGCCTATCCTTGTCCAAAGTGGACAAAAATAGGACATATTCTATCTTTTTTTGCGGGATTGTGGAGCGGTCTTATTGAAATGAATGGGTCTACATCCAATCCAACAATGGGGATGAGATGCGGACCTAAACTACAGTCGTGAGAATGGGGTCTTAGAAATGTACAGCCATTTTTTAAAGGGGTCGTGTCACTTCAACAGATGGCATTTATCATGTAGACGCAGTTAATACAGGGCACTTACTAATGTATGGTGATTGTCCATATTGAAAAAGCTCTGGTGACCGAGACCGCAGGAGTGCGCATAGGTCGGCATTTTTTTTCTATAGTGTCCAAGCATGCCCGGGCTTTGGAGTCGGTGTCCATTTTGGTGTAGTCAGAGTCGTTATAAAATGGACTGACTCTGACTCCAAAAATATATAATAAATTGAGCAGTACGTGCTGAATATATTTTCATGAATTTGGGAAAATGATGAAATGTCCTATAAATGTCTGTTCTATTCCTGATCTAAGGATTTAGGCTTTTAGTTGAGATGAATGTTTGCTGCCCTTATGTACATGCTCAGTAGTGAAGGCCGTACGCTACAGATCAGAGGAAAAAGGCACTGGGAAGGAATGGCTGCACTCATCTCAGATCTGCTAGAGCAGTGATGGGCAACGTGCGGCTCTCCAGCTGTTGCAGAACTACAACTCCTGTCTATAGCTATCAGCCTACTGCAGGGCATGGTGGGAGTTGTAGTTTAGCAACAGCTGGAGAGCCGCACGTTGCCCATCACTGTGCTAGAGGAAACAGGATTAAAGAGGTTTTCTCACTAGTTACAAAGATTAGCTTTCAACATAAAGGACAATTAAAAGAAGACATTTTCTAAATCCATTGGTCAGTAGATTTTACTTTAGTCATGAACTATAGAGTCTAGACAGTTCAGCCTCTCACTGCGCACAGGTTTCTATGGTAACCGGCATACCTGAGAGAAGGAGTGACCTCACCCTCCAAGGAATGATGGGACTGAGTTCTGAGGGAATTTATAAGGTTTAGCCAGATTACCTGCAGTAAGCAAAAAGGTGTAAGTTCTGTGAGGACTGAGAATCATGGCTTTACCTGTAATCTCCTGCTCTGTCAGAGTAAGATAATATATGCTAATAACTGCTGGAGACCCCCCCACAGAGTGAGTGCAAACCGCCTGTCAGCCAGTGCATCAACCTGCCGAGAAAACCCCCTTAAGGCAAGTACTTCTTAGTATATCTAAACTCCTAATAAACTGTAATAATCAGTTGTCCAGCGCATGTTCTCTCTGTATGCTTCATGTTTTAGTTTGCTTTTCCTCTGAGCTCATGTTTGGAGGGGTTAGCTGCTTTGATGGATTGTATATGCTTTACATAGAATATAAGGGGGGAACCTGTTTTCTTACATCTCAAATTCAGAAATACAAAAAAGCTTAAACATGCGGAGTTAGGGAAAATTGTGGAGTCGGGGCTTTGGCTTACCGACTCCACAGCCCTGCCACTGCTGCTGGATTACAGGGTGGTCATAACCATGGAAACGAGCAGTGTATAATGTGATGGAAAAATAAATCCAGCCACCAAAGGAGACAATATGGACAGTCACAATACATTAGTAAGTGCCTTCTATTAACTTTCTCTACATGATAAATGCCCTTTTCTGAAGTGAGAGAACCCCTTTAATCAACACTTCGAACAGACTCTACTATAGATTCTCGACACCTTTTCAAATTTACTATATATTTATACCATAACCTTTGCTTTTTATTGTAAAAATAACACAGGACACTATGCTTCTTGACATTTTGCCAGAATGGTACTCGTAAGATTATATGATTGCCGGACAATATCCCCGCGGGCGGCCCGACGTGCACAGCTTCATTGTAACCTATGATGCTGTGCGCTCCCATGAGCAAGATCAATGCCGTTCCGGGACATGTGGCCCGCTCAGGCACCGTATGTCTCGGAGGGGAAATAGTCGTGTGCAAGGGTCCTTACTCGTTTTTTTTCCCGCAGGTAACCTAAAGGTGCATCAGATTTATCAGCCACTGTAATAAATCTGGCGCATATTTATACTATTCAAAAAGATGATACATTTTATCTGTCTTTCTCAGAGAGTTCTTGAATACTTTTAATGTCTTTAAGGCCCCATTCACACGTCCGCAATTCATGCGGAACGGAATTGCGGACTCATTGATTTCAATGGGGACAGACGATGTCCCGGCCGGGTCCGCAATCGCGTTCCCTAAAAAAATAGAACATGTCCTATTCTTGTCTGCAATTGCGGACAAGAAAAGGCATTTTCTATGTAGTGCCGGCGATGTGCGGTCCACAAATTGCTGAACGCACATCGCTGAGGTCCGTGTTTTGCGGATCCGTGGATCCGCAAAACACTTGCGGACGTGTGAATGGGGCCTAAGGATGTGAAATAAAATATTGAGCGCTGGAGAGCGTCATATACTTTTTCCCAAGCATGTTTAGACTGTCTAGTCGAAGTTTTCATTTAGATGGTATTTGTAAATCTACCTCTCTCTCTATATATATATATTTATATTTTATGTTGTGCAATTGTTTCCTTTATTTAAAATAAAGTACACATTTGAATTTAAACAAAAAATAAAAGCAAAATATCCATGAAGTAACTATAATATTTTAAAACATATTATGATTTTTTTTTATCTCAGACTGTAGCGCCTGCTGCCTTGTTTTTAGCAGCAAAGGTGGAGGAACAGCCTCGTAAGTTGGAGCATGTCATCAAGGTTGCTCATGCCTGTCTTAATGCTCAGGAACCTCTACCAGACACTCAGAGCGAGGTATGTAGCCACTACTGCATGGTGCAGTATTTCAGCACGAAATGTACATGTAATTAACAAGCATGTCAAGTACTCAGTATCTCTAACATCTTGAAAAACCTATTCCCTCAAGCACATCTAACTCTGTATGACTCATCTCAGACATCGATGGAATATCCACAGTATATCCTTTAAATGTCCAATAAATGTACCCCCACCTCACCAGGTCCCAATGGCTGCAGAAGCGGACAGGTTCACAGCAACAGCCGAGGGCTGAACTTTTTAGAGCCTGGGGTTGCCCTGCAGAAAATGTTACAAAATAAAAATACCAACATTACTCCCCTGTTAAATCCAATGCTACTGCAGCACTCATACTCCGCCCGTTCCTGCCAGTTTTTAGTTTCTTCCAGTGGTGAAGTGCCGCACGTCCATGTGACCATTGGCCCCACTGGTGACATGTATGGCACGAGACTGCAGGCTACATGAATGTATGGCATTGTATGGCCACTGCAGGAAAATAAACAAATGTAGGTGGAGAACACCGGGGCAGCGTGGAATTTAACAAGCGAGTGTTTTTTACTTTTTTTTATATATTTTTTTTAACATTCATTGCTGTTACCTTAAATGGATTGTCTAAATAAAATTTTTGAAAGGTCTTAAAATGAAAAAAAATGTTAAGCTCCCCCATTTCTCCAGCACGATTCTCTGCGGTACTGCTCCTGTCCTTGTGCAATTGTTTGCTTACAAATAGTTGCAATGATGTGATGCCATAAAGCACTTGACTGCTGCAGCCAATCACTGTCCTCAGTGGTCTACAGGTGATAACTGTGGTTGGCTGCAGCAGTGACATTCCGTACACCTTTTGATCACTGTGCACTTCACAGCGTCAGTGATTTACACAGGGATGTGTCGAGGCTCAACAAGCGACTGCTGCAGCTAATCACTGTCCTCAGCAGTAGAACGCAGATGTCACGTGTTGTATTCCAGCATAAACAATCAGCAGCAGGAGAACCAGACCGGTGCCACAGAGAACGGCGCTGGAGAAAGGGGTCATTTTAGGACTGTCAAAGATTTTTTATTATTTTAGGCAACCCCTTTAGGCTACTTTCACACTAGCGTTTTTGTGCAGATCCGTCATGGATCTGTAGAAATGCATCAGTTACAATAATACAACCGCATGCATCCGTCACAATCCGGTTGTATTATGTCTTATATAGCCATGACGGATCCATCATGAACACTATTGAAAGTCAATGGGGGACGGATCCTGTCGCGTACCTGGGGCCAGACCAGCCCATCGCGTCACGTGACAAGGGTTGCCCAAGCCCTTCAGGCCGATTCACCTCACACGCTGTTACGCCCTGCGCAGGGCCGTAACTCGAGCATAAATCGCCACCTGAAGCCTGCAAGCACAACCACGCAATAACACTAAATTTTTGCCGCCGCCACCTGCCCGTTATAAGGTCGACAGGACACCCCTGAGAGTTCCACTCGCAAGCAGACACACACATGATAGTAAGCCTCAGGGAACAACAACATACAGCCTCAGACTGCGCACACACTCTTCATGGAGCTAACAGGTTCTCAGACAAAGCATCAAACTTTTAGCTTTAATGTATGAAAAATGGACAGCACTTGGTTACAAAAAATGATTAACAAGAGACATACCCAAATGGCAAACAATTGTAAAATAAAACTGAGAAAACATAGAAAGTCCTGATACTTAGCAGTTGCGTGGTAAAAGTCCTTTCCTCCCAGGAGATTTGGGCAGAGTAATGGTGCACAAACCAATTCGATTGGATCTCCCACTTTGTGACACCCATATATCCGAGGGATTACATTTTTATGTCTTTCCTCCAGGGGCAGGCCTGAGGGGGATTCTCCCTCACACCTCTGACTCGGCCCCTCTGGGCTGAGCTTCATTACACATGCAGCCTGCCCCCCTGGTCATCTAGGGAACAGGTGTGAAAATATCCAAAATATATTTTCCCAGTTGCCCTGGTGAAGATACAGGCCCGAGCCCTTCTTCATAATTCATATCTCACTGTTCCGAGTCCTAGCATATCAAACGAGACACGTCCAGGACGCTCGGAAGGTTGATACGCCATGTCTGGTGTCCATACGATGCCCCCATCATACCAGAGGTGATGAGCGTGATTTTGGAGACATCCGCCCCCTCCTGAACAAGTTATGAAGGGCTACAAATTATTGTTCGTTCTCTGGTTAGGAACCCCCCTGCAGTCCCCTGTCCTGAAGTGTGATCAGCAAATGGCCCATCCTCGTTAGTATTTCTGTGCAAACCATCTCCCGGGGAGCAGTTTGGCTGTTTCCCAGGGACTGGGGCAGACAGCTCGACTCTCTCTATGTAGCCTTAAACCAATTCATAAATCAATTACCCCCAACATGCCTGCTGGCCTTGTAATAGAGAAGATACAAATACATAAATACACACTGTATATATATGTAAATCACACCGGAATATGTTACACTACGACATATAACCATAAAATATATCATATGCTGCAAACATCATAATAATTAAGTAGATTCAAAAGGTAGTCACGCTGCCAGGCACACTTCAAAGCATCAGAGTGCAAAGTCAAGGAAAAGCACCAGTTCCTTTTGTGTAGCTATAACACAGACTTCCACCAAAAGGCAATCTCTATCGTACGACTTCCTCCTGTGGATTACAAAGTTGCGTCGCACATAGTGAAGTTCCACCAATCTTTATCTCTCAAATACGTTTAAAATATACTCACAAGAGTCGTTAAAATTCAGGCATTTAAACAATAAAATCTGTTGCACCGCCCTTATAATAAGGATAAGGCGGTCCTTATTCCTGACAGATCCGTTTTCTATTGTGTCAGAGAAAACGGATCCGTACCCATTGACCTACATGCGTCAGGGCGGATCCGTCTTGCTCCGCACCACATCACGGACAGAAAAACGCTGCTTGCAGCGTTATTCTGTCCGCGATGGGGACGCAACAAAACAGAACGGAAGGCATTTTGGAGCATTCCGTTTCGTTTAGTTTAGTTTGGTCCCCATTGACAATGAATGGTGACAAAACTGAAGCGTTTTCTTCCGCTATTGAGCTTTAATGACGGATGTCAATAGCAGAATTGAAAACGCTAATGTGAAAGTAGCCTTAGTTGTTTCTTTACAAGGTGTATACTAGGTCTACGGGATGACAGTATATGAAGATTGTTAATACATTTAGTTAAAGGGGTTTTGCCATGATTGCTATAAAAAAAAAAAATCTAAATTAGACATCATATGGTACATGACAATACTTTCTAACAAAGCTTGAGCCAGCCCTGTAAAACAGCAGGTGGCGCTATACGGATAGATTTCAGTGAATAATTCGTGGCTATACTACATTTTCAATTACATGCAATTACAAAAGTATTCAGATCCAGGTGCTGGTGTGAAAAATGTAGAATATGTTTTGCGACACAACTCCTTTAAGGGTTTGTTTGGACACTTACCGTCTATGAATTGTAGGACTAGGACAGATACATTGTATTAGCTACGTATCAGATACGGACTAGGGGAGAGGGTTCGCTGAGCATGCTTGTTATGCACTTGTTTGCATGTAGTCTCGTCTTTCACTGGACCTTTTGTCTCTGTAGCTTTTTAGCAGGTTGGCTCGCCCTGTAAGGTTTGGTCTGTTCTCGCTGCTAATAACATTTGGTCAGAACATGATTAAATCTTTTATTAAACATTCTCTTCCCCATCATATTGAGAAGAACTAATAAGAGCTGATTCACGCGACGTGTGTCGGCCCCATCTCTCGGTCCAACCACTGCTCCCCTGACCCGAAGTGACTGCATCATAGTGATTTAGGATACCGTCAGTTACTGTCTGATGGCGAATCTATTGTACTGTACTTACGGGATGATGTGAGTACAGTACAATAAACCCGCGATCAGGAAGGAACCGTCTGTATCATAAATCACTATGATGCAGTCACTTTAGGTCAGCGGAGCCATGGTCGGCCATGTTTCCGGACTGAGCTCAGTCATTTGAACCAGCTCTAAGATTCCACATAATCCTTAGTTACTGTAGAACCATGACCAGTTTGTAACCCTGTTTTGTACAGAGTGCTTGCCAGTGAGTAATTTGCCTGTCCTCTCAACAACAGGCATACCTGCAACAAGCCCAAGACCTGGTCATTCTAGAGAGCATTATACTGCAGACCCTGGGTAAGTCTTCCAGGATGGCTGAAAAAGGGAAAACCACGAAAGTCCCAACTAAGCCTTGATCCCAGCCATGGAGCAAGACTGACCTGGAGGAAAAGTCTGCAGAATAACACTGTGGTGGATGATAATCGTGCTACCCAAGGGCCTTACTACCTTGTTGTGTTATGGTGTACAGTGTTTAACCCATTAAGGGCCACCTATTTGGGGCCTTATAGGTAATCTGTCAGCTCCAAACTGCAGTAAGCAGTATATAGTGTAAGTGACGCTGAGTCCGGTTATGTAATCCTTATCTCCATACCCCAATGAGCCAGCAGTAAAATCCACTGCGAGTCCTTTCCATTGTGTACGTGAGCACAGGAGTCTCCTCAGTATATTTTAGTGCTAGTTTGTCGGAATGAGGATAAAAATTACATAACCGGACTTGGCATCACTTACACTATTCACCTCTTTCCCTTGTTTGAGGTTGGGGGTCTCGGAGCTGACAGATTCCCTTTAAGGACTAAGCACAATAGTTTCCCATTTTTTTCAGTTAATATACCGAGTACTTTTAATTATACTGCGCCGCCGAGACACTCAAATGGAGCTCCGTCTCCTCTTGAAACAGCTGATGGGCGGGGGGTCCTAGTCTTGGACGCCCACCAATCAGATACTGAAGACCTATCCAGAGGATAGGTCACCAATATATACTGCCTACACAACCCCTTTAAGACCAAATCGTCCTTATCTCAGATTAATATCTAATATCTTTTGTTTTTCAGGGTTTGAAATTACTATTGATCACCCACACACTCATGTAGTGAAGTGTACCCAGTTGGTAAGAGGTGAGAATTCATTTTCTTTCCACAGGCTCACATTAAATTCAGTACGTTAGTACTATTAGCCAAAGCAGAGAACTAGGGGACCCGGTTCCCTCATGTATTACTTAACAGTTATATGACTGAAAGCCATGTAATACTACATTTTCCCTGCAGTGACCAGATAATCTAGTTAAAAGGTTTTTCTGAGCCTTTTCTGCTGATGACCTATGCTCTGGATACATCTGACACCCAGGATCCCCGCTGATCTGCTGTTTGAGAAGGCGCTATCACTCGCAGTAACACCGTGGCCTTTTCTCTGCTCACCAAGCACAGCGACGTCTATTTCATAGCGGCTGTGCTTGATATCATAGCTGAGCCCCAGTCACTTCTATGGGGCTGAGCTGCGCCTTGGCCATGTGACCGATGAACTTGTCGTCACCGGCCTAGGAAAAGCTGTGAGAAGGAAGCGGCGCTACTGTGGTACCTTCTCAAACAGCTGATCGGTGACGGATCCGAGTGTCAGAACCCTACCTATCAGATACTGATGACCTATTCATAGTCTCGGAAAACCCTTTTAATGTTGAGGTTTTTTCGTTTTACATCTTTACCATACAACATGCTCTTAATTTTGGCTTCACAAATGTCCTATCCTTGTTCACAAAATGTACAAGAATTGGACATGTTCTATCTTTTTTTGCGGGGCTGCAGAACAGACATATGGGTGTGCTGTCCATGTCTTTTGCTGCCTCATTGAGATGATTTGGTCCGCATCTGATCCACAAAAATTGCAGATCGGATGCGGACCAAAACTATAACCATGTGCATGAGCCCTTAGAGGAAGAAAATAAGAAACAAATATTTTCAGACTTCAGATCAGGAGGAGCTGAGCAGAATTTTATTTGGGGAAAAGATTTACTAAAACTTGTATTTCATTCATTTACATTCCTGCTCATTCTGGGCTATCAGTGATTGACAGCGATCTCTGTATACACAGTCATAGAGGGAAGGCTGTCAGTCTCTGATAGGATAACCTGCTTGACCTCAAAGCCCAGAATGAGCAGGGATATAAATGAATAAATTACAAGTTTTACTGAATCTTTTCCCATAAAACTGTATATCAATCCGCTCTGCTCCTCCTGCTCTATAACATGGTGCCTGCAGCTCAAACACCATGGTCAATGTGAAAGGTTCTGTTCCCTCTAAAGTTTTTTTTTTGCCTGCAGCATAGCAGGTAAATGTTACATCCTGGGGATCCTACCCTTTGAACCCCACACTAAGCAGTAGAATATGAGGAGGAGTTGTATGGAGCATTGGCTGAGCATACCATACAAAGCTATGACAGATACAGAAACAGCTGAGTGAGCACTGTGGAAGGACTACCTAACCAGCAAGTTTTAAAATAATGTAATGTGTGACATAACCTATTATGCACCCATTTTAATTATGTCTCTTTCTCCTCAGCAAGCAAGGACTTGGCTCAGACATCCTACTTCATGGCAACCAACAGGTTAATTTATGAGCATATTTCTGAGGGTAGAAGGTGAAAAAAAGAATAGTCATAGGATAAAGGGGCATCATAATGGGCTTTGACATGGAATACTGAATGTACAATTATTGCCAACTTTAGTGAAATATTTTTGGGCCACCTGTAAATTTGAAGTATAGTTATTTCTTCACAGTGTATTCCACTAGGGTCGTCTCAGCTTATTGTGTCTTTAATTCTGATGCAAATAGACATAGATGTCGCTGCACCCTGCAAACATTAAAGTAAATGTCCATCCCCAAATAGAATGGTCTAAAATAAACAGAATAATACTCACCTGACTGCTCCCCTATTGCTCCCATGTTTCCACTTCCAGGATGGGCTGCTGATCTTTTAATGCTGGCCTCCAGCAATGACATATTGGCTTGATCTTATGATTGCTGCAGCCAATGATCAGTTGCAGCGGTCACGTGACCTTGTCAAAATGTCATTGCTTGTTCGACAGGGGTCTATCGCCTACTCAGATGTGCTGGAGGTGTGATAGGGGCATAGGTTCATTGTCTCATATATGGTGGACTTGCCCACAAATTCAGAAATACTGGAAAGAAGTAACAGAAATGATCGAACAGGTTACGATGGAGAGACTTATGCTTACGGCTGAGATGGTGATTTTAGCCAAGCCGAGTGGTCATTATACTCCCTCTAGGAGTAATCTAGTATCACACCTGATAGCAGTGGCAAAATCCCTGATTCCTCTACACTGGTTGAGTAGTTCGCCCCCCACTGCACAGGAATGGCGGACGAAAGTGTGTCAAATTTCTAGGTTTGAGGAGATGACTAGCTGGCTTCAGAGGTCCCATGATAAGTATCAAAAGATCTGGGGTGCCTGGAACTCGACATTTGGAGTTTGACCTAACGCCCATTCTTGGTATCTATATGTCTCCCCACTAGGTGTGACTTGTGGAACAAGAATGACGTATTAGCTACATGTGTCGGTGGAGAGGCTGAGAGCCTCACCTCCCCCCTTACCTCCCCCTACTTACCTTTCCCTCCTCTCACGTTTCTTTGCCTTTTCCTTTCTCTTTTTCTCTTTCCCAATCTTCTTCTCCTAATATAATTTTAAGCCACTCTTCTTCTTTTCTTTTCTTTTCCTGATGTTTTATGTGATATACCTTAAATACCTGGCCTCACTTACCGAGGCTGGAATTCAGACCTCCTGAGAGGCTATGACCTACAATGAGATGGGCTGTTACAGGTTGTCTTTCAATGCCTTGAGTTGCGTTATGACTGTCCACATCAATGTCACTCTTTCATGCGATGTACATCTCTCTTGAAAAATTTATAAATAAAGAATTAAAAAAAAAAAAAAAAAAAACTGATGTGGCAGCTGCCGAACCTGGCACACTTACAAAAGGCTGATAAGTGAGCTGGACTGGTCAGTTGCCTCTTATATTGACACAGCTGATGTGGCAGAAGTCCATTCTGGTGCAATAGTCCTTTAGCATTTCTCCAACTCCTAGAAGTCCTCTTATCCAGCCCAGGGATCTGTGCCATGGTATAGTCGAGTCACACCTAAGTGTAACAGACACTACTGTATGAAGTTTAATATGTAAAAACCACTTGTATTGCTGATTGTGCTAAATAAAACAATGCAAAAACCAAAAAAAAAAAAAAAAAAAAAATGTCATTGCTAGGGGCAAGCTTTCAAAGATTGGCTGCAGTAGTCACATAGGCCCCCATCATACCCGTAGATGTCAAAATAGTCAGGCGGATATCAGCTGGGTTTTCCAATTTGTTACTGTAGCCTGCACTATTACATTACAAAGTCAACCACTGAAAAACCGTGTATCACGCAATGTTTTTTTTTACCAGCTTCAGCACCTATGGGGTATGGATGCTATTAAGTGGCATCTGTTAAACTTGTGTGCCCAAGATTTCCGTCAGAAAAATCCTCCCGTTGGAAACTTGGTGTGGTCACTCGGCCCAGTGTGAATAGATTTGGGGAAAACATGTCACTGCTGGCACAAAGAAGTGCTCTAGTTTTGTGCTGTTTGACCCACAAGTACATGTTTATAAGGCTACATGCACACGACAGTTGTTTTTTGCTGTCCGCAAATCGCGGATCCGTCTCCCTTTTTTTTTCACATCCACATCCTTTCCTTGTGTCCGCAAATTTTGTAGGTTGTGTTTCCGTGTGTCTTCCGTTTTTTTTGCGGATCCGCAAAAAAAACGGAAGGCTTGAAACAGTTTCTTAAAGTACCTGCACAAGTGCACTGGTTTGCAAGCAACCATCCGCAAAAAAAACGGATGCGGATGGAAAAACGGAAGGCTTCAGTGTGGCTTCCGTTTTTTTTGCGGACCCATTGACTTCTATGGGTCCGCAAACCGTTTTTTGCGGACAAAAATAGGACATGCCATATTTTTTTTGCGGACGTGAAATGCGGAATACGGACGCGGACAGGAAACGGAAGAGGCATCAGTTTTTTTTGCGGATACATAGAAATGAATGGGATCCGCAAAAAAAACGGAACGGAAGCCGAGAAAAAACACTGTCGTGTGCATGTAGGCTTATTCTTTAACACAGGCATGCTCAACCTGCGGCCCTCCAGCTGTTGTAAAACTACAACTCCCACAATGCCCTGCTGTAGGCTGATAGCTGTAGGCTGTTCGGGCATGCTGGAAGTTGTAGTTTTGCAACAGCTGGAGGGCCACAGGTTGAGCATGCCTGCTTTAACATATTATATAAGAAAGAATACTACACTATTAACATGAAAAGGCCCTTTAAACTGACCATATGAAGTGTTAAAGAGGACCTGTCACCACTCCTGACTTGTTTTAATAGCTTCATGCATTCCCCATGTAATAATTCTGGAGCCTCTATTCTTATGTCTCTATGTTGTGCCATTCCTTTATTATTTCTACTAGAAGTTATGGATGAATTGCTAGCCGTCTGCAGTAAGGGTGCAGAGCGGTGTTAATCAGATGGGGGTGTGTCCCTGCACAGTGTCACTCTTTAGAGTCAGCTTTGCTATTGTCAGACTGTGCAGGGACACACCCCACCTCCCAAACGGTTACCACCCCTCCGCACCCTTACTGAAGACTGCTAGCAATTCATTCATAACTTCTAGTAGAAATAATAAAGGAATGGCACAACATAGACCCATAAGAATAGAGGCTCCAGAATTGTTATTACATAAGGAATGCAAGTAGCTATCAAAACAGACATATCAGGAGAGGTGAAAGGTGCTCTTTAACATTTTTTCAGTATAACTTGAGGTGTCCATACACATTGGATTAATGTGCTGATCTTAGCAGTACAGGCTGTCCAGTGTGTATGGTGGTGTCCCAACTCCTCCTTGAGGGCAGGTTTTAGGGAAAAGAAGGATTAGGCGTATTGGATTTCAACATGCCGGATCTTTGGTTCTCATTGTTGATGAGCTGGATTTCCCCTGTCTCCATTCAAAACACATGCATGCTTGGTTGATGTACGGCTGGAGCACTTCAAGTGTCTATTACCATTTTTCAATAGTGTAATTCCTTTAAAGGGGTTGTCAGGTTTCAGAAATATATTGTACACACGCCAGGCGTACCTGAAATAAATAACAGAACTTTACTTACCTTGCAAATCCTGCGCTGCCACTCCAATTCTCCCGGTAAGGCTCTGTTGACCTGGCTGCAGCAGTGACATCACATCTACAACATGGGACAGGCAGCAGTGCACTGCTGAGGCCATTATTTGGCTGCAGTGGTCATCTGTTGTCGACATGAAGTAGACGCTGCACCTGGGTCAAAATGGCTGACCGGTCGGAATCTTCTAGGCAAGTAATGGTCTATTTCAGGCACCACCAGAGTGATGTCCAATTTATTCCTGAAACCCCTTTAAGCAAAGTTGTTGTCACATGTAATTTTTAATCTGTTCTCTCGTAGTCTGCATTTAACTACGTTCAGCCTTCAATACACCCCTCCGGTAGTGGCATGTGTCTGCATCCATTTGGCGTGCAAGTGGTCTAACTGGGAGATCCCAGTGTCAACAGATGGGAAACCATGGTGGGAGTATGTGGATGTGACAGTGACACTAAAGCTTTTGGATGGTTTGTATCTTTAGGTTTTACATTGCTTTCTGCAGCTGTAGATTTTTATTAGATTAACCGGAAATGTGTCTGACTTGCATATGTTGGGTCTTTTTACTTCTCTCTGTATTTTGCACGTGCACATTTGAGCTATTCAGCCCCACTGCTGCACCCCCTCCCTTCTTGTACCATGATTGTCTGACACAGACACTAAGGGTCCACTCAGACGTCCGTAAATGTTTTGCGGTCCACAAATTGCATTGTGTAACCTGATGGAAACTTCTGTCAATCTGGGGGCATCTCTGACTCTTCTTGCTCCCGCAGAGAAGACCTCATATCATCTAGAATACTCTGCTCCATTGTTAAGCTTGTATTTTTCTGTGCTATGGCTCCTTATTATAATGCTCTGTACATCATCATCATGATATTCTATCTAGGGTTGTTTCGATACCATGAAAAAGTACACCACTGTTTTTATTACTGGGGTTACTGTAATCCCCCCAGTGTGTAATGGCGGCGCCACCAATCATAATTAACGTTAACATACAGGAGGCAGGTGCGGCACCTGAGGGGTTAACGCCGATCGCAGCTCCCCGCCAGCACCCGCCTCCTGTGTGTATTAGACGTTAATTTTCATTGGTGGTGCAGTGCACCCGGCCCTCCTCCTTCTCCCGACTCTCCTCATTGGCGGCAGCAGCACAGGGGGGAGGCACTGCTTCTCCTCTGTGCTTAGAGCGCGCTGAGAGCAGCACGCTCGTACTGTGATACTAGACTGCGCAGCAGCGCAGCCAGTATCGAAAAAAAGCAATACCGGGACAAAAGTATCGAATGGGTATTGAAATTTCCATACCGGAAACAACCCTAATTCTATCTCCCCCTCCCCTACAGATCTGGAGGATAGCGTATACTCTTCTCCAGAGACAGCATGGGCTGTTGCCCTACTCGACATAGTTCCCTCTAAATAGGTCGCTCAATAGTGGATCTTGCTAGCTGGTGCTTGTATACCACCCTCGTCATCCCTTTTTTTCAGTATGTACTCGTATGTTTGACTGTACTATTGCTAGAACTATTAATGGTTTAATTCGGTTTCCATAATTTCCTACAGGTTTTGCGGTTTTCAATTCTTGTAGACTTCCTCTTATGCAGCATTCCATATGTATTTTAACGTTTTGGTTTTCCACTGTTTAACATGGAAAATGTGTAGTTTTGTAATATCCAGTTATGGACATTAATAAGATAAAATTGAAAGAAATAATAAATGCAATATTAGAATCTCAGAAAACCCCTTTAATACCTTGATGATATTTCAATATATGCTACATCTGAATGTGAATTTCAGTATAGACCGCATATAGTAAATGTAGGTTTGGAGATTTACTGATGCCCTCCGGTGCACAGTGCATGTAAGGTAGGCACATGTGTTGAGTGTAAATGTAGGTGTCATGCATTGGTTTGCATAGTATAATGTTTGTAGTTTTGTGTTGTCACCTTGACTGTAACTCTATGTGTATTATTTGCAGAGCTGACGCATGAATTTCTCCAGATCTTAGAGAGAACTCCCAGCCGCTTGAAGCGTGTAAGAAACTGGAGGGTAAGTCTACTAATAATTTGTTACTTATACATTGGAAACACATATCACTATATAAACCAATGTAGATGCTGTTTTTTGTTGCCCAAAATGTAAACATATTAATTCAATTTTGACAGCATAAGAAAGCCCTATGCTGCTGACAGGTCTCATGGATGCAGCACAGCATCGCACTGGTTCCCCTGCATAATAATATGGATTACGCCACAATTATTTTTCTTGATAGATTCATGAAAAAAATAAATCCTCTATTGATGCACTGCCAAGGATGTACAAAACGGAGACACAATGCTGCCATGTTCAGGGGTTAAGTGAATTTCGAATTAAAGCAATATAAAGATATATTCAGTTTATAATATGAGTCAGATTAGAGAAATGGGAAGTTAAGGCTATGTTCACACGTGCAGCCGATACCAAATTGCAGATTCTGCCATTTTTGCAGCAATATAAAATAGCACTGTATGGTGGACAACTCGGGGGGCCCTTGGGTCAGTGGGGCCCTTGGGGTGCCGCTGTTTGTCCATCTTGCACCATTGCTTCTGGTAAAAACAGATTTTACGATTTGATGCAATATTGCATGAAGTGCTGAGTGGCATTTTCACAGGTACCAGGGGCCTACATGGGTATGGGTGTATAATATGATTTTTTATTTATTTTATAATGCAGTTTTTTTTTTGTGTATGTCAAAATTGTGAAAACTGTCCTGGCAAAGAAAGGGATAGTGTGATGCCAACATCTAAACTGTACTGTATTTGATGTCCTAGTGACCACAATCATTTAAAGTCATGACGTGTTAGCAGCTAAAGGGTTCATCGCATTATTGTTTGTCACTCGTTCCGACAGGTAAATGATTTTAGGCCTCTTCTAAGTATACTTGTATTTTGTTTTGTCATTCAGACCACTCCAGTCGGCAAATCTAAAGAAGATGGTTGTGATGATGTGGATAGCAGTGACACTCTTTCTGACCAGGCTATACTTCGAATGTGCTCTCGCGGTGGTTTTACAAACTATTCCCCCCTGTCTGATACTTCTTCTCATTCATTCTCTGGATCAAAAGTGGATTCTGGGAGTTCGTGGGGAACTCTGCTACCGAGCCAGAGGCAGCCACAAAGGACTACAGAACACAATGCATGCACAGATCAGGCCCAGCTACCCATAAGCAAACCACCTACCACTGCAAAAGTGTCACTGAAGGAGTACCGTGCGAAGCATGCTGAAGAGTTAGCTGCACAGAAACGACAGCTAGAACATATGGGAGCCAACCTAAAAGAGCAATATGCAAATGCTGCCCAAAACCTACTCATCCAGCAGCAGAGAGATCGGGAGAAGGAGAGCCACACGTCGCCCATCATTTTAAAGATTCCCTTGCATGAAGTCAGTCATGAATGGACAGACAAGCCTACCGGTCTGAAAATGCATCTTCCTGTACCTAACCGGGATAAATCGGAGGAGGGCAAAATTTCCGTTAAAGTGCCAACGGAAGAGAGTGGTGGTGGTAACAGCAGCAAAAGTAGGGAAAAACACAGGAGCAGTTCATCATCTTCTCATCACCATCATCACCACCACCACCACAACAGCCAGTCTCACCGTCAACACCACCCAGACTCATCCAGCAGCTCAAATAGCAAGCGATCTTCTCTCAGTAGCTCTTCTCACAAAACATCATTAACTTCTCGAAAGAGACCTCCCTCAGATGATGTCGGCGCCCATGAGCCCTCTTTTCATAAACTAAGGAGGACTTCCAAAACTCCCACATCTGACGCCCCTGTGGCACAAGCATCTCACAGATCACGCAGTAGTCATGGCAAAACAGAGAGGGAGTCCTCCTCTGGTGCCAATGGGCACAGTGCATCTAAGGTTATTGATTACCAAGACACAGTAAACATGCTGCATTCACTACTGAGTGCACAGGGAGTGCAGCCCATGCAGCCAGCTCAGTATTTGCATCAGTACGGGGATTATCGCAGGCCCAGGCCGGGCAACACAGACAAATCCAGAGCTCCTCCACTTCCTGCTGAGCCACCTCCACCTTTGCCGCCACTCCCCAAGTAACTGAAGTATGCATCTTCAGACTTGCATGAAAGGGTTTTATAGCCACTATTTTACCAGCATATTTTCTCTGTGCTCTTCCATATACTTTGTCATGTATCCCATGTCTTAAGTTACATTTTAAAAATCGTATTTCTTTGTGTCCTTTTTTTTCCCCCTCTTGTCTAGAGTTCATATAACAGCTGATGTTCTTGTCGGCCACTTGTCTTTGAAACCCGCCGCAGCTTCACAATGTCTTGTCTCATCGGTCTCCTTTTTAGGTGGGGCTGTATGTCTTAAAAGTTCTTTGCCGTTAACATGCAGAGCCACAAGCTTTGTATTGAGATGTTCAAGGCTACAAATTTGAGGTCCGTTTTTTTTTTTTTGTCTTTTACTAGCATGTCCAAGTACTTTACGCGAGCACCATTATTTCTTTTCAGGATTCACACTGAAACGTTTTTCTGCATGGAAGTTTTGTGTGCATTTGGAATACGTGGAAATGCAAAGTTATAAAGAATCTTGACAGTGAGGTTTAATGATGGCGGAGTGTTCAGTCCCCATACATTATTGTTCACCTTTCTGCACTGTGTTAGATATTTTAAACTGTGTAGTAATAATTCACTCTTAGTCTGCTGCTTTAAATATGACCGTTCTTACTGATCCCTCTATCATTGATGGTATTTGGCACACGTATGTGTCGTTTAATGCTGGCCCGATCTAATGCTCTGTGACAATGATAATTATTTTTATTATATCGATAGTGTTACAAAATCCATTCAGGAAAGAGAAATTAGACTTTAATAATAATTAGAAAAACCCCTTCTCCCACTAATACAATCAAGACCTGCTGTTACACAGTTCGAGCTGATTGAATAGTGTCGGAGTGGTCTGGAAGCTCAGAGACAGTATGTGGTCTCTTAAGTATAATAGGCGACTGAACAAACTTAAAGGCAATGGACACCTTTTTTTTACTGCATTGTACTTATTTTGGCTAAAAATCTTGTTTTCAATTGATCCTTTATTTTAAAAAAAAAAGAAAAAGTTAGCCCCTTTCTTTGTACAGGTTGAGATTCTCTAAAAGCAGGTCATGTGTTTACACTGCGTCCCATCAGGGAACTCAGCTGATGGCTCATCCTGGAGCCTTATCTCTGATCTCCTGAGAGCACAGAAACACTCATTGGAGCTCACTTCTTAACTTTCTGATTAGTGATGAGCGAACTTGTGTTTCTAGTTCGGTGTCCAAGGTTCGCGTTATGGATTCTGCTACCACGAGCCATAACTTCTGGTCCGTGGTAGCAGAATCCATAACGGAATTCTTGGATAACCCGAACTTGAAACACAAGTTCACGCATCCCTATTTCTGATATGAATATGGCTTAAATAGGTGTTTAAGAGCTGCTTGTATCTCAGAGGTAAAGTGACTGTAGGATGCTGGCAGTAACCCTTTATGACAAAAACTGCTAAAAATGTTTATTAAAGACCAACTGAAAAAAGATTTTTACCCCAAAATGTGTAAAATGCAGTCATATTATAAATGCCTCCAAAGGTTTTCATAGCCTTTAAGTGAAAAGAAGAAGCGCTCATGTATTTATTCAGAAAACCAGCACTGGGGAGCAATGATTGCTCTACTATACCTGGCACTGGAGATGATATGCTGGTAGTATTCGTTATTATTTGCTGCAAGCGCTTCCGCTAAGTCTAAGCTCAATAATCTAATCTTATTTAACCCAATGCGTAGTAAATAGTAGGAATAAATACTCCATTACAGTTTATCATTAAAGGGTCACTAACCTTTTACAAAACTTAGAGACATATCAAAAGTTGTGACTGATTATGAGTCTGAGACCCCCACAATTCCTTTAACGAGGGGATATCAGCACCCCCATGCACATTAGATATACATCTAATGTGTGTAGCCAGCTTTAGTCCTCAGATACACAGGGTTATTGCAATGCTTCAGCTAAAGATTATGTACTACAGCATGAGTTGCAGCGTGCAGTAATATATTTACTAGCTGACAGTATGGGTCCATAAAATTCTGTGGGAACTATATTCACAATCTATGTGTGAGGGACCTGGTAGCAAACACAACGTTACAAGAAAAAGTGGAATGTCCAGCTCTGCGGGTTGGCTTAAATTCTTCTCTGTAGTGAGGCAGCATGAGCAATCCCACAAGGCAACCTAAAGAGGTTGTTTGGGGTTAAGATAGGCCATTCCTACCGATTCTCAGTAAGGGCTCATGCACATGAACGTGTTCCTGCCATTTGCGGATGCAGACCCGTTCACTTGAATGCATCCGCAATCTGCACGATTCAGTGTGCACAGCAAAGAAATAGTCATATTCTATTTTTATTTGCGATGTGGAGGCACGGACTGAAATCCCATTGAAGAGCTCCGTATTGCTTCTGTGGGCTTCCGCTCCGCCCCTCCGTACTGTTCTGTATCTTGCGTATAGCAATACGGGCACGGGCCGCACATATTCATGTGCATGAGCCCTAACTCTGAGCTCTGCGGCCTCTTTGCTTACCAGGCTCGATGCTGTACATTTCTAGCGGCTTTGTGTGGTACCACAGCTTGCTGTGGCTCATCTCAATCATAAGAATGGGACAGAACTACATGTACAGGGGCGGACTGGGAACTTAAATTGGTCCTTAAAAAAAAAAAAACTAAAAGTGGCCCCATGTTGTAGAGGGGTTAAAATTAACAAAAGGCAGGGCTAGCAATACCATGCCATTTGTAGCACAAAATACACAGTGCAAAACAAATTACTGCCACTCCTGCTGCAGTATTCAACGGTATCACTGTCCTGAGGATGGCGATACAGTTGAATGCAGGAGGGCACCTGCGGCTGATACTTCTAGCATTAATTAATACTGAGAGCATCAGATCAATATGTACCCGGTCGGTGGCTTGAGTAGGGCTCGGTCGGCCCACTGGGTAATTTCCCTGTAGTGTCTATGGCCAGTCCGCCCCTGTATGTGTAGGCACTGTACGGCACTGAGCCTAGTAATGAGCACCAGAGCCACAACCTCTTCAATCTGATCTTGATGGCCTATCCTAAGTATAGGTCATTGTTTTAAATCCCAGAGAACCCCTTTAAGTGCACCTTTTGATATAAAGCAAAACAATTACAATCACTCCTGCTGTAAATATGTATTATTGTTAGTGCAGGCAGAAATGTTATGCTCAGTGGGTATGAGGGAGTGTAGTGCGAGGTGTGATGTCAGGGCTGTAATATGCACTCAGACCCTGCTTCGCCCTTTACGTTTTTTTCAGCAGGGGTCTCACACAAACACTGAGACGGGAACTACAGGCAGCACAACTTTCCCCTAATATGGTATATAACAATATGTCATATATTCACATTTTCTGGTACCGAGTATTCCACTTTTTCTGTTATTTGCCCTGCTATCCTGTTTTTCATGTGCTGAGATTGCATGAAGGGGGAGCTCATTTATCACAGTATTACTGTATTATCTGTATTTGATACATGGGAGAAATTACGGATGAGAAAACACCATGGAGACAATACAGAGGCTACTGACGTGTTTCAGTACACTCATGTGAACATGGCCTAAGAATAGTGTCGAGCGGACTTGTGTTATCTAAGAATTCCATTATGGATTCCGCTACCACGGACCATAACTTGAAACACAAGTTCACTCAACACTACCTAAGTGTGTTGAAAGCCAATTATGACATGCCTAGGGAATGAAGAAATAAGAAATTAGTATTTTACGCTAGATTTTCTTAAAGCCTTTTGTTTTAGCATGGAGTGACTTCCCCCCTCCTGTTATAACATCACACATGATCTCCATCTGCTTCAGAACATCATGGAGACTTATACCAAATCCGGCGTTCTCTACTCCAGTCTGGATATCCCCCGCGCTGCCGGCGTGCTTTCTTTATGATGAGACACACTCCTCATCATAAAGTAAGCACATCCTCCGGCAGTCCATGAACCTACAACATCGCTAGCGTAGATTTCAGTCATCATTTCACCAGAAAACTGCTGCTGGGGCTAATGGCCCCGCTCACACCAACCTGCTTTTTAGAAAGTGGCGAGGTCGGTATAAAACACCATTTCTGGTTTTTTTTGTTTTTTTTTTCACAAATGGTGTTTAAAAACTTGTAAAACGACCATTTGCAAAGTTTTCTGGCCTATAGGGGTTAATAAATCTCCCCCCATGATGATTAACATAGGTAACATTCTCATTACTTCGGGCTGTTTTATAGTGTAAGAAAGAGGCCTTTCAGGTAACCCCTGTAGGTGCACTGGTAAGACGCGTGTTTACTTAGAGACAAAAAATTCTTCTCAGGAATTAGTTATTGAAGGTAGTCATGTAGTAATTTATTTCCAGAATGATATTTTGTTGTGTAGTTTGTATTGAGATAAATGGTTTTGCACACTGCTGGCTTTACCTGAATGTTTCTCGCCAGACGCATCATATTACTCTATTGTTTTAGGATTTAAATGGACTGTGACGCAGTTGTAAATAATTCATCATTTATTGGTCTGTGTGCGCAAGTTCGTGCCTGTAACTGTTGGTTATTTTGTCTTTTCTTTTACATAGCTGAACTTTTAAAAAAAAATTTGTGGGATAATCAAGTTATAGTCAAAGTGTTCCTTAAGAGCCTAAAGGTAAAAATAGTGAACTCTGTGATATATTAAAGAAAAGTTACATTTTTCACTTATTCCCCCAACCTCCCCACCCCGCGCCTGCACTGTTTACAGTCTCTGATTGACTGATCACATCGGTAGATAGAATCCATACAAAGCCCATTGAAGTTTATGGATATTTTAGATCCTTTGTGTTATCTGATGAAGTTATCTGAAATCCTAGATACATTGTACCTGATATATGGAGAGAGGAAGAAAAAGACCAGCCACTGAGGCAGACAGACAGACTGCAGAGCGCGACCAGACACGGCTGCAGCATCTTCTAAGTCAGGGATGGGCAAACGGCGGCCCTCCAGCTGTTGCAAAACTACAACTCCCAGCATGCAAAGACTGCTTACAGCTATCAGCCTACAGCAGGGCATGGTGGGATTTGTCTCAACCCAGAGCTCAGGTGAAATGTTATGCAGTTCTGGGGTGAGATAAATCACTCACTCAATGCTGTAGCCACGTCTGGTCTCTTCCATGTATGGATTTGATCCGGCAGGTAGTAGAAACAGGTAGTTTTTTTTAATAAAATACATTTCAGAGTTCCCTACTTCAAAAAAAAAAAAAAAAACTGTTTTGGTATGCTTTGAAGGAAAAAACGTACACGTTGAACAGATATTTCAGAATTTACAGCAGTAGTGGTTTGCGAGGTGGGGCTGGTGCTCTTCTGAGATCTTGTGCTCCTTATGACGGTGTCACACAGCTTTTTTTGTTGCAATTTTGATGCTGTTTTTTGAACCAAAGTCAGAAGTCGATTTGGTAAGAAGAAGTGTAAGTCCTTCCTTTATAATTTTTATTTCTTCCTTTCCAACCCACTTTTGCCTTTGGTGCCAAAACTGCACCAATAAGCTGTGTGTGACACCACCCACCCTTAAAGAGTAATATACGCTGAAAGACATTTCAAATTAAATGGTCTAAAAAGTTGTTCCAGAAGATCGTCATGGTTGCCATTTGACTATTTTTGCAAGGGCCATGTGGTAGGCAGCAAAGACTTGTGTCAATGCAAACGACATTTACCAGTCGCGCTGCTAGTGGTGATCATTTTTATGGTGGCACAATCAGTCAAGATCAGTGACAAATGATAGTTTTCTTGTTTAGCATTCATCCTTCATTGAGGCCTGGGCTACACGGAGACTTTGTCCGGCTACAGCTTCAGTCCAGTGCAACACACTGAGTTGCTTGCTAATAGGTAGCACTACAGAAAATCTCCTTGTAACCAGGTCTTACTCTGGTCAGATTTTTTTATATAATCGCTCGGAAACAAAAAAATCATTAGTCCGCCTAAACACCATGTGGAAGCGCGGATTCCTGTGTGGAAAAATAGCAGCGTAGTACAGTACCAGCAAAGTTTAGGACATTACACAAATCTTATACACACTTTGCAGATTGTTTCCGTGCGGATTTCAAAAATCTGCAGCATGTCAGTTATGTTTGCTGTTTTAGCTGCAGATTTCACCCTTTTCCAATGAAATTTGCAGCAAAATCCACAAATAGAAATTGCGTATTTTGGTACAGATATGTTGCAGAAACGCACAGAAATTAGTGCGGATCTTATGTACGATCACCCGCATAGTGTGCAGAGGGTCTAATGATTTTTGCGTGTTACAGTCACACTGCTTACTATGACCAGTACGATTTCTGGCTTTACGGACTCAGTATGGTCAGTATTTAGAATTGGGATTTGTAAGCCAAAGCCAGGACATACTCCATAACATAGTGGATTTTATGTAAAGATTTCTCTGAATGAGAGTGCTGTGTTGTACAAATATGCTGCAGAAACAGACCATTCAGATTTTTGGGACGGATTTTTAATTGCTGGAATTCCCGCAACAAATCTACCACGTGTGAGCGTACCGCTGGGTATGACTTTGTGGTTAAAATGTTTGCAGTGGGATATAGTAAAAGGCAAAACAGATCTCATGTTGCAGATATTGGCCTACTGTGCGCATTATCAAATCTGTAGCATGTTCATTTCTGACATCGCAAGTTTGAGGATTTTCCCCCTTGACTTCAATATGGAAGTCAAGATCCACAATAAAAACCTGCAAACAACCCCGTAGTTGTGGATTTTGCTGCTGATTACCCGCAAATTTGTAACAATAAGTAGATAATCATATAAAAAAAAAAAAAAAAAGCTCTATACTCGCCAATCCCCTGCCACTCCCGTCCTGACGTTTTCCTGGCCTCCAGCAATACCATATTGATACTTATCACCACTGTGCAACATCGACGGGAGCGGCCATCGGGAAACCAGGTAAACGGGACGGAGCAGCAGGGGATTGGGAAGGAGGGCGCACTGCTTTTCTTCTTGTTCTTTACAATTAGTAGTGAGTCTGCAGAGGCAAATCCACACAAAATGTTGCGTGTCCCATTACTAGTTTTGGTTTACAAATAGTGATGCAAAATACTGACCTAAATACAGAAGTGTGAACGAGGCCTTAACCTGTACACAACACTTCTATTGCATTAACAATTTAAATGGCTGTGTAGATTGTGTGCAATTTTACTGGATGCCAGTGATACCATTGTTCATGAAGGCATGACACAGAGGCATAAGTAATGTATTTTGCTGCCCTATTGCCTGAAATATTTTTTACTGTGTGACAGGCAGCTTTATGCCTATCGATGACTTTAAAGGAATCTGGCCAAATATAATGCTATTCCCTCACTCCATTTCATGTGTTTTTTTCCTGGAAGAAAAAATTCAGAACATTTTGGGGAGGCCTTAAGCAGAACCAGCTATATTTTTTTTTTTGCATCTTACTTTATTTTTTAAACAATAAATTTCAAACTTTATATACAAAACATAGTATGTTGTAGCGCGAAAAGAAATATACACAAATATGCCTGATATACATAGTTTATAAGGCTGAAAAAAGACATCTGTCCATCCAGTTCAGCCTGTACTGTCGACACATATACGGTTGCCATGCTGCTGGATCCAGATAGCCAGAAAGTATTAAAGTACAGTTGACCATAAGACACACCTTAGAAAAATAAGAAAAAAATATTTTTCATCAGACCCCAGTCTCATGTGGCCCCCTATAACCTTCATCAGACCTCAAATTAGACAAAAATTTGAAAATAAATCTTACCTCCCCTGCTCTGGACGGCACCACTCGGGAGATCCAGTGTGCTCTTCTTACACGCACTACGTCTTGACACCGTCACGACACAGCTCAGCGGGTGCTGTTAGTATAAGGGCTCATGCACACAAACGTATTTTCTTTCCATGTCAGTTCCGTTTTTTGTTTTTTTATTGCGGACCACATGCGGAACCATTTATTTCAATGGGTCCGCAAAAAAAAAGAAAGTTACTGCGCGTGCATTCCGTTTCCATATTTCCGTTCCGCAGAAAAATAAAACATGTCCTACTATGGACAAGGATAGTACTGTTCTATCAGGGGCCAGCTGTTCCGTTCCGCAAAATACAGAATGCACACGTATGTCATTAGTATTTTTGCGAATCCGACCTCAAAATACATACGGTCGTGTGCATGAGCCCTAATGGAGTCACTCATCCCCTTGGTCACAGCGATGTTCTGATTGGGAAAATCAAGCAAGGAAGTTTGCTCATCGCTAATGTGAAAGAGACGTTTCTGTGGGCGGCTTTATCTAGGTCTAATAACAATAGAGATGTCCCTCCACGCGAGAGGCCGGGAAATAACTTTCTTGGATTTTGTTTATAGGTGGAGTTTTTAGCGGTTTTTATTTATTTTCACTTTCTAAGCAACAGATTTACAAAAACCATAAAAGGGAATATAAAAATAAATATCTGTATAATATATAGAGTTATGTATCCATCCATGTTCATTGACATTAGACAGGCTATATGGAGAACTACATTTCTCATTATATGTCTATGCAATGTGAATACAAAAGTTACTCTTTTTTTGAGGGAGGGGTTGTGGGGGTATTTTAGTCATTGTAATAAAATGTTCAGTTACCAAACAGGGACTATTTACTATTGGCAGAAAGACGTCTCTTGCCAGATACACACAGCCCAGCTGTCAGGGTCTGCATGTGGCATATATACGCAAACGTATCCATAGTCCCCCATTCACCCGATGGAGGCCAAGAGAGTGTCCGCTATACCTTTTTATTTCTGGGATATTCATATTGATGGCCTATTTTCAGGATGGGTCATCAATATGAGATCAGCAGGGGTCCGGCACCCCCACAATTCAGCTCTATAAAGAGGGTGCAGCGCTTCAGTGAGCACTGGCCTCATCCTAGGCCATGCGATGGTGTTTTACGTCAACAGGTGACATATGGCATACATCGCAGAAGACTTAGCCGTATTCTATGCTACTGATGTGACTGAAATGTCTTGTAGTAAATAATTGTATTCACAATTATATTCCTGTCTCATTAGCAATTCATGATGCATTTAGCAAAGAAGTATAGGTCTTATTGGAACTTGAATTGTCATAGATGTGCATCACCAATATGGGAACTAATGTGGGGGAACATAGTATGAAATACGCAAGAGGGGTCAGGGGAATAAAGGGGTAGGACATGACTTGCTGCACTAAGGAGGGGCAATTAGGGAGCAACAGTTTTATAAAAAAAAAAGTTAAGTAGTTATACATGTTTAGGATGTGGTGTTAGTGTTGTACTATTGCTCCGTATGTAATGACCATGCAGCTTTTTAGCTTTTTTTTTTTTTTATCCCTTTAAACCTGTGTCTGTGCAGGGCTCTGTATAAATAGTATAGAAATATAAAGAAATCTATTAAGACTGCAAAAAGTAAAATGGTATTCAAGACGATAACTTCTTGGAGCTCGGCTCTACTACAACGTTAGGATACTGGGCACACACCTAAAATTCCAGTGAGACATATATAGATGAATTTAGAATAGTATTTGAAGCTTCCCTTCCGTGTGCTAACTGCATATTGTGTGGAAAGCTCACTGACCCTTTCATCTATATGGTACCACGCAGACATCCGTGTTTTTTTGCAGATTGGTAGAACATGACCTGTTCTAGTCCATATTGCAGATATGACTAGCCCTTTCTTCTGATACAGAATGCACATGGAGGGTATCCGTATTTTATGGATCCGGTATTTTTGCGGACTGGTAAACGGCCATGTGCATGTAGAGCATTGCTTTTCATCCACGCATTGCTGTTTTAAGTCTATCCGTGATGATGTTTTTGACAATGCGGTCAATGTTCCATCCAAGATGTCATCCATGTTCCATGTGCACTACTAGGCTGAAAAAGGGATTTCCAGAGCATCTCCTACCAATGGTCAATGAAAATCAGTGACAGGACATGGATGCCATCTGCGTTTTGCAAGTTGTTTTTCACAGACGTATAGACGTCAATGGGCATGTTTGATCTGCCTCGCAGACTAAAGTAGTGCATGCCGCGGCTGTTTTTCACAGACCCACGATCAGTGCAAAAACAAGGATATCTCATTAAAATCAATGGAGACATGTGCTGTCCGTGGAGAACACTGACAGCAAACATCTGTGATTTACTGATATCTGAATAAGGCCTTAGATGATGTCAGCTACATTACAAGGAGCATGGGTTTCTACTTAGACATTAGTGGCATATCACCACCAGATAGGTGCTGGATCCAGAGGTGGCACCAACACCTATCTCTGGAGAAGGGCCCCCAAATGCGACCCTCCATTCACTCAAAATAGGTGAGCGCCAGCTTGGCTATTTCCGGAGCTCATGGAGAGGTGGCCGTGCATAATTGGTGCACTCTCCATTCACTTCTATGGGAGTTCGAAAAATAAACAAGTGCACTCGCTTGGCTATTTTCAGAAGTCCCTTAGAAGTGAATGGAGATCACATGAGCAGTGAACTTTCCATTCGGGGCCCTGTTCTAGAGACATGTGTGGGTCCCAGAGGTGGGAGACCTAACGATATGCTACCAGCGTCTCAGATGACACAACCCCTTTAAGTGACCATACTGACAACATTTTAGTGTCTGGACTAGGGATGAGAGAATTTCATATTTTGAAATTGGGTTCGTGTTGTGGTATTGACTGAATTGCGTTGCATAACCGAACCGTTATGCAGGCCATAAACTTCTATTACGACGGAATGCCTCTAAAGGCAATCCGTCATGGAATTGCGTTATGGTCCGTGGTAACGGAATCCTTAACGCAATTCAGTAAATGCCACAACACGAACCGAAAACGAATTTCAAAATGTGAAATTCGCTCATCCCTAGTCTGGACCTAAAAAGATTCAGTTGTATACTATCAATGGTAGAATAAGAAGTAACACTCGCCAGTAGTAACCAGTCAGATCACTGCTTCTGTTTTCCGAGCTGGAATCAGATTGGATGCGATGGGCAATAGTAATGTGCTGCTCTTTGGCGAATTATGTCCTTTAAGAAATGTTTTCTGGCAAGGATTAAGTGCAAGAGGCGTGTTTGTCATTGGTAATTCTTTTATACATGTGGCGCACTTGTGTTTTTATTTGTCCTTCATATATATTGTAAGTCAGAAGTTGTCATGGTACCTATCATTTTAAGAGGTTGTGTAGTGGTTTAATACTGATGACCTATCCTCAGGGTCTGCCACCAATATCAGATCAGCAGGGGTGCAACTCCCGACACCTCCTCCTACCAGCTGCTTGAAGAGGTAGTGGGGCTCGGGCGACCACTGCTGACTATTCAAAATTACCAGTACAGGAGGTATAATTACAACCGCTCCTCTCTTTCAACTGAATGGGAGCAGCAGTTTTAACTACATTGCGTGGCTGCCGCAAAGAAGGCAGCGCTTGCACAAGCAGCAAATCAGCAGGGGTGCCGGTAGTCAGACACCCTCTGACCCGATATTGATCAGAATTAAACCACTGCACAACCCCTTTAACATATCGTAGTGAATTTCTCATTGGGGAGGGGGGATCTGGGTGCGGAGACCCCTCCCTCTTGAACCTGGAGCAGCGCTGGCTGAACGGTTTTGCTTTCTGATAATACTGTGTACTTGTGTTTACTGTGAGCACTTGCTTTATCTTGATATTGCCTTCATTTTTTGTGACGTGTAAATGTTAGCTGTAACGGTGTCAGGCTGCTCAGTGAGGAGAGTTTTCCAGATGGTTCTCTGTCTTTATATTTGGCGTAGTTGGTGTTGTTTTTAGGATCTAATTTTAATATATTGACATTTTGTTTTCCTGCTGTGTACCATGTATGCAGCATAATGGCTGGTTCTAGAGGAACCCCTTGTCATTTGGGATAGAGCGCTCTCTTCCTCTGCCCTTCTCTCATGCACAGCCTTCCATTTTTAGAGAGTAAAGTCAATATCCTCTGGCTTGATAATAGACCATCTCCACACTGTCATCTGAGAATTCAGACCCATATTAACACTGCAAGTCATCTCAGACGGCTCTCCGTACATTTGGGCAAGCTGCTCTAAGAGTGGTTAGTGAGCGGATGCTATTACGGGGCACATAACCATATAGGTGTCATACACTTGGGGACTGTTGATTTGGCGCAGCTTCCATTGGATTACCATTATTTTGAATGGGAGGTGCGAAAAAAGGACATGAATCTGCGCCAAATTGAGCTGTGAATGGCCCCTAAGGATGCACCACACATAGTGGGTCCACTGCAGCGTTTCAGGGAGTGAAAAATTAGCAGCGTATCTGGCTGATATCCGAAGGGACAATATATGTATCAAACTGTGCGGATTCTGCTGCGAAAATGCTGTGGATTTTCCTGCAGGTTTCATCCTCTGAATTGCAAAGGAAATCCATGACATAAATGAAATCCATGACATAAATTCAAAATCCACACCAGATGTCAAAATTCAGATTAAGGTGCAGACTTTTTCTGAAGCTTGTGGATGAGATGTCTTAGGCTACATATACACAACGTTTTTCTAACAGCCATCACACGTCCGTTCTAAGACCAATGGTCGTCTATGGGGGTTATTAACACGGCAGTTTTTTTGACTGTCAGTGAAAAACGGACATCAAAAATATAGAACATGCTCTATCTTGTCTGTTTTTCACTGACCGACTGCCCCCATACAATTGAATGGGTCCGTTTCTCAGAAAGGCATCATGTAGCCTTAAAATCCCATGCACATTGCTGCTAGTGGAAGCTCTGTGGATTTCCCACACCCAGTTCCGCTGCAGAAAATCCACAGATTTTACGCTACGTGTGGCCGTACCCTTACGGTTCAGGATGCGTTCATACCCACTAGCTTGCTGTTATTAGGGCATCTAATAAATCATGTTCTAGTGCTTATTGCTATATGGTAATTGGCATTAAGGTTTTGCTGTTTGAGTAGATTCAGTGTTTCTAGGCGATAATCGACGATGTTCATTTATTTGTACTGTAAAGTATAATCGCTGTATATCATCACTGTTGAGAAATGATCTATGTACAGATCTGTGGACATAAACCACACTGCAGATGGACCGTCCCGCACATTTTCCATTTACCTGAAAACTGACAGATTATAAGCTAAATATATTTTACCTTTTTATATGACCAAAGAGCAAAAAGGTACCGCCTGGTATAAGGGAGTAGGGAACGACTCAGGAATAGAAGTAACATGGTGCTGGTCTAGTAAAGAGGCCTGCGGCTCATTGAGGGCACGCTCTGCTGTGAGCATCCAGAGCCCAGAAATCATCTCCACATTTTATTTGGGGGCTGGGAAATTACAGGAAGGGCTTTTTACTACAGCTTGAATGTTGTAAAAATTTTGTACATGAATGTTTGATATCTTGCTATGAATACATTTCTATCTATCCATTGCATCAAATAAATGTTTGAGGCCATGTAAAAATGGACTTGTGTTTGCTTCATTCCTTCAAAAGCTAGAGAGTGGGTAACTACTGCACTTTGTACCAGCCCTACGGGCCAGATTGTTGGGGCGCAGACACAGTGATCTCCGTGCAGTGCTGGGTTGTTTTCACATTACACAATCAAGCCTTGTCTGTGGTGCTAAAAGTATAGGGGGTCATTTATTATCCAGAAGTACGCCTATGTTAGGCTATTTCTGGCGCAAAGGATATTTGTGCCGCAATCTGCAACTTTTCCCCGCTCACGTCAGGTCTAAAAAAGTTGGCGTGGCGGGGCCCGGCAGGCCCGTCTCATTCATCATTTTCTACGCCTGTTTTAGGTGTAGAAAATGGTAAATCTCGCACCTGCAGTATTCAGCGCAGGCGCAGTAAGGAAGTTGGCAGCCAGTGAGCGTCCTTCTTTATCTATGCCTGCGCCAAATACTGAACGGCACAGGCGCGAGATTTAACATGCGCTCAGGCCGGCAGGAGGATGCAAACGCTGCCTGGGCCTGTCAATCAAGACTAGGAGGGAGGTGACAGAGGTGGGAGAACGGAGCCTCTAGGAGCAACACCACCCCTGCTCCGAGGGGCTAATTTGCACATTATAATAGTTACAATTTATGGAGTAACGGGGGCATGAATAAAACTAGGAATAGGCCAGTTAGGTTCAGCTGACGTTAGCACATCCCTAATGTCAGACAGTTTAATTTAGGTATTTCTGGTGACAGAAACCCTTTAAATCTTTTAAGTTATATGGTGGGATTTCCATTAACACATGCTTAATCGGATTGATATCTGGGGAATTTTAAAGTCAAATCAGCACCCTGGAATTACTGTATGCTCATGTATAGTGTTGAGTGAACTTCTGTTTTTAAGTTCAATGTACAATGTTCGGGTTATCTAAGAATTCCGTTATGGATTCCGCTACCATGGACCACAACTTATAGTCTGTGGTAGCAGAATCCATAATGGAATTCTTAGATAACCCGGATCTTGTATGCTGAACTTAAAAACACAAGTTCGCTCAACACTACTCATGTAGTCCCTTACCTCATATACCTTTTCCACGTACTGTTTTTTTTTTTCAGTTTGGACTCTTGTGACCCGTTTTCACCATGTAACAAATCCCTCCGGTTTGGTTCCACCCTGTATGTAGTACTTCCTGTTGCTGTATCCATCCAAACCCATGATGCACTTCTCCTTCCTCTGCCACATCTAGCACCGCCCAGCTAGTTACATAGACGCTCCCCTATCACTGCCTCAGTTGCTTCTTTGATACATCCATGGACATAACATCACAGGAAATAAGAGGGAGCTGCATGGACATGATCATGTGACCACAGCCCAGAACGGAAGATAGGAGCATTAAAGGAAAAAGGTGCATTTGACGAGTTTTCCACGGACCCACTGAAAACCAATGGGTCCCAGAAAAGCAGGAAAAACGGCTCAACGGACACGGAATCATGTGCATGAGGCCTTTATTCACACGTCAGTGTTTGGTCAGTGATTTTGAGCCAAAGCCAGGTGTGGCTCTAAACACAAAACAGGTTCAGATCTTTCCATTATACCTTATGTCTGTGGAGGCTCCGATCCTGGTTTTGGCTCAGAATCACTGATGTGTGAATAAAGCCTTAGCTGCTCATGACCTGGTCACTGCTTCTCTTTCCTTGATCCACTTTTAGTAGGTATTAACTACAGCATACTGAGAACAACCCCACAAGACCTGCTGCTCTGGAGAGATTCTCCGACCCAGTCATTGCCATTCGGCCCTCATCGGAGTCACTGGATCATTACTCTTGTCCATCTTTCTTGCTTCTAACAGATTAATTTCTCTCAATGTTATGGCTAATCATTATATTTCTGCCCAAAACAATAGACTTCTCACATACTATAAGGCTACCTGCACACGTCAGTGAAAAAACGTCCGTTAAAAACTGACACACTGTCAGTTTTTCATGGCCATTTTGCATCAGTGTGTGCATCCATTTTCTGTCTGTGTCCGTTTTGAACGGAGGCAAACTGATGCATTCTAAGCGGATCCTTTTCCATTCAGAGTGCATTAGGGCAAAACTGATCCATTTTGGACTGCTTGTGAGAGCCCTGAATGGATCTCACAAACGGAAATCCAAAACGCGAGTGTGAAAGTAGCCTAACGTGTGATGTTGAGCTGCCCATAGGAACACGTCTCGTATACAGGTCGGCCAGCGTGCGCTGTAGTGACCACATCTCACTCGTGTCATCCACGTGGACAAAACACCTTCACACAGGACTGCAGAGACGGTGAGCTGGAACCACGATAAATTTTGGTTATATGGAAACGTTAATTTTTAACGTAAATTTGTTTTCCTTTAGTCCTCCTAACAGCCGCACGTGGGGATTCCTCCCCTGTGAAGGCGGTCAGGACAGGCGGAATTTTTGTTGAAAAAAATTACTGCCAAGTAACATTAATTAATTAGGTGAACCCTCCCCCTATATAAGACCCCCAGCCCTGGCAGGAGGTGCTTTTTTGCAAGTATAAATAACTAAATAAAAGGAACAAGAACCCTGATAGGGTGGGAATTTAGTGCGCTGCTGTTAGGACTAAGGGAAAACAAATTTACGTTAAAAATTAAAGTTTCCCTGTCGTCCTAACCAGCAGCACAAGTGGGAGTAAGCACACAAATTGGGAGGGCCCCCATTTTTTTTTTAAGATATGTAGTACCTGCCTACTGTCCCCAGAGCTCGCTGGAGGACAGAAGGAAAAGAAAATACAGCTTACGCGGACAAACCAATGCCGCACGCCCGCACGGAAGTCGCCAGATGACGCACTTCCGGGACACGGCAGGTGCGCCGGCCACCCAGAGCGTTGCTAGAGACCTTGGCGCTGCCGGCGCAGAAAGAATCGTAATGCCAACAGCGCCCAACACAAGGGAGGAAGCGCAGAAGGCAAGTAAGCAGGTACAAGAAAAAAATCGGCAAGTAAATTAAAAGATGAAACAGACTCCAGATAGGGAGTCTGGCCTGTCCTAAGGTTCACAGGACAGAAAAAAGCACCTCCTGCCCCTCATATTGGGGTGGGTTCACCTAATTAATGTTACTTGGCAGTATTTTTTTTCTACACAAATCCCGCCTGTCCTGACCGGCTTCACAGGGGAGGAATCCCCCCTTGTGCTGCTGGTTAGGACCACAGGGAAAATGTCACTGTTGAAATGAATGGAGGTAAACTGCCCAAAATGTTCAGTCGATTTTACGCCCTTTTTACACCATATACATTAGATCTAGGGTCTGCAATCTCCAGCACTCCAGCTGTTGCAAAACTACAACTCCCAGCATGTTCCATTCTCTTCTATGGTCTTTCAGAGAACAGCTGAGCAAGAATGCATGCTGGTAGCAGTAGTTTTCACAACAGCTGGCATGCTGAAGATTGCATTATAATGGATGTTTGCGGTAAAAATATTCTATAAGCCTTTTAAGCCGAGTTTCTGTTGTACTGGTGAAATGTCCGCTCTAAAATAAAAGACTTTCTATCAGGAGCCGCGGGTAATCGTGTACTTTTGCCATTTTACTTTAATTTGCTTTCTTTATCTGTCGAGTCTTCCTTCCTACGTAGCAAAAAAATGGCGACTGAATGCGACCCATCCCGCCTTAAAAGCGGCAGCGCAGGCTTCCTTCTTTGTGATTGGTTCACCTAATCTCGCGATAATCACCATTCCCAATCAGAGAACGGAGTGAAACTAGCGTAGTAGGGATAGCGGCTTCTTCTAACTCGGCAGCCAATCACGGCGTTAAGGGGCGTGTCTATTGGAGTGAATCCTGGACAACCTCACTCTTCTGTCTCAGTCTGAGAGGAGCGGCCGTGCAGGTAAAATGGCGGCAGGAGCGAGTGGCTGCTGAGTCACTAATAGGCAGGGAGGCACAGGAGGAGACGGTCTGACGTTTGCTGTATACTCTGATACAACCTCCGCAGTTGTAGTTAAGAAAAGTATTTGTGTTTGGGAGGTCCCTCAGGCTCCTGGTGTTGTTGCAAGTGATTCGCTGGGCCGTGAGCGCCGCCTGCTGGCCTGGATAGAAAGCACAGCCACGTGCAGTGATCACCAATGAAATATAGATTTAGCGTCTTAAAGAACAATATTTGAAGAAATCTGGATTGTCTTGGTTGTGTCTATGGGGAGCGTATATGTATGTGCATAGAGAGCGGATGGTTTATAGGTTCCTTTCTAATGCTTTATTCCTCTTTAACAGTCTTATTTTCTTATCAGCGTTTCAGATGAACAGAATTCGCATCCACGTACTGCCTAGCCGAGGCCGCCTGACCCCTGTGCCGAGGACCTTCGAGGCCTTGTCCTGTGCCTACGCTCACCGGCCGTGCTCTCAGCCTCGCCTTGAAGGCTACGAGTTCTGCATCAAGCACATTCTAGAAGATAGAAATGCCCCGTACAAGCAGTGCAGCTATGTCTCCAGCAAGAACAGCCGACGCTGCAGCAGTGCCGCTCCTAAGCCTGACAAAAAGGATGGGTACGTAGGAGCACTTATCTCTTTTCTGTCCCCATATGTGTGGGCACCTATTATGGTTGTGGAAATATTGGGCATTGGCACTTTGGATGAAGCAATATGGCCGCAGAGTTTGCACTTAAAGGGGGTGTCCCATCTGAACACTTATCGCTAGGGATGAGGGAACTTCTGTTTTTAAGTTCGGCGTGCAAGGTTCGGGTTATATAGGAATAGGGGTCCCGAGTTACTCCTGATGACACGGTCTTCAGCCCTTCTACTACTGAGTGCTAGTTAGATTTCTATACTGTGCGTGTCATTCTTAACTGTAATGATGTGTATTGTCCGTTCTACATAATCTAATTGTTCTCTATTGGCTGTGTTAATCTTTGCAGTGTTTCTTTCTGTGCTGAGCATGCCCGTAGAAATTCCCTAGCTCTCCAGGCGCAAATTAAGAAATCAAGCACAGGACCGACCAGTGAGTCTTTGTTATACCAGTTAGGCTCGTATGCCCGAGGAGACCTGGGTACCCAGACCCAAGAAAGCAGCAGAAGTGAATCCAGTCGCATCCTTGGTATGTTTTCACTCCTTGTATTGCATCCTGTTTATTTATTCCTTATTCTTTAAGCACATCTGTGTGTAAGGGTACTTTCACGCTGGCGTTTTGGATTGTTTGTGAGATCCGTTTCAGGGCTCTAACAAACAAACGGTCCAAAACGGATCAGTTCAGCCCCAATGCTTTCTGAATGGATAAGGATCCATTCAGAATGCCTCAGTTTGGCTCCGTCCCGCTTCTATTCTGTTTTTGAGGTGGACACCAATGTAAGTCAATGGGGAGGGATCCGTTTTCAATGACACAATATGGTGCATTTGAAAACGCATCCGTTCTCCATTGACTTTCAATTTAATTCAAAACGGATCCGTTCATTTTTCTTAACTAATGCAAACAGATCCGTTCTGAACGGATACAAACGTTTGCATTATAGGTGCAGATCCGTCTGTGCAAATAAACAGACGGATCCGCACCAACGCAAGTGTGAAAGTACCCTAACAGGATACCTCAGCATAAGTGTTTGAATATTTATAAAGGCTCCCCTTTTAATAGAGGGTTAAGGGTAACCGTCATGTTATCATCAAAAAATAAATTTTAGCATGTTTCTGCTGCTGCAGCATTATCCATAAAGCAATCTTTAGTTTCTTCACATACAAGCTGTTTTCCTGGAGTTTTTCCCTTAGTTATTATGGCGGTTTAAACATTTACAATATGAGGACCTTCTCAAGATGGCTCCTCTGCCAGTTCTCTGAGGCCAAAACTGCTTTCCCTCACTTCACATACACACTTGGTGTAGCCAGCAGCTCCCTGCCAGCCAATCAGATTGGATTACTGAGAGACACGCCTCCTCACTCTGAAGCCTAATGCAGGCATGCAGTGTGAAGGACCGCCCCTCCATCTTCCTGTCTTCTTAGCCCAGGGGTCTGCAACCTTTAAGACATAAAGAGCCACTTGGACCCGTTTTTCGAAGGGGGGGAAAAAAAACGCAAGCCGCAAAACCATTGCGACATTTAAAACAAATATAACACTGCATATATTGTTTCTTACCTTAATGCTATATACAGGATCGTGCAGTTAGCTGTCAATCTGAAGGGAAAAAAAGGACTATTTCACTTAACAATGTATAATATATTTTTGCAAATTAATAGCTAATTAAAATATTTAATTTACCTGGTCAATGGGATTTTTGCTCCTGAACCTCAGTGCAGTGTCTGCACATCAGGGCTGTAAGATGTCAATTAAACCAGGTAATTAAATAATTTGCCGCCACACTGTGCCAGTGCCACTGCCATCCATTAAGACCCCCCCCCCCCCAACCTGTGTGCACTGCTGACAGACTTGTGGGGGCAAATTAATGGATTGTACTGGCAGTGTGGGGGCAAATTATTTAATGATGGCACAGTGTGGGGGCAAATTATGTAATGATGGCCCCACAAACTGTCATCCACCCCCCCCAGCCGCACTTATAACGGTCGGTCTGCTGGGGCCTTGGCAGATGCGCGCACACCACTATTCTGGCGCGCGGTGGGGTGGTGTCATCGCCGGAGCTTATGGCGGCAGGCCGGGCAGGGAATTAAAGTTCCTGTGCCCCTGTGGGCGTTTGTCGGCCCTGATGTCGGAGCCGCGGCAAAGACTCAAAAGAGCCGCGGGTTCCCGACACCTGTCTTAGCCGGAGACGGACAAACCCTAGCAACTGTCTTTTAAGGGAGCAGTGGAAAGGGACGGGGGACATTAATGAAAGCCGTTATTATAAGGTAATTTCAGATCTTTTGACAATCATTGACAGACTAAGGGCTCTTTCACACCTGCGTTTTTCTTTTCCGGCATAGAGTTCCGTATTCGGGGCTCTATACCGGAAAACTACTGATCAGTATTATCCTCATGCATTCTGAATGGAGAGAAATCCATTCAGTAGGCATCAAGATGTCTTCAGTTCAGTATGTAAATGTTTTTTTAGACCTGGAAAATACCACAGCATGCACATTGACTTGTATTAGTGCCACATCCGGCATTACAAATACTGCAACGGCGGATCTGTCCTTCCGGTCTTCGCATGCGCAGACCTTTAAAACTGTGGAAAAAAATCAAGACAGATCCGTCTCTCCGTCTGAAAACGGAGAGACTGATCCGCACTTGCAATGTATTTGTGAGACGGATCAGTCTCAAAGGATCTCAGTTGTCATGCGGTATGACTAATCCGCTGAGTAGTTCCGGCGATGGAACTACTTGCCGGATCCTCACACCACAAGTGTGAAAGTAGCCTTACTCGGGTATACATGCCTAGCTCTAATAAACTAGCAAATAAAAAATGAGTTACTCTTTAAAATAACTCATTTGTGAAAGCATTGAGCTATCATGTAATATTTTAAAAGATGTTTTTTTTAAGTTTTATGTAATGTTTGTAGAAAGACGCATACTGTATTAGGAGTCGCTCCTGAGGTGTAGATGAAATCTTGTAACACATTCCAGAACGGTTTCCAGCTCTGATATTTGAATTCCATTGTGTCCGGTTAATTTGGGAATAATCTCAATGCGTTTCCTCTTAGATGAGGACAGCTGCAGTGACAGCGACCATGAGGCGGTGACTGTGGATCAGACCTGGCTGGGGGATCTTGATAGTGAAGCAGACAGTCTGGACAGTGATCAGGAGGATCCTCTGAAGTAAGTCTTGGCTGTTTGATGTGATGTTTTCGTTGCTACTGTTAGCGAGTCACTTTTCTTCAGACACCTGTGTTAAATTTCTAGCTGACAATTTGAACTATGCCTGGACCTTATTGAGGACCTCTTGAGGATAGGCTATCCACAACAAACTTGGCCAGGCTCTTTAAGCCTGCTGCCCCATTTATTGCTGCAGCTTAAAGCATCAACCAAAGTCTCTGATGAAAAACTTCTCTGAGTGCTCCACCCGTTTCGCTTTGGGTTCTGGAGTGAGCAGAGTTCAGATCCCTTGTACTTTTTATGGATCCGTACTCCTCGCGCCCCAAGACAGCCGAAGGGGCGGAGCTCTCTGAGCAGTGATGCTGTCTTTGTTTTTTCAAAGGTTTAGTTACCCTTAACTTCTGAAGCTTGCCTTAAAGTCTACCGTTTTTTTTCCTTTGCTTGTGAATGGCATTAGAGATTCTCCGGGTGGTTCCATAATCACTTACCTGTGTGACACACTGGCCTTTCTCCTTCTGCAATGCGGTCATGTGACTGCATGTCTGCTGATGCCATTTGGATATTCTCTATATAGTATATTCTCATATACTATACACTGCAGACAGGCAGTCTCGGAGAAGCGACACACGTACAATGTTGGTGCATTACTTCACATGCATGTCGGTTCTGGGTCTTGAAATGTTGGCAAATACTTGGAGTGGCTGGAGGTAGTGGGGGCTGTTAGTCCAGCGTTATAGTTGCTGGTTTAGATGGGAGCGCTCACCGGAAGAAACAAAACCTGAAAGTTCAGAATGTAAATGGGGAACACAGGCTGGGATGGTACTGGTGAAAACATACTTTTTTTTTTTTTTTTTTTTCCAACCTATTTTCTTAACGCTATCCGGTAGAATGTCCTCTTTAATACAGTTTCTCATTGACTTTCATTGTAGACATGCAGGAGTGTACACTGCTGAGGAAGTGACTCTTATAATGCGAGAGAAGCTCATTCGGCTCCAATCACTATACATTGATCAGTTCAAGAGACTGCATCATTTGCTAAAGGAAAAGAAAAGAAACTACTTGCACAGTGTAAAGACTGAGCATGAAACCATTGGTATGTATTCTTTCCACCACCTAGAACTGGTGCTGCCAGTACATAAACCTGTATGCAGGGGTGTGCTTGTTTTTTAACAAACTAAGGTCTATCACTGCCTTTTCATGTCATGTCGTTAGGAACACTCATATCGCTAAGGCTGTGTACATTTACAGTGCACAATAAACCCGAAGGGTAGGTTCACGCTAAGTTTTCCGGAGGAGTTTTTGAGGCAGATTTGCCTGCATGTTTTTTAGCCAATGCTGGAAGGGGAAGTGGGCTCCCATTTTATTCGATTTCCGATTGGGTTTGAATCCACTTCTGTTTTTTGGCTGAAAAGCCTGCAGGAAAATCTCTTAAAACCCCCTTGGAAAAAACTGCGTGAACCTACTCTAACTCGGGCTGCATGTCATTTATTACATTCTTGTCTACATTTATTTTTAGCTTATTCTGGTGGTCAGTATCTTGTCTCTCCCTTACCCTAGGGAGTAGCCTTCTCACTGGACCAGAGGCACTCTCCTCTAAAGAGCGTGACAACCTGAAGAAGCTGAAAGCATTGCGTCGCTATAGAAAACGATATGGAGTGGAGGCTCTTTTACATCGGCAGCTGAAAGAACGTCGTATGTTGGCCACAGAGGGGGCGTCCCAACAGGTATGTTGCTTATGTTCCGGACTCTATTTCTGTGGTATGTTATTTAGCTCTTATAGCGACACAAAATATGCTGCGCATCAGTCTTTCTCCTCTCACTTTTATCCACTACTTGGTTTGGCTGAAACAACTTCCTCAAAAACTGCATGTGAAGCCAACCTTGTTCATAAATCTCTCCTAATGTAAAAGGGGACATTTATATAAGACTGATGTACTGAAAGCTGAAGTAGTAGAGGTGAACAGGCCCTGAATCAAGGCTTATGGCTTGTTGTAGCCGTGGGTTTCAAGCAGGTGCCTATATGAACTCTTCCTGTGGTCTGTTAGCTGTGCTGTTGACACTACATAGGCCCAGCTAATTCAGTTGGAAGAAACAAAGTTATTAATTCTTTGGTAATCGTAATATCAAAATTTTGCCCATAACTGCTGGCGATAATTTATTGTGATTGCCGTTTGCAGGCCCACACCACAAGATCCAGTCAGCGATGCCTTTCCTTTGTTGAAGATGTACGCTGCTCTAATCCAAGCCTTCCTATGAGCAGACACTGCTTATCACGTATCCTTTACATCTGTACTGATCTTAAGTATTTAGCTGAAGTGTAAAAGATTCATTCTTCAGCTATTGTAATACTTGCAGAAAGAGGTAATAGATTTCTGGAAATGTCACAAGTCATCATAAATTGCAGCGATGATTTGAGACCGCGTTTTTTCAGAAATGCCGGACGCCCTGTTGTCTACAGAAGGACTCGTCATGCATAGGTCCCCTCCCTCTTGCTAACTGGTGGCTTAGTCTGTGATGTCCCAGCGCTGTAAATATACAGCTCTTCACCGAAATGACCCTGTCCCTGCACTGTACATTTACAGGCGAGAGGGGTTTATGCACAAAGAGGAAAAAAATGTGCATTTTTATTTGTCTGCCATGTTGCTGTAGACCACATCTCCATTTCTGTGGGATGGAGCTCTGCAAGACTGCATTTATGTGGCTGTATGTTGGAAGGAGGTGATTCATGTACCAGAGAAATGGAGCTCCTGCCCCAATAACAGTTGGACATGGGAGGTTTTGGCTGCATGTAAAAACACTGAAATGATAGTTATGTACAGACAAATTATGAATTAAAATGAATTGTACAAAAGATTGGTCTGAAACAAGGGTGACTGCTTGTTTTAAAAATGAACCCTATAGAGAGTGCTCCTCTGGTCTGGGTGTCCTGTGACACTACAGGAGAAGCTAATTCCACCTTTTACTGCTTTTCCTGTTATGTCCGTTTCAGACCAGCTTGTTCACTGCATGAAATGCACTGTGTGGGGGAGGACTCTGCTCCTTTGACCGTACCACACTACATTATGATTTCTAATGCTGTCTCCGCTTAACCTCACTGTATTGATCTGTATAATGCCATCAGTGCAAATAATTAGGGTTGAAGTGGGGCGTCTCTGCAATATAAATCATAATGCAGGAGCAGTGTCCACACTGGGAATTCATGCTGGTCTGAAACTGACCTTACTTTAACCCTATGGCAGCTGTCTAGCCCTGCACCTTGTCTCTATATACTGCTTCACGATGTATACATAGTAGACTTCCAATACAATAATGGATTTCTTAAATTTCATTTTCATACCACGTTAAAACATCCCGTAATTCAGTCTGATCAGATATTTGTCAAGACAGTAACCAAGTTCTCTTCAAGATGTGTGCAGGCTCTGAAGAGGTTCCTTGCAATAAAGCTCTCCCTGTGAGCCTATCTGAAGAGCCCTGCTGCCCTCTTCATCACAGTTTACCTTCACCAATGTACAAGTCTGAGCCAGTGCTGCCTGTGTCAGAACCGATGGATGTGGCTCCCATGGAGCTATATTTGAGCACGGCTGAGCTACAGCCTACTGAGAGCTTGCCCCTTGAGTTCAGCGATGTAAGTTCTTTTAGGGGTAAAAACCTGCGATTCGATGTGTTCCATAATGGTTATTCTTTAGTCTTTCACCTTTTTTTCCCTTTGTTAGGACCTTGACGTAGTAGGCGATGGAATGCAGTGTCCGCCGTCTCCTCTCCTCTTTGATCCTTCTGCTGAAATGGCTTTGAATGATGTTTCAAAAACACCATTTGAAATACTTGCAGATGACACTGAACAGACCACTGCAAGGGACACCCTTTTGACAGCTGACTCCTTGGTGGGATCTGCAGGACAGGTACACCTACTTTTGTTCAAGACATGCTTTAGTCATCTTCATGGTGTTGCCATACTGATGACTCCTTGCCCCATTCACATGTCTGTAGTGTGTTGCGGATCTGCAACACCTTACCGCCAGCCCCATAGAGATGCCTATACTTGTCCGCAATTGCGGGCAAGAATAGGACATGCTCTATATTATTGCGGAGCCGCCGGCCGGAAGATCGGCTGCGCGCTCCGCGGATGCGGAGAGCACAGTGTGTGTTCTTTGCATCAATCACGTTCCCATTCAAAATGAATGGGTCCGCACCGTATATGGGGCCTTAATGTTCCTGTGTTTGCTCCAGGAGGAGTATCGGTCAGGAAATACTAGCGTGATTTGTTAAAGGGTAAGAGATCTGTGTAAGGTGTCTTCAGGAGTTGTTAAAAAAAATAAAAAAATGGCGCAGTGCAGAAGGCTGTATGAAAGTAAACCTCTTTTGCTCACCCTTTTAAATGTTCTGCTGCTCCAGTCCTGGCTGGGCCTGCAGCAGTAACAAGCCATTCATTGTTCTGACTGCTGCAGCCAGTGACTGTCCTCAGCAGTCAGTGTATAGGAACATCACATGATGACAGCAGCTTTCACTTGAACAATGGCTGTGACGTGATTGCCACAGGAACTAGAATACATTTCAGTGTGTGTATTTACATAAAATATTGTACTGTCCGTTCCGTTTTGTTTGCGGACCGAAGGAGGAACCATTCATTTCAATGGGTCCGCAAAAAACGGAAGTTACTCAGTGTGCATTCCCTTTCCGTATGTCTATTTCCGTTCTGCAAAAAAAATCCCATTATTGTCTGCATAACAGACAAGTATAGTACTGTTCTATTAGGCTCCTGCTGTTCCGTTCCGCAAAATACGTATTTTGTGCAGTTCTGTTTTTTGCGGACAGCAAAATGCATACGGTCGTGTGCATGAGCCTTAAGGGTGTATTCACATGCAGCAGATTTGTTGCAGTAATACCTGTAACTGTCCTATTCATCTGAAGGAGATTAAAGAAATCTATCTACACGCTGAAGAAACAACTGCTTCTGACTCGCCAAAATGCAACAAATCTGTCCCCTGTTGTGCATATACCCTAATAGTGCCGAGAGGGGCTGAGGTGAAGCGATAAAGTGGCACACATCAGAAAAAATCATGTAATTATTGTGCATATCTGTATCTATCTAGGTCTAAGGGCCCTTTCACACTGGCGTTTTGGTTTTCCGGCATAGAGATCCGTCGTCGGGTCTCTATGCCGGAAGAATCCTGATCAGGATCATCCCCATGCATTCTGAATGGAGAGAAATCAGGATGTCTTCAGTTCAGGACCGGAACGTTTTTTGGACGCAGCAAATACCGCAGCATGCTGCGCTTTTTGTTCTGTCCAAAAATCCGGAACACTTGCCGCAAGGTCGGATCTAGAATTAATGCCCATTGAAAGGCATTAATCCGGATCCGGCCTTAAGCTAAACGTCGTTTCGGCGCATCGCCGGATCCGACGTTTAGCTTTTTCTCAATTGTTACCATGGCAGCCAGGACGCTAAAGTCCTGGTTGCCATGGTAAAATGTAGTGGGGAGCGGGGGAGCAGTATAATTACCATCCGTGCGGCTCCAGAGTGACGTCAGGGCGCCCCACACACATGGATCACGTGATCCATGGGCATGGGGCGCTCTGACGTCATTCAGGAGCGCCCCGGGAGCCGCACGAACTAAGTATACCGCTCCTCCGTCCTACTATGGCAACCAGGACTTTAATAGCGTCCTGGCTGCCATAGTAAACTGAAAGCATTTCGAAGACTGATCAGGATCCTGATCAGTCTTCTAATGCTTCAGGCGACTTGCGTTCTGACTGATCCGGCGGGACGGAAGTGCCTGCCGGATCCTCAGAACGCAAGTGTGAAAGGACCCTTAGTCAGTCTCGGTTAGTCTGTTATGGGATTGTGTAATGTCACCACTCTAGAAACCCTAATTCTTATTAGGGGCCATATAATTTACAATGTAATCTTTAGAGTGAATAACACTTTGATTGGCACTTATTGATTCATTGTTTATTGTATATCGCATTTTAGCTGGTGATCTATACCTAATAAGAAATTACGAACCTGTAATTAGGGTAACAATGGTCATGGCCCTGAATCAAGGCTGGTGGCTTGTTGTAGCTACTGGTTTCAAGCAGGAGCACACATTAACTTCTTCCTGTGGTCTGTTGGCTGGGCCAGTTTGCTGTATGACCAAGCCAATTCAGTTGGAAGAGACAATGTTTGTGGACTGTGTAATGAATAAACCAGGCTGTGGCTTTGTCTAAAATGTTTTTCTCCACTATTTTTCAGAGTCAAATCCAGTCAGCAGCAACCTCTCCACAAGTCGCTGAACCAATTAGTGATGATGCAGTGGCGCCAGCACAATCAAAAGCCAATGGAAATGCAGATGGTTCCGCTTCAAACTGAATTTTGCTGTAGAAGGTTAACCCTCAGTTCACACTTGCGCGTTTTACTGCGCGTTCGAACGCGCTGTAAAACACTCAACAGGAGAAAACTCATGTTTCCCTATGGGCATGGTTCTCACCTGAGCGTTTTACAGTGCGTTTGAACGCGCTGTAAAACGCCCTACGCTCAGAGAAGTTCTTGAGCTTCTTTGGGGCGTTTTGTTGCGCGTTTGCACCCATAGACTTCAATGGGAACGCGCGTTTAACACGCGTTAAAGTGTAGATATGCCTTTTTCAATTGGTCTCCAGAGTCACGAACGCGCGTATGACGCGCGTTTCCTATTTGCAAAAATGCGATGTAATACGCGCGACTAAAACGTGCGTCTCAGAAACGCTCAGGTGTGAACCCAGGGTAAAGGGGTTGTCTCTTCTGGACATTAGGATATAGTGCCTTTCTTCATTCATTGCTGTGGAACGTCTGAATATAGTGGAGAGGTGGCTGTGTATGCCATAAGTGTCCAGATAGGATGACCCCTTGTTATATTTTATTTACTTGATTACTTTCCACTCACTTTTATTTTTTACACAATACAGTAATATGTACAAGCTGTTACGTGAAGGTATTGGCAATAAGAAATGAAACTGTCAAAATGTGGTAGTATTTAAAAATTAAAAAAAACACTTTCTGTTTCAGAGGGTTTTTATTACAACGTTTAAAGGGTTTTCCGAGATTTTACTGCAGAGGACGAGTCAGTATCTGATTGATGGTGGGGGGGGGGGGGGGGTCCCGGACCTGCTCCTGCACCAATCAACTGAGAGGGCACTGTAAGCACCACATCCTTCACTCAGTTCACCAAGCATAACGCCATACATTGTATAGCTACTGTGCTTGGTATTGCCAGCCTTGTTCACTTCAATTAACCGCCTCAGCCCCCCTAGCTTAGACACCCTTAATGACCAGGCCACTTTTTACAATTCTGCACTAAACTACTTTCACCGTTTATTGCTCCGTCATACAACTTACCACCCAAATGAATTTTACCTCCTTTTCTTCTCACTAATAGAGCTTTCATTTGGTGGTATTTCATTGTTGCTGACATTTTTACTTTTTTTGCAATTAATAAAAATTTAACGACATTTTTGCAAAATGACATTTTTCACTTTCTGTTGTAAATTTTTTTAAAAAAAACGACATTTCTATATAAATTTTCCGCTAAATTTATTGTTCTACATGTCTTTGATAAAAAAAAAAATCCAATAAGTGTATTTATTGGTTTGGGTAAAAGTTATAGCGTTTACAAACTATGGTGCAAAAAAGTGAATTTCCACATTTTGAAGCGGCTCTGACTTTCTGAGCACCTGTCATGTTTCTTGAGGTGCTAGAATGCCAGGATAGTATAAATACACCCTAAATGACACCATTTTAGAAAGAAGACACCCCAAAGTATTCGCGGAGGGGCATGAAAATGACACTTTCTGAGGAAAAAAAATAATAAAGTTTCCATTTCTGCTAACTTCTGCCAAAAAAAATAAATAAATCTCAGACAGACTCACTATGCCCCTCAGTGAATACCTTGGGGTGTCTACTTTCCGAAATGGGGTCATTTGTGGGGTGTGTTTACTGTTCTGGCATTTTGGGCGGGGCTAAATTGTGAGCCGCCATGTAAAACCTAAAGGTACTCGTTGGAATTTGGGCCCCTTTGCGCACCCAGGCTGCAAAAGTGTTACTCATGTGGTATCGCCGTACTCAGGAGAAGTAGGGCAATGTGTTTTGGGGTGTATTTTTACATATACCCATGTTGGGTGAGAGAAATATCTCTGTAAATTGTCAACTTTGTACAAAAAAAATTTCTCACACAAAGTTTGGGTATATATATAAAAATACACCCCAAAACACATTGCCCTACTTCTCCTGAGTACGGCGATACCACATGTGACACTTTTTTGCAGCCTGGGTGCGCAAAGGGCCCTAATTCCAATGAATACCTTTAGGATTTCACAGGGCATTTTTAGGCATTTGGATTCCAGACTTATTCTCACGCTTTAGGGCCCCTAAAATGCCAGGGCAGTATAAATACCCCACATGTGACCCCATTTTGGAAAGAAGACACTCCAAAGTATTCCGTGAGGGGCATGGCGAGTTCACAGAATTTTTATTTATTTATTTTTTTTGGCACAAGTTAGCGGAAATTGATATTTTTTATTTTTTACGAAGTCTCATATTCCACTAACTTGTGACAAAAAATAAAATTTTACATGAACTCACCATACCCCTCATGGAATACCTTGGGGTGTCTTCTTTCTAAAATGGGGTCACATGTGGGATATTTATACTGCCCTGGCATTTTAGGGGCCCCTAAAGCGTGAGAAGAAGTCTGGAATCCAAATGCTTAAAAATGCCCTGTGAAATCCTAAAGGTACTCATTGGAATTAGGGCCCCTTTGTGCACCTTTAGGATTTCACAGGGCATTTTTAAGCATTTGGATTCCAGACTTCTTCTCACGCTTTAGGGGCCCCTAAAATGCCAGGGCAGTATAAATACCCACATGTGACCCCATTTTAGAAAGAAGACACCCCAAGGATATTCCATGAGGGGTATGGTGAGTTCGTGTAAAATTTTATTTTTTGTCACGTTAGTGGAATATGAGACTTTGTAAAAAAACAAAAATAAAAAAAATATCAATTTCCGCTAACCTGTGCCAAAAATAAATAAATCTGTGAACTCGACATGCCCCTCACGGAATACCTTGGGGTGTCTTCTTTCCAAAATGGGGTCATTTGTCGGGTGTTTGTACTGTTCTGGCATTTTGGGTGGGGCTAAATTGTGAGCAGCCCTGTAAAGCCTAAAGGTACTCGTTGGACTCGTACGCACCTAGGCTGCAAAAAAGTGGCACACATGTGGTATCGCCGTACTCAGAAGTAGGGCAATGTGTATTTTTACATATACCCATGCTGGGTGAGAGAAATATCTCTGTAAATTGACAACTTTGTATAAAAAAAAATGGAAAAAGTTGTCATTTACAGAGATATTTATCTTACACAGCATGGGTATATGTAAAAATACACCCCAAAACACATTGCCCCACTTCTCCTGAGTACGGCGAAACCACATGTGTGACACTTTTTTGCAGCGTGGGTGCGCAAAGGGGCCCAAATTCCAATGAGTACCATTTCACAGGGCATTTTTACGCATTTGGATTCCAGACTTCTCACGCTTTAGAGACCCCTAAAATGCCAGGGCAGTATAAATACCCCACAAGTGACCCCATTTTAGAAAGAAGACACCCCAAGGTATTCCGTGATGTAGATATTTCTCTCACCCAGCATGGGTATATGTAAAAATACTACAAAGGAAAAAAATGGAGATTGCAGTCAGCACAACCCAATACGCAGGTGCACGTTGCTATGGTGAAATACTCATACAAACGTAAAAACAAAGGTGCAATGGCACACTGCAGCTAGAGCTCCGTCCTGCTACTATGCTGGATGTTAGATGAGGCATTAGTGTATATTTTGGCCAAATTATGTAAGCGACCCACCACTTCACGGTTGCCTCTCGAGTGGTCCCTAACATTAATTCTTACCTTTTATGGGCCATATCAGCCACACAAAACCCAGGCGGTGCAGCATGCATGCCAGATACACTCTGCTTGTAACCCCGTCTGGTGCCATACAGCGTTCATCAGATCAAGGGATGCAAATACCAACATGCATGCTGAGCCCACTAGTACTTCTCCTGGAACCAAATGGCTTCTGGTAAGTTCTATAAAGCAGACTCAGTTTTATACTGCCTTTAAAACCAGCCTACAGGGCGGATTCACTAGTCAGGTGTGCATGACTGCATGGAGGTCACCACGCCTCCCATATATGCTACAAAGGAAAAAAATGGAGATTTCAGTCAGCACAACCCAATACGCAGGTGCACGTTGCTATGGTGAAATACACATACAAACGTAAAAACAAAGGTGCAATGGCACATTGCAGCTAGAGCTCCGTCCTGCCACTATGCTGGATGTTAGATGAGGCATTAGTTTATATTTTGGCCAAATTATGTAAGCCACCCACCACTTCACGGTTGCCTCTCGAGTGGTCCCTAACATTAATTCTTACCTTTTATGGGCCATATCAGCCACACAAAACCCAGGGAGTAAGAATTAATGTTAGGGACCACTCGAGAGGCAACTGTGAAGTGGTGGGTGGCTTACATAATTTGGCCAAAATATAAACTAATGCCTCATCTAACATCCAGCATAGTGGCAGGACGGAGCTCTAGCTGCAGTGTGCCATTGCATCTTTGTTTTTACGTATGTAAAAATACACCCCAAAACACATTGCCCTACTTCTCCTGAGTATGGCGATACCACATGTGTGACACTTTTTTGCAGCCAAGATTCGCAAAGGGGCCCGAATTCCAATGAGTACCTTTTAGGAGGGCATTTTTAGGCATTTGGATTCCAGACTTCTCACGCTTTAGGACCTCTAAAATGCCAGGGCAGTATAAATACCCCACATGTGACCCCATTTTGGAAAGATGACACCCCAAGGTATTCCGTAAGGGGCATGGTGAGTTCATAGATTTTTTTTTTTGGCACAAGTTAGCGGAAATTGATTTTTTTTTTTATTATTATTTTTTCTCAAAGTCTCCCTTTCAGCTGAGGCTACTTTCACACTGGCGTTTTGGATTCCGTTTGTGAGATCCATTTCAGGGATCTCAAACAGTCCAAAACGGATCAGTTCAGCCCCAATGCATTCTGAATGGATAAGGATCCGCTCAGAATGCATCAGTTCGGCTCGGTTCAGTCTCCATGCCGTTCTGGAGGCGGACACCAAGACGCAGCTTGCAGCGTTTTGGTGTCCGTCTAACCATGCGGAGCTGAACGGATCCGTTTTGACGTACAATGTAAGTCAATGGGGACGGATCCGCTTTCAATGACACAATATGGTGCATTTGAAAACGGATCCGTTCCCCATTGACTTTCAATGTAATTCAGTTTTGGACTTTGTCTTTTTTTTTTTTTTTTTAAAGCTAATGCAAACGGATCCGTTCTGAACGGATACAAACGTTTGCATTGTAGGTGCGGATCCGTCTGTGCAAATACCAGACGGATCAGCACCTAACGCCAGTGTGAAAGTACCCTAATCTAATCTTTCTACTTTCCGAAATGGGGTCATTTGTGGGGTGTTTGTACTGCCCTGGCATTTAAGGGTCTCCGCAATCATTACATGTATGGCCAGCATTAGGAGTTTCTGCTATTCTCCTTATATTGAGCATACGGGTAATGAGATTTTCCCCTCACCCATGCGACCCAGGACCTCTCCTCCAGGACAGGAAACCTGAGGATATAAAAAGTTAACACCCCCCCCCCACCACACCCCAGTTCAGGTTTCCTGTCTCCGGATGGGAAATCCTGAGGATTGTACTCCCTACCATTTTATCTTCACCCCGGAGGCCACCTCCCGTGCGGTGTCAGTCTTCTTAGGAAGCCACCGCGAAGTCTGTCCCCTTACTGCACCCCTCTGGCTTCTGGAGGGACCGCTGTGGCAGTGTTCAAGCAGTCCCTGGTCCCAGTGGAGCCCCCGCTGGCATTATGTCCGGATTCCGGCGGCCGGGCGGGAGCTTCTGCGCAACTTCCAGTGCGTCACTTCCAGTGAGGTCAGCAACCCGGAAGTACGGGATTAGGCGGTGTATTTGAATTTTCCACACAGAGGGAGGCCGAGGCGCGTTATAAGTGCGGCAGCAGAAGGGGAGAGAGAAATTCCAACGGCTAACTGAAGATGTCTGAGCCAGCGGACACAGGTCGCGCCGAACCCAACGACTCCTCGAGGCCTTCTAGTCCGGTACTGGTCCTGAGGAGTGGGGCACCGCCAGTGGGTGAGATGTATCTTTTTACTTATCCCTTATTTATGGCGGTTATGTTATGTGTTTTCAGCAGGTGCCCAAGGCCCCTAAAAAAGCCTCAGGGAAGTCCAAACATAAGGAGTGTGGGGGTTGTAAAGTGCCGTTGTCATCCTCTTATGCTAAACCCCTTTGCCAGACCTGCATCGATAAATTGGTCATGCAAGAATCCCAGAGCCTCTCAAAATCCATTTGGGCGCTGGTTAAATCAGAAGTCAGATCTTCACTTAAAGCCCTTAAACATCACAAGGGCCCCTTAAAAAAAATCCTGGAGGAGGGGAATCTGACTCAGGCTCTTTGGATATAGAGGATCCTATTAAATCAGGAGAACTCTCCTCGGACGGCTCCTCATCCGAAGAAGAAGCAGAGGGAAAATCCTTATTTCCTATAGAAGATGTAGAGCCCCTTTTAAAAGCCGTAAAAATGACCATGCATTTGGAGGACGTTAAAGAGACCAGATCCATCGCAGATCAGGCCTTTGAAGGATTGGGGCCCAGACGTCATAGGGCCTTCCCTGTTCATAAAAATATTGAGGCCCTTATCAGCAGAGAGTGGAATAACCTGGACAGAAATTTTTTTGTACCTAATTCAGTCAAACGAAAGTATCACTTTGAAGAGTCTGTGTCTAATGTATGGGATAAAGCCCCCCTAGTAGATGCTCCAGTAGCCAAAATAGCTAAGAGAGCTGATCTCCCCTTTGAAGATCTGGGTGGCCTTAGTGATCCATTAGACAAAAAGGCTGACGTGTATCTTAGAAAATCTTGGGAGAGTGCCTCCACTACTCTTAGACCCGCCATCGCGGCTTCTTGGGTTTCTAGGTCCCTAAAAATTTGGCTAGGTCAACTAGAATCCCACATCAAGGATAAAACCCCTCGAGATGAGTTCTTGGCATCACTCCCTACTTTTCATAAAGCGGCAGATTTCCTGGCAGATGCCTCTACCGATGTCCGTTTTTCGGCTAGGGCAGCGGCTCTTTCTAATGCGTCCAGGGTACGGTATGGCTAAGATCTTGGAGAGGGGATCAGGGGTCCAAGACTCGCCTTTGCTCCCTTCCCTGTGAAGGACGCAGACTCTTTGGTTCTTCCCTAGATGATATTCTAGAAAAAGCATCGGATGATAAAAGGAGATTCCCCACCCCTCAAAAGAAACCTTTTTTTCGTGGTCGTCAGTCAGGGTTTAGAGGTCAGAAGAACAAACAGCGTTTCAGAGGAGAGAGGGATAGATTCCCCAAGAAATCGGGGGGTTCCTTTTTTAAATCCAGCGATAAGCAGGGAAAGGATAAGTCCCAATGACGTCAGGGGCCAGGTAGGAGAAAGACTTTCCTCCTTTCTGGCGCAGTGGCTCCTAATCTCCAAAAACGCTTGGATTCCAAACACAATCAAAAGTGGATTCAGGTTGGAATTTCAGGAGATTCCTGGAGATTTTTTTTACTCAAACTCCATATCCCGCAGGTTCAGACAGGGCAGTAGCTCTAGAGTTAGAGGTCCTCTCCCTCCTGGAGAAAGGGGTGGTAACCATGGTTCCCAACTCAGAGAGGGGCAAGGGATTTTATTCCCCCTTGTTCATGATTAAGAAACTGAATGGTTCCTTCAGGGTCATCCTGAATCTGAAATCCCTAAACAGATCCCTGAAATACAAAAGGTTCAGGATGGAAACCTTGAATTCGACGGTAAACCTCCTCTCTCAAGGGTGTTGGATGGCGACCTTAGTTTTGGAGGACGCATACTACCATGTCCCGATCCATTTAAACTCTCAGAGATTTCTCAGGACGTCAGTTTATGTAGGAGAGAGATGGTTGCACTTGCAGTACAGGGCCCTTCCCTTTGGGATTTCCCAGGGTCTTTACAAAAATTATTGCGGAAGTAGCGGCTTTTTTTGAGGTTAAAGAACATCTCCTTGGTACCGTACTTAGACGACTTCCTAGTTTTTTCCCACTCCAAAGATCAACTGGAGAAAGACATAACAGTAGTTTGCGACACCCTGCAAACTCTGGGATGGAAGATAAATTGGAAGAAGTCTACTCTCTCCTTCCCAAGTCTGTCTGTTTTTAGGGATTCAGTTGAACTCCAGCTTACAGAAAAGCTTCCTCCCTGAGGAGAAGATATACAGGACCATAGGGATGGTAGAAGAGCTCTTCCTGGCCTACCAGTGTTCTTTCCGTCAGGCTATGAGAGTATTAGGACAAATGACGGCAGCCATACCAGCAGTTCCCTATTCACAGTTCCACTCCCGAGAATTGCAGATGGATGTCTTAAGCAAGTGGAATGGGTCCAAGGAGTCCTTGGATCAGATGTTCCATCTATCTTCCAAGGCCAGAATGTCCCTAAGGTGGTGGATGTCTCCGAGTCACCTGTCAGTATGGAAGAGATGGTCTGTTCAGAGCCAAACAAGGATAACTACGGATGCCAGTCCCTGGGGGTGGGGAGTACACATGGTCAACAGAGGCTGGCAGGGGAGTTGGGACCCGACCACCAGAACCAATTCATCGAATTTTAAAGAGTTGAAAGCAGTTCTGATGGCCCTAACGAGGGCTCTACCCGACTTAAAAGACCAGAACATCCTATTTTATTCTGACAATTCCACCACAGTTTCCTACATAAACCGGCAAGGGGGTACAAGAGTCTTTTCCCTTCTACACCTTTGTCAGGAGATCTTCCGGGTAGCAGAGGACAGAAATATTTCTCGGGCATTCCATTGGGGGACACAGACCATGGGTATAGCCTAGAGGTATTACTAGGAGGGACACTATGCAAATAGAAGAAGCTCCTCCTCCTTGGGCTATACCCCCAGGCTCCAGCAGGAGAACTTCAGTCTTTGCTTAGTGTCTGTAGAAGGAGGATGACACTGCTACTCCTGTTTGTTATTTTTCTTACAGATGGGGACGCAGGTCAGCATTGCGCTTTCCTGGTCCCCCGTGGAGTGACTGCCGCCGTCCATGGACGCTGCCTGGCCTCCTCCACCGTCCCCCAAAGAAGAAAAGAGGATCCGGGCTCCCTGGTAGCACCGAATCCCGCCAGCCATTGGGACACCTATCGCCACCCTCATTCCAGAGCACTGCATCTCCCACACTGCGGAGTCAGACGTCTGAAGAGGTGCTTCCCTGCTGGTCCGGACATATGAGGGAGAAGACTGCAGGAACAGATAAGTATGGCTGCAGTCTGTGTTCTCCCCTCCGTCTGTCCCTCTGGCTGCCTGGGTGAAATATGACCACGTCTGGGCTGGGGGCATAGAGGACATGGCACTAGAGCAGCACCCATAGTCGGTGCCACCTTATTGGTATGCCGCCTTAAAGCGACGGTTCCACCTTAAATAAGGGGTCCTCTCCTCTTGGACTCCCCAGAGGCTTGGCACATCTTGGGGGACATAATCCCCTCTGCGGGGACCTTATGGAGCGAGCCCGGCTCATTTGACCGGGGCCGCCATTAATAGGTCGGGGTCCCTTTAAGAGGCCGTTCAGTCGCGACTCTCTCTCCCCTCGTTCTCCCTCTTGGGGGACACTATTACTGGGGGCATTTCTGAGATGGGGTCCCCCATGGCATGAGGGGGACACCTTTTTCTTTCACTTTAGTTTAATTTTTTATGCACGCGCTTGCTTTTTCCCCGCCATTGTTGTCACGAAGGGGGTGGGGCCTATTTTTTCCCGCCATTGATGTCACGGAGGGGGCGGAGCCTATTCTGCTTTCTCTGGAGCTTACAGAGTGGTGTCTGCTCGGCTCTCCCAGCATTTGGATGAACTTCAGTGCTTGCTGAGCCACAGTTTTGCCAGATTTTTGCTTCTAACTGGTAGGAGAACTTATTTCTACAAGGTGCCAATCATGCCTAAGCCTGGGGCCCCCACAAAATCTGCCAAGGCGTCTTCTCAGGCTCCACTGGGGTCCTGTAAGACGTGCCTTTTGCCTCTCTCTGTCACGGGAGTCTGTGCCTCATGCCCTGCCCCTGGCCCGGATCAGGTCGCCCCTACTGCGATATCCCAGCCTGGTTCCCCACCTACCCCTGCGGACTCGGTGGTACCCGCCTGGGCGTCTGCCATGACTAGTGCTGCAGCGGATTTGGCCCTAGTAGCCAGCGGCCATGGCCTTTATGGAGCTTATGCCGCCCGCTAACCCGGGCGCTCCCACCTAGCTCCCCAGGTGACCCTCCCAGGGGCCGCCCGGGCGCTAAGAGACCGCGTCAGCAGTCTTCCTCTGATGCCTCCGCTTCCCCTCCCCGCCTTGAGGCGCACTCTGATGGTTCTCCCCCCAGGGAGCAGATGTCAGAGGGGGAATTGTCAGATTTGGACGAGATCATGGAGCGGGACCCCCCTCCAAGACTGTCCGCTGTGGTCTCTGAATTGGTTTCGGCGGTCTGTGACACCTTTAACCTCCAGGAGGGCTCTACTCCTCCCACCAGTCAGGAGTTTGCCCTCTTTCCGCCTAAAAAACCTGAGACCGCGGTGTTTCCCGTACATAGTGAGTTCACCGCGGTCGTATCCAAGGCCTGGGATCGGCCTAACCAAAAATTTACCTCAGCCAGGCATATGGATGTACTGTATCCATTTCCTGCCGCTAGCGTGGAAAAGTGGGCTTCCCCCCCTAAGGTGGATCCGCCCGTGGCCAGACTGGCCAAAAACACTGCCCTACCAGTCCTGGACGGCTCCTCCCTACAAGATGCCGTGGACAGGCGTTTGGATTCCTTGTCAAAGTCCATTTTTTCCCTAGCGGGCACGTCCCTGCGCCCGGCATTTGCATCTGCATGGGTGGCTAAGGCCCTCTCTATGTGGCTGCAACGTCATCTCCAGGATTTGACGGACCAACATGCGCCTGCTGACACTTTGGACCTTATCCTCCAAATGTCTCAGGCTGCCAAATTCCTCTGCGACGGCCTCCGTGGACATTGGAGCCTTGTTTGCCCGCATCTCCTCCCTCTCTATACTTCAACGTAGAGAGATCTGGTTGAAGGTCTGGGACGCGGACGCTTCCTCCAGGCGTTCCCTTGCAAACCTTCCCTTTGACGGATCCCGTCTGTTTGGGGCTCAGCTGGATGAGTTTATTTCAGCTGCAACTGGGGGTAAGAGTACCCATCTGCCCCAGCCTCGGTCCAGACCCCCTGCTCGTCCGGGTTCTTCTGGGTCCCGATACCGTTCCTTTCGTCGCTTCTCCTCCACCCGGCCGTCCTCCTCTTCATCGGCCGGAGGGTCTCGGGACTCCCGTAGAAAGCCCTCCTTCAAGCCCCAGCCCTCCTGGCGCCCGAAGGCTCAGTCTGCCCGTCCTGCAGCCCCCAAACAGTCCTCTGCATGAAGGGCGCCCCCACCTCTCACGGTGGGGGTCGTCTGCTCTCCTTTCTGAGACCCTGGAGAGCTCACATTCAGGACGCCTGGGCTCTAGAGATTATAATGTCCGGTTACAAGATAGACTTCGAGTCCAAACCACCGGAACGTTTTTCCTCTCTCGGGTTCCGGGGACCCCGCCCGGGCTTCGGCCCTGTTGGGGCGGTCTCCTCTCTGCTGGACCGGGGGTCATCTCCCCGTCCCCTGGAGGACCAGGGCTCAGGTTTTTACTCCAACCTGTTTGTAGTGCCCAAAAAGGAGGGGTCTGTGCTTCCTATCCTGGACCTAAAGCTGCTCAACAAGTTTCTGCGGGTCAGGAAGTTCCGCATGGAGTCCCTCCGGTCGGTCATTGCGTCACTTCTTCCAGGGGAATTTCTTGCCTCGGTGGACATTCAGGACGCCTATTTGCACGTCCCTATAGCAGAGTCGCATCAGCGCTACCTGCGGTTTGCTATCGGAGACCGCCATTATCAATTTGTCGCCCTTCCCTTCGGGTTGGCTACCGCCCCTCGGGTCTTTTCCAAGATCCTGGCACCTATCATGGCCCTTCTTCGTTCAAGGGGCATTTCTCTCTTGCCTTACTTGGACGACATTCTGATAAAGGCCCAGTCCTTTCCTCAGGCTGTGGACAGCGTCCAGATTACTGTCCAGACTCTGGAACAGTTCGGCTGGTTGATCAACCGACCAAAGTCGTCTCTCCTCCCATCCCAGAGGCTCGCCTTCCTGGGGATGATTCTGGATACGTCACTCTCCAAGGTGTTCCTTCCAGACTCCAAGTCCTCACAGATTCAAGAGGCGGTTCGACTCCTGCGGTCTCCCCAGACTCTGTCCATCCGGCAGTGCATGCGGACTCTGGGCCTCATGGTGGCCTCCTTAGAGGCCATTCCGTATGCTCAGTTCCATACTCGCCCACTTCAGCGGCTGATCCTCTCCCGCTGGGACAAGTCCCCATTGGGTCTGGATTCCAGGGTCCGTCTCCCCCCTCGGGTTCGGGCCTCCCTATCCTGGTGGCTATCTCCCCCGAATCTGGGGTCCGGCCGCTCCTTTCTCCCCGTTGTCTGGACAATTGTCACCACAGATGCCAGGCTTTCGGGCTGGGGCGGTGTTCTCCAGGACCAGACGGTTCAAGGGGTCTGGTCGGCGGCGGAATCTCGCCTTCCGATCAATATCCTGGAGCTGCGAGCAATCTTTCTCTCCCTCTCCCATTGGACCCGGATCCTATCCGGGGTTCCTGTGCGGGTCCAGTCGGACAATGCCACGGCCGTGGCCTATATCAATCATCAGGGTGGTACCCGCAGCAGGGCCATAATGCAGGAGGTGGAGCGGATTCTCCAGTGGGCGGAGTCCAACGTTCCGCTGCTGTCGGCAGTGTATATTCCGGGTATCGACAATTGGACAGCGGACTTTCTGAGTCGGACCATAGTGGATCCCGGCGAGTGGTCGCTGCACCCGGAAGTCTTCCAGGAGCTCTGCCGCAGGTGGGGCCGTCCGGATGTCGATCTGATGGCATCCAGGTTGAACTGCAAGGTTCCTGTGTACCTGGCGAGGGCACGGGACCCGAAGGCTTGCGGAGTGGACGCGCTTGTGGCTCCATGGCAACACTTCCGCCTTCTCTATGTCTTCCCTCCGATCCCTCTATTGCCCAAGCTTCTTCGCAGGATCGCGCTGGAAGGGATTCCGGCGATTCTCATCGCCCCAGACTGGCCTCGCCGCTCCTGGTTCGCGGACGTCGTGCGCATGCTCGCAGACGCTCCTTGGCCCCTCCCGGACAGAGAGGACCTGCTGTCTCAGGGGCCTCTCTTCCACCGGAACTTACGGTCTCTGCGTTTAACGGCCTGGCTGCTGAAGCCCTCCTGCTGAGGAAGCGGGGTTTCTCCGATTCAGTGGTGCGCACCATGATTAGGGCACGGAAGCCGGCTTCCTCCAGGATTTACTACCGCACATGGAAGGCCTTTCTGTCTTTTTGTGAGTCATCAGGGGTTCCTCCCCTACGGTTCTCCATTCCGGTGGTACTTGCCTTTCTGCAGTCGGGCCTTGAGAAGGGTCTCTCTCGGTTCTTGAAGAGTCAGGTCTCGGCTCTGGCTGTCTTCTTCCAGAGGTCCCTTGCTTTTCTGGGTCCGGTGCGAACTTTTCTTCAGGGGTGGCACATTCTGTTCCCCGTACGTCCATCCTCTGCCATCTTGGGACCTTAACCTGGTCCTCCTTGGTCTCCAGGGGAACCCCTTCGAGCCCCTTAGGGACGTGGCCCTTTCCTTCCTTTCCTGGAAGGTGGTTTTCCTAGTGGCCATAATCTCTATTCGGCGGGTGTCGGAGCTGGCTGCGCTGTCCTGCAGAGAACCTTTCCTGGTTTTTCACCAAGATAAGGTGGTTCTTCGTCCGGTTCCGTCCTTTCTACCCAAGGTGGTGTCTCCTTTCCACCTTAATGAGGATCTGGTTTTGCCTTCCTTTTGTCCTTCTCCGGCTAACTCCAAGGAGCGCGCTCTCCATTCCCAGGCTCTTCGAGTGTATCTCAGGGCCACGGCTGATTTCCGCCGTTCGGACTCCTTGTTTGTGATACCTGACGGTCCTCGGCGGGGTTTGGCGGCCTCCAAGGCCACCTTGGCGCGCTGGATACGTTGTGCCATATCGGCGGCTTACCGTGCTCGTGGTAAGAATCCTCCGGTCCGGATCATTGCCCATTCCACTAGGGCGGTGGGATCCTCCTGGGCCTGTCGCAATCGGGCCTCAGCATCCCAGCTGTGTAAGGCGGCCACTTGGTCGTCCCTGCACACCTTCACTAAGTTTTATCAAGTGCATTTGCTGGCGTCCGCTGACGCGTGCCTTGGGCGCAAGGTGTTGCAGGCAGCGGTTTCCGTTTGACCGTTGGACGTGGCTCCTGGCGGTGCCGTGAGTGTCTCCCACCCCATGGACTGCTCTAGGACGTCCCATGGTCTGTGTCCCCCAATGGAATGCCCGAGAAAAGGAGATTTTTGTGAAACTCACCTGTAAAATCTTTTTCTCGTAGTTCCATTGGGGGACACAGCTCCCACCCCTTTTTGCGTATGCATGGGAGGATTTCTATATCCTGTTGGGCCTCTTGGTTTACGGCCGTTTGGTTCCATTGTTTTTTTCTGGTTCTCCTTCTCCTACTGCTTTGGCAACGCCTGAAGTTCTCCTGCTGGAGCCTGGGGGTATAGCCCAAGGAGGAGGAGCTTCTTCTATTTGCATAGTGTCCCTCCTAGTAATACCTCTAGGCTATACCCATGGTCCGTGTCCCCCAATGGAACTACGAGAAAAAGATTTTACAGGTGAGTTTCACAAAAATCTCCTTTTCTCTAGCAGCAGTCCACCTAAAAGGGAGAGACAATATAGTCGCAGACTTTCTGAGTCGAACTCGAATCAGGCAAGGAGACTGGTGCCTAAATCAGGAATCATTTTTGCAAATAGCCCAGAGGTTTGGGACTCCTTCTATAGATCTTTTTGCATCCCGTCTCAACAAGAAAACAGACAGATTTTTCTCCCTCAGATATCTGGACAATCCGACAGGGATAGATGCATTGGCACAGAATTGGAGTCAGGAAGAGGGCTACGCCTTCCCTCCTTTCTGCCTCATCCCGCAGGTATTGGGCAAGGTGGCTCTGGAGAAGGCATCCATTATTCTGGTGGCCCCCTTTTGGCCTAAACGGGCATGGTTTTCGAATCTCCAGAAGCTTCCCCCCTACACAATTCCGGTGAGGGAGGATCTTCTCTTCCAAGGTCCAATCTTGCATCCCAGCCCAGAGGCCCTGAAGCTCACGGCATGGAAGTTGAAAGGAACATCTGGATAAAGAGGGGCATATCTAACAAAGTAATTTCCACCCTCTTGAAAAGTAGAAAAGACTCCATGGCTAAGAAATATCTAAAAATTTGGAACATTTTTTGTAGTTTTCTGGGGGGGTTTCCTGACCCGCTTGAAAGACCGGAAATTCCCAGAATTCTTGAATTCTTACAGGCAGGGTTAGAAAGGAATCTTAAGGCCTCCACCTTAAAGGTTCAGGTGGCGGCCCACGTTATTTTTTTGGACTTTAGGCTGGCTGAGCACCGCTGGGTTAAGAGATTTTTGAATGCGGCATCCAGAGTTCGCCCGATCCTTCGTTCCTTTACGCCCCCTTGGGATCTAAATTTAGTTCTTAAATTTTGATTTATATTTTATTCTCACATGGGTGCCATCATGGAGGAGGGGAAAACAATAATTGCTTACCGGTAATTGTCTTTCTCGATACCCATGACGGCACCCCCAAAATTCCCTCCCTATAAATAAATATATATATAGATGTATATATATATAAAAAAAAAAAAAAGATTCTTTCTCTCTATCTCTTCTCAGTGTTGTCTTGGTATCACATCCTCAACCGGTAATCAGAAGCACTGGGGTGTGGTGGGGGTGTTAACTTTTTATATCCTCAGGTTTCCTGTCCTGGAGGGGAGGTCCTGGGTCGCATGGGTGCCGTCATGGGTATCGAGAAAAACAATTACCGGTAAGCGTCAATTTTGACGTAAATTTGTTTTCCCTTAGTCCTATCAGCAGCACAAGTGGGGATTTCTCCCCTGTGAACAAATAGGACAGCGGAATTTTTGCTGAGACAAAAAATTTCCTAGCAAGTAATAATTAAATTAATTAATCAAAACACTATAAAGGGCAGCTCGCCCTAGGATCAGTGCTTTATATCAAGAACATATAACAACATAAAAGAAGGGGGGGGAAATTTGTGTGCTGCTGATAGGACTAAGGGAAAACAAATTTACGTCAAAATTGACGCTTCCCTTACGTCCTACAGCAGCACAAGTGGGGACTTAGCGAGTAGCCCAACAAATTCTGGGAGGGTACAGTATAGCGCTAGCCCACTTCAGAAAGCAAAAATAATTTCCATCAGGAAATAAAAAAGATATATATGTATACATTTTTTTTTTTTTTTACGGGAGGGCGGCTGACAACACTGTACGCCCGAACACAGCCCGCTCCGAACGTCTAGAGTCTAGACGGTAGTGTCTAATAAAAGTGCTCTGGGAGCTTCATGAGGCTGCCGCACAGATCTGGTCCAGAGGGACTAGGCTCCTTTCAGCAAAGGAGGTGGATACTGCCCTTGTAGAATGGGCAGTAACAAAGGATGGAGGAGATACCCTCTGAGCGAGAAAAGCTTCGCTGATCACTTCCTTGACCCATCTACTCAGAGATGGTTTGGAAGCTTTTAGGCCCTTCCGTCCTGCAAAAGATATCAACAGGTGTTCAGTCCTTCTGAAGTCCACAGTCCTGTCCAGATAGATTTTAAGGCATCTGGCAATGTCCAGCGAGTGAAGAGCTTCTTCTTCAGGAGATGATGGAGCGGGACACAGTACCGGCAAAGAGATGGTCTGATTACGGTTGGCAAACGTTGGGACCTTAGGAGTGAAGGACGGCAGAAATCTCAACAGGACACAGTCCTGGAGAAAGAGGGTATAGGGTTCGGCGGCAGCAAGCGCCTGTAACTCTCCAATCCTTTTAGCCGATGTTATGGCTAGTAGGAACGTGACCTTCAGGGATAGGAACCTAAGGTGCACCGATTCCAAGGGTTCAAAGGGGGGAGAGGATAGCCCCTTAAGAACAACAGATAGAGCCCACTCTGGGATCGGCCTCAGGATTCTAGGTTTCAGTCTTTCGGCTCCTTTAAGGAACCTCCTGAGTAGGGGGTCTTGAGAAAGTGATCTGCCTAAAAGGCAGAAAGAGCACTGGTATGAACTCTGAGTGTTGACGGGCATAGACCCTTGTCTAGGCCATCCTGCAGAAACTGTAGAACAGCTGAAAGAGGAGGATCTGAGGGAACTACCTCTTTGACAGCACACCACTGAAGAAATCTCTTCTGAATCCTTGAGTAAACTTTCTTTGTAGACTCCGCACGGGAGTGGGAGATGGTTCTCAAGACCGCCGCAGAAAGCCCACTAGCTTCTAGTAGGGTCCCGTCAATCTCCAGGCTGTCAGACTGAGTCTCCTCAGATCTAGGCATGGACCTGTGTCCTGATACAGCAGGTCCTGCACTGGGGAAGCTTCCAGTAATTGCCCTGACTCATCCTCATGAGCTGGGTGAACCAAGACCTCTTCGGCCAGAAGGGTATTATTGCAATGACCGGGGTCTGGTCTTGCTTGATTTTCGTCAATACCCGTGGTATCATGGAAAGTGGAGGGAAGATGTAAGCCAGCCTGAACCTCCAAGGTATGGACAGAGCGTCTATCGCCACAGGGTTGTCCTCTTTGTAAAGGGAGCAGAACTTGTCCACCTTCGCGTTCATCCGGGTAGCCATCAGGTCGATCTCCGGCATGCCCCAACGGAGAGTGATCTGGGAGAAGATGTCCTTGTTCAAGGACCATTCGCCTGGAACTGGCAGACCGCGACTCAGACGATCTGCAACTGTATTGAGATCTCCTCTGATGTGGACTGCGGAAAGGTGAGATAGACAACGCTCTGCCCAAGCGAGAATGAGACCTGCTTCTTGAAAAAGAGGTTGAGATCGCGTACCTCCCTGTCTGTTTATATAAGCGACAACTGTCGTATTGTCGGAACGGACTCTCACCGCCTTCCCGCGGATGAGAGGAGCAAAGTGAGAGAGCGCTAGACGCACAGCTCTCAATTCTCTCATGTTGGATGAGAGACTTCTCTCCTGAGGAGTCCAGACACCTTTTACTGTACTGTCTTCCAGATGGGCTCCCCAACCTAGAAGGGAGGCGTCTGTGGTCAACGTGATCCAACGAGGTTGAATCAAGGACCTTCCATCTGATAGGTCCCTCCACCAATTGAGGGAGGACCTGACTAGAGCAGACAGGGAGTGCATCCTGTCTAACCCCTTGGGGTTGCGATTCCAGACGGTCAACACTTCCTCCTGAAGTGGACGAAGATGCCAAAGGGCCCACGGAACTTCCTCCGTGGACGCTGACATGTGTCCTAACATCTTCATAAGAGTTCTGATGGACACACGGCGAGGTGCCATGAGGAACTGAGCGGCTCTTACGACTCTGTCCTTCCTCTCCGGAGAGAGAGAGAGAGACATCTTCTGAGAGTCGACCAGGAAGCCCAGAACTTCTCCCAATTTATTAGCCAGCCTAACTGCTGGAGTGTCTGAAGAGCCAGCTGAAGATGGGACTGAAGAACATCTAGAGAAGAGGCTTTTAGGAGCCAATCGTCTAGGTATGGTATGATTTCTAGTCCTTGAAGCCTGAGCTTGGCAACGACCGGAGCCACAACCTTGGTGAAAGTGTGGGGCGCGGAAGAGATGCCAAAGGGTAGAACAGCAAACTGATAGTGCTTTACCACACCCTGTATGGAGACCGCAACTCTTAGGCATTTCCGATGCGCTGGATGAATTGGGACGTGGAGATAAGCGTCCTTCAAGTCTATCGTGATCATAAGGTCGCCGGGATTTAAAACAGCGACTACGGAGCGAATGGTCTCCATACGAAACCGCTTCTTCCTTATGAAGCGATTTAGATAGCGCAGATCTATTATCATGCGCCAGTCTCCGGAAGGCTTTGGGACTAGAAAAATAGGGGAATAAACGCCCCGCCCCTGCTCGTGGGAGGGGACTTCCTCCAGGGCTTCTTTCTGTAAGTACTGGAGAACAGAGCCCTCCAGGATCTTCTGCTTGGGATGGGCCAGGAGATGGGTCAACACGAACTTTTCTCGCGGGGGAGAAATAAACTCTATTTTGTAGCCGGAAGTCACTATGTCGAGAACCCACGGATCTGGAATCTCCTGAACCCAGGTTTGATAAAAAAAACCGAAGACGACCTCCGACTGGAGGAGAAATTAAATTTAGTGCATCGCACAAAACGGGAAGACAAGGGGGGGGACCAGCAGGAGAGTCAAAGATCCGCTTTGCGATCCTTCCCCCGGCCACGACCTCTTCCACGCCTGGAGGATTCCTGGCGCCTCTGGGATCTCGACGGACCCCTGGATCTACTGGCCTGGGAGCGGCTTCGAAAAGACTGCTGGGGAGATGCTTCCCCTTTTGTCCGCCAGGCACTCCATAATTTTGTCTAGTTCGGAGCCGAAGAGCCTACCAGGCTCGTAGGGAGGCCACACAAATTAAATTTTGAGGCATTGTCCGCAGCCCAGGGACGCAGCCATAAGGGGCGACGGCTCGCAGAGGAAAGGGCCATTCCCTTAGCCGCCAGTTTTACATTCTGCGTGGAGGCATCGCAGAGAAATTCAGACCCTAATAAAAGGGTTTTAAATTGATCCAGGATTTCTGTCCTGGCAACACCAGACTCCAGATCAGACTGGATGCGGAGGATCCGTGCTCGCACAAATTCAGCGACTTCCGAGGAAGCGATGGACACGGACGCAGAGGCCGCCGCCGTATAGCACCTCCTCAAGGTGCACTCAGCCTTGCGGTCCAGGGGATCCTGCAGGTTGGAGCCATCATCAGACGGAACCAGAGTCCGTTTGGACAGTTTGGCAATGGCCATATCAACCTTCGGCGGCGGGAACCAAAGATCTGCTTCCGACTCCTGGATCGGAAACATCATCTTGAATCTTTTATTCAGGACCGGAGCCTTCTCCGGGTGCTTTCATTCCAGCTGCATCATCCTTTTAAGGTTTTCGTCCACTTTAAAGGCTCTAAGCCCCTAGAGGTGGACGGAGTAGCTTCCCCTGCTCAACCTCACGGTCCCTTGACCGGATAGAGCGCAAAAGACGTTGGGTCTTGTCCGCAGCAAAGCGACCTACAGATTCTTCCTCAGATGAAGATGATTGGTCGTCGAGGGAGATGACTTCCTCTAACATCGGGAGAGGTCCCGGAGAGTCCTCACGTGGCCGTTTAGAGGCGAGGGCAGACTTGATCTCCAGGATGGAGTTGCCCATAAAGTCCTTCATCCAGCCGAACATATCCGACATCGTGGGCTGGGCCTGAGGTGGTCGGCAGAGAGGGCATCGATTATACTCATAAGAGTCAGGCATGGGTGTCTCACAAGACGCACACGTAAGATGCCTTTGCTTGTGGGAGGATTTCCCACGCTCATTAGGAGAGGCCATTTCTTGAGGGAAAAAAATTCTGGAGACTAGATCACACGACCAGCAACCAGCGGCTCTTCAGTAAGAAAGAGACCTGCTGAGTGTTTGGAGGGGGTTTAAATAGGTGTAGCTCCACCTCAGACCCCAACTCCTCCCAGCTTGTGAGGAAAAAACCTTCCCACTTTTTTTTTTTCCCATATCAAGTTATATTATAATATCACCTACTGCCCCTTTAAACTTTTAGAAGTTTCTTTATTTTTTTTTCTTAAAACTCCTGTTACATTTAACAACTGCTCCTAAGCCCTGGAGCAGTACCAGTAGCAGCAGAGCTGCCGAGCTAGAGGAGGGGAGGAGGCCCCGCCCCCTGCCCTGACTGCTGTGTCCCCCTACTCACCGCCAAGGGAGCCGGGACGCGATAGCAGGCCGGTGTGGCGGCTAGAACGGGGGATTCCCCGAGAAGCCGGCGAGTCAGCATTACACCAGAGCGGCCGCCTGACATCCGGACAAAGGTACGGGCGGGAAGAGGAGGGCAGGAGGGAGGGGGAAGAGTAAGCCGACCTAACGCCGTAGTGTTGGAGCATGCCGCTAAGGGCAAAACATTCCATGAAAAAAGGCGCCGCACCAGAGCCCCAGGCTCAAGAAAAAAAGGTCAGGGACCCACAGGCGCAGGCTCTACAGAGAGCTAAGTAAAACATTTTCCAGTGGGGGTACCCCACAATAAACTACCTGCTAGGAATAAACAGCACAAGAGAGAGGACAAAAGTCCTCTAGTCCTGACTGTCCACAGGGACAGAGAAAAAAAGCACTGATCCTAGGGCGAGCTGCCCTTTATAGGGGGGGTTTTGATTAATTAATTTAATTATTACTTGCTAGGAGATTTTTTGTCTCAGCAAAAATTCCGCTGTCCTATTTGTTCACAGGGGAGAAATCCCCACTTGTGCTGCTGTAGGACGTTACAGGGGGGTGATCAAGGATATGGGGGTGACGGGGTGATCAGGGAGTTAATATGGGGTGATCATGGGTTAATAAAGGGTTAATAAGTGACGGGGGGGGGGGTTGGTGTGTGGTGAGTGGTGCACTTACATAGCTGCCGTGTCCTCTGGTGGTCCCAAGCAAAAGGGACCACCAGAGCAGCGGGCAACAGGCATATCAGACGCTGTTTACAAAACAGCGTCCGATATGCGATTTGGAAGCGATTTACTGACATCCACAGCCTGCCAGCGCATAATCAGCGCTGGCAGGCTGTAGACTAAGTTCTTACCTGTCGGGCTGCAGTGAACGCGCACGCACATGCACGCGCGTTCACATGAAATCTCGGGTCTCGCGGGATGACGCCGATAGGCGTGATCGAGACCTGAGAGAACCACCTCTCACATGCCTTTCGGCGTTAGCATGACGGGAGGTGGTTAAAGGGCTTGTCCCACTTCATCAAATGGCATTTATCGTGTAGAGAAAGTTAATACAAGGCAATTACTAATGTATTGTGATTGTCCATATTGTCTCCTTTGCTGGCTCAATTCATGTTTCCATCACAATCTACACTACTCATTTCCATGGTTACAACCACCTCTATCCAGCAGCGGTGGCCGTGCTTGGACACTATAGGAAAAAGCACTGGTCTCTCAGGTGGCCGAGACTGCAAGAGTGCGCATAGGCTAGCGCTTTTTTCTTATAGTGTGGGTGGTCGAAGCCGTGGATACAAGCAGTGTATAATGCAATGAAAAAATTGATCATGCCGGCAAAGGAGGCAATGGGAACAATCACAATACATTAGTAAGTGCCTTGTATTAACTTTCTCTACATGATGAATGCTATTTGCTGAAGAGAGACATCCCCTTTAACCCCTCCAGGACCTTGGACGAGAATGCTCGTCCAAACTTGTGTCTACTTAATGCACTAGGATGAGCATTCTCATCCAAGGGTTAATGCGCTCCCCAACACGCGCTGCCGCGATCAGCAGCAGGGACCCGGCTGTATCCGCCAGCATTGGTGAAAACACCGATGTCGGCGGATTAACCCACTGTATGACCACGGCATACAGGAGGTTTGCGGCGGTTTTTACATCCCCATCGTTTCCCCGTGCTGCGATGATGGGGACTCGATAATTGCTATGGCAGCCCCGATGCCCTGAACAGGCATCGGGACTGCCAGTTATGGAAGCCCAGGAGATCCAGCCCCAGGGCTGGGTCTCTTAGGCAGCTACTAGTGTCTTAGGCTGGGTTCAGACTTGAGCGTTTTACAGCGCGTTCCTACGCGCTGTAAAACGCTCAACAGGCGAAAACCCATGTTTTCCTATGGGCATGGTTCTCACCTGAGCGTTTTACCCACGCGTACGAACGCGCTGTAAAACACCCTACGCCCAAAGAAGTACAGGAGCTTCTTTGAGGCGTATTGACGCATGTCCCCCATAGGGATATATAGCGCAAACTGACAGTTCAATACAGCACAATTCATATGTATTGAAACAGGGAACCAAGTCCCATAGTGGGACAAAACATAAAGTGAAAAAGAAGTTAAAAAAATAAAGTTTTACAAAAAAATTAAAAGTTTCAAGTAAAAAAAAAGCGCCTATTTCCCAAAATAAAGTTAAAAAAATAGGAAAAAAAGAAAAGTAGACATATTATGTATCGCGCGTCCGTAACGACCGGCTCTATAAAAATGTCACATTGCCTAACCCCTCAGGTAAACACAGTCATAAAATAAAATCTGTGTTAAAAAAAAATAAATGAGGAGGAGCCACGCAGAAGGCAGTGTGTTTACCTTATCTAGTCGGCTGAAGTGTTTTCTAATTGCGCTCCTCCCCCACATCAGCGTGTCTGCTCCTCATTACTCCCCCTTCAGTCTCCGACTTGCCTTCTCAAGCACACAGCGGATCTCTTATCTCACCTTTATCTTTACAAAAAAAATGCAGTCTCACAGCGCTAAGAAATCAGATGTCACATAGAGCTCTGTTCTGTATCTGGCCGTCCTGCAGGGTCACGTGCAACACGGATTTGTAAGAGCAGCCATTATAGCGTCCTCACTGATTGTCCCCTAGCCTAAATGAGGCATTATAAATAATTAATGGAATTTAAAAGTTTTTTTGTAATAACATATATTTTCAGTATTTTCATTGTTATACTTCCCGGAGAACACCTTTAAGGTGAAAAATGGCTGGGTCCTTAAGGTGTGTGGTAAGGTGCAAGGTACTGTGGTCGACGGGAGGTACGTGTCACCGAGGTTCCTGGCCTCGGTGAGGTAAGAGCCGGATTTTTGGTGTGTCAGCAGCAGCTAGTGCTGCTTGACACCTTGCTATTTAGTTTGGCTGCAAAGCCAATCCAGGCCGGCTCTTACTGGGAGTAGGCAAAGAGTTGGGTGGGTGCCTACTCCCCACGGTCCAGGCCGGGTTTTCCGGGCCTTTATAACACAGCCAGCAGCTGGGTGTGGAGGAGGTGATTGTCCTGGAGCTGCTGTTAGGCTGTGGAATCACTTGAGAATTGGGAGTGCTGATCCATGCTGTGCTGTGTGGAGTTCTCTGGGCTGGAAGCAAGACCCCAAGCAAGGAGGAGTGCAGACGGCCTGAAAGCCGGAGGTCGATCGCCTTGCGGCTGGACTGACAGCCAGGTGCGAACCTGCACCTAAAGCCTCTCAGGTGACTGGAACCTGTTTTGGACTATTTTGTTTTGCTGCACGTTTTCTGTTGGGTGTAAATTAACACCAAGTGACTGTTTGCTGTGTATTTGCTACAAGTGTGAATTAAACACTGTTTGCTACACTTTCTGGACTCCGTTTTGCCTCTATACTGCACCCGCACTGCTATCTACCAGAGCGACTCCCCACAGGTGTTAAGACTAATTCACTGAAAAAGTCTCACCTGAGCAGTAATGTGATATAACACGCAATATTCTTACAGAAAATCTGGAAGGTGAACAGAGGACTCTAATCCGAGTGTGAATTCAGCACTATACAGCCGCCTCAGTGCTGGTAGAAGTGTCTATCGGCTATATTTCACCTATTAAAACAACCACTGTCCTTATGTCTCCCTGGTAAATGGGATATTCTCCAAAGCTTAGATCTGTAAGCAGCTTGTAGATCTAAGCTGCTTAATAAAATAAAGTTTCTGGACCATCAAGAAAGCCTGGTGATTGAAGTATGACAGCGACATGACTTCACTGAAGCCGCCCATAAAATCATTAAAATAGGATGACCGTAGAAATGATGGTTCCAGACCGTGGGCTTTGCTGGATCGGATCATGGGGACTGATTATACAATAAGCACTTTACAAATCCGGTGGTTGCCTGGACCAGTCCAAGAGATTTTGTCCACTAGAGGCCGCTAAAGTCATCTGAATAAATCTCACCACTTATCGATACGGATTTTACAAGGGTATACGCCACGCAGGGATGTACAATCTTTTTGGTTTGGAGGCCGTATTGTCACATTGCTCTATTTTAACGGGCCACAAAAATAGTCAATTGGTGCTCGTTTAATAGGCCAATGCAAGTGAGCACCAATCAATTTTTCTGAGGCTCCTTGAAATAGAGCAATGTAGATGGAGAGGAATGATCGCTACAACAGTCATTCCTCTCTCATTCAGTTCTGTCTGTGGGCCACATGGGTTGTGTACCCCTGTAAATGGCAGTGTAATTTATGTTTCTGTGTGATTTTCACTGCTTCCACACCAAATCTGCAACAAAATATATGTTACTTGCGAATTTGCCCCAGATAAGAGTGAAATCTGCACTGAAAATCCTCACAAATAAGCTGCGGATCACAAAATCCGCACCACAGCTCTGTAGGCGAGATTTTTAAAATCTCTTTTACTTAGTACTGTAATCCGCTCATAATACGCACGTGTGCATGTACCCTTAAAGAGATCGCATAAAAGGGAAGGTCATTTACCAAATCAATTAAAGAGCGGAAACCAATATGACAGGTATAGGAGGAAATTTATTGTGAGGTAATGTGGCAGTAATATTTTGTCATGCATGGATCTGGATAAATATTATATTAAAGGGGTGCTCTGGAACTGTAATATTAATTCTCTGGCCTTAGGATAAGTAATTCATACCAGATAGAAATCCATGACAACACAGTGTGCATAAGGCCCTATCAATGATTGTGAGCCACAGCCAGTGGAGCCTATACAGTCAGGTATAAGGGAAAGATTTGCACCTGGTCTTGGCTCAAAATCACTTATGGAAAGCCCTAAGGGTCCATTCACACGTCCGCATTTATTCTTGTCTGCAGCTGCGAACAAGAATAGGCTGCTCTATGGGGGTGCTGGCCGGGTGTGTTGCGGATCCGCAACACACCACGGACGTGTGAATAGACCCTAAGGCTACATGTAGACGACATGTGATCTACATTTTTTTTTTAACGGCCATCACACATCTGTTTTAAGACCAATAGTCTATGGGGTTATTCACACGGCAGTTTTTTTGACTGTCAGTGAAAAACGGACGTAAAAAAATAGAACATGTTCTATCTTGTCAGTTTTTCACTGACAGACTGCCCCCATATAATTGAATGGGTCAATTTTTAACGTCCTTCTCTCAGGCATCAGTGAAATAAACATCCGGTAAAAATGTCAGTTTTTAACAGATTTTTTTTCACTATCGTGTGCATGAAGCCTAACAATGATAGCCTAAGCCCTGATGTGTGAGGCCACATTCCCAGCACCCTCCTTGCTGAGCTGTTTGAATGGGCTGTTGTGCTCTATAACAGCACAGCTCCTTACACTGGGTAGTGGCCATAAATGGTACTACAACTCTGCTCCTACTCACTAAAGGGATTATGTCACAAAACATATTCTACATTTTCAACCAACAAATATTTTTGTGATTGCATATATTTCAAAATTTAGTATAGCCAGTGACCTATTCAGTATTCTGTATCTGTATACCGCCACCTGCTGTTTGTACTTTTCTTTATTTTTCCGTCCATCTAACTGAGCTGGTTGAACATGCTCAGTTTAACTCTTCAGCTGCCACCAGACATATGTTCTGTTAGAAGCTGTGGCAGTTACAGGGAGAGAGCTGCAGGAGAAAGGACACACCCTGTGAGTTGCCAGGTTGAAAAGAATCTAGCAGAGCAATTGGATCAATGAATGGGCAGATCTGTGGATCCATGTGTGGTACAGGGCTGGTTCTAGCTTTGTTAGGGCACATTCAGACGGCCGTATACACCTGTTCTGTAATTTTGCGGAACTAGTGTGGACCCGTTAATTTCAATGGGGCCCCAAAAGATGTGGACAACACACAGTGAGCTATCCGCATCCGTGCTTCCATTCTGCAGCTCTGCTGAAAAGATAGAGCATGTCCTATTCTTGTCCGCAAGAATAGGCATTTTTTATTATGGTTGTGGCCATGTGCGGTCCGCAAATTGCAGAACACACACGGCCATTATCCGTGTTTTGTGGATCCGCAAAACACTACAGCCATCTGAATGAGGCCTTAGAAAGAGATTGTCATTTACTATATGATGTCTGATTTTCATTTTTTACATCAATCATGGCCTAACCCCTTTAAAGGGCTTCTCCGGGAATAATTAAAAATAACCAGATACTAATCTGTCCTACATTGTGACTAGGATGGGTATCCTCCACTTGCAGAGCTGATTAGGGGGCGTCCAAGTCACATTCTAGGATGGGTTGTTTACAGCCATTTTTTTTCATTCCCATGAAACCCCTTTAAGGCGGGATTACGTTAAACCCATGCAATACAGATGCATGGAGCAGGCTGACAAGGAAGACTGACCATTCATCTGGAGTTGGTGGTATCTCTGGAGCATGAGACCCCATTCATTCTCTAGTGCGCTAGATGAGCCAAAAATATGGCTGTCAGAGCGTGAGGAACCAAAACACTTTCAACTAAGAGCCACGTATTATTGGCACTAAAGCAAATCGTTTTACTGTACTTTAAAGCCGAGCTGTGGTAGATTTGACTCATGTTAATAAATGCAAATATGCAGAGAACTAGGTTCCCTTTGTGCATTAATCTATACCAAATGTTATAGCAAACATTTATAGAAAACTAAATTGAAAACAAACTTTCATTTATGGTGTGGTAATTTTCATTTTCTTAGCGCTAGTTATATTTAGCTCTCATATAAACTGCGCTTTAGGCTTCACATCTGTTTAATCAGGGCCTCAAATGCCTATTATTATTATTAAGCGCCAATGAGTCGATTGCAGCTCATGGCGACCATATGAAAAGTGTTTTCCACGAAGGTCTTGTTGGGGTCTTCTGGCTTCTCAGTGGTGTATTCCTGATTTAAGTGATTGCAGCCAGCTAGTTCCCTTTTTTGCTTTCCATTTTTTCTTTTAAAATGAATATCTCCATAATGAGATTCAGTCTCAGACTGGTCACTGCTGCTCCAAGGTTGAGGGTCTTCTGGTTTGCCATCTATGGTGGTCTCAAAAGTCACCCACATCAAAGTTCAAAGTCATCAATAGCATTCCTGTTTTTACTTATTATTATTATTATTTTACTTTATATTATATAGTTTCATAGTTATTAGGGCCCCCACACCCCAATAGATTGGCCCACTTGGTTCCGGGTTACTCCCCCCTATGCTGGAGAGGATGCGTGTCAGATTTCTGCATGCAGTTTTGGAAGCCGAAACAAGAAGTGAAATTAAAAAAGTAGTGTTTGTTCTTTATACTTACCCTCATTTTATGATCCCCTGCTGATTTGGTCTTCCAAAACTGCATCAGGAAACCTGACTGTGTGGTCGTACTCTTAGATCTTCAGCTAACGTTTCTTCAGCTGATGTTTTTACCGCAAAAATAAAAAGGCACCCTTAAAGACGTTCTCCAGGACTAGAAAATTGAAGGCCTATTCTTAGAATAGCCCATCAAATCAGATTGGCCGGGGTACTCAGACTGGATCTCATCCAATCAGCTGGTTGAATGAGACATGGAACACCAGTGATCACCGCATCCCACTGGCAACTTTGTACTTTTATGGGGGTTCCGGAGAGATAACTGCAAGGTTGCCTTTACACACAGGAGATTTCGTTGCATAAATGTCTGCAAATGAAAATCAGGTCCATTTTTTTAAATGGGGATTGCAGACATCCACGTGCCACCAAAACGACTCCATTCAGATTAATGGAACTCATTTTCAGTTGTAATGGCCCCTAACACTCCTTTGCTCCATCCTCTGCAAGCAGGGTGCTTGTTCTTCTCATCTCAGTATGGCGCAGTCCTCCACCCTGAATCTTGCTCCAAGCTCTGTAGGAACAGAGGAGGCCCTTTGCCAGGGGTCAAATTGGGAAACAGCTCATTACACAATCTCATCATCACACTATTAAATGTTATTCACATATCAGTATGTCAGGTCTGTGTGCTGTGCTCTCCATGAACATCACACGGATCCTTCTTCAGGCCTTCAGACGATGAATCATGACAAAAGCATGGTAAACTAATTGCTGTGGTGAAGATGGTCTGTTGAACAAAAACATTTGCTTCCTATAACCTAATTTGCTCCTTCAAAGATGAGAAACCAATAAAAATTTATTAAACACAAGTTTTAGGGGGAGATTTATCATCTGCCCATGGGACATTAATGGCTTCAAAAATTTGCAAACCCCTTACGCCATCCTCGCCAATTTTTGAAAAGGGTGTGTCAAGGAAGGGGATAGAGCCAGCTTTCTGACGCAAATGAAGACAGATTACATTTTGGCACACGTAAAATGCTGGTCATTAATAAATCTTCCCCTTAGTGTGCAAAAGTTTCAATTATCGAGATATATCGGAAAGCTTTAGGTTTTGTATGCCTTTTTTCTTTTATATGGATAACATATGCAACTGCATATGTCAGGTGTGCACATTCAGCTTATACATTGGAAGATTTTCCCAGCATACGTGCCAAGAGCAAGCATTTACTATAATGTTAACAGAGTCATAGCAATGTAAATTGCAAACCTCTCTTCATTATTAATTTCAAAGAAAGAGGAAGGTAGTGAGAAGATAGAAAAGCTATAAAATATGGACATGCCATAAATAAATTAAAGTGGTAGGGAGTAATAATGCAGTAGTACGATTTCATCCCAGTTGCTTAGAACCTTTTGTTTAACCTTGGCTCCGGTTGTCTGTGAGAGTTCTCATTACTCCAGGTCATGGTATATCAGTAGAAATACTGTAAGTCAGAGCAACTGGACTTGTATTTTTTTCTTAAAGACGTTTTGTCAGTCATTCGCCTGGCTTTCTCAATTAGAATTGATACTATGCAGCATACAACTGGATTCCATGGTAAAGGAACCTTGAGCTAAGCTCATTCTACAAAGGGCCCAGCAAGAAGCTGATGCCCTAAAGCATAACATCAATAGACTAGAAGTGAGCTTGAATTCATAGTTTCACAGTGGAATATGAAAAAGGTTGGTGGAATTTACAGAACTAGCTCAGCACACCAAGGGCAAGGAGAGACAACAGCAGCCATACAGATGAAACATTGAGCTGGAAACAAAGGGATGTAGCTGGGACATGCCAAAGCCAAAGAAAGCGGGTAAAGAACTTGTCAGATAGGGTTCTTGCCCAGCTGGAGACTTAACGAATGGCCCCAATATCATCCCAGTGGTGGATATTATCTTAGCCACAGAAGCATTCATCCATAACTACACAAAAAGAAAGGCTATTGCAGCCCTTAAGAAAGATCCAAACATCACCATCCTGCCCACTGATAAAGGAAGATGAAGTTCTTAATACATCTGACTACTATGCCAAGGTCACCAAACTTCTGAGTGCTAACAAAATATATCTAGTCCTAAGAAAGGACCTAACCAGCAAAGGTAATAGAACTCTTACAACAGCTGTAAAAGGACCAAGCTATGGATTGGGTCATGTAGCATCCAGGGGCATAGCTAAAGGCTCATGGCCCTGGTGTAAGGGTTCAGCTTGGGCCCCGCTTCCTCAGTGCCTTTGTCCTGCCTGAGGCAAAAAGTGAAAAGGCAAGAGCAACCCCCGTTATGTGGCACAAGTGTCTTTGGGCCCCCTCAGGCTCCTGGGCCCGGTAGCGACTGCTACCTCTGCACCCCCTATAGCTACGCCCCAGGTAGCATCCTTTCTACCCTCGAGAGGCCCCTCCTTATATATATGGACTTCCTAAGATACACAAGAAAGGGACCCTCTCAGACCTATTGTCAGTAGCATGAACTAGGTGACCTAAAACACAGCTAAACACTCTGTCAACATCCTGACCCCTCTGGTTGGATATACAGAGCACCACATCCATAACTCCTACTTCACATTTAAAGTCCAAGGCTTGATACTGGGTACAGAAGAAACAATGGTGTGCTATGATGTTACATCCCCAGAAGAACACATTGGATTTCTTGGACTCCTTGGTAACAATCGGAGAGGCAGGAAGGCTGGAAACTGGAGGAGTCTACAGGAAATTTACACATACAGACCAGTACTTGCTGTTTAAATCCCACCATCCTCTGGATCACAAACTGATCAGTTCCTATTAAATTGGTTGCTTCTCTTTTCCAGCTGTGGTGGCCAGAAATAACAAGTGATCTGATCTTGGACCGCCCTGACAGTTTTAACTCTTACTGGGCTTTTAAAGATTTCAACCAGCACAGAGGCTATGACAAGGGAAATTGAGCACCTCAAAGGAGCCCTTAAAACTTGCAGGTATCCAGACTAGACTTTTGTCAAAAACTGAGAAAAGAACGGCAAGATTGGCAGTGAAGGTTTAAAGCTGGGCAGACGGAAGAACTTGGTTCTTCCATACATAGCTGTGGTATCTGAAAACCTCAGAACTGCGTACCTACATCTTAAAGAGGTTTTCCCTCTCAGACAATGAGACACGCAACTATCTTTAGAACAGAGCCCATAAAGTGAAGAAGGGTGCACTGTGCATGTGCAGCTGCCCTCTATTAATTTCTATGGGGCTGCTGAATATAGCCGAGCACTTGGCTATTTCCGTCTTCCCCATAAAAGTTAATGAAAGCGGTGACTGTGCAAAGGCAGTGCGCTCCCATTCATTTCTATGGGGATTCGGAAAATATTGGCACACTGCTTGGCTATTTTCGGCGGGCCATTAGGAATATATCGTGGTGCACTGCCGGCCACCACTTTGCCGGCATCATTTACAGGTGCGATTTCAATATAGGTGTGGGTCCCAAAGGACTAATATGCCCCCATTGTCTGAGATGGGAGTACCCTTTAAGGACAAAGGAAACTCGTTTGATCACAGTAAGGTTTGCATCCTATACACAGAGGGGACTGGTTCAAAAGAGGTGTGAAAGAAGTATTTATATTAAGTTGGAGAAACCAAACTTGAATAGAAGTGGAGGGGTGACATCTATTGTCTGCCACTTACAACGCTGTTCTAACACCTCTCCTGAGGCAGTTAAACAACACCTAATAGCTTCAGTCATGCAAATTCAATCAATACCTTACCTCCATAACTGAAGCACAAGTACCCATTATTTATTACTGGAGAATTCTCGCACCAGCCATTCTAATTGAGAAAGTCATTCAGATGACTATATAGAAGTCTTGTGTGGGATGTGCAGTGTTTGGGTAGGAAAAGTCTCCTTCAGATTTTGACTCCAGAGGCCTTTAGTTATGCCACTGCTATTTCACACAGGAAAACATATTTTAGCAGTGCTTATCCTACTCAGAAGTCAGTTTCTATTATTAGTACATTTTGTGGTCAGAAGCAAGAAAAATAATAATTTTTTTTTAAACCTATTAAGTCGGTTCCTTCTCCATTCCAGCTGTGCTGGTCAGAAATGAGAAGTGATCTGATCTTGGGCTGCCCTGCCAGTTTTGACTCTTACAGGGTTTCCCTCAAACAGCTGCCGAAGCAAAAAGCCAAGTCTAGACAATGTCATTTTTATGTATGAGTGTGTCTACGTGAACGAACATCTGTGCATGTTACACTGTGCTGTCTACAAGAACCTGTCTGCTCCGTCCACAGACTTGTTGTGTTCACTGGCTCCGTTCTGATAATGGTTTACAGTCTGAGACAATCGCTCAGACAATTATCAAATTCCTTTCCTCATATTCACACATCAGTATTACGCAGAGAAAGGCAATTCTTCACATTTATGAATGGCAGTGCTACACTTTGAAGCTGCCAGGGAGTATAGGACCCCAAATCATAAACAGGCAGGATAACGCGACACATGGTACGGATTTCCTAATATTTAGCATGAAAAGGGGTTTTAAATAGTTTTGAACTTAATAAGATTTCTGCCTGTAATGTTTGTCCTGTAACTATTTGTGTTACTCTGGTAATGAAGGCAGTAGTACTCGTCATCTCATCATTGTGAACAAAGTCAGATACAAACTTTGCACTTTTAACTGCCCTTAGGCTGGAGCAGGTTACAATTAGAAGCAATACCAAAGGCCCCCATACACATTAGGCTACTATAGGCACTAAGGGGGCATAACTACTGTTTAGGAAGGGGCAGATTGGGAATTTAAAGTGACCCTAAGTTTTAGGAGGGCCCAGATTGACACAAGGTGGGGCCTACACAAGTGGGCAGGGTCAACCACAACTTTTTATTTGGCTCAGTGCAGCACAATATACTGCCCAAGTGGAACCAAATACCTCCCTAGAAGCTGACCCTTTTTGGTGGTCAGTGCCAACTGCCACGTCTTGTTCTTCTCCTCCTCCACACTCTGTGGTGCTTGCTTCAGGCTGGGTTCACACTTGAGCGTATTTGATACAGGCGCTTTACGCACGTTTTTGTCGCGCGTATTACAGCACGTTTTTGGAAATAGGAAACGTGCGTCGTACGTACGTTTGTGTGATTGACCACTGTGGCGTCAATCACAATACGCGCGACAATACGCCCCAAAGAAGCTCCTGTACTTCTTTGGACGTACGGCGTTTTACAGCGCGTTCGAACGCGCTGTAAAACGCTCAGGTGAGAACCATGCCCATAGGGAAACATGAGTTTTCGCCTGTTGAGCGTTTTACAGCGCGTAGGAACGCGCTGTAAAACGCTCAAGTCTGAACCCAGCCTCACTGTCTCTAATTAGAGAGGTTGTCCAGGTTCAGAGCTGAACCCAGACACACCCACATTTTCACCCAGGCAGCCCCCTGATGTTAGGGCAAAGGAGAGCGCTCTGATGCGAACTGCTGGGCGGAGGCTTCTGCCCAGCAGTGTTCCCGGTGACGTCACCGGCTCTGATGGGTGGGCTTTAGTGCTGCACTAACCGTTTTACGTCACCGGGCTCACTGCTGGGCAGAAGCCTCTGTCTAGCAGTCCTTATGGCGAGCCCGGTACCCCACCAGAACTCCATTAAACGCCTTTGCCCTGCGCAATTCACCTTTTTTCATTTGTTTCAAACTGCCATTAGGCCTAGACAATAGTGCTGCAAGCATTAATAATGCCCCCCGTATTAATAATATTATGTATTGTATTTTACCTCCAGTAATAATAATGCCCCCTACAGTACCCCTATAATTTCCCCAGTAATAATAATGCCCCCAATAGTAGTGCCAGAACCAATAATAATGCTCCCACAATGTGTGCAAGCACGGCTACCGCAGATGGATTACAGGCTGGTCGTAACCATAAAAACGAGCAGTGTTATAATGTATAAAAGACTTTTGGAAGATGGCCTGGTGTCAAGAAGTGCTGCAAAGAAGCCACTTCTCTCCCAAAAAAACACCAGGGACAGATTGATCTTCTGCAGAAAGTATGGTGAATGGACTGTTGAGGACTGGGGCAAAGTCATATTCTCCGATGAAGCCTCTTTCCGATTGTTTGGGGCATCAGGAAAAAGGCTTGTCCGGAGAAGAAAAGGTGAGCGCTACCATCAGTCCTGTGTCATGCCAACAGTAAAGCATCCTGAGACCATTCATGTGTGGGGTTGCTTCTCATCCAAGGGAGTGGGCTCACTCACAATTTTGCCCAAAAACACAGCCATGAATAAAGAATGGCACCAAAACACCCTCCAACAGCAACTTCTTCCAACAATCCAACAACAGTTTGGTGAAGAACAATGTATTTTCCAGCACAATGGAGCACCGTGCCATAAGGCAAAAGTGATAACTAAGTGGCTCGGGGACAAAAACATTGACAATTTGGGTCCATGTCCTGGAAACTCCCCAGATCTTAATCCCATTGAGAACTTGTGGTCAATCCTCAAGAGGCGGGTGGACAAACAGCAACCCATTCTTTCATAATCTTTTCTTGGAGTTTGTCAGAATTAATGGGTTTTTATCAGTCAGGAATTGGCCCAGAAGTTGATTGAGAGCATGCCCAGTCGAATTGCAGAGGTCCTGAAAAAGAAGGGCCAACACTGCAAATACTGACTCTTTGCATAAATGTCATGTAATTGTCGATAAAAGCCTTTAAAACGTATGAAGTGCGTGTAATTATATTTCACTACATCACAGAAACAACTAAAACAAAGATCTAAAAACAGTTTAGCAGCAAACTTTGTGAAAACTAATATTTGTGACATTCTCAAACCTTTTGGCCACGACTGTACATAATAAACATAATAAATTGTCACATACCGCGTCCACAGCCAAGCTAACTCCGGCGCAACCACCTCCAGTTGCTACTGGTAACACAGGCACCTGCCGGAAAGAGCCTGTCCGTGTAACACAGCCATAACAATATATGGGTGCTGAGAATCAATCAAAGCATTAACTCTCCACACCCTCTACTTGCTGCCACCAGGTTCGTAAAAAGAACCACATTAAAGGCTCATGCACACGACCGTATTTTCTTTCCATTTTTGCGCGGCCCGTATGCGTAACTATTCACTTCAATGGAACTGTAGAAAATACGGAAGTTACTCCGTGTGCATTCCGTTTATGTTTGTCCGCATGGCCGTTCCGCAAAAAAGTAGTGCATCTTGCGGATCCATACTGTAGAAATGTTATGCCAAGTCTATATTGCTCATGTGTTTGGTGATTAATAAGTTACTTTCTGTTTCCAATCTGCAAAAAACGGATCGCATACGGAAACCATACAGATATGTTTTGTGGAATAACGGAACGGAAAAGGACTTAAATCAGAGGAAAAAAAATCTCAGATGCGGAACAACGGATCCGGGAAAAACGGACCGCAAAACAACAACTGTCATGTGCATGAGCCCTAAACCTGAGGATCAGGAATTTTCATACTTTAATTGTCAATCTACCGTCCATTAAGCATCAACTTGCTCTTTGCCGATCGATATCTTATCGATCGCCTATGACCTATTGCACTGAAACACTTGGTTTCTATGCCAAAAGACTTATTTGTCACTCTCCTGGACACAATAATCTCTTCTCAGATGACCCACATCTGATTGTATATGTATGGGGACTGTCCAATCGTCATACAATTAAATCTTAACCATAACACTATACCAATTCTCTCCTGAAGGAAGTTGGATTCTCAAGCTGTTAATATTTCAGAGCGAAAGGAAACAGACATTTGAAAAGAAATAGTTTTTTTTTTAATGGAACAAAGTAAGTTATAACAAAATCGTTTCCAAAGATTTACAGAAAAATGGAAGACAAGACATAGGGCATGAAATGTAAACAAAAGGGGTTTAACATTGAAAAAATACCTTTCCTAAATGAGTATTATCTAGGCTTTATATCTTAGGTTCTGTCTAGGCACACATTGGGTATCGCTGTCAGTGCCGTGACAACACAGCTTTCTATTCTGCTGCTCTCTCTGAACTCACTACCACAAAATGGACTCCTGCCTCCAGTTTATATAGACTCTGACAGGTTGCCTAGGAAACCAACAACTCTTACTGAAATAGCTGCCAGTCTGGTGCCATTTAAGTTATTTCTAACAGAAAATTTGCAGATCAGAAACGGTTTAAAACTCCCAAGGGGTAAGTGAATATGACATGTCCCTAAAATGCAGCTGAATTTAGATGGCTGTGTGTGTCAGCGAAACATCACGGCGCTGTGCTATATTGTTTACTATATTAATACACCACTATCATCACACCTCCCACCCAAATGGAAGCCAGGGGTACGGTCTTTAAGACCCTCACCCTTCATTCCCCTGCTGGATAGTCCATCTGCATTCTGATGGGTTTTGCCACGTCTGTGCTAAGTACTGAAATGATAACTCTGGATTCAACCAACTTAAGGGGTTGGGGTTGGGGTTGGTGATCACTGTGAAATTTCTGCCATCGGGGTATGGCTCCAATTTCTTCAGTGCCCAAACAATGGCGAGGCATTCTTTCTCCAGTGATTAGAATGGTTATAAATGGATTGGCACTCTGATATGGAATTATCATGTAAAATTTATTAGTAAAGATACCTAAAACAATATCAATATCAATAAAAAATAATAAAAATAAAAACAATGATAGGAAAGGTACAGTGTCCTTACAGTGGGTAGTCCTTGTGTGGTATTGACACTGTTCGGTACAACTGGGTAAAGTGCGGTAATATGCGGTAATATCACTCACTAGCAAGTCCTCGTACACATTGGGATAGCAATAACCACACAACAACGGTTTCTGAATGTTGTTACTAATGGCCTGTGGTCAAAGTTGAATACGAATATAATCCCAATGTTTGCTTGTGACCCTAGGTACACCGCATGTATTTGTGTCCAAAAATCGACCTATGTCGACAATAGCCGGATATTGTCGAGGAAGTGAGCTTTCTCTATACCACATTTCGTATTCTTTCTCCAGTACCTGTGACAGGTGCACTAGGTGCTCCTCCCAGGTGTTGCTGAATACTGCTATATCTTCCAGGTAGGCTATAGCAAATTGTTCTTGTTCTTCCAACAGCTTATTCATCAACCTTTGAAAAGTGACAGGTAATGCACCTTCATCCCAAAAGGCATTACGGTAAACTCATACAAACCCGTTGGTGTGGCAAAGGTTAACCTTTTTTGAGCCTCTTCTGTTAGGGGAACCTGCCAGTACCCTCTGCTCAGATCCATTATCGTTAGATAGTGGGCTTTAGCCAGCTCATCCAATAATACATCAATTCTGGGCATAGGGTACACATTAGAGGTAGTAATAGCATTGAGCTTTCTGTAATCCACACAGAATCTAACAGTTTTGTCCTTTTTTAGGACTAGCACCACTGGTGAAGCCCAGGCACCATGGGATTTCTGGATCACCCCCAAATCCATCATCTCCTCAGATTCCCTTTTTATGTCTTATGTCTGATCTGAGACTCGGTAGGCAAACTGTTTGATTAGGGGATGGGTACTGGTCTCTACATGGTGAGTCGTGAGGTGTGTTTTCTCTGGCTTGCTTGTGAAGGTATCCGCAAATCTCCGTAATACCTCACCAAGCTGACTTTTCTGTAGGAGTGACAGCTCAGGGTTTATATTCCATTCTGCCCCTTTTTCCTTTGTATCATCCAACATATCCCGCAGGTAACCCCCTTTCTCAGTGTCGGGCACACTGCATACTGCCATAACATGAGCCAGTCTCTCAATGTGCTCCTTTCACATATTTACATGGAAAGTTTTGTGCCTCCTTCCAAGTTTATTACATAATGTACCTTGTCCTTTTTCATCACAATGTGATAGGGACCCTCCCATGCTGCTTGCAACTTATGTTGTCTGATAGGCAGTAACATGTACATTTTTTGACCCACTTGGTAAGAGCGTTCTCTAGCATGCCGGTCATACCACTGCTTTTGGGTACACTGTGCTTCCGCCATGTTCACCTTCATATTACCCACAAGGGTTTCTATTTTGTTCCTGAACTTCAGGACATAATCAACAATAGACACTTCATTTACCTCTTTTAGGCCTTCCCAGTACTCTCGAATGAGGTCCAGTGGGCCTCTTACTTTCCTACCGTACAAGAGTTCGAATGGTGAGAAACCAGTGGACTCTTGGGGCACCTCTCTGTAGGCAAACAACAAGTGCGGGAGGTAGCTACCATTTGTTTTAGTCTGCCGTTAAACCGTTCACATAAACCATTAATTTGTGGATGGTAGGGAGTAGCAACAATGTGGCTCACTTGTATTTTTTTAAACAGGGCTTGCATCAGGTCTTACATAAATTGAGTGCCGTGATCTGTCACCATCTCTGCTGGAAACCCGACTCTCGAGAAGATGGTTAGAACGGCGTCCGTGACTTTTTCCGACCTAATCGACGTCATCGCGACAGCCTCGGGGTACCGCGTTACATAACTCTCTTAAGAGGACCGATGATGTCAACTCCCACCCGACAAAATGGTTCCTCTGTGACTGGCAAAGGATTTAATGGGACATGGGCCACATCTGGTTTTTCCGACACGCATGCAGGTCACGCAAGACCGTCACAAGCTATTGACATCTTTACTTATGCCAGGCCAGTAAAAATTTTGCAGCAGATGGGACCTCGTCTTCTTGCTACCCAAGTGACCAGCCAAGGGGATCTCATGAACCACATGCAGCAACTGGATCCGATACGAACTGGGCACAATTAGCTGCCTGTGTAGCACGTCTGCCTCACTGCCACTTGACCTGACCTCTTCTCAGTAGAATTTACCACCTTCCCAAAGCACTCTATGGGTAGCTCCCTCTGCAGGGGCATTCTCCGCTACCATTCTCGGTGTTTGTAGATGGAGGTCACACCTCAGTGCGTGCTTGAAACCAGCCCCACCAGGGACGACTGCCCCTTTGAGAAGAGAGTCGGTGGTGTGAGCCCAGCGGATGTCGAGTCCTTCGGGCTGGAGCAGGCCAGAGATGAGGCACTAGACTGCTTGGACTCAAGTGAGTCTGCCGCTGCCGTCCTTGCCAAACTGCGGGTGACAGCCATGGCAGGTACATTCTGACATATGACATCTGTAGGTTGTACATTACTACATATATGCATATCATTGTCATTAGTATTTAGTTCAACTGCATCAGCTGATAATTTCTGTTTTACCTTAATGCTATTTACCGCAATCAACCCTATTTCTTTCTCACCTGAAGACATACTTCCATGCAGATCAGATACACCACCACACATGAAATCTGCATACTGTGCACTATCACGTAAATACACACTATTATCATCACTGTCAACGCATTGTTCAACTGACAGTACAGGTTCTCCCTGAATGCTATTATCTGCAATCAGTCCCACATCTTTCAAGTTCGCTGTACAAGGTTCGGGTTATCTAAGAATTCCATTATGGATTCTGCGACCATGGACCGAATCCATAACGGAACCCAAACCTTGTACGCCGAACTTGAAACACATGTTCGCTCATCCCTGATCCTTTCGCATGAAGTCTGCATGCTGCGCACATAAATGCACACCATTAGGGCTTGGATCCTGTCTACCTTTCTGTGCAACATAGGAACACGTCATACGTCCTAGATCTGTACCTAGTAAGACATTTGCAGGGATGTCTGACATGACACCCACTTCCCTCATCCCCCTTCCAACACCCCAATCCAAGTATACACATGCCAGGAGTACCTCAGAAGTAACCCCTCCTACACCTCTGATTGCTAGTGTTTTATCCAGGATGATGTCCTTCTTTTCCACCATCTCGGGATGGATAAGTGTTACTTGGGCTCCTGTGTCCCGGAAACCCATGGTGCATCGGTTGCCAAGAGTAACAAACTACAAGTTATCATCTGTGCTGTGGGTCTGTTTACCCACAAGAGCTACAGTACCCTTGGTTGGTGGCTGACAGGTGGAACTCTGGCATGGTCGCTGGAGAACTTCTCCATTGCCAGGGACAACAGTACAACTTTTTTGGGACAATTACGCCTGATATAATCCAATTTACCACAAATGTAGCAGCCGCGGGTCGCAGCTAAGGCAGCAGAAGCAGGCCGGGCTCCAGATGGCCGTGGTGCCTGCTTCTGAAACTGCCGTTTCACTTGTGCAACTGCTTGTCTGGGAGAAGAAGCACTGGAAGCAACCCCTTCCCCAATCTGGAACAAGATGTCCTTCATTCCTTTGGTGCTCGGCAAGGCAAGGTATTCATCTGCCAAAGCGGCAGCCTCCCACAGATTCTTTGGCTTGTGCTTTCAGACATACCTTTGCACTTTCAGCGGACAGTTGTAAATAAACTGCTCTCTCTGGATCAAATCGGACAAAGACTGACGTGTATTTTCAGTTAGAGGGGTGTACCACCGTTCACAGGTAGTACGCAGCTGACTGACAAAATCCATAAAGGTCTCTTCAATGCCTCGCTGAAGCGAATGGAACTTCTGCCTGTATGACTCTGGCGTCAACATGTATTTTGTGAGCACAGCAGTTCTGATTTCCAAAAATGTATTGCGTTGCTCTAGCGGCAACTCTAGCAGTGCGTCTCAGGGCTAACATAAGGTGACCAGCCCACTGTACTTCTGGGATTGCATAATTGTGATACGCCGATTCAAAAGCTCTCAGAAATAGTTCAATATCATCATCATCCTTGTCCATTTCTGGTAACTTTGGCTTAATAATTGGCTGGACAGCTGCCGATACAGCCGTCTGGTTCAAGCGTTGCAATCTGATTTGCTCAATGTTAAGCTCATGTTGGCGAGCAGCAGCTCGTTCCGCACATTTCTCAGCAGCAATACGTTCAGCTCGTTCAGCAGCTCGTTTAGCAGCTCGTTCAGCAGCGCTCTCCTTCCTCAACCAATCACTATATTCCTTCGGGTTGGTCAGAGCCCACTGCTGCATAGCTTCCTGGTGTGACAAATGGCCAGGATTGGGGAGAATCAGCAGACTACTATGCCCAGCAGCAATGCCAGCACCATCTCCCTGGTCTACAGCTGCGATATCAGCATCCATCCTCTTTACCGCGTGCTTTTACCAAGAGCCAAATTAAAGATAGATAGAATAACAGAGAAAAGGATGGGAACACTTCAGCCGCTATGTATTATTAAAATAAACACAGGTGTCTGTTCCAGGACCTTGCCATTTTTCACCTTAAAGGGAGTCTTTCACCCCAAATATGCAATTTCTAACAGCTAGACCATTCTGATCAATATAGCCCCCACATTAAAATGCTTCTTATCCTAATGCTGTCCGATCCACAGATCTTCTTAAAATCATTTTTATTCGATATGCAAATTTCTTGTGAGGTTGCCCAGGGCCGACGTTGTAACGTCCGGTGCCCAGGCCCCGCGGTCATTTTCATATGATACCACTCCCCTCTTCACCCAGTCGGCCCGCCCTGTGTCTTGACCTTCTCCTCCTTCTTTCCCGCTCCTGCGCGTGGGCAGGCCTCC